>CM045765.1:111611050-112811050 GCA_025200525.1 Camellia lanceoleosa | reverse complement strand
TCTATTGAGCGCTCAATAGATCGGCGCAACTCAAAAGTTTGTGAAAAATTCTCTTTCGGGAATAGGTAGTGGCCACAGCATCCCAAATATTTTGGACAGTCTCCATGGACAAGTAGCTCTCACCAATATCCGAGACCATGAAATGTATGAGTCAACCCATAATCAAGGAGTTAGTAATCTAATCTCCGATTGGTCATAACTAGGATCAGTGATTCCTGGTGCTTGGACTTGCCCATCAACATAACCCATCTTCCCCTGAAAAGTGTCAGAGACTACGACCACGCAAGGTAATTCTGACCATTGAATAAAAAGGTAGTGATTTTGAGGTTAGGATTCTGGTTCTCAGATGTAGTAGTCATAATGGGACTCTCCTCTTTAGGTAGGTGAGAAGTAGTAGTAGATTCATTAGACAGATCAGCCATTTATACTCAACTATCACAACCAAAAAATTTTGCACTAATCACAATGATAGAAAGATGGAATAAATTGAAATCAACTAGACCAAGCAATATCAATCACAGACCATGAGCAGAATTAGTCAAAGCTGAGTACTAGGGCCCATAAATTGACCTAGAAATATAAGGAACAAATAGAGAAGAGAAACCTTCAATCAAAACAGTGCTTGGAAGAAACTAAGCAAACAAAAAGGGATTCCTCTAATAGGAAAGAAGAGCAAATGGTTTACTCAAACCAGGCCTAATCGAAGAAGGCCGTGGGATTGGGTGAAGTCGAGAGGCAGACCCAAGGAGTTGAGTGGTGTCGCAGGTCACGCTAGATAGGCTAGTTAAGGTCGCTAGTCCCTCCAAAGGTGGATGAATGTATTATGATGAAGACCGAAAGAGTGTGGGTCAGTAACGATGAGGATCAAGAACTGGGTGAGACACGAAAAGAACCAGGGCTGCGTTGTAACCCCTAACAGGGCATGATAGAGGCCCGAAACTCACCTTAGTGGAGTCGAATGGTGATGGGTGACCTCGGAATGTTGTAGAGGTGATGATTGATGTTATCGGCTGGTGTTTGGTGATGATGAGTGTTGACGTCTGGTGATGAGAGGTAAGAAACGAACCCTAATTCTCTGATACCATGTTTGTTTGATGAAAGACAAACTTAAGGGATGATTATGATATCACTCCCATTTATATTAATCAATCAAAATCTGTTAGAAAGGAGCTAAGGCACCAATTAAGGGAATCACAATAATCTAAATAAGGAAACAATAATCATAATAATTCTAACATATATTCTAACAATTAGTTCCCACCTGTGGAGCAAATGAGTCCAATACATAAACGAGGGCTATTTACAGCTAGCCAATACTAGCAATGCATCAAAGATGCAGTCATCAGCTATGAAGCATGGACACGGCAAAATCGGGGCCGTGGCGGTGTCAGACACGGGGACACGCCGGGGACATGTACGGGACACGCCAGATGGCGTGTCCCTTTAATTTAATTATTTTTTTGTATAGGACACGCCGGGGGACGCGCGTGTCCAGATCTGGACACAAGGAGGAGAGAGAGACAGAGGAGAGAGAGTGTGAAGGAAGAGAGTGAGAAGACAAACCTTCGACTCCAGTCGTCGTCGTCGTGGAACATCCAGTTGACTCGATATATCGATCGAACCTTCGTCTTCGTCGTTGTCGTGGAACATCCAGTTGACTCGAAGCATCGATTGAACCTTCGACTCCAGTCGTCATCGTCGTCGAACATCCAATTGAGAAGACAAACCTTTGACTCGTCTTCTCTCTCTCTCTCTCTCTCTCTCGCTCGCATCTGTCTCGCGTCTCTGTCTCTCCCTCTCGCTCTGTCTCTCTCTCTTTGCTGGCTCTGTCCAGCGTTCTTTCTTATCTCTTATATTATATATATATATATAAGTATATATAAGATAATATATATAAAATCATATTAATATTAATAACATTAATAAAATTATATTATTTTGTAAGTATATATAACATAATATATACTTACTTATACATATTAATAAAAAAAAATAAATGTATATAAAATAAAATAAAATGAAAATTTATCAAAAACACATTATTAAAAAAAGAAAATAAATAAATAAAATAATTAATATATATTAAAAAAAAAAATTTATTAAAAAAAAAATTTCCCGTGTCCCCTCCCGTGTCCGTGTCCCCATTTTTTAAAAATTACCGTATCCCGTGTCTGTATCTGTGTCCGTGTCCGTGCTTCATAGGTCATCAGTTCTTCTGAGATGCCACATTTACTGTGAGCAAACATATTAATGACGAGGAAAGCATTTTTGTTATGCCCCATAATTTAATTTTGGTTATTCCTCTATAATTTGTTCCATCTTATCTTTCTTTCATTTCCCAGTGAGTTGGAAGTTTTTAGATGCAACAGTGCTACAGGCTTTTTCCTTGACTCAAACATTGTGGCTAATTCTTGTGTTACATTTTCTTGCAGGTATCATATACTTCTGAAAATGTCGTTGAAGGCAAAAGGGCTGCCAAGCAAGCCTTGCAGCAAAGACTTGGGATCAAAACAGCTGATCTGCCTCTGTTAGGAATTATTACTCGTTTAACTCATCAGAAAGGGATCCACCTCATCAAGCATGCCATTGGGCGCACCCTTGATCGCAATGGACAGGTAATCAATCTTTTTCTCGTTCTTTCTTTTTGAGCGAAAAAACAATCAACAGTCTTACCTAGGATGTGTAATTTTTACTTTGACGTAGACCATCCATCTGAAAACTGGAAATGGGCGGGACCTTCTAATTTTTTTTGAAGTTTGTGACTGTTTCTTAAATACTTGCTAATCCTCTCTCTCTCTCTCTCTCTCTCAATGCTCATGGAATGGATCATGGCAGGTTGTATTGCTGGGTTCTGCTCCAGATCCTCGCATTCAAAATGATTTTGTTAATTTGGCAAATCAGTTGCATTCTTCATATGGTGACCGTGCACGCCTGTGTTTGACCTATGATGAGCCCCTTTCTCATTTGGTATATTCTCATGGAACTCAGATTTATAATTTTTATTCCTATTCACCTCTTATGCCTGTGATATGGCTCTTGTGTTACTGACTATTTTGGATTATTATTGTAGATATATGCCGGTGCAGATTTTATTTTAGTCCCTTCAATATTCGAGCCATGTGGATTAACTCAACTCACAGCAATGAGATATGGTTCAATACCTGTTGTTCGTAAAACTGGAGGTGTGTTCACCTTTTATATTTGTTGGTTTTCTTTTTTCTTTTCTGGTATAATTACGTTTTAAGCAATATTGTTGCCTGTCCTGACTACTGAGACATTGTTTTATTTGAATGATCTCTTCATAATTTTGTGCTGATGTTCCACCTTAAAGCTGTTATAGAATAATCCTCCCTGTATTTGTATTTGTATTTGTATTTGTATTTGTATTTGTATTTGTATTTGTTTTTGTTTTTGTTTTGTTTTTTTGTTTTTTAGTTGTTTTGTTATTTTCTTTTTTGTCTTTTGTTTCGTGTGAAAGCCTCAATGTTTAGTAACTGATGCACAGTTCTTTGCTTGTCTCAGCTTCGGGAAATGATCTTTTCCTGTTTGAATTTGATTTCTTTTCCTGTTTGTAACACAACTCTTTGCAATTTTTAGATTCAAATTTCACGACTTATTCAGTGTGCATATAAATCCTGATTCTTTTTGTAACATAGCTAATTCACGTAAACCCTATATTTATTTATTTATTTATGATAACCTCCATTTTACATCAAATTTTCGTCGCGACTCTGTCTCTGGCATGTGGAGGTGCATACATCTAAACATGTAGAGAAACATTATGCGAATAGGAAACAAATGCACACAGAGATACTTGAAGCCAAGACCTCTCCTACTTTGTGCTCGGATACCATGTTAATTTACTAGTCCCAAATGCTCAAGTTGTTAGAAAAGATGACCCAAAAATTCTCATCACTGAATTCTAACAAATCCCTGATTTTTGCAATTGCTTTAATGATTTGTATACTCTTTTGAATCAGCATGATACAACACTGTACAGTAATCTTTGGCATTTTGTTCCTTCATTGGGCTTAAATGTTTGATATTGTGTTTAACAGTTATTACAACCCTTGGTTCCTCCTGTAGGACTTTACGATACTGTATTTGATGTTGACAATGATAAAGAGAGAGCAGAAGCTCAAGGTCTTGAACCAAATGGGTTCAGTTTTGATGGAGCTGATGCAGGCGGTGTTGATTACGCTCTTAATCGGTGAGTGGACTTTTATCTTTGTCACACAAATTACAGAAATGTTCTTTTCTTCTTGTTTTGACAATTTCAGTATTTTAGTTTTTATTGGGAAATTTGCTCACTCATTTTTTTTTAACCCAACAAGTCAAGAACTTTGGGTATGAGTAATGAACATAAAAACATCATGTAAGATGATCCTATGGTTGAGCCACTAACACGAGCAAATAATATTTTACACTTCTTCTATCAGTCCCTACCTCTCATGAGGGAAATTATTCAGCTTCTCTTATTTTCTTTTCTATGCCCTTGAATTGTCAGAGCAGAAATCAGAGGACTGAGGAGAGTTATATAGATAAATAACAAAATTATCTCTTCACTTCAGCTTCATTATACAATACAATATGCTTGACCTATGTTACCTGGAACACAATCATTTCGGTACGAGGACTGGGAACCAGAACACAATACACTGCATGCTTTAAAATATGGTACAATAAGGATAAACTTGTTTAAATTACACTATTTGAAAGTTGCATTTAATTATTAGAGCAATTTTCCCTGAACAATTTTTGAAGTGTATTATAGCCCATTTTGTATATTTTGTTCCACCAAAACTCCATTCTCCTTGAATTTTAGTTCATTTATACTAGATTTTTTTTCATCCTAAGCGAAACTTGAAGAAAATGAAGAGAACTTTTGGAATCACTTTGGATCGCTAAATTCACTATTTTGGAATGAAAAACATGTTCTAAAACTTAAATTTCTAGGGTATTAACATTTTCTGGTAACATTGTGCTTGACTATGCCCTACTCCTCTCTCTCTCTCTCTATATATATATGTATATATATGGTTTCCATATGTTTGTGAGTACATAGAGGACTTACTTGGCAGTTATTACGTTACAGAGCAATCTCTGCTTGGTATGATGGTAGAGATTGGTTCAACTCGTTATGCAAGCGGGTGATGGAGCAGGACTGGTCATGGAACCGGCCAGCTCTTGATTACTTGGAACTTTACCACTCCGCTCGCAAGTGAAAAACAAGAAACTACTGAGGAACAGGTACATGGCTTAAAAGGGAGATGCGACGTACCATGATCCTGTCCCACAATTGTACAGGTTCAGTGATATTAAATTTTGTTCCTGTTTTTGTTTGTCTAGATGCTGAAGTGTGTGCATAATAATAATTCGCCCTAATGTGAATAATGCGAGGCAATAATAGCAGCTGTAGAGCCTGATATTGTTTTATCTATTTTTTTTCGCATGAATTCATAGCTTAGCATCAATAATTGCAGTTGATTGTTGGAGCATCGCTAAGTTCCAAATTTATTTTGTATTTGTTAATTTGGAGTTTTATATGTCCAAAAGGGATCAAATCAGAGCAGTATTTTCATTGTAATTTGCCAATCTTCCTGTCATTGATATTTACGCCGATTTTTTTGGCTTCCAACTTTTTTTACGCCGATTTTTTGTTGAAGATACATTTCCTTACGAAGAAAAGGGAAGATTTTTCATGGAATCCGAGGCCTCGCGTGATGGCAAGTGCTAATATTGTGGCACAGGATCGAGTCATGAGAATCAAGTCTCTTCGTAGAAAAAGTTGGGAAATGTTGTGTACCTAATATTTTCATACTCTTGCCTAGAGTGCTTGCCTTGATTATGAATGAGGTGAAGAAATTAATTTTAATAATTCCTTTTAACTCCTTTTGGATTGACAACAATTTGTTTTTCTGAGAACACTTTTTCAGATAGTTTTAAAATTGAATTTTTAACTATACTTGAGTTTTAATACATTGATCTTTGATTTCCTTTATATATATATATGAGGGTGCCAAATTGGTAATCCTTCCATATGTTCACTCCACTTTACCTAATCAGATATGGATTCGGTTTCCCAACAATTTTATCATAATAAATACAATACAACTTCTCATGAATTTTTTAATAGTCATTTCAGTTCAATTTTGTCTTATAATCCCTCATTTGCAATTCAATTTTTATAAAATTGTTTCAAAATTTTAGCAAATAATAAATAACAACATATCAACTTTGACATGTAATCAATGATTTCATTGAATAATAAATGGTTATAAGACAAACTAGTCACAAATTTAGTAATTTCAATTCAATTTCTTCATTTCCTTTCAAATTTTGAAAAGATAAAAAATTCTCACAATGCTTGGACAATAAAATGATCAAGAAGTTCAGTTGGTGAGGTAAATCAAATGAAAGCACGAAGGACTAGCTACGAGAAAAACATGATGCTAAGCTCGTACTACAAAATAGAGTTAATCATAAGAGTTCGACAATAGGGCGAGTCGGAGAAAAAATCGTAGGCTACATCCACAAAAATGGGTAAGCAACAATGAAATACCGATGAAAACCTAATCACACAACCAAACACCAAAAAACAAAACAAATCAAGAGACTACCTTCAGACCTAAGACACATGGAGAGACGGTGACCACACTGGCGGCCTGGTCAGATTTGGTGGAGCAAAGAAGTGGAGAAAGGGTGGAGGTAGATTTGAAGTTGGTGGGACCATGGAGGCAAGGAGAAGGCAGATCTAGGTTCAGAATGTCTCTAGAATGGAAACCAAAGAGAGAGAGGCTGTGTGTTTTAGAGAGAGTGGCCTTTTTACTCATAGTTGGTGAGTATGTTGGATAGCTGGTTTTTGCACAATAAACAATTCACATGGGACTACAAAATAATCAACAAAGTTACTCTATAAAATTGCAAAAGAAATTCAACAGTGGAAAAGAACTTGGATCAACCACTATATACTATTTCATCTCTTTCTTGTTAGTTCTAAAAATATTAAATAATCGAAGGAACTTAACAATCTCAAGAAAATTAAATAACTATAATTTTTTTTAATGAATCTCTTTCTATTCTTCAATCACCACAATCATCCATATTTGATCATAACCAACTAAAATTGGAAGTGTCACTACAAAAAAAGTGAAGCATTTTTGCATTTACGAAAAAGAAAAAAGAAAAAAAAAAAGAGGTATTTATTGGGATAATTCGAAAGCCTAGGGGTGCCATGGAACCCTCACCTACAATATAGCTCTGCCACTGTATATATATGTACCAGTGATAGATGTACACGTGATGCATGTATAAATGTATGTAACTTAAGAATATTTGAAATTTTCAAATTATTTGTAAAACTTTGAATAAGTTTTCTACATAAGTAATTTTCAAACTATGGTGAGCATTTTTGAAAAATAAAAAAGCTTGACATAGAAGTATTCACACCAAAAACTTTATAAGCTTTTATGATATATTGTGTATATACAAGGGAAATTACATTAAAAAAAAAAAATCCCCGAATTTGACCTTTCTAACAAAATAAACATTAAAATTTTAATTTTATTAATTTGAATCTTAAATTTTTTATTTATTTTTAATATAAACTATTTGTTTGTGAAAGGTGTGTCTTACATATGTCAATCTAATAATCGGTAAAAATGGGAAAACTCTCTCTTTCATGCATATATATATATATATACTATTATTAAAAGTGAACACTGTCTATGAACTTCATTCTCTCCTTTTTCGAAGTGACTTTCTTCTTGCAGTAAGTGTCAATTTTTCCATCTAAAAGGAAAAAAATAAAAAATAGTACTTAAAAAGAGGAACACAAGATTTGAACCTAAGACCATTCACTTAACTAATTAAAATTAGTTTCATTACTTAAACAATATAGAAAATATATGTTATCAATTCAAAATTAAAATTTATATTTTAAACACACTCGGTGGCTCACACCCTAATATATATATATATATATATAAATTGGGTGATAAACAACATTTCTCATAATGAAATGGCTGATTCTTTCTTCAATCTTGTAAATATAAATTATCTTGTTATTAGAAAAAATATATGATTTCTTATAAGTAAATCAATTAATGGGAATAAAAATTAATGCGGAAAAATTAAATTAACAGCAACAGAAGAATTTTACGTGGCTTCTTCAATGTGAGGTACGTCTATGAAATCGAAATCCGATTTCATTATCAACTAAAAAGTTTTCAAACAATTACAAATGAGACACCAATAGTCTCACAAAACAACTTTAGGTGAATTCCAAATAATCACAAATAAATAAGAAGAAAGATCTCACCAAATAAATGAACAAAAATTTTTGAAATTTAGTTAAAAAAGACCCAAAATTATAGACCAAAATCAGCCGAATAACTGAACATAGACAAAACTCTCTGTCAAGATATCACTGTCGCAGCACTCACTGAAAAAAGCTTGATTCCACCTAATTGAATTTCCAATTGTCCTACTGCAGTCTCTCCGAAACATAAACAATACATTCTTGAATTTTATTATCAAAATTCTAATTACTACTAAACAGATTATTAAATATCATTAGACTTAAAAGTTAGATATAATATATTAAAAATACATTATAATTAACACCAAACCAAACCAAACTAATTAAGTCTTATACTCCAATAAAGAGATATTTCCACAGTTGGTTATTTCATATAATTGTAGTGGCTCATCATTGGCAAGCTTTGACCACCCTATATGCCCAATACTATGCTAATAATAATTAAAGTGATGGTGACAAAACTTGTAGCCATGAATTTCTTGCTGCACAACCCAATCAGTCAAGCCTCTTATTTGATGCATGTCCCTCCCTCTCTTTTGTTTTAAGACTCTGATTGAATTTAAGATTATAAAAGAAATTTATGGGTTAAAAATGGAATGAAAATTATATATATATAAGCTCTAAATTCTGACCTTTTTTTTTCCCTTATTGTTTGTTTTCCCTTCAAAAATTCTTTTACAAATATAAAATTCAAAACTCTCAAGCTATATTTTGGCACATTAGAATATCTAAAATATTATAATTTTGTATTCCTTCTCTAATAATATAAATATCATTTCTTTTACTTTTGCACGCAATGTCAAATGAAAAATATTATTTGTGAGCCCATCATGATAAAAATAGAGAGAAAAGTTTTGAAAAAAATTGATGAGTATATAACAAATTGTTGAAGAGCTTTTTTGTTGAGCTCAAGTAGGTGTTCCTTTTTTAAAGAAATCACTAACTGGATCGCCCAAACCACATTCAGTGCTCTACCACTCACCTCGCACACATATTATTGGAGATTCATCACATTAGATTGTGTTTGGATCCTTTATTTGGGTATAAATTTAGAAAAATAAGGTAAAAGATAAGTGAAATATAAATAAAATATAATTACATTTTAAAAATATTTTTCATTTTCCTTTCGAAATCTCTATCTAAATTTATATTCTAAATACAACCTTAATGCTAAAAATACAAAATTAAATTACAAAATGAATCACAGAAAATACAATAATAGACTAGATTTATTGAATATGAATCATTCTATAATTGGGTATAGTCTCAACTTTTTAATACTTTTTTTGTGATCCATTTTTTTTTAATATGATCCATTTTTTAGATTGGGTAGGGATTTAGAAAAATAATAATAAAAGATAGATAAAATGTGAATGAAATATAATTACATTTTACACATTTTTTTTTTTCTTTTTCTTTCAAAATCTCTATCGAAATTCATACTCTAAATACAGCCTTAGTGCCAAAAATACAAAATTAAAACACAAAATGAATCACATAAAATACAACGGGTTCATTTGAGATGTGGATAAACTTTTGACTTTTTGTCTATTGTAGCCTAGGGCTAAAAAATCTCGTTTGAGATAGACTTTTTGACTTTTTTGACTTTTGTGAGAGAAAAAATATAATAATTATGGGTTGGATGTGATATTTTATCTTATTGAACTAAAAATTTTATTTTATTTTTTTTAACTAAAATAGTCAAAAAATCCTGAGCTTTTTCTTCTCAAACGAATCCAATAGACCAGATTTATTGAATATGGATCATTTCATAATTAGGTATAGTCTCAACTTTTTATTACTTTTTCTGTGATCCATATTTTAGATTGTTGATGCTCCAATATGCCCATTAGCAACATGTGAATGGAAGTCCATCATGGGCATAAGAGGATGTAAAGTAGAAATAGATGTGGTAAGGATTTCTAGTTCATGGTCACATCTTGGGAGTTACATAAAGGTCCCAAGTTGCCAAGTCTAGTTAACTTGGCTTATAGCCACCTAAATTGCTCTATCTTTGGTTGGCATTGAAGAGACCAATACTTGTAGAAATGATATATTTTTTCGTGTGACAATGAGTTATGGTTATTGGGTAGATAGTGAGATTGAGTATGACCAGAGGGGACCCTTTTTTGTTTTTTTTTTTTGACAAGGACCAGATGGGACTTGGGAGCATATTTAGTGGACAAAACTTTATATTCTTCACAAAGATAAGGTGGGTGTCTATAAAGTGTGATTATTATTATTATGTCTTATGTAATCAAATCAAGTACAGTACTGAAGTAAATATGCTTTTGGATGGTTGCATAAGAGTTCACTTATCTTATGACAAGAAGGGATTGATAGATTGATTTTTTTATCCATCCAACTTGCATTTTCACTTAGCTCATGTTAAATTGGATAAGATGGGATAATTTATCTTGCAATAATTTAGATATTGTTTCCCACTAATTAAAAAAGCCTCTTTTTCTAATTTTTTTTGGGTTGAATTTTTTAAAATTTGTGTCAATTTTTTACTTTTGAAGATCATTTAATCTTGATCTTAAAAGTAAAAAATAAAAAATAAAAAAGTTTACTAATATTTTATTTTAGATTAAAAAATGTTTACTTACATTATATTTTATTTTATTTTATTTTTTTGTGTCTTGAGTGGTTTTTTTTTTTTTTTTTTTTTTTTTTACTTTTTATGTATGTCTAGTCAAGTAGTAGGACTTAAAAATGAAAAGTCTTTTAAAACATCTAAAAAAAATTTACTTAAAATGAAAAAAAAAAACAACAAAAAAGAAATTACCAAGCTCACACTTATTTTGATGAATATATATTAACCATTCTATGATAAAAATCTAATTTCAAAACCCGGTTTGGTATTGACATTTTTTGAATAAAATAATCAAGAGAAACAAAATATATTAAAATAATTAATAAGATAAAATATCATATTCAAATCATAATTATTTAATTTTTTTCTCCCACAATTATCAAACCAATTAAAAAATGGGTGATGCACCAATAAATCCTAAATTGCAAACCTATGAACCATTTAGTCTTAAAAGACTTTTTATAGACTGAAAAGTCCCATTATATCAGAAATTACCAATTAGGGCTATTGTACTGGACGTGTATGTTACAAAGTAGTGGGTGTAAATGGTATTACACATATTGCGAAATTACGGAATTGAGGCACTTGCATTCCCTTTGTGATCAATGTTGAAGCTACAAAAATGGTGAGATTCTGGGGATTGATGTTAAGTTGGAAAACGTCGGAGAAATTGAAATGAAAAGGTAATGTTGACATTTTCGAGAATGAAGCGAGGACCCCTTAAATTTGGAAAGCCCTAATACATTACCCTCAAATGTGACATCGATTCGGCTGATGTGCATGTGAATGTGGGTGCGTGAACGGCAATTGGGCAACCGTGATTGTGGATACGTCAACACGAGTTGTTGAATGAACATTGTTGATTGTGACAATACAGCGTAAAGGTTTGTAGTTTGGGGACATCGTAACATGATGAAAAGACAATAAAGTATGTATTTTGCTAAATGTTTTGTATTTTCGTTGGTGGTTTTGTTTGGTTTACATTTACATTCTACCTTTTAGTGATTGTTTTGATGATATTGATACATGTGCGACATTGGTTTGAGATTGTCGGTTGAAACGGGAAGTTGAGTATAGTGTTGTGGTAATGTTATTTGTTATGTAATGTTGAATCATTTGAACACTGGAAAGGTGGGATTTGTTGCTGTAATGTTATGTTTGGGTCAATGTTAATATGAAGGTGGGATTTGTTGCTTTTAGTGGTATGTTTCTACAATGCTCTGTTTTGTGTTGATAATCTGTATGTTAGATGTGTTTTGGTTTTAATGTTATAAAACATTGGTTTTGTGTTTTTAGGGCACATAATGTGTTGCGATGATGGTATGTAGTGTATAGGCTGTCAATGTAACATATTGTACACGTTGCAACATTTAATTGTGAATGTAAAACATTATACTCTACATCATTACGCACACATCAACAAAAAGAATCATACCAAATCTCATTAAAGGATAAATATGTAAACTTCACACATGTTAAATCAAAGGAAAATACTCATTGCCAATTAAATAGGTCAAATGGTTCATAAAAAAAAAAAAAACAAAACAAAACAAAAAAAAAAAAAAAAACAAAAGACCAAATGAATCAACATTTTTCAATTTGGGATTTATCAATAATTTTTCCTTAAAAAAAAAAAAAAAAATCAACTATCGCCACAAAGATAACTTTTACCTAAAGCTAAATTCTCAAACGGAATATTCCCCCATCTCCGAAAACAATAATTTTAGGGTGTGTTTGATTAGACGGACTGGATAAGAGGGATTAGAATCCATCGGACTTGAGTCCTGGGACTGTGAATCCCTCGGACTATTTGGTCGGATTGGATATGTATCCTGTGTTTGTTTTTTTATGGGATTAGATGTCTGGAAAAGACTATTTTTAGTGAATCCAACGTTTGGTTGGACGGACTGGATATAATAAATGAACAAAAGACTATTTTTCCATTTTTCAATTGTTTACTAAGGAATAGCAATATTAAACATATCTTTAATATTTTAATTATTTTTAATTAAATAAATTTGTTTTTTTTAAATAAATAAATAAATAAAATATCAATAAAATATCTATAAAAAATTATTTTAAAAAATTAAATAAATAAAACATTAATAAAAAGTTAAATAAAATTATTTTATTTTTAAATTGAGACATTTAAATTTTATTGAATTTTATTAAATATAATACAAAATTAAATAGTAGATGGTCAAAATTGTCATTTTCGCATCTAATCCCAATAGTGATTAGTCCCCCCAAAATAATCCCACAACCCCTCCCCCAGGACAGGATAGTCCCCACATGGAGTCCGGCAGACTAAAAAAAAATCAAACCATGGATAAGAAGGGAGGCTGGACATGGAGTCCAAATAGTGGATAGTCTCCCCCCTTATCCCCCAATCAAACACACCCAGTGTCTTAACTGACCATGATGTCATAACATTTCTCGTTATGTAGCTTAGCCAATAAATTTGTATTTTTTAACTTTTTATCTTAAAATAATAACAACATATCATTCGTTTGGGAACTGAATTAATTTTTAAAATTTTAAGTTATTTTAATTTGGGTTAAAATTTTTTATTTGAGATGAGTTTTTGATTTTTTTGACTTTTGTAACAGAAAAAAATAAAATGATTATAATTTGGATATGACATTTTACATTATTAACTTTTTAACTTATTTTATTTTTTTTAAACTAAAATAGCCTCCAACTCACATACCAAACATAGCCATACTTTAGGGTTAAAATAGTGACAAAAAGGCAAAATAAACTAAAAAGTCAATAAGACAAAGCATCATATCTAAAGCATTTCATTTTTCTCACATAAGTCAAATAAGTCAAAATGCTTATACCAAAAGAGACTTTTTAGGCTCAGGCTAAAACAACTAAAAAGTTAAAAAATCAATCCACATCCCAAACGAAGGCTAAGAGAAGTGATGCTTTAGTAAAACTTTTCTTGTCTTATTAAAATAAAGAAAATAATACACAAATGAAAATTTTATTAGGAAATTTTATTTTTTAAGTATTTATATTTTAATTAGTCCATAATATATTATTATATTTTAATAAGTTCTATTATTTGGACATTTGATCTATTAAATCTTAATTCACATATTTAAGGTATTTTATGGATAGTTTTACCCTTACAAATATTTTTTGAACCCCTAACAATTTGGTGATGTGAACATTTATATTTGAAAATGTGAATGTTCACATTGACATGTAATATTTATATTAACAGTGTTAATATTCATATTATGAAACATTTACACTATCAATGTGAATATTAATGCACGTTTCACCTTATTATTATTAGGGCTGTTTTAGTAATTATATCACTCATAAAACTTATTAGAATATAAAAAATAAGAATTTGAATAAGTAAAACATAATAAAAAATTAGAGAGAAATTTATGAATAAAAGTCCATACACAAATTAGTTTTCACATACAAATTTGGAAGATATATATTTTGTCTTGTAATAAAGCATAAAAAACAAAAGAAAAGAGGGAGCCATACTTACAAATTAAAAATTAATTTTTTAAAAAAACTTCAAAGAAATATGTTATAAACGATCGAGGCAAGTTATTTGGTGGTCGTAAATAATACTTCATACCGTTTATATTGTGACATGTGTTCAATTGTTTCATAAAAATCAACATAAATTTGATAAATCTTACTGTTTAAATTAAAAAAAATCATATGAAAACACGATATATATATAGACTAGGCAAAGTCTCAAATTTAAAATTTTTTAGTTGCAAATAATTCTTTTGGACCAGTCCTCGGCTTTAATTGAGACGCCCGCTAATAGACGATGAAATTGATTCCCAATTAATTGATTCAATGTACTGAGTACATTACAAGAAAAATCACCTTTGACGACAAAATTTTTAGTCGCCAAAGGTCCATTTTTAGTCGCAAAAAGTCACATTTTTACCTTCCCCGACTAAATTTTTTAGTCGCCGGTTTTGTCGCGAATAAACGGTCACAGAAGGTTTTGGCGACTAAAAAGGTTTTAATCGGCAAAAAGATAGGTCTTTAGCGACCAAAGTTTTGGTCGCCAATACTCAATTCCACTGTTTAAAATTATACATTTGGCGACTAATCTTTTAGTCGCCAATAGTTGATGGAACGCCGACCAAACTGTTTAGTTGCTAAAACAAATACTTTTGGCGACCAATAGTTTAGTCGCCAAAGGTTGTTCGGTGGAAAAAAAAAAAAAAAAAGAGCCAACTTTTTTGCTTTTTCTGATATTCAAACCACCAACCTTCTACCTTCTAAAGCTTTAGCAACACACTCCTTCCACTATGCCACTACAACATCACATAAATATATATGCAATATATATTATTTATATACTATATTGACCCGTATTAATATAAAACTATATATATAAATATAATTATTTTTATGCAAATATAATTTATGTAAAAAATAAATTATTAACTAAAAAAAATTGAAGCCACTTTTGGCGACTAAATATATTATTTAGTCGCCAATAATGTACTTTTGGGCTACTAAAATATTTTTTAGTTGCTAAAAAAATAAGTTCCGGCTGAAAGTAGCATTTTTGGCGACTAAACCTGTTTTTAATCGCCAAAAACGTCCCCTTTTGACTACTAAACTGAATTTTAGTCGCCAATTGCCTATTTTTAGCTACTAAATCTTTTTTAGTAGCCAAAAAACTTCACTTTCAGCGACCAAACTGTTTTTAGTCGCCAAAACAAGTAGAATCGGCGACCAAACTGTTTTTCAGTCGCCAAAACCTATACTTTTGGCTACTAAATTATTTTAGTCGCCAAAAACCATCACTTTTGGCTACTAAAAAACCTTTCGTCGCTAAAACCCATACATTCGGCGACTAAATCTGTTTTTAGTCGCCAATAACTATACATTTGGCTATTAAACTCTTTTAGTCGCCAAAAGTCTTCACTTTTGGCTACTAATTCAATTTTAGTCGTCAATTGTGCTACTTTCAGCGACGAAAATTTGGTTTTTAGTCGCCGAAACTGCTTTTCCTTGTAGTGGTACCAAGCTATTAAAAAAATGAATAAACAACCGCGCTATACACTTGCATCAGACTACTGTATAATATTTTCCGGGGGCGTAACTACTACTATAAAAAATTAAAATTTAAGGATAAAATTATTTTTTAGGGATCAAATATTTTTATTACGAAAAGTGTCGTTATTATATTTTTAGCAACGAAAAATGGACATTAGTAATAAATTATTATCTTTTTGGGATCAAATTTTTTATCTCAAAAAATAAAACATTTTGACACCAAATTATTTTGTCCCTAAAAGTGTATTTATTAGTGACGGTTTCAAAATTTTATCGCTAAAAGCCTTATTTGTGACTTTTTGGGATGACTTTTTAGAGACTATTTTCACGACGATAGAAATTGGTCTCTAAATGTCTTTTGTAACAAAATTTTTACTTTTAGAGACTGAAAAATTTGACTTCTAAAACTCTTATATGTTGTAGTGTACAAATTTTGTATGGGAGGAGCCAACATATATGCATAAAAAATTATTGAGTTAGTTTTGGTACATTATTAATTAAACATAATTTCTTATATAAATGTTACGAAATAAGTATTTTACAAGAAAACTAA
The DNA here is from genome assembly GCA_025200525.1 of Camellia lanceoleosa. Taxonomy (NCBI): domain Eukaryota; kingdom Viridiplantae; phylum Streptophyta; class Magnoliopsida; order Ericales; family Theaceae; genus Camellia; species Camellia lanceoleosa. The sequence goes on along the minus strand of CM045765.1, from coordinate 112,794,523 downwards.
ATAAATCTAACAAATAATTTTTTCAATTTTTAAAAGTTTGAAACTATTGATTAGATCTCAGTATACAATTAGTTAAATTGTTGTTTTCAACTATTTTATTGGTTAACATAACTAATAAATAAAAAGTGAAAAATGTTTCAAACCACTAAAAATTATTCTTAAATTTACACTTAATGATAAACTAAGGCTTAATCCCTATCATGTCATTATAGATAAATTTGAAAGTAAAATTTTAAATTTTCTAACATTACTCATAAAAAGTTATATATACCATTGGATTTTAAAATTTTAAAAGTTAAGTGACATGTACCTATTGTATTAATAAAATTAACTCAATAAAATTGATACTATTATTTAAAATGTAAAATAATTAGAAATCATTTCATTATATATTGTGAAATACTAATAAAATAAAAAGAAAGTGAAGTAATTCTTATGAAATTAGGAAATCATTCTAATAATATTACAAATACTCATAAATATAAAATTAATAATAAATAGTTAAAAATCGGAGGGGGATTGGGCTCTACCAACCACTACACTACATATTTCCATGAAAAGGGTACCATTGTCTTTTTCTTTGGGGTAAGTAAAGGTTGCCATTGGGGTGCTTCTATTTACACACTGCATTTAATTTTCAGGCACTTTATTATTCAATTCATATTTTTAATAATTTAAAAAAACATATTTTTTCTCAACACACATCACAACATTCCATTTTTGCGTTTAGTCCCACATCACTTAGTACACACCTCAAATTAAAAAAAAAAAAAAAAACCCTAACTGTTAGACACTTACCACTGGCGGCAGCAGCCATCACCAGCAATCACCATCAACGCCAACCATTTCACCACCCTTCTCCCTCACCACCGCCAACTTCCAACCACCACTACAACTTTCTTCTTCAGCCACTGATGACTTCCACCACTGCAAACAACCCTACTCTCCCTTCATCACTGCTAACAACCTCGCTTCCACTGTCACCGTCGCAATCAACCCCGTTACCTAAATATGCCATCGCGATCCATCTCTGCCTCTATCGCAAGCCTTTATCCACCATAGAAAAACAAAAATAGATTGTGAGAGAGAGAGAGAGAGAGGTGGCGGTAGCGGTGGTGGTAATAGTGGATGCTAGGATTTTGAGACGAGGGGAAGGGAGTTGGAGAGGGTTTTGCGACAAAAGGAGAGGGACGGTGGCCCGATGACGAAGGGGCTATGATGCAAAAGGGAGGAGGCTGTGGAGGAAGAAGAAGCGAGGGGAAGGGGAGAGTAGTTGGGGAGAGGGTGGCGATGGAAGAAAGGGGTAGTTGACGCTGGTTAAGGTTAGGGTTCGGACTTCGATGTCGCAGACGGCGATGGAAACGACGACAGTGACAATGATTTGGGGTTAGGGTTGATGAGCGTTAGGATTAGGATTAGGGTTTGGATGTGTATTCAACTAAGGTGTGTATTCAGTTGTGGTCATTTTGGTCATTTTATGTAAGGTCATTATTGTAATAAAAAATAATCAATTAATGATGTGCCTTGAGATCAAATATGATGTGTAAATAGAGGCACCCGTGCCATTGTCACTATCTCCAAAGGCCATGTTAGTTTCATTTCATATATATGATTGGATTAATGAAAATATGGCCTCTATATAAATCATGTTTGTTTGGTGGGTAGAAATCATACGGGGTTAATAGTCTTATAAGACTTTATCTCTCTCTATATAGTGGATTAATATTTATTCACTTACAAAAAGTAGTAACTATTTCTACGTACATGCATTTATTTACTAAGGAGTGGTTTGGGATGATCTAAATAAGTGCACTTTTTGACTTTTTATGAAATATGGGTTGAGTTTGAAGTGATGTGGTAGAGAGGTGATGTGACTTAATTGTGGGGGGAGTAGAATTGTTAATCTAATAATTAGGTGTGAAAAGATTATTTTGTTCTTATTTTACAAAAATAATAAAATTATCTTTTTTACAATGAAAATTTTTACATATTTTTTTAAAATTTAATTCCAATTAATTAATACAACTATAATAATACATAATAAAACACAATTTATATTAATAAGTTTATTATTCAATTTTATCATACTAATAATTTCATTTAACTTAATCTGTGAGCAATTATAATTTAGGGTTATTTTGAAAAGTTGATTAAAAGTTAACTTTTTGATTTTTTTAATTTTTTGAAAAAAAGTATATGTAAAAAAATAAAAAAATAATATAACTAAAAAATCAAAAAAAAACTTGTAATACTCTAGCCAAAAAGGCCTAAGGGTCCATGTGCTTTCAGAAGTAGAATAGAGGGAATTCGTAGTAAAAGGATTAATAGTGAGGGAATAATGAGGGGATTAAGTAAAATTTTGTTTGTTTTGATGATAGTTGTTGGTGTAGAGATTGTTAAATTATTTTTATATAAGATAAGTACAAATAATAAAACAAATAAAAAAATACAAAAACATTAAATATTAATGTTTAAAAAAAATGTCCAACACGTAAAAAATAAAATAAATAAAATAATCATTTTTACTTAACAAAAAATATAAAAAATTAAATATTAATGTTAAAAAAAAATACCCAATATGTAAAAAAATTAAAAAATATTAAAAAAATAGTTTGATAGATTATTTTCTAATACCAAATCTTCCAATACCCATCTTAATTCGGAGGGGATTATAAATTTCTTTTTCATCTTTTAAAATAAATACAATATTAATAAATTTTACCTTTATTTCAATTCTAATTCTCTCTATTTCTTAAAACAAACGAGACCTTAGTTTCGATGAAGACGGGCCTTCGTTTGGATGAACAATGGCCTTCAATAATTTTCAGCCTTACAGGGTAGCGGGCCATGCACTATGAGGGTTTTACATGAGGCAATGATTGTCTTTTGGCTTTTCTCTCTTTGCGTCACCTTATTGAATGGCTATATACTTTGCCAGTTGGTCTAAAAGATAACATATTAAAAACTTTTCTCATTAATAATGCAACACTATAATTCTGATTATTATCATCACCAAACATCAGATTCAAATATTCTTTATTTAATTGTACGGGCTTGATCTGGTGGATAAAACCTAAGATTCGAGAATTTTCTTCCTCTAAAGTTTTTTTTTTTTTTTTGGGGGTGAATACCTCTAAAGTTTTAAGTTTGACTGTTTTTACCAATAAATATTTTTTTGAGATCACAGATTGCAGGGCTTAACTCTCGTTTGAAATGAATTAATTTAATTTGATTTTTTTATTATTTTAATTTGAGTAAAATAGTTATATTTAGGATAAATTTTGACTTTTATTTTATAATTAATTTGATAATTGTGAGTAAAAAATTAATTAATTATGATTTAAATATAACATTTTATCTTATTAACTAAATTAGTATGTTTTATCTTCATTGGTTAATTTAACGAAAATAACTCATGTCACCTACTTTAGGAAACTTATTCGGGGACAGTAGAGACATAATTTGATACGTGCAAAATGACTCAAGATATGCTATATAACAAATATATATATATATACATAGAATGATTTTTTATTTTTATTTTTATATTTATGATTAATAGTTATGAAAAAATCTACTTGAATAAACTTTCATTTTAAATTTAGAGATTAGGTTCTTCCAGTTAGCTATTTTAACTAAACAGCTCAATTTGACCCACTATGGGTCTACCTCAAGTCCCACTTTTACAATTTGAATTATTTATTTTTATAAAATCTACCAAATAGATTATTCATATCCAAAATCAAGTTGATCAAATATTAAGAATCACTTAATCAAATTATATTTGTCTAAAAAATATTTAACAGATAATATGTTTTTGAAAGTATTCTGTTTATGCCTTTTAGACAAATGTTTTTGAAAGTATTCGGCTTATGCATTTTAGACAAATGGAATCAGATCAGTGATCACTGATATTTCATCGATTGGCTCCATAACGCAAATCTCTCCAAGTGTGAAGCCTGTCTCTAAATTTTAAAAAAACAAATTAAAATAATTTTTAAATTTTATAATATGTTATAATCTTGGGCTGATTTAGGGAAGGACATGGGTCACATGTCTTCCTCAACTTTTAATAGTCCCATAGAGAGTCAAACATGATCTTACCACTCAACCATACCTTTGAGTTAATTCTTACTAGCATATCACCAGTGCTATGTACGGATTATATTTATAATTATCTATATATGTGAATTACGATTTTTAAATGTCTTTTTTTTTTTTAAATGCCTTCTTTTTTTCCTTTTTTATATTATATTAAAGTTTATTATTTGATAATAATCATATGTGTTAGACTTTTTAAGGAATTAAATGTTTTTTTTATTATATTATATTAAAGTTTAATATTTTGATAATAATCATATGTGTTGGATCTTTCAAGAAATTTTTTTATGCTTGTTGTTAATGCATTAAAGTGTTATTATGAGGGATAATAATCATATGTGCTGGGACTTTTAAGGAATTCATATGTGTTGGATTTTAAAGAACTTTTTTTATATTTGTTCTGTTAGGACCCTTTGTTGTCAAATTCCATGGATCAAACCCAAGGTTGTAATTTTTTAAATTCACTTGTTGGGTCAAACTAAGATTACTTTGGATTTCTCTAAGAAGTTGATTTTCTTCCAAAACTATGATTACTTTGGAGTCCTTTAAGAAGTTGGTTTTCTTCCAAAAACAAGATTACTTTGGATTTTCTATAAGTAGTTGGTTTTCTCCCAAAACTAGATGTTGAATTAATTTTTCCTCCAGATTTTCTTTTTGGTTCTTAAGGGTTATATCTGGAAATATTTTGTTAAGTTTTCTTTGATGTTTTTATTGAGTATTCAACTTATGGTTTAAAAGAGAGTACATTAAAGGTTTTGTTTTTTATACAAAAGAGAGAGTTGTTCTTCGGTGGATTCTGAAGAATTTGAGCCTGAAGCTTCGGTGGATTCTGGAGTGGCTCATCAGAAAGACAATTCCGTGGTGAAGATGAGGTTGGAAGAGGCACATAGAGGTTGGTTCAATTAGGTGTTGTGGATTCGCTAGATAATTGAGAGTATACCTGTGTAATTCCTTTAAATCTTCTTAGTAGATTGTTCTTGTGGCTGTTGCCCGTGGTTTTTTTATCACAATTGGAGGTGTCTAATTGTGGTTTTTCCACGTAAAATCGTTGTGTCTCTTTATCTTAATTGTTTGATTGGGATTGTTATATTCTGCTTAAAATTGATACATAATCACAAATCAACATCTAGGAGGTTTCTAGATTTTTCAATTGGTATCAGAGCGGGTCGTTCTATTTTTTTTTTTTTTAAAAAATTCTTTTAGATCGCTTTATTTATTTTATTTTTTTAAAAAAAATCTTTTAGAACGAGATCTTGTTTGATTTGTGATAATGGATTCAATTCATGAGGGAAATTCTATGGTTCGACCACCCCTACTTGACGGATCCAATTATTCTTTTTGGAAAGCTCGGAAAAGATCTTTTTAAAAATCTATTGATGAAAAAGTTTGGCAATCCATCATGAATGGGTGGACTGAACTAACAATTACTGTTGATGGAGTAACTTTCCCCAAACCAATTGATAAGTGGGACACAACTGATTACCAAAATAGTAGCTGGAATAGTAAAGCTATCAATTCTCTCTTTTGCGCTGTCACACCTGAAGAGTTTAGCCGTATTTGTAATTGTGAAGTCGCAAAAGAGGCTTGGGATATCTTACAAACTACTCATGAGGGCACTCCTTCTGTGAAACGCTCAAAACTTCAAAGGCTCACGTCTAGTTTCGAAAACCTTTCAATGAAAGATAGTGAGACCTTTGATGAATTTTATGCGAAGTTGAGTGACATTGTTAATTCCAGCTTCAATTTAGGTGAAAAAATATCAGAATCCAAAGTTGTGGGAAAAATTTTGACATCCTTGCTCGATCGGTTCCAACCAAAAGTTACGGCCATTGAGGAGGCTCAAAATGTTGACAACCTCAAGTTAGATCAGTTGGTTGGAAATCTCCAAACTTATGAGGCACATAGAAATTTCAAAAAGAAACAAAAAGATGTTGCTTTTAGTAGTGCTCATAAAGTGGTAGAGGATTCTGATGAGGACAATGAGATAGATTCCAAGATTATGGTTGCTTTTGTTAAACAATTTAAAAAATCTTTTTGAATAAAAATCTTAATCTTTTGGAATCTACTCATTCTCATAAATCTAAAGACAAAGATAAAGTCAAAATTAATTCTATAGCCAAGAAGGAGAAAGGAAAGATACAAGGGAACTCTGAAAGCGTCCAATGCTATGAATGCCAAGGATTTGGCCACTTTGCTTTAGAATGCTCCACCCGTTTGAGGAAGAAAAAAGCCATCGCCATCACTTGGGATGATGAATTAGAATCTAATGGAGATGAAAGTGACAACGAAGATCAAGGCAAAGAGGGACATAAGCAATTCCTTGCTTTCATGGCAGCTTCCGAAACCGAAGGACGAACAGAATCTTTGAAGAGGTCAGTTGAGAATACCACTGATAATGAATCATCGGAGAGTGATCATGAAGAGCTTGAGCAAGCCTATGAAAAACTGTATAAGGAGTCTCTTAATTTATTCAAATTGAATGACAAACTCACAAAGAAACTCAAAGTATGTGAAAGTGAGAATGTCAAACTTAAAGAGGAGATTTCCGAGGCTAGGATCAATGCCATCAAGATAGCTGATGATCAACAAGTTCTTTGTGAAAAATTGTTGACTTGTGAGACAGAGAGGAATGAGCTACAGGAAACTCATACCATGTATGAAGAAAAGATTGAATCTCTCGAGATATCACAAGTTGCCTTGGAAAAACTAATGATCAAGAAAGAGGAAGAGCTCAAGTGTGCCATGGTTACCATTGGTCTTTGGAACAAAGGATCAAAGACTTTTGAGGATATCATTGGATCTCAACAAATCTGTTCAAACAAGAGTGGCATTAGCTTTGGAGATAAGAGAGAGCAAAAACAGAGTGCTTCCACATCTCATGATACAAGAACTCAAGAAAAGGGAGGACAAAAAATTCAACAAGAGGAAAGACTTTTCAAACTCCCTAGAGTTGGTAAGGTAAAAGAAAAGAAGGTATAGTCTGTACACCCTGTTTTTATTTGTCATCATTATGGTATGCATGGCCATATTCGCCCTTTTTGTTATAAGTTGCATGGGAGAGTGTCTCAAAAGGGTAGAAATTCGAATACTTTTTGGGTTAGGAAACAACCTTATATATCTAGGCGGAATACCAAGATTCATGAGGGTGTTCACAACACCACGACATTTACCAAGACCGCTAGACCTGATTTTGTTAAGACCAAAAAGATTTAGGTGAGAAAACTTGACTTGTGTTAATTTGTTTATTTGTTTTAGTTTTTGGGTTTCTATGTGTTTTTTTTTAATGAGAAAAAAAAAATGTGCGCATGTTCGTTTTTTTTTTTTTTTTTTGGTCTTGTTTTGGTTAAGGAAAAAAAAAAATCCAAAAAGATTTTTTTAGTATGGTTTTGCAAGCTTGAAATTTTTGAGTGGTCCTTGGTGCATATTGGAATTGATGAGAATAACCATTACATGTTAATATGTGTATGCTTTCTGTGGTCATTACTCATTTTGGAGTGTGTGTTCTTTGATTAGTATGTCTCATTCTGTATATACTTTTGGATTAGCAAATTTTGAAGTCTTTTGCCTTAGTGATTATTTTTTTTTTGGACTTCTGGCATGGTATCTTTTGTTTTTCTTGAGGAATTGACCTATATTAGCATATCATGGGTGATGTTGAGTCTCTTAACCACCTTCCATCTTTTTGCATCTCCATGGCTTTCCCCTCTGTTCTTTGGACTCCAGCCATGAAGAAAAGGCTACCTCAGATTCACCAACCAGGCTATTCTTATTATATCCATGCTTCTCTGGTTTGGTTTCCATACTCTTGAGCGTGTCAGCTACTAATGAGTGTGCAAAAGAAAAAGAAAAAAGAAAAAGAAAAAGAAGAAGAAAATATATGCAAAAGAAAGAAAAAAATGTGCAAAAAAAAGAAAGAAAAAAAAGAAGAAGATTCATTGATCACTACAAGAAATTGCATTTTTCGCAACGCAACAAAATATGTTGCTAAAAGGGAGAATTCGTCGGCAAAGAGTTTTGCCGACACACAAAGCTACGTTGGCAACCCGTAGGCAAAAGTGAGTCGGCAAAAGTTTTTGCCAACGAAATTATCATTGCGTTGGTAAAAGTAATGCCTTTAGCGACGAACATAGTCGTCGATAAAAGCCTTCATCCATCGTCGGCAATTTACCTTGCGTCGGTAAAAGTCATTCAAATATGATGATTGTTTGGCACTTTTCGTGACATAAATTTGCATGGGCAAAAAATATACTTTTAGCAACAAAATATGTGTCGGAAAAAGTAAACTTTTGGCAACACATTTACGTCGGTAAATGTTGTCATTTGCCTACGATTTGTTTGTCGATAAAACTTCACTTTTGGCAACGACAAATTAGCATTGGCAAAAAATATACTTTTAACAACACAATATGAGTGGGCAAAAATAAACTTTTGGCAACACATTTACGTCGGTAAATATTGCCATTTGTCAACGATTTGGTTGTCGATAAATGTTTACTTTTGGCAACGACAAATTGGCATTAGCAAAATATACACTTCTAGCAACACAATATGAGTTTCGACGACACATTTACTAACAAAAATAATTGAAAATAATTTATATATTTTTATAAGATTTACAAATTTACAAGAGGCATCCCTTAGGCACCACTATTACAAACTAATAACATTGATATGAAATCACCTAAAGTTGATGTGCAAGCCAAAAAAAACACTGCTGATACTGCTTTTAGAAGCAATGTATAAAACCTAAAAGGGTAAAGTCACTAAAATACCCAAATACATCCAAATTGTGAACCCATATTAGAAACAATAAATAACAAAATGAAAACATGAAACTAATAAATACAGGCAAAACGGCATGAAAATCACCCACAAACTTATCCAGCAGACCAATATCTAATAGCAGCCGCCTCACAGCAACATTGTAGCAGCAGCAGCCCAACAAGCATCAGCCACGAGGGCGGCAGCGATGTGACAAACCGGCGAAGACAGCGGACCGGTAATTGCGGCCAGACCAACAAGCAACAACCATCAGCCACCAGCAAAAAAGGAGGATCTAGTAACAGTCTGTATTGATCAATGACAAATTTAAAACAAAGTCCATTAGCTTTTTTATTGATCTAGTAGCAGTCTCTGTGTGTATGTGTATGTGAGTTAATAGATATGCAAGCGCAAGTACTGGCCAAAACATAAAGCTTTTACCATCATCTGGTAAAAAATAAAATAAACTAAAAACCTTCGATTTCCAACTATACTAAAACAATCAGTAGCAGTAGATCCAATGCATTCTACACTCCAGTGAAAAAAAATGTTGTCCAAGTTACAAATCATTCACTTGCAACAATGGCAATAATTTACACAAGGCAAACTAATTTCAGATTCTCTACTAATATTCAGATAAGGTCCATTTCAATGATTTCTGATATGGAAGGCATATGCATTATCTCTGTACAGAGGTTTCAGATTCTATGATATTACAATACAAAACTCCTAATCATTATCAAGTTTACATCATTCAATAATTTGGCAAGAAGAAGAAAACAAATAAAATGATTGCATTCACTAAGAAACATAAACTTAAAAACTATAGGTAAGAGGCAACCATACTTGGTGATCAGCAAGTAAAAAGTGCCACCCACAATGAGCCAATTCCTACGTTTAAAGGAAGAGAGATTAATAGTATAAATCTATATTGTTTTTTCTTTTATTAATATATCCTCCAAGCTATTTTGTTCAAAATTATAATGTGTTTCATGTCTTTCCAAGTAATGGACATGTGTGTCCCCCTTATAAGTTCACCGGGTTTCAAATATATAATCACTTTCAAAGTTTTCTAGTTTGTTTTCTTCACTGATTAAAACATCAGAGGGTTTGACCTGTTTTTGTTTCCTGCTGCAATCAACAGGTTTTGACCATCAAGACATGAATAACAACTAGCAAACCTGTGACATTAAGATTGTGTTTGGGACTAGGATTTGAGTGGGGATTAGTGGTGGGAACGGAAAAATAAGGGAAATGTGACAAAAATACAACTTCTATTTTATTTATTTTGCCTTCCTTTCTCTCTACAAATCCTTCAAGCAAACATAGCCTAAGGAGGGGAGTTTTCGGTCTTAAACAATTACCACCATATCACACCTTGATCATCAAGAAGTTTTCCTATGTAATTCATTTCTCTTTTAGAGTTATTTATTTTATAGTTATTATCACCATCATTATTATTTTTTCTTGTTTTCTTTGGTTTTATATCCTTCTAGGTGTAAAGCGACTAAGGTTTCCAAAAAACTACAATGTGGGCCTCAGGATCAGGTGAGTAGGTCCATGATCAATTTACCTGCCATTAGCCCATCCAACATTTTTTACATTCGCATTATCTATAAATTTTCAAAATGAATTTATAGAACAGTATTATAAAAACAGATACCATAGTATTATTTTTAATAGCCGTGGTACTTACAGGGGTTAGGAGAGGAGCATCAGGAGGCAACTGGTAATTCTCAACCCGTGTAATAGAGACTGAAAGATCAGCAATTGTGGATCCCTGAATCAAAAAGGCCAAAAATATAAAAATATAAAATAAATCTAAGAACAGTAACACTAAACAATATGCTAGTCAAAATAAATTCTTTAAAAAAATACAAGTAGAAACTCAAAATTTGAAGCACTCAACCTGTTCATACATGTGTGGATTAGTGATGCAGTTAAACATAGAACGCCATTCACCTAGTCCAACGTTAAAAGCTTTAATGTTTGGTAAAATCCATCGGCGAAGATCTGCATCTTCAACGTACTTGAGAACCAATTCTATGCGATCTCGATCTTTTGGGTTTAATAAACTTTTGACATTGCTCTGTGATACACAAAAATATAGATAAATAATTAAATAATATTCATCCTAACACTGGTGTTTAAGCTGGTTGCATGAAATTGGGACTTTGGCTTGCAATTCAATTGTTTGGCCACTTCATGTACTTAAATTTGTCTTCGAACTTAAATTTCCTACACCTCAAAGCCATAAAAATAATTTCCCTACAAAAGCAAGATTTTCACGTTTTGTGTTATCTATAATTCAAATCTAATTCTGTGGTTGAAAAGATAGCCCCCAATTGTGTTTGGTTGCTTCAAAAAAAAATGTCCCAATTTAAATTCCATCAATTCGTTGCTCTATGAAACTAGAGTTTCTGCATTTAATGTGAATGCCACACTCCAATGATATTTTGAATTCAGTTGAATTGAATCATTGAATGGGATCCCAATTCACCACAACCAAACACAACCTTATATTACCAGAATAATTAGGTGTTAAAGCACAAACGAAGAATAATCGCACTTGTACTCATATCACCATATTTCATCTTTGAAAGTTTAGCAGAGAAGTATTCATACACAACAGTTGAGCTACTCTTCTCAAGATCAACATGAAATGTGAGGTTCCCACTACAATCATGGTCAGATGAAATCTTGGACAGTACTGATTTTCTATGATCAAACCCAATCACCCTAATTAAACCAACTTCACATTAAGTGGCCATATACTCCAAAAATAGCAGTGAAATCAAACAACAAAACCACCATTCAAATCAAATTAACACACAAATGTTTGCTTACTCGCATCAAGTTCGCCACAAAAGTTCTGCCACAAATCCTCTTGGCCCAAGAAAATCAAGAAAGTAGCATTTCTTGATCCCTTCAACGCACAAATCTTCAACCCTACATTATTTTGAAAACTATATTAATAAAACGGGTAAACAAAACCATTTGGCTGTTCAGAAGGCTGAGGAAAGATAACAGAAGTACATAATATGAAGTAAATTTATTTTTCTTTCCACTAAAATGTAGACTCCTTGGAGCATCTCCAATCTTTACTCTTTTTTTCATCAAATTTGAGTAAAATTTGGTTAAATTCTTGATATGATATAGAACACTCCAATCCTACTCTCTTTTTTCTTTTCATCAAATCTTTTTGAAAAAATCTTAAGTTATCCTAAAAACTTGTTTTAAGCATTTTTTATGAAAGAAGACCATCACCAATCCTTACTCTTTTTAAAATTTTGTTGGGAATTTTGTGAATAAATCTGAAAATTATAAAGATTGAGCAAAAATATGGCTGGTGAAAATTTGGTGAAGGATTGGTTCGAGCTTGATTTGGTGAAAATTTTGTGTCTCCCTTGATTTGCTACAGGTTTGGTGAAATGATTGGTGCTGACATTTAGCTCAGAAGGAGCATCTCCAATCCATCTTCTATTTTTTTTTTTTTTATCAAATTCAAATTTGATGGAAAAATGGCTAAAATTACAGAGTAGATAATTACAGATACACCAGAATAGAGAACAGCAGATTAGCAGATACACCAGATTAGCAGAGCAGAACAGCATATACAGCAGATACACCAGAACAAAGAACAACAACAAACTGTTGAGCTAAAATTACCAAGAAGTGGCATATAATTACCTTTAGAAGCATGAACTAGAATAACAATTAAAGATTTCTTCTTTTCCAATTCAAGAAGTGTGTTTAAGCAAAAATACAAAAGAATCAAGTTCCAACATTTCAATTGATGATGATGAGGGGGAAAAAAACTTTAAATTAAGAGAGAAAGCCAAATTTACCTGTCCGGAAAAGCAACAGAGTTGAAAGGGCACATATGAATAACCTGTTTCAAATTTACATTGCTATAGGGTAATTTCTTGTTACTACTATAAATGACAGTTGGCCTATCTGATGCAGCAAATTCATGTGCTGTATTCTTTGATGAGAAAGTGCGAAGTGTTATAGGCTGGGTCCCAAGAGACAAGATAAAGGACATCCTGTGTTTCTAGCTCAGTCAAATGAGCTTGTTTTCTTCTTTTAGAGCACCTAGCTGATTCTCTATTAGAAAGCATTATAAAAAACACAAAACAAATTAATTTAAGAAAATTGAATGTGGCAACAATGTGTATTGAAAGCATGAACAAAATGACCCGTTAGTGGAAAAGATGGACAGAATCATAGTTACAGTAAGTGTTTTGAATGCATGGCATTTAACATCTAACAGTCACTACATTTCATGCACATGTTGGTACAAAATTAAGCAAGCAAAGTCAAGACCACAAGACTGATCAATGCTTCATCCTCTAATTGTGCAGCAATCCCTTTGGTCAAAGATAGTCTCATTCGATTTCTCAGCCTTCTAGGAAATCAAAAAGAGGTCACCCCTCGTTACCAATCAACATGAACTAAGAAATCTAAAGACTAATCTCAACATATCTGTCAACAACCACATATACCCGCCACATGGTCTCGTGTGCATCACTCAACAAAAAGAAAAAAAAATAGAACACACGCACCTAGAAAAAATACGGCTTGTACGCTCTACAGATTCAATGTGCTCCAAAGAGTGGACCTGCAAACTCCGAAAACAAAGATTCAGCAATGGAAAAGGCACTTGTATCAAAACCCTATGAAATAAAAATTTGCATCACGGTTCCAACATTATACTAAAGAGATTCAGCCCAAGAACTAAGATGCATGACCAATAATCCCAGCTTATTTTTCTCATCATACAAACACAAAAAACAGTATACCAGAGAGATGTGATTCAAGAATACTGTCAGAAACATTCTACAATTATAAAATTCCAGCTCATCTGCTTTATTTCCTCAAAGCAGTCTCAGATATCAGAAGCAAAATTGAATAGAAGCACTGTTTTATGATCAGCAATAGAATAGAAGTACTATTATATGCATGGATTTTAATTAGCCCTTGCAAGCCTCAAGATGATGCTCATTGCTTACCATATGTAGTTCATTTTGTGTGATTTCTCTTGCAGAAATCGGAACACATCGTCCCGGAAATATACCTGCAAAAGTTCAAATTTTGAAATTGCTTGTCAATTGTTTGGGGGACAAAAGAAACCATATAATTTACCACATAACCCCAGTACACTGTTATGAAAATTTTATACTGACAAACAGAAAATAATTATTGATATGGGTAGCAAAAAACCAACTTTTGCAAACACAAACAAAAATAAAAGAAACAAAATTAACCAACACACTAGCAGTTGCAAGGCTAGCAGCAATAGCTTGAAGTCAATCTCGTCTTTCTGGATGTGGATGTCACTTCAATTCAACCTAACTCCAGCATAGAAACAACAAGAAGCAGACAAACAATAAAAGGAAGGTCATTTATAATCAGCATAAGAGATCACTATGACTAATCATTGAATAACACACCACATATGGTTACTATTGAGCAGTGACATTAATCAATTTGTATTGCATTAGTTAACCAATGTAAAATATAAAACCAGACCCTATATTCACTACCATAAATGCAAATCAACTGATTTTTTGAGTGAAACCTTTACCAATTATGCTAGTACACATTCAAATGCAAAAAATAAAATAAAATAATAATGATAACAACAACTATAAAAAAGAAAGCATAGCACATGAGACCTGCTCACTTGTTGGCTAATTTAAAGTTAGCTTTATAAAAAAAAAAATGTACACAATAGCAATATGAGAACTCTTAAACCTATGAAAAGGTTCCTCCATTCCATGAAACATCCTCCTGCTTCGCTCACTCCAAATTATCCACATAAGGCATAAAGCGGCCAAGAGCCACGCCTTCCTTCTCTTTCCCACCCATTCATCCCACTAAGAGTGCATAAAATCTGCTCCCCCTCGTAAGGAAAAGCCAAATTTTACTTTGTAATGAGGTACAAGTCAGGTAGAGAAAAATATTCTAACACTTATATCAGTCCACATTCCCATGGCAGCTAGCTGACTGCAGTTGGGATTTTCAACAATGGGATTTATATCAAGGCATGATATATCATACTCCAATTGTGCATGTTTCACTTCTGTCACTATCCCATCACCAATTTGTAGGTACACTAAATGACTATCCCATCACCAATTTCTAGCTATTGTAGCATTAGTTTGCTCCTGGAAGATAAGGAGTTCCATTATGCATGAAGACTACTATATTATTCTAATTTGTTAGCCAGAAGTCTAACAGATATCTTAACCACGAGTTTTCAACATTCATATAATATTCAAATTCATTATAGGCTATGAACATATAATACAAATGAAAAAATATGACATGCATACACAGTCTAGTCTAAAAATAAGAATATACTAGTTGTTACCTTCCCTTCAACATGCATGCCCGACAGGTGCAACTTCACCCACATTCCGACAGGTGCAACTTCATCAGATGGATTGGCAGTATGCACGCCTCACAGCAACATTGCGAAACGGCGGCAGCATGAGAAGAATTAAAGATGAAGCCATTTTTTCCTTCTTTTGGGAACAAAAAATGAATTTGAAAACAAGTGGCATAGAATTACCTTTAGAAGCATGGACTAGAATAACAATTAAAGATTTCTCCTTTTCCAATTCAAGAAGTATGTTTATGCAAAAATACAAAAGAATCAAGTTCCAACATTTCAATTTACGATGATGAGATTAAGAGAGAGAGCCAAATTTACTTGTCCGGAAAAGCAGCAGAGTTGAAAGGGCACATATGACTAACCTCTTTCAAATTTACATTGTTGTAGAGTAATTTCTTATTACTACTGTACATGACAGTTGGCCTATCTAATGTAGCAAATACATGTGTTGTATTCTTTGATGAGAAAGTGCAGAGTGTTACAGGCTGGGTCCCAAGGGACAAGATAAAGGACAAAACCTGTGTTTTTAGCTCAGTCAAATGGGCTTTTTTTCTTCTTCTAGAGCATCTAGCTGATTCTCTATTAGAAAGCATTCTGAAAAACACACTACAACAAGTATTCTAGGAAGAGAAGCAAAGAGAATGTACACATGCATAAATACTCAGCTAAAAGGTGATCAAAAAGAAACTAGACTTAAATTCAAATGCCATCATAACAAATTATGAATCATTATCTCCATTGCCACCAATCATTGTCAATTCCTTCTTTCCGATCCACAATGCAAATCTTGATTAGCCTTCCTAGTCTACTGTTCACATCAAATTCATTCTTTCCTATCCACTACTGCAAATACACTTGCAAATTGAAAGAGACAAATTAGCAAAAGAAGAAGGCAACTTTGGATAAGGTAATGATAAAAGCCATGAACAAACCATATAATAAGATAGAGGTTTGCCTCATGCAAATGGAACTTATAAAATTTCCTTTTCATTTTTGAGAAAGAGAGGGTGCTAAGAACTTACTCGGCAAGTTTCTCTCATTCTCTCAATTTGCTAAGGAGTCTTGATCTTCAAAATAGAAAATTAGACGTTAAAAAAGAATTCAACAAACTGTCTAGTGAAAAAAACCCTAACTTGAATAGAAATTCAATTTTAACTTGAAGAACTATTTTTACATACAAAAGTGTACCTCAACAACATGCTAAAGATCACTGTTGGGCTCAATTTTGGGGATCCCCTCCAGTTAATAAGAATTAAGTTTAGTGTTTTTTACATTTATCAACAATATATATATATATATTTTTCATGTTACATTCCTAAATTTAGTCATGAATTGGGTAAGTGTCAGAAAGGAAGTGAAATAGCAATAGCAAGCCTAAGCCTACGTTATGGGAAAAAAAAAATGAAACCTTAACAAAGTTTAACAAACAACTAAAAGAAGGATAGGAAAAGTTCAAGAATGATAGAAAAAAAAAGGTATATAGTAGGCATATGTGTTGTTTCTCTATTGATTTATGAAACTCCATGATTCCAAACATATCTTCATAAAATTGTACTACAAATAGCCTGATAATACAAATAGTTTTATCAAGCTATTTCCTACAACAATATAAATAGCTTGATAAAAATCTACTGCAAATACCTCAAGGAAGAATGTGCAACCTCCTATACTTTCGTATATTTCCTGGGCAACTAACATAAAACTTTTTAGCAAGACTCCAATCAAAAGAAGCGGGTGACTAGTCAACAGGTGTCCAACACTGAAACTACCAATCAAGAGAGGCATCTAACATTTAACACAATATCAAGCCCCCACAGTACCTTGTCTCCTAACCACGGTCCTGACAAAACTATTTCCTATATATCAGGTGGTAGAGCCAACCTTTAAACTTTTATCCTTTTCAATCAGCACCAGCATCACAAACACAAAATGTTAGGCATATAAATCTTAGGATTCACAATCTCACAAGATGCCATGCTAAACAAGCTGTGGTCAAACTCTTTTGGAGCTTGACCTCACAAGCATCTAAAAGAAATTTTAGACTTCTAAAAATCTAACACAAATACTAGTATCTCATAGTGGGCAAATCCTTATGATGTAGCGAATATTAGGTCCTCAGCTGAAGCAAGGTGTGGAGAGAGCAAGATATACGCAACCTTATCCCCATTTGTAGATAGCTAGCAATCAACCTACCACTGA
Source organism: Camellia lanceoleosa (assembly GCA_025200525.1). NCBI lineage: Eukaryota > Viridiplantae > Streptophyta > Magnoliopsida > Ericales > Theaceae > Camellia > Camellia lanceoleosa. Next base: position 112,777,062 of record CM045765.1, on the reverse strand, counting down.
CTAATTGTTCAAGTACAACCAAAACTTCAATGAGATATCTACAGCTCCAAATATACAAAATTTACCTCAAAATGTAGGGTTAACTGCATACTAAAAGTAAAATGTATAAAAACAATTAATCATCAATGTTAAAATCTCAAACAAGTGTACTAATCAGTTAATTTAAAAATAAATAAATAAAGGTTAACAAGATGCTCCTTCCAGTGTACAAACTTTTCATGAAATAGATAACATGCAAAACCACAACATAAGCTAAGCAGAAAATCCAATATGCAAGTAGGGGTGACATGAGATTGAATTATTAATAATGCCATACCTAAATCTTTTCTTGTCTGTTCTATTTTCCCTTGTTCTTGCAACCTCATGTATCTTTCATGAGCTTTTTGTTTCTCTATCTCTTCTCTGTGAACAAACAAACAAATAAATAAATAAATAAAATAGACATAAATCCAAAAAGTCAAAAGGTCATATACATGGTAGCCATGCAATCCAAAATTATTGTGTTATTTTGATGGGATATAAGTAGTTTACTTTCATACTTTTGAGAATGAGTATAAAAGAAAAAGTTTAGAGGTCTAATAATTTAGGGTAAATTACACTCACCTCCTATGAGAGTTGAGAAAAATACAGTTAGCCCCAAAATTTTGGCATAATTATATTGACCTCCCTTTAAATAAACTTTCTATAGTCTCTTGCGGATGGATTTCGCGCATTGGGCTCACAACAACAATGGGATACAACATGAGCATCTTCTATAACTAGTTCTGCCCAAATTCATTGTGCGTTGTGGGTGTGATGAGCTCAAACTAGTAACGAAATCAATTTTCGGTGGCTATGGCTATAGTCGACTGGTGTTGGGTTATCCTATTTCTCTACAATTTGTGTATGAATCCTACATAATTGTATTTATTGTTCTTAGACCAACCGACTCAACTGCCTCAATCAAACCATCTCAAAACACTACGGTTTGGTAGGGTTATATGCTTTGAATGGTTTGATTTGGTGCCCTACTATATACAAAATAAAAAAAGATTTAGTAGAACCCAAATTTTGATTTGAACCCCAACCAAACCAAATCCCATTTAGCCCCCACTCTCCCTAAATCAATATGACAAAGTAAAAACCTTACTTTTCTGTTCCAACCTCTACCCTCAACTGTTGAAGGAACAGTTTGGTTTTGTAAGCCACTCAAATTGACCTCTTTCAATTTGAAAACTATTATACAAATCCCCTAGAAACGAATAAAACAAGCAGAAAGGACAATCATCTTGTTATCACTCCCAAGAAAACACTGAAATTTATAACTATAGAAGTCAGCTAATTATCAACCTTTTTTTTTCCAACAAAATCAATTAACTTTAGTTGTTGGTTTCTTTTCTTGTTCTTTTTTTTTTTTTAATGATAAAAAATGGGAAACTGCCCTTATTCATCCCTTAATATATTACAAATATCAACTGTTCCAAATCATTGGTATATTTAAAAAAAAATTCAAATAAAAATAATAATAATTGATGTAACTTTCTGAAAAAAAAATACCGTTCCCAGGATAGTCATGCATTATTGGATGTTATGTTTATTGCCTCAAAAATCCAATTTCACCATCATGGAACATTCTTATCCATGAAAGAAGACCAAATCAAAAGAATAATTCAAAAGCAAACCAAAAGTAGAAGAATTTGGGAAAGAAGGCAAGTATTAATTTTTCGAAACAGAAATTGAGAGAGAGAAGCAGGTGAAGTGAGATACAAAGCAAAAAGGGAACAAACCTATAGGGGCAGACTAAAGCACCGACGGTCTCGCATAGCAGCAGCAAACGGCAGAAACCCACTGATCAACAAACCTGTATGCGGGTGTGCGATTGTGAGGGGGAGAGACTACTAATTGTGAGAGAAGCTTGTGCAAGAGTGAAAATCGTGCAGATTGATGAGGGGAGATTTTTTTTGATCGGAGATGAGGGGAGATTGATGAGGGGATTTACCTATCAGGAAAAAAGAGAGGGAATTTTGGGAGGGAATTTTCCACCGCCTCATATGTTTGTAGAGGCAGATCACAAAAATAAATAAATAAATTCAAAACAATTTTTAGGTTTTTTTTTTAAAAAAAATTAAAATTAATTTGAGAGTAATAAAAATCAAAATTATATTTTTAAAATTTTAAAATCGTATTTATGACCTAAATGATAAAATTATACAAAAAATAATAAATTTTTTTTAAAAAATTTTTTCACCCAATTTTTTTTTAGTTTTTAGAAAAGAAAAAAAAATTGAAACTAATTTCTGAAAATAAAACTAAATATATTTAAATTGATAATCTAACCACATTCTTTGAAAAAGTTTAAATTATTTCAAATTAGTCATCTCAGCTTAAGAGTGTATTTGAGCTTAATGGATTCATTTTGTAATCTAATTCAATGATCATTTAAATTTTACAATTCAATAACTAGAATATTTAAAACTCTTTAAAAAGTTATAATAAAAACACAAATCAATAAATCACTTCATTTCATTAGCAAAATTTTTACCAACGAATAGTGTTATCGTCGCTAAATGGTTAACTCTTTGCCTACGCCAACTTATCGTCACCAAAAGTAAGCACACTAATAGCAATGCTCATTGTGTTGCTAAAACGTAAGCCTCGTAGCTAAAAGTTTTGAAATTTTAGCGCCAACCAAAAATTTTGGCGCTTAGTGAATGTCATACTTTTTTAGCGACGATAGCAATTTACGTCGGTAAAGGTATACTTTTACCAACGAAATTGATCACTGTGTCGCTAAAAATATACTTTTGGCGATGAGAAATTGATGTCGTCGCTAAAAGTAGTCGCTAAAAGTGCAATTTCTTGTAGTGGATTGAGAGGGAGCCTCCGCCTTTACTCACCAAATACCCCTTGATTCCTAGTGGTTTGACTTTCCTTAGTTATGCTTAGATTCTCATATAAGAGGTTCAACTTTCATATCACTACTAAGATTTGAATCTAGTGTTTGTCGAACTCCAAGAGTCACACACACACTTTTCTCATGGGATCTATGCTTTTCACATAATGTATCACTTTCTTTCATGAGGAATCTTCTATAGACTATGCACATTGTGTTTTCAAGTAATTGTGCTTCTTGGATAATCTTGTGTGTTTCAAGGTACAAATCTGAAATTTCTTGCTTACTCCACCATATTATTTGTGTCGTTTTTCGTCTTGTTCTTTGTTTTTGGTGAGGGGGAGATTGTTAGTGCATGCGTTTTAGGTTTTCATGTATTCATGATGTATTCATGTCATTTGTCAGGTGCATGTGTCTTAGTTTTCATATATTTCATGCTACATGTTCTTTAATATCTCCAAGTCGCATCTATTCATATTTTCCATCTCATACTTCAAGATAATTTTGTCATATGTTTATGGATGGATAGTATATTTGGATAGTATTTTATTTATAGATGGATTTATCTTTTGTTATTTAGGGTTGGTTTGGGATGTTCTAAAAAAGTGTACTTTTTGACTTATTGGCTTATATGGGTTGGGTTTGGGTTGAGTTTGGGTTGAGTTTGATGTGATGTGTTAGAGAGGTGATGTGATTTAAATAAGATGATGTGACTTAAATAGGATACTAACTTTTTGACTTTTTGTATTATTTAGTTTATGCCAAACCAATCCTTAATCCAGTTCCACAGATTTGGTTGGCTTGTGTGGTTGTTTTTCTTTCAGGATGATTATTCAAGAGCATGGATTTTAGATTTAGTTATGAGTGTTGGTTCCTAGTTGGTGGTGTTGTTATTGTTTTGATTGAAAAATTGTTTTAGTGTTTTTGTTAGGAAAACTGTTTTAGCATGGTTTTGTTCGTGATTTGACAAAGGGGGAGATTGTTAGAACCCTTTGTTGTCAAATTCCATGGATCAAACCCAAGGTTGTAATTTTTTAAATTCACTTGTTGGGTCAAACTAGGATTACTTTGGATTTCTCTAAGAAGTTGATTTTCTTCCAAAACTAGGATTACTTTGGAGTCCTTTAAGAAGTTGGTTTTCTTCCAAAAACAGGATTACTTTGGATTTTCTATAAGTAGTTGGTTTTCTCCCAAAACTAGATGTTGAATTAATTTTTCCTCCAGATCTTCTTTTTGGTTCTTAAGAGTTATATCTGGAGATATTTTATTAAGTTTTCTTTGATGTTTTTATTGAGTATTCAACTTATGGTTTAAAAGAGAGTACATCAAATGTTTTGTTTTTTATACAAAAGAGAGAGTTGTTCTTCGGTGGATTCTGAAGAATTCGAGCTTGAAGTTTCGGTGGATTCTGGAGTGGCTCATCAGAAAGACAATTCCGTGGTGAAGATGGGGTTGGAAGAGGCACATAGAGGTTGGTTCAATTAGGCGTTGTGGATTCGCTAGATAATTGAGAATATACTTGTGTAATTCCTTTAAATCTTCTTAGTGGATTGTTCTTGTGGCTGTTGCCCGTGATTTTTTGATCACAATTGGAGGTATCTAATTATGGTTTTTCCATGTAAAATCGTTGTGTCTCTTTGTCTTAATTGTTTGATTGGGATTGTTATATTCTGCTTAAAATTGATACATAATCACAAATCAACATCTAGGAGGTTTCTAGATTTTTCATGTTCTTAATGCATTAAAGTATTATTATGAGGGTAAGACTTGGAGGTTGGGATAAGTTAATAAATACTAAGATTTTTGTATTTTTTTAAATAAAAAAGTCAGGAAATTTAGATTAGGATATTGGATCTCTCACAAGGCTTGGGGTTAAAAATCTCATTTTGCTTAATATATACTAGCATATCACCCGTGCTATGCACGGATCGTGTTTATAATTATCTATATATGTGAATTGTGATTTTTAAATATATTTTTTTAAATGTCTTCTTTTTTTCCTTTTTTTATATTATATTAAAGTTTAATATTTTGATAATAATCATATGTATTGGATTTTTTAAGGAGTTAAATGTCTTTTTTTTTTATTATATTATATTAAAGTTTAATATTTTGATAATAATCATATGTGTTGGACTTTTTAAGAAATTTTTTTTATGCTTGTTCTTAATGCATTGAAGTGTTATTATGAGAGATAATAATCATATGTGTTGGGACTTTTCAAGGAATTCATATGTGTTGGATTTCAAAGAATTTTTTTTATGCTTGTTCTTAATGAATTAAAGTGTTATTATGAGAGTAAGACTTAGGAGTTGGAAGAAGTTAATAAATGCTAAGATTATTTTTTTTTAAATCAAAAAATCAAGAAATTTAGATTGGGAGATTAGAGCTTCCACAAAGCTTGGTGCTAAAAATCTCCTTTTGCTTAATATATAGTATAGACTAGCTTATCATATGCACGGGATAATTATAAATATTTATATTTGTTTTAATTTTTTTAATATATAAATTATGTTTTTTAAGATTTTTTATAAAAATAATTTAACAGTCTTATCACTAACCATAGTATACATGAGAAATTAAAAAGGCTACTGCAGTAACTATACACGGACTGTATCTATAATTATTTGTATAAGGGGATTTTAAATGCTAATCAGGGATTTTGACCAAATCAATAAATGCAAGCATGTGGATTGAAAAAAGTTAATAAATACTGATCAGAGAATTTTGATCAAATCAATAAATGCTGAGATTTTTTTTTTAAAATCAAAAATTTAGAAAATTAAGATTGAGAGATTGGAGCTCCCACAAGGCTTGGGGTTTAGAAACCCTTTTTTCTTAATATATTTACAATTATCTAGATATGTGAATTGCGATTTTTAAATGTCTTTTTTTTTTTTTTAAATGTCTTCTTTTTTTCCTTTTTTATATTATATTAAAGTTTAATATTTTGATAATAATTATATGTGTTGGACTTTTCGATGAATTAAATGTCTTCTCTTTTTTTTTATTCTATTTTATTAAAGTTTAATATTTTGATAATAATCATATGTGTTGGACTTTTAATAAATTATTTTTATGCTTGTTCTTAATACATTAAAGTATTATTATGAGGGATAATAATCATATGTATTGAGACTTTTCAAGGAATTCATATGTGTTGAATTTCAAAATTTTTTTTTATGCTTGTTCTTAATGCATTAAAGTGTTATTATGAGGGTAAGACTTGGGGGTTGAGAGAAGTTAATAAATGCTAAGTTTTTTTTTTTTTTTTTTAAATCAAAAAATCAAGAAACTTAGATTGGGAGATTGGAGCTCCCACAAGGCTTGGGGTTAAAAATCCCCTGTTGCTTAATATATAGTATAGATAGTATAGATACTAACCTATCACTAGTGCTATGCACGGAATAATTATAGATATTTATATTTGTTTTAATTTTTTTTAATACACAAATTATTTTTTTAGATTTTTTATAAAAATAATTTAACAATCTTATCACTAACCATAGTGTATGAGAGAAGTTGAAAAGGGTGCTACAATAACTATGCACAGGTTGTGTCTATAATTATTTGTATGAGGGGATTTTGACCAAAGCTCTCAAAAGGCATGTGAATTGAAAAAAGTTAATAAATGCTGATCAGGAAATTTTAACCAAATCAATAAATGCAGGCATGTGGAAAAGTATATGGATTGAAAAAAGTTAATAAATGTTAATCAGGGAATTTTGACCAAATCAATAAATGTTGAGTTTTTTTTTAAATTAAAAATTTAGAAAATTAAGATTGGGATATTAAAGCTCCCACAAAGCTTGGGGGTTAAAAACTCCATTTTGTGTTGGGACTTTTCAAGGAATTTATATGTGTTGGATTTCAAAAAAAAAAAATTTATGCTTGTTCTTAATGCATTAAAGTGTTAGTATGAGGGTAATACTTGAGGGTTAGAAGAAGTTAATAAATGCTAAGGTTTTTTTTTTTTTTAAATAAAAAAATCAAAAAATTTAGATTAGAAAATTGAAGCTCCCACAGGCTTGGAGTTTAAAACTCTCTTTTGCTTTAATATATAGTATAGATGATGATTGTCATATTAATATTTCACATGTTGACCAAATAAAAAATGATAATAAATTACATGTTCAATTTTAGTGATAACTTGTTATGAAAAGAAAAAATAAACAAATATTATGATTAATATGTATAGCAACCTTAAATTCTTAGCTCCGCTAGTGGTTATCTTAATTTTATCCATGAAATAAAAATATTAAATTCTCAAAAGTATGTCGATTTGGTTTGATTTTTCAAAAATTATTTTTAAATGAGTTTTTATTTATTTTTAATGATTTTTTTTTTTCATATTTTAGTCAATTCTTTTTATACTTTTTAGATGTACCTAACAAATGAAGATGCATTTAAAAAGTAAAAAAAAAATTATCTAAAATATTAAAAAAATACTAAAAATAAACAAAAATTCAAACAAAAATCTATGTGCATTTTTGTTTGAATTTTCATTTGTTTTTTGTGATTTTTTTTTCTTCATAATTTGCTTAATTTTTTTTTTACTTTTTAAATATATCTAAAAAAAAACTAATATATATATAATTTTTATTAAAAATAAACAAAAATTCGTCTAAAAATAATTTATGAAATTGAAACCAACAAAGCCATCACACAATAAAGAAGAGTATTAGTGGAGTGAGCTTTTTAATTTGGAATTATCAAAAAAATATAAAATCAATGAATATTGGGGAATTTTAAAAAATATATGTTTTAGTTTTTGGGTGTTTTTAAAAGGAAAAATTGCATTTAGGTGGAGCAGTAACAAAAAAAATATTTTTTTCTTGATGGTACAACTCCCACGTGTGCATGATGCCTTGGTGTAATTCTTGTTGCGTGTCAGAGTTGTATAAAAAATATTTCTATTTGTAGTGTAATTATTTTGTGATTGCCCTATCTATTTGCAACTTTTTCTTTTTAAAATTTTTATTTTTCTTTAAAAAGTTTGAAACAAACTTGGGAACTTAAAGAGAGTAAAAGATTGAGTTCTTAATAAAGAGTTACATGAAGCATTTTTTTGGATATGAAATTGTAGAATGAATATTAGTATGTATGCACTCACACCAAGGGTGACACTTTGACGCACTTAGCATGGACACACAGTATCTTGATTTCTTAATCATATCAAGAGTATTTTGATCTACTTAGGAATAGTTATTTTAATTCGATCTGCAGAGACCCGCCCATACTTACTCGAATGGAGCAGTTTTTACCTGCCCAACACTTATGTGGGGTAGGGGTGGATAATGTTTTGGTCACCCATAACGAGGGTGGGGCGGGGGCGGGGGCGGGTATTGCTTTTCCCGATCCAAACCTGACCTGATATAATTAATAATATATAAATAAATAATATATGTATATATATAATAAAATTAGATATAGGAAAATAATATCTAAAGTTTATGATTTTGTTTAAATATAAATAAATAATAATCTTAAAAGTCTTACTGTTTTTATATATGAAAATAAAAAATATTATTTAGTGTACTATGAATTTAAATGGTTCATAATTTTTTTAACTATTTAACATGTGATTAGATATCCACGGGTATCAGGTATTCGTGAGGGAGAAAGTGAGGTTAAAAAATTCCACCCGCAGCAGGGGTGAGGCGAGGGCAGGAGTGGGGGTGGAATTTGTCAGCGGGGGCCGAGAATGACAAACTCGTCTTGTGGCCATCCCCGGATCTACCCATCATTTTGATGGCGTGAAGCAACAAATTTTTTGTTTAGGGTAAATTACACTTACATCTCCTGAGATTTTTGACAAATATAAAGATCTCTCATGTAATTTCAATAATTACAAAAACTTCCCCTACTGTTGCTATATCAAGATTCTCCTAATTTGTGGATGACGTTACCAAAAGTAACGGAAACTACTGATGTCATCAAATATAAATCCTGAAATGCCAAGAATACCCTTAGATGTCTTCAACCATCTATATATACCAAAGCTAATTGAACTCCACTGCCAGAAAAGTTTATCTCCAGCAAAATTTAATAAAAATAATAATAATAAAATAAATATTCAACCGTTAATGAAGGTTAATTTAATAAAAATAATTTAAATGAGATAAATAAAAATGGAGAAATAGATTTTAGGTGTCATACATAACAAATTAATGGAGTATTTTATTATTCTCAAATAATTTTTTCATTTAATTAAAGTTTAATTGTTTGAATTATTTATTATTCTCAAATAATTTTTTTAATTTTTCATTCCCTATCAACTAATTGTAATTTGAATTTATTATACTTTTCATCCCTAAATTAGCGCCAAATTGTCTATTTAGTTCTTAAACTATTGATTGAGTTTACTTAGTTCCTAAAGTATATAAATCAAAATCTATTTAATTTATAAACTATTGATTGAATCTACTCAGTCCCTAAAGTATATAAATTAAAATCTATTTTGTCCTTAAGTTATCGATTGAATCTATTAAGTTCATAAAATATTTAATTCAAACTTATTTAGAAAAAATTAAAAAATTAAAAAATAAGCTCATAAATATTATAAATTAGTAGTAAATAAAAAAAAACCCTTATAATATTGGTGAATTTTTCTCATATAATTTTATTGGCAAGACTGAGAAATCAAAATTTAATACTAATTTAAGCACACAATAAAATAAAACACTTTTTAAAGAAAAAAAAATCAAGATTTTCTATAATAGAATTTTAATTAGATAATGTCTTTTACTAATTTATAATACTTAAGGGTATATCTTTTATTTTTATAATATTTCCAGAAACTAAATATATTTCAATTAAATACTTTAGAGACTTAATGAAAACAATTGATAGTTTAGGGTTAAATAAATTTAATTTATATACTTTAAAAACTAAGTAGATTCAATCAATAATTCAAAAATTAAATACACAATTTGATTATAATTTAATAATAAGAAGTACTCCCTCCATTCCAAAATAATGGTCTCTTTTGAGGAATTTAACTTTTTTTTGGTAGTACAATTATTACATTATAAAAAAATTGATTTTTCAAAATTACCTTTTGATAGTATATTTTTTGAAAAATATCAATATCATAATTGTACTTTTTATGTTATTAACGAATTTAAAAGAACAACAAAATAGAAAATTTATATTATTTTTGTACTTAATTTTTAAAAAAGACTAATATTTTGGGATAATAAAAAATAAAATAATAAATTAATATTTTAGAATGGAAGGAGGAGAATAAACCCTGTTTATATAAACAAGTTGATCGCCCTGGAAACCACAAGTAATTTTTCCAACAATGAACACACACAGAGACTCCTGAGGAAAAAGTATTTGATCACAGCCCTCTCATGCGAGAATTTATTGGTTGATGACGGTTAGGTGATGTTTAACATTATTGTAGTTGATGGAGAAGATATATAATTTTATAATAGGTGATTAAAAAATAAAAAGAAATATAATATCTATATATTAAGGAAAAGGGTCTTTTAAAACCCAAGGCTTGTGGAAGCTCCAACATGTCAATCCTAATTTCCTGATTTTTTAATATTTTTTTTAAAAAAAATTGACTTGGTGATTGGTGATTGGTTCAAAGATTGTAATAATTACACTATTGATTACAATAAACACTTAATTTATAATAATTACACTTATTAAATGAATAACGCAATAAATGAAATCCAAATTTCCTTACTTTTTGCATCCCCAAGAGACCCATGTAATTATTGTGTAAATGCCTCTTAAATAAATAAATAAACACTTATTAAATTCTTTCAAACTCCTCGGTCAAACCCCATGTATTTAATTTATATATTAAAAAAAATGAAAACAAATATAAATATCTATAATTATCCCGTGCATAGCACGGGTGATAGGCTAGTCAATATATTAAGGAAAAGGGTCTTTTAAAACCCAAGGTTTGTGGAACTTCCAACATGCCAATCTTAATTTCTTGATTTTTTAATATTTTTTTAAAAAAAAATTGACTTGGTGATTGATGATTGGTTCAAAGATTATAATAATTACACTATTGATTGCATTAAATTCAAAGATTGTAATAACTATACTATTGATTACAATAAACACTTAATTTATAATAATTACACTTATTAAATGAATAACGCAATAAATGAAATCCTAATTTCCTTACTTTTGCATCCCCAAATAAATAAATAAACACTTATTAAATTCTTTCAAACTCCTCGGTCAAACCCCATGTATTTAATTTATATATTATGTAATTATTGTGTAAATGCCTCTTAAATAAATAAATAAACACTTATTAAATTCTTTCAAACTCTTCGGTCAAACCCCATGTATTTAATTTATATATTTAATTTATATATTAAAAAAAATAAAAACAAATATAAATATCTATAATTATCCCGTGCATAGTACGAATGATAGGCTAGTATTATAATTAGTGAAAACATCAGATAATTTTTATCCTCATGCACTAGAATAAAGGAGAGGTTTTTCTTAGCCTATTTGTGAATTGGAGCATACTATTAGATTTGTGGGGATTATGAATTTCGTTTTGATGATTTGAAATTTTTAATGCGTAGAGCTTGTTAAGTATGCCATGTTTGTAAAAAAAAATCATATTGATCAGATATCAATTGTCCCTTGATCGGAATATATTTTGTTAATAATTTATTTTTAAAATTATATTTACCATTAATAAAAATATATTTCAATCAAAAAGTTACTAATATCTGATCAACATAAACTTTTACAAATATAAAATACTAATAAATTTTATATATTAAATAATTTAAATTATTAAGATAAGATTTATAATAAATTTTATAAATCTAATAATATATTCTAATTTACACAGGAGATAGAGGAGACCTCTTCCGTCAAATAAAACGTTGACCCACATAGTTTAGGGGTCTCTATCTCTTTACTTTATGATTATAAATTTGAGAAGAGACCCCTCCCCCTACCACCCTGACATATAATTGCCCTCACATTCACATACATCCATCGCGCTCTCTCTCTCTCTCTCTCTCTCTCTCTTTCTCTCTTCCTTTCTTTATTTACTTTCTCTCTCCGCTACACTGTCTTCCAACTCCTCACTCAGCAATAATCCCCAAAACCCAGGAAGCATTGAATTGAAGAATGAAGAGGTTGGTTCTACAAATAGATAGAAGCTCTCAGTCACAGTTATATCACTAATAAAAACTCACCTCCACAAATTTCTATGTCTATCAGCCAACCAACCAATTGCTTTTACTCCATTATCACCCCTTTCTAGGCACCCTCTCTCCTCTTTCATTTTTCAGAGAGATAAAATGTGGATATATATGAGGAGGAGAGAGAGTGCTGTTTCTCTCTCCTATTTCTCTCTCTGGCTCTCCCAGAGTAATGCCGCATAAGCTTTTGTTGTGCCTAATGTTACCGAAATCTGCGAGCTTGGTTGGGCCAATCGTTGCTCTCCACTTCTCCCAATCAGCTCTCAGCCTTTTCAGAATACTCAGACGCAACCTCAATATAAATCAATTGAATTTTTTTATATATGAACGGCAACAATAACAGATTATTATTTTCTTTTCTTTTTTTTTTTCCTTTAAAAAATAAAATACCTAATTCAAGAAACCTGCCTCTCTGTCTATATTTATATATACAAGCTTTATCTAAAGTAGGCAAGAAATTGGTCTTTGAGTTTTCTTTGTGCCTCTTCAATCCCATGTTCTCTTTTTTTCCTGTGGGCGTTTTGGGCTTTTTATTAAAATCCACATTTCAGGTTTCCAACCATTTTCAGGTATGACAGTATAGAAGAAAACTCAATGAGAGACTGAGATTCTCATGAAACTCAACCCATCATTTTCTTTTGCCTTTTTAAATTTTTTTTTTTTTAATAACCTTTTCCAGCTTTCATGGTCGAGAAAGTTTTTTAAAACTTATGTAATATTTCTGTGTGTTGTAGTTATCTCTTTTCTCTCTGATGTTGCAGGTGATCCCCTTTTTAAAGTCCCTTGAAATCTGTGATTTTAGTTTGGAGTTTTGCGTAGGCACAGAAGGGTAGTTTCTGGGTTTTCACAACACTTTTGTGCTGCCTTTTTTTGGTTGGTGTTTTTTGGGGGATTTCTACTGAACTACTCAGGGTACCCAGTTGAGAACACCTTTGAAAAAAGGATTTTCTTTTCGAAGGTTATTCTCTTACACCTTTTTTTTTTTAACCATTTTGATTCCCAAGGAAGCAATTTTTTTTTCCTCAAAAACAAACAGTCCTTTTGTTCTTATCTATATATTGTGGGAGGCGGGTTTTTGTTGTTCAAGTTTTTTGAGTTGGGTTTTTGGGAGCTAATAAGCAATGGCTAGTGGGTATTCAATGAGAGATGAAGATTTTCAAGAAGAAGATGTGTGGGGCGTTATGAAGGAAAGATCAGAAGATTTAAGCCCAAAGGTGAGAAAAGTGAGGGACTACTCATTTGGTTCAACATCTACTCCAAGAATGATCATCCCAAGGGCTAACAACAGTGAGGCAAAGATGGCTCATCAGCAATCATCAGCTCCTGTGAACATCCCTGACTGGTCAAAGATTTATAGGAAGAACAACAAGAACTCAAAGAAAGGTTCATGGGTTGATGATGGTGGTGATGATGGAGATGATGTTGATGATTATGATTATGATTATGAGGATGAGATGGTCCCACCACATGAATATGTTGCCAAGAAGCTTGCAAGAAGTCAGATCTCTTCACACTCCATGTGTGAAGGGATTGGAAGGACCCTCAAAGGAAGAGACCTCAGCAAAGTTAGGAATGCCATCTTAACCAAAACTGGTTTCTTAGAGTGATCTCTCTCTGCCTATACCATTACCACCTTCTTCTTCATCATCATCATCACCACCATCAACATCAACATCATTTTGTGGAATCATAACCACCATTGAATCATCTTCATATGTCATTGTCATCATGTTCATCATAATCTTCATCCTCAGCCAAGGGTCCCATTTGATCATTTTTTTTTTTATTTTACTTTTACCATTAATTATTACATACAGCTGCATGTAGTGTACTGGGGGTAGAGCTATATGGCATTGAGTTTAAAAGTTGTCAGAGCTGCCATTTTTGAGTTTTGGATTTTTTTCTATTTTTCCCTTTAGGGGTAAAAAGAAAAAAGAAAAAGAAATCTCTTGGCAGCCTCTGAAATTTTGTCAGGAAATTCAAATGTTCTATTGCAGATGGAATGCAACTGTATCAGGATATTATATGAAGTAAAATTAGTTTATCATTGCATTCAAATATTATTTTCTTACACAATAGATTCTTTCTTGTGGAATATTATAATATACATATAGAAAACTATTATAGATTAACGGAGTGGAAATGAAAATCCAAGACCAAGTGAAAACAAAAAAGTTAGTGATAACGAAAAAATAGATTACAAAAATATCTCAAAACTGCCCTCCGACAATCAGAAAAATTTGAAATTGATCGGCCATCGCTCGGGAAAGGCTTTCAGATGATTTTTGTCGAAAATGTTTTCGTGATTCCTAACATTGCTTAAGTGAAAATTATGTCTTTGTACATGGAAAAATTGTAACCGGTGCAAATAATTATGAAGTTCCTTGTAAGAACATTTTTAATTTTTTATATTTTTTTTATCAAATTTAAATTTAATAAAAAATATTCAAAAATAAATTTCAATCATTTCATCTAACTATTCATTGAACAAAGCAGTATTTTTTTTTTTATTAAATTGAGAATTCATCAAATCTTTTATTAAATTTGAGTTTGATAAAATTTTTAAAAGATGAAGCAGTGAGGATGATTTTTTTTCATCTAATTTGATGAAAAGAAAAATTTGGGATAAAAGAAAAAATTTTAAATAGTTTTTAATGAAATTTGATGAAAGGATTAAAGTAATTCATAGTAAATCAAGTTTTTTAACTCAAATTTAGAATAAAATTAGATGAAAAAATTGTTGAGGAATTGGAAATGCTCTAACTAGTCTTTTGTATTTCTCATTTATATGATAATTCCCCTACCTTTTCTCATTTTATTTTTGTATCTTTTTTGGATTATTCTTCAATACAAGCAAAAGTATGAGCAGATTTTACCATGAAAAGTACTATTAATTTACCAAATATTAACTTTGTGGCTATTGAGGATTATGATGGATCGGGGTTTGGCTCGCACAATGACACTTCACAAAGAATTAGGGTCTATTGGAGTAAGGTCAAAATATAATAGTATTACAATTTGCTAGATGTAATTAACAAAAATAACAATGATAATAGTTTCAATTTCTAATGCCTTTCTGAACTTCTGAGCTCCTACCAAGGCCTGTACATAATGCTGCCAAATTCACTAAAATCATACCGAAACGCATTGTTGTATCTGTTAATTACGAATTAAATTTTAAATTTTATAATTTATTTTTGAAATTGCTCCATTTTGTTATAATTAATACAATTATATTTTTTAACATCTAATAAAATATCAAAGTAATAATAAGTGTGAGAGATATTTAAGACGTAAAATTTGTTACAAATTAGTAGCTTTATATATATATATATATAATATTATGTAAAATTAGTTTGTGTTATATATATATATAATATTATGTAAATTTCTATTATATATTATGCAAATACTTGATATTAGTTAAAATATTTTTCAATCCGTCAATTCATCCCAAACTACAATTTGATTATATGTCAATCCGTTATTTGATTTATAATTTTACTCTCAAATCACCCAAATGCTTTGCGCACACACCCATTCCTACCTAAGGTTCTATGGTATGTTCCATCAACTAAATAAGTATTAAAAAAAATTTGTCTTTCAAAATGTTTTTCGTTCGGATAAAAATTTAAGAAAAATTATAGAAAAATAGGGGAAAATTACGTATCATTGGAATATTTCCCAAAATTACAATGGACAGGAAAAATTAAAAAATTAATTGCAAAAAAATATAATGATTCACAAAGACAAAAATATCCTATCCTTTCCTTGTCTTTTCCTTTTCCCCTTCCTTTCTAATTACCCGTCGCTAGCCATTCTTCATCATCCATTCCCTACCACCGCAGGCCCTACCAGCATGTCGCGACCTAAACCCGTCCCTATGGGTTTAGTATCCTAATCGGTTAGTAATTTGTGATTACTAAAGGCCTGCTTAACAATAATAAAAATTATACAATAAGAGGGGCCGGCGGAAGCTTGTAAATATTAAAACATAATGTTTAAAGAGCTGTGAGAACTTAAATGAACAACAAGTTTCATATCCTTATATATGCGTACAAACACTTAAGTCCATAAGACGTTTATATACAAAACAAAACAGAAGTTAGGGAATTAAATCTCAAAGCCAAAACAAATCATAATAACATTTACTTGACTTCATATAATCATTCAAAAGAGTGGATTTAGATCACCCACAAAGCCTTGACAGTAATAGTTCGGAACCTCGAGGTGAGACACAATTGGTTGGCTTGACAAAACGAATCAGGTTGACACTGCTAACTTTGCTTCAGTGCCTGGCCACATATATATATATATATATAATAAATTGTGAGTTAAAGCCTAGTGAATAACAAATGTGTAAAGGGGTTAAGAATGAATGTCCTTTCAGTAATTAAAACAGTCAATTGGATTAGTAGATCAGTTATTCAATCAATGTCTCATATTTCATGTCATATCAGTCATTTAGAAATCATAGCAGTCATTTGTGGTACATCCAGTAGCAGAACAGTACTGTAGGTCTTGATAGACCGAGCAGTCAGTTGATAGCCATCAATATAATAACAGTAGTTTCAAAGATTGGAACTGATTTTTGTAATAGTAGCAATAACAGTAACAGTCAATTGCTATGGATGCCACGAGTACAGTTCATAAATTAGGACAAACATTTATTCAATAAATAACACCATTTCAAAAAGCAGTACAGTTAATCATTCAGAAAATAATCATAATTGAACATAGCTTTACAACATTGTTACTCACAGTGGGATCTTCGATATACGTGCTTAGATGCACTAAGGAAGCGGCATCCAACCTAACCAAACAAATTCAAGCACAACAATTTAATTACATTCATATCTTTAGCCAAATCTATTGATTCGGTTGTTTTCCTATTTAATTACCATGTAGTATTACTCGATTGGTTCTAATGTTTCCATTATTACCTCTAATGCACTCATGAGATGCAAATGGTCATGAAAACACTTTAAAACCATACAAACGGAGGCCCGGAAGGTAAAAAAAAAAAAGAGTGGCAACAAAACTGGGTTTACCTAAAAGGGCCGCATGTGCGAGGGTCCCAGCCACACGTGCGGTGGCCATCTCCGCACTTGCTCCCACAGGCGCAATTTAAGTAGAATACTCAACACCACTGCCCTGTTTTCCGCACGTGTGGGGCCTTAGGCTGCACGTGCGATGATGCTACAAAACCAATCCGAAAACTGCCCTATTATGGTAGTGGGTTCCTTTGCAAAATCAACCCTATTTTGCATGCAATTCACTTCCAAAAACTTAACATAACACCTTGAATGAAACATATTTGGCTTGGAACAAAATTCATGACTTCAATTGAAGCTTCAAAACCATGCAAAGAGTTCAAATTCTTGAAGTGTAAACACAAGTTCATAACTAATACAAATTGAGCTCCAAGTCTTTAAAATGCATGGAGTTTTCCTCCCAAATGTTGAAACTCAAAAAAGAAACAAGGAACAATTAAATGATCAAGAGTTTCATAGAAAATATGCCATGCATGTTGCTAATTCAAGTTAATCTCCATAATTCCTTCTTTATGTAATCATATGAATTCCTAACATCAATTTCACTTCAAATGTTGCAATGTATAATCATGAAATTTGCAACTTTGAGCCAAAACTCTCAACTCTCAACTCTCAAAGAGTTTCTCTTCAAAGTGGAAATTATATGTAAGAAATTGAATGTATGATCATGATTATGGTAAAATCTTGCCATGCATGTATCCATATGAACTAAACCGTCCATTAAACTTATATTCTTCTTACTTACTCTTAAATTCTTTAGCTATGAGCATAATTCCTCAATACATGAGATTAGGGAGGAGAATTTTACCTTTAATAAGTGAATTGTGAAGATTAGAGTGTAGTTACAAGGTTTCTCAAGCTCCTCTTCTCTTTTCTCTTTCTTTTCTTCTTGAGTTCAAGTGTTCAAAGCTTTCTTATTCATTCTCTCTCTCTCTCTCTCTCTCTCTCTCTCTCTCTCTCTCTCTACGCGTATAGCTTAAAGGTTGAAGAAGACCCACCACTTTCCTATTCTTAATTAACTAAATGGTGAGTAGGACACATGTATAGATTTATGATTTTCAATTTTAAATTTCCTAATTTCATTTACATGGAATTAACTTAAATTAAATTATACTTCATCATCTCATAGTCTTAATTACACTAAATTAAATTATACTAAGGTGAATTAGGCTCTAATTCCTATCAAATTTCTTAATTCTAACTTGTTAAAAATTAACGAATCAGACAGGTTTAATCCATAGCTCTACCTATCTGTTCTCAATGACAATATCATATACACATATCACACACGACACACATATCACACATGGCACATATATCACAATTAACACATAAGCACATGATCAACACTAATCACATAATTAACTTCATTAATTTACTTAATTAAGGAGGCGATTGTCACATTTTTTCCCTCTTAGGATGTTTGGTCCTCCAAACTCAATTACCTTCCTCCGGAAAGAATATAGGATCGAGTGGGAAAAGGTCTGGATATCTTTTTTTCATATCATCTTCTCTTTCCCAAGTTGCATAGATACCACCATGATTTTGCCAATCTACTTTCACTAACGAAATTTCTTTATTTCTCAACTTCTTGATTCGCCTATTAACAATCTGAATGGACCTTTCCTCGTACGAATAATCATCACTCAAAAGCACATGGGTAGGCTTAATAACATGAAAAGGATCCCGAAGATAATCCCGCAAAATTGAAACATGAAAGACATTATGCATATGTTCCATTTCGGGAGGAAGTGCTACCTGATATGCCACCGGATTAATCTTTTCAATAATTTCTTACGGCCCAACATAACTCGGTGCTAATTTGCCCTTGGTTCCAAAATGAGTCTGTCCTTTCATCAGTGTCACTTTAATAAAAACATGGTCGCCCACTTTATATTCCTTGTCTCGCCTATGGACATCCTCGTAACTTTTCTATCGACTTTGCGCATTTTTCAATCTTTGTTGAATTAATTTCACTTTTTCTATTGTTTCGTGTACAATCGCAAGCCCAAGTAAAGGCCCATCTCCAACTTCTGTCCAACAAATAGGAGACCGACATTTTCTGCCAGATAAAGCCTTGAAAAGTGCCATACCATTGCTTGAATGGAAATTGTTGTTGTAGGCAAATTCGGCTAAAGGCAAGTGAGTTTCCTAATTCCCTTGAAAATCAAGTACACACATATGCAACATATCCTCTAGAGTTTGGATTGTTCTTTCTGACTGGTTGTTGGTTTGTGGATGATAAGCACTGCTCAATCTCAGTTCGATTCCCAATGTTGTTTGTAGACTTTGTCAAAATCTTGATGTGAACTTCGAGTCCCTATTAGAAACAAGTGACACAGACACTCCATGCAATATAACAATCTCATTAATGTGAATTGTAGCCAACTTATCTGCATTATAAATTGTCTTAACAGGTAAGAAATGAGTAGATTTAGTCAAACGGTCAACAATAACCCCAATTAAATCCATACCTTTATTGGAGCGAGGTAGTCCAACAATGAAATCCATAGTGATGCGCTCTCATTTCCACTCCGGTATTGGCAATGGTTGGCACAATCCAGCGGGTCGTTGATGCTCGGCTTTAACTTGTTGGCAGTGTACACACTTAAATACAAATTCTACAATTTCTTTTTTCATTCCCGGCCATCAGAAATTAAGTTTCAAGTCTTGGTACATTTTCGTATTCCCGGATGGATAAAAAGTTTTGAATTGTGGGCTTTGTGCAAAACTCGCTTCTTTAACTCAACATCATTTGGTACACACAATCTACCTTAAAATTTCAACACACCATTTTCAAAAGCAAAATCTGGCTTCGGTTTGGATTCCCGTTCATCAATAATCCTTTTCAAAAATTCATCTTGTTGTTGTTTTTTGTAAATTTCTTCTAGAATTCCCAGTTGAGCAAATAGCAGCTAATGTTCCGCCATGTTCTTGCAAAACAATTTCAACTTCAAATTTCTCAAGATCAAGTAACAATTCTTTTTGCCCGGTAAGTAGGCAAGCCAAATTCCCAATTGATTTTTGACTAAGTGCATCGGCAATAGTGTTAGCTTTCTTGAGATGGTACAAGATTTGCAAGTCATAATCCTTTATCAATTCCAGCCATCTCTGTTGTCTGATATTCAACTCTTTCTGGGTAAATAAATACTTTCAGCTCTTGTGGTCTGTGTAAACCTCATATGTTGCTGTAATAACCCTTACCACTAATTACCGATTAATTACTGGTCATTGCTAAACTGAGACTGATTATGACTGATAATTGAATTGATTGAAATACTGAACTGACTGATTGACTGCATCTGTTTAAGTGCATTCTATCTGTTGATCGTTTGATTATCTGTTCACGTTTTTGTGTTTAAACTGCAAATTGAAGGCCTTATCGGCGGCCGAATCTGAAATTGATTGATGTTCTGTGTTCATTAGAATTTATATGATTTTATGGTGTATTTAATTGAAAATTGATTTGGTATGACTAAATTAGATTAAATATTGATAAAATACATAAATTAGACTTAATTACTATTTTGCCACTTAGTGGCCCACTATCTAAACCTTTTTGAAGCTTTGTTATACACTTAGCAAACATTTCCTCAGCTCATTTTGAGAGCATAGCCGACCATAGAGAGAGAGGAAGTGAGAGATTGAGTTCATCTTGCTTCATCTTGAATTGGCTTAAAAGACTTGAAGAAATTGTAGGAGATTTGCCTTCTTGAGCCTCTAGACTTGTATTTGAGGACCTAGGTAAGGAATTCAACCTCTCATTGTTGTCTTTAAGTTGATTCTTACATGATTCATGTCAAATTGTAGAGCTAAGGCATGATTTAGTTCTGGTATGTTGAATTGACGCTCATTCCATGCATGTATGTGTGTATATTGAAGAGTTTGGGTTGTTTTTCATGGCAAAAGGTTACATGCATGCTCATATTTATGTTTAAGTCCATGTTTTCATCTTATTTTTGAAAAGAATGAGCTCATTAGAGTATGTATTGAAGTTTTAAATTGGTTTGAATTCATGCATGCCATGTTTGAATATTGTTCATGAAATTTGGTTTGAGGATGAGTTTAATTAAATACCCTTGGGCCTTGGCTTTTTACAAATTGACCTTTGAAATATAATATATCATGTGTTTACAAGTGTTTTTCCAGAAAATGGGCCCAAGAGGATCAAATTTGGTGTTTGGAAACATGATTTTGAACTTGGAGCTCAAATCTGGATTTTCTAGATTTTGGTCTTACGCTCGAGCGGGGATAACGGCGCTCAAGCGGGAAATTCGAGCTCCCAGTACTTTGCACTGTTCATCAGTCCGCTTGAGCGAAAGAATATACGCTCGAGCGGAGGATTGGGTGACACGCTCGAGCGAGCGTCGAGCGGGCGTCGAGCATGAATTTCACCTATCTAGTACCTTTTGGTCTGCTTGAGCGGGTAAGTTGACGCTCGAGCGGGGACCTTTGTTTGCCTGTCCGCTCGAGCGGAGTAACCTACGCTCGAGCGGGACCCTGTTTCACTGAAAATTTTGAATATGTTTTCTGAATATATTTTTGCATCCTCATCCTATCCTAGGCATTCTTAGGCCTAGTTTAAGACATCTTAATGAGGATATAGATGTAGAACACACCGAGGCAATTAGGGATTAAACTATTTTTATCCTTCCCAACTGTGTAGCATAATGTGTGTTCATTCTGTATTGTTTAGGGTTGGCATTTCGAGGAGACGCTCTAGCCTACTGTAGCCCAGAACTCTGTGAGTAACAACTGTGTAAAGATATGTTCAAAAATGATTATCTTCTGAACAATTGAACTGTACCGTTTTCTGAACTGATACTGTTAAGTGAATGAATGTATGTCCTATATTCTGAACTGTACTGTGGCATTCTTAGCAACTCATTTCTTTATTCTTTATTCTGAGAGATCTCTGTCGGTTCCCTCGTTGGAACCACTACTGTTTATTGACTGATGGCCATCATTTACTGTTCGGTCTTTTAGACCTACTGTTTACTGTACTATTATGCTAATGGATGTGCCACATATGACTGTTACTGTACTGAATAACTGATATACTGATTGAAATGAACTGTTTTCATTACTGTAAGGACATTCATTCTAAACCCCTTTAAGCATTATGTTATTCACTGGGCTTTAGCTCACTGCTCATATATATATGTAGGTGTACAGGCACCAGACCGGAGCTAGGAGTGTGGGGTAGACTTCCCTTTTTGTCAAGCCAACCACTGTGCCTCACTGCGAGGTTCCGAGCCGGCCAAGCTTTGGCTTAGGGGTGTTTTTATTTTCCCTATGCATTCTCGGTCTGCATTTTGTATAATCAGTATAGACCGATAGCATCTTTGTTAATAGGGATTTGGTCCCTGTTTTGAATGACTGTAAATATTGTGCATACTGTTCTGTACTGTGTATATATCTATGTATGTATGAAAAATCTTTTTGCATACAGACTGTCACAGCTCATTGGACATTGTTTATTTACTGTATTGGCTTCCGCCATGCCCCTACTACTGTTATCTTGTCTTCTTTATTAAGTAGGCCTTGATAATCTCGGATTCTTGGCGATTCTGATGCTAAACCCATAGGGGCGAGTTTGGGTCGTGACAGTTGCCCCATAGAAGTAGTGGCGCCAAATCTTCAATGAAAATACTACTATGGCAAGCTCCAAATCATGAGTCAAATAATTCTTTTCATGTGGCTTCAGTTGGCGGGAAGCATATGCCATCACTTTACCATTCTGCATCAATACACACCCCAAACCCTTATAAGGAGCATCACTAAAAATAGTAAATCCATCGGTACCTGAGGATAAGGTGAGAATCGGTGCAGTCACAAGTCGAGTCTTTAGTTCTTGAAATGATGATTCTCTCTGATCGGTCCAGTCAAATGGTACCTATTTCTGAGTTAATTGAGTCAAAGGCAAAGCAAGTTTAGAGAAGTCTTTCACGAATCTTCAGTAGTATCCGGCCAAACCTAAGAAACTTCGAACTTTGGTAACATTAGTCGATCTAGTCCAATTCACAACTGCTTCTATTTTCTGTGGATCGACACAAATGCCATTTTTACTTGTCATATGCCCCAAAAACATAACGCTATCAAGCCAAAATTCACACTTTGTCAGTTTTGCATATAATTTCTTCTCTTTCAAAGTTTGCAAAGCAATTCTTAAATGATGTTCATGTTCCTCTTTACTTTTGAAATAAATCAAAATGTCATTTATAAAAACAACCACAAATTCATCGAGGAATGGCTTGAAAATTCTGTTCACAAGATCCATAAATGCAGCAGGCGCATTAGTAACTCCGAAAGGCATAACAAGAAATTCATAATGTCCGTACCTCGTTCGGAAGGCAGTCTTTTCTACGTTCTCAGCTTTGACTTTTAATTAGTGGTATCCCGATCTAAGATCAATTTTGGAAAAGACTTGTGCACCTTGCAATTGGTCAAATAAATCATCAATATGAGGCAACGGATACTTGTTCTTCACTGTCACTTTGTTTAGTTCACTGTAGTCTATGCAAAGCCTCAATGAACCATCCTTTTTTTTTTTCACAGATAAGACTAGAGCGCCCCACGGTGATATACTAGGCCTGATAAATTTCTTGTCCAACAACTCTTGCAACTGGATTTTTTATTCTTTCAATTCAGTAGGTGCCATTCGGTACAGAGCTTTGGAAATTGGCTGTGTCCCCGGTGTGATCTCAATAGTGAACTCAATCTCCCTATCAATCAAATCCCCTGGCAAATCATCTAAAAAACATTTGGGAATTCTCTGACTATAAGAATATTGTCCACATTAGCTTTGTTTTTAGTTGGCACAGTCATTACACAACACAAATACCCTTTACATCAATTTTTAATCAATTTGAATGCTTTCATAGATGAAATCAGGTATAGGGGAGGTATGACACCAACTTAGTTAAATACAAATTCAGGCAATCCTGGTGGATGAAAAACAACTTGTTTTGTTACACAATCAATGGAGGCATGATATTTTGTTAACCAATCCATCCCCAAAATTATATCAAAGTGATCAAGATTCAGAGGCAATAAATTAAGATATAAAACCAGTGGTGACTCTAGGAATTTTTGTCAGTGGTGTCAATCAAAAACTTAAATACCATATATCTTATAGAAAATTCACATTAATTATTATATCACCTATGGAGAAAAAAATCAACAAATTAATTTAAATTCTAAAATTATAAACAAAAATATTTCAATATATTGATACTATTATTGAAGCAAAAAGACATGCTAATATCTAATATGGGTTCAAAATTGGTGGGTTCAAGAGTAGGAGTTAAAACTATGGGTTCAAAAATATATTTTAGTGGGTTCAATTACTAATTCTTTTCCTAAAATCTAATATTTATATAATAAATAAATAAAAAAATTCAGCCAAGGGGTTCGGGTGACACCCCTGACCAAGCCTTGGAGCCGCCCTTGTATAAAACCACATCCCCAATAACAATCTCACGTACAAGATATACATAAGCACAAGTCATGGACCCCTTAGTAGGTGAATATATAACCAATAAATAATTCATGGGTTCCAATGGTCTAGATAATTTTCTCAAAAAAGCATGTGATACAAATGAATGCATAGACCCCAAGTCAATCAAAATATAAGCATTTTGGGCACAAATAGGGAGTAGACCTGACACCACTATTTCAGTATTTTGCACATCCCCTGGTACAAGTGCAAACACCCGGCCTTGCCTTAAGGTTTCTCTCCTGGTAGCTTTAGAATTGGGTTTTGGTGTAGCGGTTGATGCTGCAGCACTTGCTATGGGTCTACTAGTGCCTTGCGATGTGAGAGGGAAAGCTTTGACTATGTGGCCCACCTTGCCACACCTGTAACATGCCCCATAAATTTTGTAACAAACCCCTTTATGTCTTCTGCCACATTCTGGACAAGGGGTTATAGTATTGTTCCCTTGACTAGAACTACTAGTTGACCCTGTATTCTGTTTCTTACTCAGTGAGTTATTTTGGCCCTTTTTGAAATTAAAACTTTGTCTCTTACCCCATCATTCAGTCACCAGTGTCTTAACCTACTTCAAGGCTGCAATGTTTGCCTCGACCATGATAGCTCGATCAAGGACATCCATATACTTAAGTAATTTCAGAACATTGATCCGGTCAAGTATCTCCACATTAAGTCCTCCCTCAAAATTTTGAGGCTTTTTGATAGTGTGTATCTACCATGTATGGGGCATAACGTGCAAGCTTAGTAAATTTTGCTTCATATTTAGCCACAGACATAGTACCCTGCTTTAATTCCCCAAACTCGGATACTTTACGGTCATAGACACATTGAGGAAAGTATTTATCATAGAATGCTTCCTTGAATTGAGCCCAAATCATCCTATTATTACTTTCATGCACAAGTATCCACCATCGCCTTGCCTTTTCTTGTAAAGTAAAAGTAGCCAACAACACTTTCTGTGTTTCTGAACACGGAAACACTTCAAACAACTTTTCAATTTCTAAGATCTATGCCTCAGCTTTCAGTGGTTCTAGTCCTCACTGGAATGTCGGTGGCTTCATTTTGTTAAACTTTTGCGGTAAAACAATAACATCATTATTGGCATTTGGTTCAGGTTACACTGGTGGCGGAGGAGGAGGTGGGGGCTGTTTATTCTGTTGTTGTCTTAGAGCTTCAGTCAAGAGTTCAACCATTCTTTCTAATCTTGCAATTCTTGCTTTGGATGATTCATTTTCATCTTTATTTCTTGCATTCTCCATCGTACTATATAAAACGTGGTAATAATAAACATAGGGAAAAAAAAAATAGTTTTCACATTCATATTACACATATACATATAACATGTCCACACACACTTATTCATGCTCATGCCATGCCCTAATTGCTTTTCTAGGACATTCTACAGCTCATTTGGACACGTGTGTACGGTATAACTCATGCTCTGATACCACTTTGTCACGACCCAAACTCACCCTTATGGGTTTAGCATCGTAATCAGCCAGTAATTCGTGATTACCAAATGCCTATTTAACAATAATAACAATTATACAATAAGAGGGGCTAGCGGAAGCCTGTAAATATTAAAACATAATGTTCAAAGAGTTGTGATGACTTAGATGAACAACACAAGTTTCATATCCTTATATATGCGCACAACCAGTTAAGTACATAAGGCACTTCTATACAAAACACAATAGAAGTTAGGGAATTAAATCCCAAAGACAAAACAAATCATAACAACATTCACTTGATTTCATATAATCATTCAAAAGGGTGGATTTAGATCACCCACAAAGCCTTGGCATTAACAGTTCAGAACCTCGCGGTGAGACACAACAGGTTGCCTTGACAAAACGAATCAGGTTGACGCCGCTAATTTTGCTCCGGTGCCTGGCCATCTACATATATATAATAAACTGTGAGCTAAAGCCTAGTGAATAACAAATGTGTAAAGGGGTTAAGAATGAATGTCCTTTCAGTAATTAAAACAAACAATTGCAGCAGTAGATCAGTTATTCAATCAATGTCTCATATTTCATGTCATATCAGTCATTTAGAAATCATAACAGTCATACGTGGTACATCCAATAGTAGAACAGTACGGTAAGTCTTAATAGACCGAACAGTCAATTGATGGCCATCAATACAGCAACAGTAGTTTCGAATATTGGAACTGATAGAGATCTCTATAACAGTAGCAGTAGCAGTAACAGTAACATTAGTAGTAATAGTAATAGTCAGTTGCTATGGATGCCAAGAGTACAATTCATAAATTAGAACAAATATTCATTCAGTAAATAATACCATTTTATAAAGCAGTACAGTTAATCATTCAAAAAATAATCATAATTGAACATAGCTTTACAACATTGTTACTCACAGTGAGTTCCTCGATATACGTGCTTAGATGCACTAAAGAAGTGGCGTCTGACCTAACCAAACAAATTCAAGCGCAACGATTGAATTACATTCATATTTTTAGCAAATCTATTGATTTGGTTGTTTTTCTATTTAATTACCATGCAGCATTACTCGATTGGTTCTAATGTTTCAATTATTGCCTCTAATGCACTCATGAGATGCAAATGGTCATGAAAACACTTTAAGACCATGCAAACGAAGGCCTGTAAGGTAAAAAAGAGGAGTGGAAACAAAATCGAGTCCGCCTAAAAGGGCCACAAGTGCAAGGGTCCTAGCTGCACATGCGGTGGCCATCTCCGCACCTGCTCCCGTAGGTGCAATTTAAGAAAGATACTCAACACCATTGCCCTGTTTTCCGCACGTGCGGGGCCCTAGGTCGTACGTGCAGTGATGCTACAAAACTAGTCTGAAAATTGCTCTGTTATGGCAGTGGGTTCCTTTGCAAATTCAATCCCATTTCCATGCAATTCACTTCCAAAAACTTAACATAACACCTTGAATGAAACATATTTGGCTTGGAACAAAATTCATGACTTCAATTGAAGCTTCAAAACCATGTAAGGAGTTCAAATTCTTGAAGTGTAAACACAAGTTCATAACTAATACAAATTGAGCTCCAAGTCTTTAAATGCATGGAGTTTTCCTTCCAAATGTTGAAACTCAAACAAGAAGCAAGGAACAATTAAATGATCAAGAGTTCCATAGAAAATATGCCATACATGTTGCTAATTCAAGTTAATCTCCACAATTCCTTCTTTATGTAATCATATGAATTCCTAACATCAATTTCACTTCAAAAGTTGTAATGTATAATCATGAAATTTATAACTTTGAGCCAAATCTCTCAACTCCCATGGAGTTTCTTTTCATCCGAATCTCTTTCTTTTCCTATATGATTAGTTAAGAGGCACAAATGACCTCTCTCCCCTGACCCTACATGTTTCTCTATGCATATATTACCGTCTCTCTCGAAAACATCACCAGCAATTGAATCAGTAACTTGAGATTGAATTTGAATGGCTAACTTTACCAGCCAAACTGCCTCCACCTTCGAACATGTTATTCACCTATTGGTCCACCTCATTAATATTTTCCACATCAGCAATGGTTGCCAACCTTTGGCATTCTGGTCTGACGGATGAGTTCCTCGACCGAACTGAACGAAGGTGAGCCATACCCCAGTTCCGATCCATCTCAAGTGCAAAATCAATACCCCCTGCCTTATGACTACTTTTCCCAACCCATATATCATTGTGAATGCCATTACACACAACTCTAATCACAGTGTTCATAGCCTCCATAACATTAGTATTAATCTGGATACTCCCATAGTTAAGCTACTTGGAATCCATTAACTTGTCACCAAGTCTGATTACTTCACCCCATAGGGATCCAATCCTATACAGCTTCATTGTGTTCCAAGCATTAAAAGGAATTCCATAGCAATTTAACCATAATAACCGTGAAGTTTCCAACTGAATATCTATCGCCTAAATCATAATGTCTTCACAAACCACTTCAAGCATGGATGCCATAACAGTGACATGATTGTACAACTCCTCTTCTGACTCAAAGATTAACAGGATCATATTACCTCCACCAAATCGAAAATGAAACTTATGATATCCATTGTTCATCTATAACTTCTGTAACTCCCCCAACATACTCATACATTTGATTCTAAGAACCAAGCTTCTTCGTACCCATTCACAACCTTTATCTGATACCACAATCGAAATCATGTCTGTAATAATGTCATTATCATCTTCACAAGATCTGTGTATGCCCTTAGCACCTTACTAGGACTTGTCCTTTGGCGATTATCCGAGACTCCATTTGAATTAATGATTTGCTTGTCCTTCCTTAAATCAGATATTCCTCCAACCACCTGGGCCTGCAGAATGGTGACTCTCTTTGCTGTATCTCGCTGTAGACACCCAATTTTTGATCGCTCTTAAGACTTAGGCACCACACTTTGAACACTCGATGATGAAAGTTACGTTGTACAATCGTTCAAATTCTTCAAGAAAAGGCTTTGGTTTTTGAGCTTCTAATCCCAACCTTACACCCCATTTTAACCAAAATTAATTTAGACCTTAAAACCCTCTTTTTCAAAATATTTTTTCAAATATTTCTACGATGTTTTGAGACTCGTATTTCATTTAAAATATTGCACTTTTCGGTAAACCGAGTAAGGACAAAGTGGAAATAAATAGAAGGGAGGTGAACTCTTTGGAAAATATTTAAAAACATCTTATTTATAGGTTTGGAGTTGAAGGAAATAGGAGGGGTTGGAAGTAAACTAGTTTAGGAAAAGGTTGAGCATCAAACTGTTAAGCAATAAATGCATAGCCTTCACTAAATTAGGCATATCTCTTTTTAAACTTAGAATTTAGATGTGAGACCACCACCATTGAAAAGTATACTTCTGGGGCTTTTATTTAGACTCAAGAATTACCTAAAAATAAGTCTGGATGAAGGAGATATCTCCATTCAAAGTATGGCTTGAGATTAGTTTTTTCGGACTGCCCGACCACTTTTTGTGGCTGGCCGTACAAGTCATTGGCCGGCTGGCTAGGTGTCCCAGTAGGCAGATATTTACAGCCAGCTGTCCCCTCCTGATGTGCATGCCTTGCACCATCTGTCTTTATACAGATATTTCTGACAATAGAAGCTGTTTTTCTATAAATACAAGCCTACCCCTCTTGATTTTAGGTTAGAAAAATTTGTGAAGAGCCCAAATCTTGCTAAGCACTTTCTCTCTCTCTCTCTCTCTCTCTCTCTCTATCTTGAAATATACATACACTATATATACACTTCCTAAACCAATATTTTAAGGTTCCTTGATGACGTTCTTGAGCCAAAATTACAGCCCTTGAGAGTGAACATCTTGTGATTTTTGAACAAAAAAGTGTCTTCTCTTCAAAGGTATAACTCTTGCCAACTTTTGGCCTACTTCTTCCTTCTCTTTTATTACTGTTTTTATACTGTTTTGACCTGCTTTTGGTGGGCTAAAACTTGTGATTTAAAGCTACCAAAGTTGGAGGGGTTAACTACCCTTTCTTAAAGCTTATTATTCCATAAGATTTTATCCTTGTGTTTCCCACTTGTTTCTTAACTTTTGGCCACTGATTTTTAGAGTTTTCAGAGGCTAAAACATGTGATTTTAAGTTCCAAAAGGTGGAGGGGTTAGCCACCCTTCCTTTGGCTTGCTTATTAGCTTCAATTCTCTCATTTTTTTGTTCACTTTTAGCTTTTCAAACTACTTTTTCAACACTGTTTTTACTCATTTTGGGGCTGTTTTGATGTGTTTACTTCATTTATGCTTTGAATATCATGCTTATATTGTTGTAAGTCCTTATAGATTTGGTGGTTTAGGCCTTAGACATCAATTTATTTGAGTTGATAGCTTTTATTTCATAGTTTTCATACATATATTCACACTTGTAATAATCATCTTTACACCCTCCCTCCTTTGTTGGTTTTCTTTGTTTAAGAGTTGTTTCAAACAATTGATTGTTGTTTAAGGCATGAGAAAAGACCTTCCATGCTTAATGGTTTAATCTCTTCGGAGGTTCATTACCAAGGCATTACATCTCTCTCATGCTAAGGATAACTTCTCTTTTGAAACTTCTCTTCATTAGTGGACATAACTCTCATTTTTAGAAAAAATGAATTAAAGAATAGTGAGGTAATGTAAAAGAAGTTAAAATTAGACTAAAAGTGGTAACAAGAGCAATAAAATCAAGTTGGGTTTAATCTTACGTTAATTGAACCTATTATATCTCGAGTCATTACATACACTTTAGTGATGTTAATGATTTGAGAAGGGATGTTAACTACTTCCCTTGAGGTAACTCTATGATAGGGAGGGGATTTTGTTGGTACTTTTTTTTTTTTTTTCATTTATTGAAGCTTTGTTCTATTGATTCATATATCATCACGCAACGAGTTTGCGACAATTGATGGTTTGCAAATCAAGTCTACTCCTTCTTTGATCAGTTTCATGATAGAGAGAGGCAGAAAGGACAA
This sequence comes from Camellia lanceoleosa, assembly GCA_025200525.1. Taxonomy (NCBI): domain Eukaryota; kingdom Viridiplantae; phylum Streptophyta; class Magnoliopsida; order Ericales; family Theaceae; genus Camellia; species Camellia lanceoleosa. The sequence continues at coordinate 112,745,982 of CM045765.1, read as the reverse complement.
ACACCTCTTGAAAACACTCTATTTTTGCTCTGTTTCATTTCTGTAGCAGCAGGGTAGACCCTCAAAACAGTGGCCGACCGGCTATCCTTCCATCTGGCTGACCACTTTGCAAGGCCGGTCGACCACTCTACTTTTTGCAGGCAGTGCCATTTTTTCATGGCAAAACAAAGTAGAGCCTAGGGTGAAAACAGATTAATCTTTTGACTGCAAAACAGAACACTTCTGGCAGTAAAATAGAGGAGTTTTTTGGACGAATATTCTTATTCATGCATGTGCGAATTTTCGATTCCCGTCGTCCCATCATCCTTAAATAATGTTTGTTTTAATAGTAATATGTTGTGTTTATGGCTCCATTTGAAACTTGTAAAAGCTAGTTAGTTAATTAGTTAATTTGGCATTGTAATAATTAGATTAAATTCGGAACATTCGGACCCTCTTGTACGAAGGCAAACTTGTAATATTGTGTATGTCTTCTAACCCCCATTCTTTCTCCCTTTTATTTACTTACTTATAATGGTTGCATGTTGCATTCATGTTTTGATTTCATATCATTACCATGTATAAAGTATCCATTTTTGCATGCATCGGGTTTGGCTTATCATTCTAACTTTATTGTCATTTCTTACTTAATTGAATACGTGCGCTAAACGCATGCTTTGAGTTAACTCACATGCCATACTAGCAGCTGAGCCTATTAATTGCATTTTGTATGTGTTGCATTAGTCACTTGCATAGTAGAGCATGCATTTTTCTAATAGTTTTATTTCCTTTGGCTTGCCTCTGTAACAACCCTGATCAGTAATTAACTACTAATCCGTAATTAAGGATGCTAATTAAGTGATTAAAGTAAATTATGTGTTTATTGCGTATTTTGTGTGCTATTTAGCTTTCTATCTATTACTTGTAGAACTATCTGCTTAGAATTCTGCTTTGATTTGAAAATTGAAAGCTTTATCGACATCTGAAACTGAAACCGGCCACATCAATATGTTACTTGGAATTTTTAGAATCATATGGCAAATTTTATTAAAAACTAGTTCAGTTTAATTAATGAAGTTGTGTTTGGTTGGTCAAATGTTCTAATTATTGTATAATAGCATCATGACTATATATATGAGCCCTTATGCTTATTCTTGAGCTCAATTTGCTTCATTTGAGTGCAAAAATTTGAGATTTGCATTTTAGAGAGAGAGAACTCTCATTTTAGAGAGAGAAAGGAAGAGATTGAAGAGGAATTGAAGGTTTTGTGTTGAGTTCATCAAGATTGTGTAAGAACAAGTGTGTTTGAAGACTCTAGGTAAGAATTCAACCCCCAATTTATGAATCTAAGTTATCAACATGAAGATTATGTGTTTAGATGTGTAAATTGAGCTTAGAATGAAGAATTGGGTTATAATTCATACGTGCAAGCATACATAAGTGTTAAGTCAACATTTTGATCACGAGCTTCATCATTTGTGTTGAATTTGGAGCATGAGATGTACATGCATGTATATTTTACCAAGTTTTGAGAGTGAATTCCATGTTCATATAGTCTTAGAAGAAAATTGGGAGAAGGATTTTACATGCATGCATAAACATGAAGAGTTTTGCCATGTTGAGTTAATTTTGAACATCAAAGTTGTTATCATAAGTTATTTGGTGTGTAATTCATCATGTTTTAAAGTTTAAATTCATGTTTTGAAAGGGATTTCTCTCATGTATGGATCTTTTGAGCTCAATTTTGTTTAAAACTATGGTGTTGGAGAAAAAGGGTTTATAAAACTTATAAATACATGGAAGTTTGAACTCAATTTTGGTAAATTCATGAGTTTTGAGAAAGAAAAGTTAGTGAAAATTATATGTTTATGTTTTGGAAAAATTTACAAGCTTTAAAGACTAGCCATGCATGAGTTCTACCATTGAATTTAAATTTTGGAAGCTTAAGACCTTGTTTTGAAACCCAGAATTTTTGTAGGTCGCTCGAGCGAAGGATTTTTCGCTCAAGCGGACATTTCGAGCATCCAGTAGTTTTACAGTCTATTACAGACCACTCGAGCGACCACTTGGTGGCTCGAGCGAACCTTTTGTATTTTGTCTGACCGCTCGAGCAAAGGAGTTGTGGCTCGAACGTATTTTTCATCCATCTAGTACTTTTGTAGGTAGAGCAGTCCGCTCGAGTGACCAAGCCAAATTCAGCATATTTGTGGAAGACATTCAATATTCATATTTTTGTTCTTATCCTCTTCTGAGCATATTTAGGCATGAATTATGAGTCATTAAAGAGTAATAAGCTAAGGAATCACATGAGTAATTGAATTAGAAAATATGAGTCAAATCTGAGATATGAGATATGAGATTTGAGATTGTAATTCATGTGTATAAGTTATGAGAATGGACTGAATAAGAAACCAATGTAAAGAAAGCTAAGCTGTAATAGCCAAGTGCATGTGTAATGATAAGTTGTGTTTGTGTTATGTACTTTTGTGTTTGAAGGTCAACGTTCGACGATTGATTGGCCATTTTTAGAAGCCCACTGTGAGTAACGTTATTGTAAAGATATGTTCATATGAATTATGTTCTAAATGTGATTTGATAAGTTATGATTTCTGAAATGATATTTGTCTACGTGAATGAATGTCCTATGTTTGAAATCTATTATGGCATCCGTAAATAGTTCCAAGTCATGGGGGACGACATGTTAATGCAGGTCTATGACACATATGTGATTACGAGATCTTGTTAGCCACTTATGAAAGTGGTGATGTGTTTAATCAGTATCTAAAACTAATTACTCTAGTTGGATGACGATGTGATGTATTCTATATGATGTACCATTATTATGTTCGGATATGAGAATTGATTATGTTATGATCTGTTTTATGAATATGATATGTTCAGAATTCGTTCACTAATCTCTTTACATTTGTGTTATTCATTGGGCTTTAGCTCATTATGTATATATATGTATGTATAGGTGAGCGTTCTGGAGATCAAGCCTAAAGACTTTTGTCTGGATCTGTGTTCTGTTGTCAGCCAACCATTGTGCCTCACGTGGAGGTTCCTGAAGTGTCACGTGTTATAAGCTCTGGTTGTTTCTGTATATAAGACTTTGTTTTGTTGGCTGTACTTAAGATGCTATAGTTAAGTGTTCGGGTATAATGTAAGAATGATTTTTGGATATGTATATAAAGTTTTAAATATTCTATTTCATGTAAGTTAGCACAGCTCAATGGACGATGTATTTATTAATTTGCTTCCGCCACCTCTTATTAGGTCATTATCTGTTCAGAGGCCTTTGGTAATCCAAGGATTACTGGCCGGTTATGACGCTAAACCTATAGGGCGGGTTTGCGTCGTGACAGCCTCAATTGAGTATTAGGTGAGCATTTCTTGCTTTAGCTTAATGCATATATGTTGGTGTTGCCATGTCAAGCATGTTTACCATGAGACTACGTACTTAATTGATATAACTGTTTGAATGTTGGTGGATAAAAGTTTTTTCACTTAAATTGGGATGATTTGATTAAATATACATATGATACCACTTTTTCAAGTGGCACATATTCAAACTCTTTTCAAAACGAACATGAAATCAAAGCATTTCAAATTGGGCGAATTAGTCTATATTTGTGTGCATTACATAGTAATATTTAACATTAATAAATCGAAACAAGTGCATATACTGTACATAAAAATGACATCATGATTAGTAGAGGCCGATATTCGATCGGGTGAATGGGATGCTCAATTCATGACCTTCCTCTCTCATACCTAAGTTCCCGAGCCGAGACACTTTGGTGATGACAGATAAGTGGCCTTTGGCACGAGTCACGGGTTTCCTAAATTTCCTAAAAATATTTAGGTGGCAACTCTGAAATCTGGCAAAGCGGTCTATTTTTGGCATTTTTGATTAAAAATTGATTTTTCAAATATTTGCCGGATTTGAACTCTTTTGTGTTTGTCTATTTCACATTGCACTTGTGAAATCGGATTCAGAACCACGGGAGTCCAAACTGTAGGGAAATCATATCCGAGGAGATTAAACCCCTCCGAGGAGCACGAAAAGCAAGCTAAACCCTCATCTTTCCATTATCATATCCTATATACTTAACTTTAAGGACTTTATCACTACACCATACCCTATCCGTTTTCTAAATCGTCACCCCCGTTACAACCTCACAATCGTACCTAACAATTCGAACCTTGTTCCCACTTTGCTTTTCTTAGATGCGATGACAACATGAACAACCACGCCGAACTTGGAGAACATATTGAACAGCTTCTTTGGGTTCATATCAAATGGAAGGTTGTCAACGAAGATAGTGATAAGGTTTGTAACACTATTAGCCTTGTGGTTTAAAAGTACGTCTATGATGGAAAATCTGTTTCCATCCTCCCCTATCCGTCACTCACTCACTCACTCACTCTCTCTCTCTCTCTCTCTCTCCATTTTAACACTTGGTGACACTATCCACAGCTGTTGCTGCCACTACCATCTACCTTCCCTTTGCCCCTAACCACTACTCTTTCTCTACACCTCATCTAGGCCCCACTCCCCTAACCTTCACATTCTTTTTCCATTCTACTTCTGTTGTTGAAATTATCAAGCACCCACTAGTGCCATTTTTTCCATCCCACTAGATCTATCTCCATAATAACCACCAATTTGCTTTACTACTACCATCTTTACCCCCAAATCAAACCATGAACCTAAAACCCTAAAAAAAATCAAATCATAAATCTAATCAAATCAAACCTTGAAATAAATCATAGCACCACCACCATTCTGATCAAATCAAAATCAAGCCCCAAACAAATCAAAACAACATATTTCACACGCGCGCGCGCGCGCGCACACACACAGGTGTAGACGTCCCCGAACATCCTGGGAAAATCCCGTTTTGTTCATTGGGCTTACTACAGTTCAGACTCAATGTTACGGTTCTGAATCTAATCCCACAAAGTGCAATGCGAAACCGATAAATCACCAAAGAGTCCAAATTTGGCAAATCGTTTTAAAAAACAGATTTTTAGAAAGAAGTGCCAAACATGGACTGCTTTGCCAGATACAGAGTCGCCACCTAAATATTTTATTTTGGGAGAATTTAGGAAACCCTGACTTGTGCCTAAGGCCACGTGTTCGTCATCACCAAAGTTGCCTCGGCTCGGGAACTTGGGTACGATTGGGGAAGGTCATGCAATGAGCACCTCCGCTCGCCCGATCAAAGATCGGTCACTACTAAACATGATATCGAGTTTTTGAAAACACATGTGTTCTTATTCCGGTTATTAACCTAGAATTACTATGTGATGCGCACAGCATACAAGTATAGACTGGATCGTCTAAGTTGGAACAAAACATCTCATGTTTGTTTTTGAAAACGGTTTGCTACTCCCAAGTAAGCTAAAATGTGGATTTTGCCACCCTCAAGTGGGCTTAGAAAACATGGTGATTTGCCACTCTCAAGTGGGCTTAAAACTCGCAATTGATGAATTGTTCCAATTTAAATAATCCAACCTTCACCCACTGGCATTCAGGCAGTTATATCACATAAGCACATAGCCTCATGGTAAGCATGCTATCATGGCAGTCACTCACACGCATGCAAGGATGTTAAAGCATAAACACTCACCGAGTACTCCGAGCCAAAGAAAGAAGCTAATTAGAAATCATGCATGAATCCTAACTATGCTAAGAATGCCTAATGCAACACATATAAAATGCAATTACAATAGGCTCGGCTATTCTAAGATGGCATATGAGATGCAACAATCGATACATGTATTCAACTTGGAATTGAAATACAATGCATTTAGCATGATGCGCCGAGCCTGGTGCATGCAATACAGATGAATGAATGCAAACATGCGAACATATAGATGCTAATTGAAACATGCCCTACAACTAATTATCATAAGTTGGTAAATAAAAGGTAGAAAGACGTGGGGTTGGAAGACATACATCACACATACGCACACTTATTACAACATTTTCATCTCTCGGAGGGTCCGAATAAATAATACAGAATCGAATTAACTAATTATTACACAACACTAGCTAATTAACAAATTAAACTAAGGAAATAAATAAATTAGCATGCAAGCTACGTGAAACAGACTGCTTCAGCTCTATTCCGAATGATAAAGGATGCATGCATGCTCAAGTCGCCTTGTCAAGAAATCCATCGCAATGTCTCAACTCGCCTTTGTTTGCAATTGAACTCAGAAACTTGTACCAAGCTCCAAGGAGATGAAACTCCACCTCAGGAATCTAGGAGAAGGCTACCGACCAGCTATAGGCATTGGAAACCACCTACCAACCACCCTTGGTGGTGAAAACCAGAAAAGGTGGTTGGCTTGCCAAAAAACCTGGTCAACCGACTAGTTTCTTCTCCTGATTTCTGCATTTTCTGCAACAAAGGCAAGAGAGAGAGAAGGCAAAGTATTTTCAACATATGTGTGCATGACCACTCTCCCCATTATTACACAAGCTCCAGGGAGTGTAGTCCTCGATCCTAGTGCCACCAATCACGCATCTCGATGCATGATGACCGAGGAGTCGGATTGCATGACTCGATGTAAAATGAATGCACATATATACACAACAAGGCCTAAACTCCATCATAGGTAATTCGGAGTGTCGGCGACCGAGAATCGAGGCACGTTTCGTCACTTAGAGTACGAAACGTCCATCGTTTCCTGTGTTTGGACTAAACCCTATTCCAAACACAATTCAATATACATGACATACACAATACGACTAGCATGCAACCCTAAACGCAATGCAACCTAATCATGCTAGCATGCGAGGGATGATATGCAAACATGCAACTAGCATACTCAATGCTATGAACTAAAAATGACATACTCAATGCACATGAACTATATGGCATACGCAATGCACATACGAAGATGGACATGCACGAAGACATGAACAAGGCATACACAATGCGACGATCAAGCATGCGACAACATGGATATGGCATACATAATGCAAGATGGACTTAAACTAAAATGAATGGGCCTCAAGCACACTCAAATCAGTGGCCATACATGATGAAAATGAAGCAACAACACACATGCAAACATGTACAAATGCAAGGGACCAAACCTAAGGCACAAAGTGCAACTCCACCAAAGCATGGTAAGCATGAAATATGGCATACAATCACATATTTTCCAGCTTTGAAATGACATGCAAGATGGTTCCGAATCATGCAAACACCTCACATAATGCATGCTAGATGGCCCAAATACCGAAACTAGTGAAGTGGATTACACTATAAGCATGCAAAGCCATACTCAAATGGCCAAACCAGCCCTAAACAGTCCCTATGCAGGCCAAAACAGTAGCAAATATGGACTAAAATGATGGCTCGCAAAGCATGGAAATGAAGCTCATGCAATGGTCCAAAAATAAGGTATTCATGCATAACTCTCAAACACATTCAAAGAGTGAAAAACATGGGAATATGGCATACATATAAGCTCTGAAATATGATTCACAATGATGCCAAAACATGGAAACACCTCAAAATACGCATGCAATAGGCTTCAAAACTCAAAGCTAGGCAAGGGTATTGAACTACAACCATGCATAGCAAACATCATTCGACCATGAGGTCCAAAAATAGAGCTAAGGCAGTCCAAAACATGCACAAAATCAGTTTAAGGCATGGCCAAAAAGTGCTAGAATCAAAGGCCAAAATAGCATGCAATGTAAGCTAGTAAAGAGGATTTGTACTACAAGCATGTGAGGCAATCAAGAGGCCACTAAACCAGCAATAGTCAGAGGTATGTCATGCCAAATAAAGCCCAAAAACCCACTGAAACATGGTTAATGCATGCAAGAATGAGATGCTCCTTTGATATGCTATGAAGAGGGTTATTCTACACATGCAAGATGGACATCCAGTATGAAAAAACAAGCTCTGGACAGAGCCTATGAAGGTCCTAAAACTCATCAAAAATGGCCTGAAACATGGCTTGGAAGCATGCAAATAAGGGCTCCTTTGTAAGGCCCAAAATGCTAGAAAACAAAACAATGAGAGGGTCACCCCTCTCTGATTTTGGCACTCAAAACAGTATGCTAGCCACTAAAAATCTACTGGATTTCAGTGGCTAAAAGGCCAAACAAAGGGCAACACAAATGCTCTAAGGCATGGCTCAAAACAAGGTAAAATAAAGCATGCAATGGGGTAGATGACTCCCAACAACAAAATGACCTTAAGCAAACATCAAAAGGACCTCAAAATAAGACTTTTTTCAGTTGACAATAAATCTCAAATATACATGAAAATAAGGCTAAGAGATGGATCAAAATGAAGCTCAAACGAGGGAAAAGTGATTACCTTTGAAGCTCAGCAAAAACCAGCACACTTTGGGACCAAAAACCAAACCTTCAACCTCTGAAAATCCCCTCCAAGAACCTTAGATCAATGGTAGAGGTGTGTGGCTATGAGGTGTAGTGTAAACGGGTCAAGAACCATGCACTTTCTAAGCTAAAATATAGAGATATATATATATATATATATAGAGAGAGAGAGAGAGAGAGATGTATATTTGCCTTAGAGGAAATCTGAACCTCTCTAAAGGAGAGGGAGGCCCTCTCTTATAGAAAAACAAGAGGGTTCAAGCTTCTTGGAGAAGCTAAACAAGGCTCAAGATCCTCCATACAAGTGTATGGAGGATCCAGTCTGTGCCTTCCAGCTGGCACAGCTGGTAACAACTCACAGAGACAAGACTGAGGGAGGCAGGCCGACCAGTTCAGGTGGTTGGCCGGCCACTTTCCCTGGTCGACCGACCAGTTCAAAAGGTTCAGGTGGTCGGCAACCCCATTTGGTGGTCTCCCAACTGAATGCAAGCTAGTGGTGTGGTGGGAGACCAGCAAATGTGGCTCAAAAAACAAGGAGACCAGCTTCCTGACAGGAAAATTGGCTGGCGGGAGAAAAGGTGGTCTCCCACCCTTGTGCCACCTCCCAAACAATGAAAACAAGGTCTATGCCAAAAATGAACCAAGACAGATGCAAAATGAGGGTTCGGGAGTCAAAACGTGCAGCCGGGTACCCCGAAAACAGGCTGTTAAGCACCGAAAGTGGCGTGCGACCACAAAGGTGGTCTCCCGGGCCACAATGTCCCTCTAGACAGAGGAAACAAGGTGTGTGCCAAAAACCGGAGCAAACGGAGATAGTTAAGCAGTCCCGAGCCGAGGCGCACGATCGACGGTCCCGAAAATCGAAAACTGGTCTCCAAACGGGAACAGTGGCCTACGACCATGAAAAGTAGCTTACAGTCACTGAGAGATGGTCTACGAGACCTCTCCCTCCTTTCGGGAAGAGAAAACAAGACCCGATCTGCAAACCGATGCAAAGCATAAAAGGAGGCCCGAAGTCCGAGGGTAAGGACCTCAGCCGAAACTCCGAAACCTCAGAACGAGCACAACATGCGCAATCACCGAGCGCTCAATCAATGACGTCTGAGTCCTAAGGTCGGTAAAAAATAGGGTGTCTACAACAGGGAAAGAGAGAGAGAGAGAGAGAGAGAGAGAGAGAGAGAGAGAGATTTGGACAAATGGAGAAGAGAAAGATAAACCTGGACATAAGGGAGGCATTGGTAGTGGCAGTTGTTGGGATTAGAGAATGGTCACGAAGGAGAAGCAGTGGTAATTGACAATGGTTATGGAAAGAGAGTAGAGGTGAGTAGGGTTGGAAAGTAAAGGTGAAGGCTGGCGGTGGTCGGGTTAGAGAAGGCAATGGTAGTCGATGATGGCAACAACTATTGAGAGAAGGTAGAGAATAAAGGGTAACAGAGAGAATGGTTGAATTTAATATGAAAACCATACGCAAGAATGACTTTATCAAATTTATTATGTCACTATTTAGATAGTTGTTTAAAACCAGACAAGGACTTGACTAACCCATATACTTTATGTTTTTCACATTTTACTACAAAATCTTTAGGTTGCTTCATATATATTTCTTCTTCTAAATCACCATTAAGAAAAGCGGTATTAACATCCATTTGACGAATAACCAAGTTGTATACAGATGCTAATGCAACTAATGTCCTAATAGTAGTAATCCCACTTGTGAATATATATCAAAATAGTTTATCTATTTCTTTTGTGTAAATCCCTTGTTTATTAACCTTGTCCTATACTTTATCAATGTTTCCATTTATTTTAAACACCCACTTATAACCTATAGCCTTATTCCTGGGAGGTAGAATTGTTAATTCCCATATATTATTATGAAGTATAGATTCAATCTCACTGTTAATTGTTTCCTTCCAAAATAGAGCATCCAAAGATGACATTACTTTTGTAAAAGAATTTTGTTCACCTACTGTTAAAAAGGTAAAAAAAACCATCTATCTTTTTCTTTTACTCCTAGGTTTTATTTTTCCAGGTTCAGTAAGCATTGAATTGGTAGTCATAATATATGATGATTTTCATTAAGAAATTTACAATAGTGAGACAAATATAGTTGGATTTTTAAGAGAGAAACATTATTCATTTATAGCGGTTTGGTTGGGTTATTTGAGAATAAAACAAAAGAAAGACATTACTCTTAACTCGTATCACTTATTTGGATTATTAAAAATGAGAGAAATGGGTGGTAACAGAAGAAATAAAGATAAACTAATTTATCTTATAATATTCAGAATCTTTCCAAAATAAAGAGATGGAGTGAGAAAAGAAACAACAAATTATTATTTTTCATAATTTCAAAATTATCATTGTACATATATGGAAGAAAGAAAAAGAAAAAAAAATGAACACCTATTTTGATAATATATCATGAAATAATTTCTTTTATATAATTTAATCAAGCAATATAGAAGAAAAATAATTCTCTTTTCTTTCATTTTTATCCTATTTATCTAAAGAAGAAGGAAACAAATACAATATTTTTTTTCCTAACTTAATTATTTTATTGGAAATTTTTTTTAAGGTCCTTGGTATTAAAATTTTATAAGATAAATGATTATAATATTTTCATAGTAGTTAAGTTCTCTAAACATTTTTTTAGAAAAATTTCAATTCAAAGAAATTTCGATCTATTTCTCTGTATTTTGAAATTTCTTTGGTTTGCTCAATTTCTCTGATTTTTCTATGTGGTTTCAAATTTTACTGTGTTTTGAAATTTCTCTAATTTACTCACAAATTTCTCTAATTTGTTAATAATTTTCTCTGTGTATGACCAATTTTCTCTAATTTTCATAGTATTTCAACCAAATCAGAAAAATTATATTTTGACTGAACCAGAGAAAATTACAAACCGAATATACAGAGCAACCCTCATTCACATAATCTTCCCCTAAAAATTCAATTCCTATCTCTATTTTCCATACATTGAAATTGCTCTGATTAGAACACTGTAATGGCAACTGATGCAACAAGAAGTTCAAGCGGCGACGACGCATCCTGTGATGCCGTATACTACCGTCGCTGGCCGCGGTGGATGATGAGGGTTCGCGAATGCATCGTTGAACGTGGGTGATCTAGACTTGACTATGAACGAAGGCCAACTGTATGATCTATTTAATCAAGTAGCCTAGGTCGTCTCTGTTAGGGTTTGTAGGGTCAAGCTAGAAGAACGTCTCTTGGCTATGCTTACGACAATTTCGTCTCTCAGTTAGAGTGTTTCTCCATCACGAATAGATTTAGATCATCACGAATAGATCGTTTCTTCGCTGAAGGTTTCCCCAATCACACGATTCTCAGCTGTGATTTGGTTAGCGGCGTTGATTCGTCGGAGACCGATCACGATCCAACAGGCCTGAACTACAACAGCCCAATGTCCGAACAGGTTGAGCAGGCTCTAGCAACTTCTGGATCTCCGACGACAGTGGTGGTAGAGGAGGAAAGAGAAATAATTGTTGTGGAGAAATCTAAAACCCTAGAGTTAGAGAGAAAGAGAAAAAGGAGAGAGAATGAGAAAGTGGGTGTGATATATGAGTGTGGGGTGAGATATAGATTAATCAACGGGCAAGGGATGTTAGATTAAAAAAAACAAGGCAAATTACTCACACCTCTTTGAGGTTTTACAAAATTTTAGATTTTCTCTGAAGTTTTAAAAATTATATTCCGTCCCATCACAATGAAAGCCATTAACAAATACAGTCCCGCTACATACACCCACCGGGGGTCGACCCCCAGTGAGGTGGCAGCCCGTGATTCGTCAGTTTCATTTTTTTTTTTTTTTTTTTTTAACTCTAAGGCCAATCACCCCCAGCCACGTCGGTGAGTCATTGAAATTCCTCAAGGGTAGAGGAGCATTCCTCTTAACAAATATCATAAATTGATTAAAATATCCTTTTAACAAATAAGGGCAAATTATTTACACTCCATTGAGGTTTAGCTAAATTACAGATTTTTTTTTGGGGTTTAGCTAAATTATCATTTTTAAATAAGTTATGAAATGCAAAATTAAAATGGAAAAACACTTATCACACTATAAACAATTAACGTTTTAGAGGCCAAAATTTAGGGACAAAATTATTTTTAAGGGACCAAATATTTTTGTTGCGAAAAGTGTCATTATTATATTTTTAGTAACGAAAATTGAACATTAGTGATTAATTATTATCTTTTTGGCATCAAATTTTTTGTTTCAAAAAATAAACTATTTTGTGATCAAATTGTTTTGTCCCTAAAAGTTTATTTATTATTGACATTTTCAAAATTTTATCGCTGAAAACTTTATTTTTGACTTTTCAGGGTGACCATTCAATGACTATCCTCACGACGATAGAAATTAGTCCCTAATGCTTGTTTGGTTGGGGGATTTAAAGAGGGATTTGGAAAGAAAAATGGAAAAGTTGTGTGAAACTATGTGAAATTTAAGTATATTTTATTCACATTTCATCTATCTTTTCTACTTCTCTTTCCAAATCTCTCCTCAAATCCCCCAACTAAACACAACATAAATGTTTTTTGTAACAAAATTTTTACTTTTAGAGATCAAAAAAATTAGTCTCTAAAACTCTTATATGTTGTAATATCAGATGTTGAAAATATCATAAAATTAACAAATAATTAAATAAGTTAAAAACACAAGAAATGGCTTGTCAAAAAATTTTAGAATATATTTGGTTTGATTTTTAGAAATTTATTTTAATTTTTTAAAAAAAATTAAAAATTAATTTGGTTATGAAATAAAAAATAAAAAATAATTATTTTTATATAATTTTATCTTTTGAGTGGTTAGAAATAATTTTTACAAATTAAATATATTTTTATTAAATTAGTTTTTTTTTTTTCAATTCTGAAATTTTTTTCCAAACAACGAATCAAACATGGTTCCAAAAATTTAATTATTATTTTTTCTCCATCTAACGTAATTCTTTTGTAAATTTTGTTAATTTATCAAACGAATTTTAGCAGGGACAATATCGTCCATCAATTTATATTTTAGTGATATCAGCTAACCATTCTTAACGTTTAGTTAATAGTTGGGGTTAAATTGTTATGTGAATATAAATCTGGAGGGAGGGGGGATGTAATTTCTTAACCCTCAAGGAGGAATCTGTAATTAGCTAAACTTCAAGGGAGGTGTAGGTAATTTGTCCAAAAAAAAATATTATGGACCTCTCCTATTACTAAAAGTTTGAGAGAAATATTAGGCTAAATATCCCTAATTTATTTTATTTTATTTTTCACTGAAAGCCTCTCCAACTGGTCAATTAAAATTTTTAACCAATTTTGTTTTTAAAAAAAAAAAAATACTTAACGTATTCCAAAAATGTTCTTTAACCAATTCTGATATATATATATATATATTATCTATAATCCTTCATTGTTTACCAATTTTATTAAATTTAGAATAAATTATAAATACATTTTTTCAATTTGCTTAAAATACAAATTACCCCTATGGTTCTGAAAATTATATCTCGCCTCTTGAAGTTTTAAATTTCATAGCAAATAGTCATTTTTATTAATAAATCATCAAGTCAATTAATAGTTTCTAATGATGTCATAAATTTATTTTAATTAATAATTCAGGTAATTTTATTATTTTATAAGAGTGTAGTTATAAATTTTATGTTTTCAATTAATTTTGTTAAATAAAAAATTCCAACGATGAGATATTTATAATTTTTCAAACTGTAAGAGACCATTTATATTTTAAGTAAGCCTTAAAGTGTGTATTTGTAATTTACCCTTAAATTTAAGTAAAAAAATGATTTGCTGAAAATTTGATTTATCCTTCATTGAATTAGTTTAATATAAATTTAAAAAATAGATTGGATATCATTTTGACCAAACTTTTGATCAAATTTAAATTTGATGAATAGTTTAATGAAAGATTGGAGCTGATATCTTTTTTTTAAGGGAAAAAACCAAAAATAAAGTATAAAGCTTCGAAATAGTTAACAAACACGAATGTTACAGCATTACACAATAGTTAAATAGGAGGAGACTATTCAGAAGGAAAAATTATTGGTTGGTCTAAGGGTGATCATATCCCTTGTCAATTACAATTCATTATGTTCCCTCATTTTCTCCAATTATCCAAGACAAATTTGTGAGCCCCACTCCCTCCACCAATCATAACACCGCTGGGACACTACATAATAGTGTTCCCAGACCAACCAATAACTTCTCATTCAGAAGGTGCAATTAGACTAAAGTCGTGTAAGACAAAAATAATTATCCATGAAAAAGTTTGTAATTTTAATTATTAAGGGCATTTGGGCGATAAATCCAATCTTGAATTTTTGTTACTCAAAGGTCTAGGTACTAATATATTATGTCCATAAGGACAAGACACTGCGAAATGAATAAAATACCCCTATATATAAAACATACAAAATACTTATTTGTCTGTTCAAAACTCTCTCTCTCTCTCTCTCTCTCTCTCTCTCTCTCTCTTACATCCGTCTCTCTTTCTCTCTTATTTATATGTTCCTTTATTGCGATACAATTCTAAGTTTATGGCAGGCATTGTCACAAATGTACGCTCATACTCTCAATGATGCCCGTATCTTTGAGCTTTACCAGGATATAGCTCGGGCATTTCAGTCCTCTCTTGGTCTTTCTGTCGCTGAATTCTTTGGATACATTTAAGCTCGTTGGGAGGAACTTACTCCATATGAGCCTTTGGCTGACCTTCCACCAGCAGCTGCCTCCCTTGTATCCAAGAGGCTTGCCCGACAGCACACTTATCCGTTTTTCATGGGTTTAAACTCTGAATTTGAATATCTTCGAATTCAGATTCTAAACACATCACCTATGTCATCTCTTTATGAGGCTTTTGCCACTATTGATAGTGATGAGTGTTGCCGGCAATTGGTTTAGCCTAGTATTCCTTCAGTCCCTCTAATTTTAGTAGATCAGATGGCTCTTGCTGCGAGTTCTGGTTCTCGAAGTTCCACCAGTTTTGTTACTTGTCATCATTATGGTCCGCCTGGACATGTTAAAGCCTGTTGCTTCAAACTTCATCCTGAGCTGAGGCAATGCCCTTCCTGTCCTCATGGTCATGCTCCACGTGGTTTTGCCTTTGTTCGCACTGCTGCTTTGGTGGAAGTTACTCCTGTTTTTGAGTCTCCTAATGTCCTTAATCTATAACAGTTATAGACTTAGATTGGTCAGCTTCAAGCTCAACTTGGGTCTCTTACCACTAGTTCTCTTGGTCTATCATCCTCTACTACCATTGCTTTATATCTTTTACAGGACTTGAGTTCGAAGAGGATTTTTGGCTGGAGATATGAGTGCGACGGGCTATACTACTTTGGGAATCCATCGGACCAGCCTTCGACTTTAGCCAATTTTCAAGCATCTGTTTTGCCTACTTCTATATCTTGTGTTTTTTCTGTTCAACCTTTAGATTTATGGCACACCCGTATGGATCATGTTAACTTTCAATATTTATGTCAACTTTTCTCTTTATTAAATAAAGCTTGCAAGGATTCTAAATTTCAATGTCTTACTTGTGAGTTGTCTAAACATATCCGTACTAGTTATATACTACATATAACACGAGCCCCTAGTGCTTTCGACCTTATTCATTCTGATGTTTGGGGCTCCTCTCCTGTTTCTACTTTTTTGAGTCATCGTTATTATGTGACTTTTATTGATGATCACACTAGGTGCATTTGGGTCTATTTACTTCGTTGCAAGTCTGATGTATTTCCCATATTCATTTAGTTTTTGCAAATGATTAAGATACAATTTCATATAGTTGTTAGGAACATCCGCTTTGATAATGGTGGGGAATACATTTCCAACGAGTTTCGTTCCCAGCTTAATCGCACGGGTATTCTTCAACAACTTACATGTTGTCGGACCCCTGAACAAAATGGTGTGGCTGAATGTAAAAACCATCATATTATATCTGTCGTACGTTGTCTTCTTCGTGGTATGCGTGTGCCCAAGTCTTATTGGCACATGGCTATTGTTATTACTGTCTATCTCATTAATAAGACTCCTAGTCATGTGTTACATGGCCTTACCCTATTCCATATTCTTATGCCTAATACTATCACTTTTCTTCTTTTACCTCGTATTTTTGGGTGTACATATTTTGTTTAGGACCGCTGTCCCACTCGCACTAAGTTAGATGACAAGTCTATTCGTTGCATCTTTTTGGGGTATTCCTCTATGTCTAAAGGGTATAAATGTTTTAATCATGTTTCTTGTCATTTTCACCACACTCTAGATGTTATTTTTTGTGATAATCTTCCTTTTTTTAATCCTAACCCCCCTTTATAGGTTTCTCCTTCAGATACTCAGAGTGTTCGCCTGGTCCCCATTTTAGATGAGGTTGTGGATGAGGTTGCCTCCCTCCCTCATCCTCTACCTTCGCCTCATTCCCCTCCTTTGCAGGTATACTCTCGCTGCCCTCATGCTCAGTCCCCTCTTGCTACCTCTCTGACTCTTGGATTAGGTAATTCTTCCCCTTTACATACATCTTTTTCCCTTCCTCATCGTAATCCTTCTCGAGATTGACATCCCTCAAATCGTTAGCATTATCTGTGTAGTACTGATCATCCTATTTCCTAGTTTCTCTCATATGCTAGGGTTTCAGACTTATATCATTCTTTCTTTGGCAAGCTTAGTCCGAATCTATTCTTCGGTCTGTGTCCGAGGCCCTTCAGAATCCAAAATGGGTGGCGGCCATGCAGATTGAAATGGCCGCTTTAGAATAGAATCATACTTGGGATTTGGTTCCTTTACCTTCTGGCGAGAGTACCGTGGGTTGCAAATGGGTCTTTGCTATTAAGTACCTACCTGATGGTTCCATTGACCGTTATAAGGCCTGCTTACTGGTCAAGGGTTTTACTCAAGTTCCTGGCAAGGATTTTGGTGCAACGTTTGCCTTTGTTACCAAGCTTACATCTATCCATCAACTTATCTCCCTTGCTGCATCCCATTCTTGGCCCCTTCATCAACTTGTTGTCAAGAATGCCTTTCTACATGGGGATCTTGTTGAGACGATTTATATGGCCCCTCCTCCTAGTTTTCAACCTGAGCGGAGTATTCGGGGAAGGTATGTTGACTACACAAGTCTTTGTATGGCTTGAAGCAGTCTCCACGAGCTTGGTTTGGTTGTTTTAGCTCAGTCATCATCTCCATAGGTTTTGTTCAGTGCCATTTAGACCATACGTGCTTCATCTGTCGTAATTCCATAGGTCAGTGTATAGTCTTGTTGGTTTATGTGGATGATATCATTCTCACCGGTGATGACTCTATAGGCATTAATCAAGTAAAACGGGATTTGGGACACACATTTGATATTAAGGATTTGGAAAATCTCAAGTATTTTCTAGGGATTGAGGTGACTCACTCACAACAAGGGATCTTCTTATCTCAAAGGAAGTATACTCTTGACTTACTTAAGGATACTGGTATGTTAGGGTGTAAACCGGCTTTTACTCTTATGGATCCAGATGTCAAGCTCACATTAGAGTCTGGCAAATTACTAAAGAACCCAGGCATGTATCAACGTCTTGTTGGGCGTCTCATCTATTTGACCAATACTAGACCTGACTTGACATTTGTGGTTAGTGTGGTTAGCCAATTCATGTATGCACCTCATACAGTACATCTTGATGTGGTTCATCACATCTTGAGATATTTGAAGACCTCTCCTAGCTTGGGATTGTTCTTCACAGCTAATCCTCAATCTGGACTCTTCTGTTTTACTGATACTGACTATGTAGGATCTAGAATGGATAGGCGTTCTACTTCTGGCTTTTATACCTTTTATGGTGATCATCTTATATCGTAGAAAAGTAAGAAGCAAGCAGTTATTTCTAGGTCTTCTGCAGAAGCTAAGTATAGGGCCATGACACAAGGTACTTGTGAGATTCTATGGCTACGTTCTATTTTGGTAGAGTTGAGATTTGAGGAGACTGCTCTTGCGTCTTTGTTTTGTGACAATAAGTCTGTTATTATGCTGTCTTCTGATTCTATCCTACATGAGCGTACTAAGCATATAGAGGTTGATACACATTTCATTCGAGAGAAGGTTCGGATTGGTATTGTGAGACCATCCTTTGTCTCTTCTTCTCAACAGTTAGCAGATATGTTCACCAAGTCTGTAGGCCTAACATTACTCCAGTCGTCTATCGGCATGCTGAGTTTATTGAATATCTTTACACCAACTTGAAGGGGAGTGTTAGAATTAGGAAATACAATATTATAATTATGGTGGTGTTAAATTAGGAAATAGTGAATATTGTAATTATGGTAGTATGTATAAAATCTGTGATTGTGTCAATCACAAATTTAATGCCTTTTTTTTTTTTTTTTTTTTTTTTTAATCTTCGTTTCTTATTTTGTTTGTTTTCTATTTTGTAATATTGCTTTTATTATAAATACAAGGCTCTACCTCATTCATAGGTAAGCTAAAATAATTCTTTTTATCCTTTTTCCATCACTTCAAATCCATGAACGATGTTTTAGTGGTCAAGAGGTCACTGTTGCTCATGGCACATCGGGGTAGAGATTAGAGTTGAAGGACTTGTATATGGGGTCAGCGCTGGAGCACGCCTTTGGTTGCATTTTTGCAAGATATGAGTTCGCCGTTGCTGCTAGAAGCACATTATCTTCTCGACCTCTCTTCATTTTCTCAATCACACAGATCTAACCCCTAACTTTTCTCTCTAACCAGACATGGCGGTAAAGAGGTGTTTGATGGCAGAATAGCTGGAGATATGGTGCCAGACGAAGTTGACTAGTAGGGTTATCAAGAAGCACATCAAGAACCAGAGCACTGGTAATGAGACCCTTATCGCTGACGTCATGGCTTCCATCTCCAGTACATCAAGAATTAGAGCACTGGTATCAAGATCTGAGTTAGCCGCCGCCAGATCTTCCACCACTGTCCTTCTCATTTTGTCCTCGACCATTGAAATCGAAAAACCTCTTGTAGATTTGAACATATATATATATATATATATATATTAGGGTTTTAAGATCTGAGATTTGATCCAAATCTGCTCTCTTCTCTTCCTCGATTAACTATCACTATAATATAAACCCTCTCTCTTTCTCATCTCAGAGTTTATTTATTTATTTTTATTTTTTTTATAATAGATAGAAATCCTTTCTCTATCATCTCTTTTTATTTTATTTATTTATTTTTTGTTTTTAGTTGTTATTGTGATGATGATGGTGGATGTTGTTGATCGGATATGTAATGGCTCAACAAATAGGGGGAGAAAGAAAATAATTTTAAAGATAGTGGATTCATGAACATATATTTTTGACAGATATAAAAAAAATTGAATAGATATTTTTTTTTGAACAATAGATATTATCTGTTCAAATAAGTTAGAAATGAGAATTTCAACTGATAGAGATAAAGTGAGAAAAGAGAAAGGTAAAAATACAATAGATAATAAAAAATTAAATAGATAAGGGAAAAAAATTGAAAAATAGTTAAAAAATTTGAACAGATAGACATAAATTTGAATAGATAGAAAAAATAGGTTATGAAAATTCAACAGATAGATACAAATTTAAACAGATAGACAAAAAATTTGAATAAATAGAAAATAATTTGAATAGATAAATATAAATTTGAACATATAGTCAAAAAATGTCAAACAAATAAAAAAAGTCAATAGATAAATTAAGAGGTAAAATTAGAAACAAAATATCATTCTAGAACAGCGAAAGAACTTCTCACAAAACTATTTCACAAAGTGTGGACTTCTCACCACCAAAAATATCCACTGGACTTATGCGTTATACCCTTTTTATCTTGGATTTTTCAATAATTTTGTCTTTTTTTAATCTCTAGTGCATAATTATTTGCCGTATTCAAAAACTCTTTTATCTAGAAACAATAATGCTACATCCTACCAATTTGGTAACCCAATACCAATCCCCAATGATATGGCAAGCACTCATTTAATTATTTTTATGTTTTAGTGGGTTTCTAAGTGATGTGACTTATGACTAAGGGGTGGACAAATGTCGGGCCAAGCCGGGCCGGGTTTGGGCTGAGCGGACACTATATAATAAGGAACTTTGTATTTGTCCAGGCCCGACCCGGCCCGGCCCAGTCCTAACATCGG
Organism: Camellia lanceoleosa; assembly: GCA_025200525.1. Lineage (NCBI taxonomy): Eukaryota > Viridiplantae > Streptophyta > Magnoliopsida > Ericales > Theaceae > Camellia > Camellia lanceoleosa. The sequence goes on along the minus strand of CM045765.1, from coordinate 112,725,468 downwards.
ACCTTTATATTTTCCCAAACCCAATACAAAAAAATAATTATAAATTCCAAGGCCACTTATCGAGCTATATGTTAAGACATCACTAGAGATTGGTTTAGGGGTACAAAATTAAGGGTTCAAAACATTTTTCTAATTTTGCACCCCTATATCAACCCTAGTGATGTGTCATAAGTCATATCACTTGACAACCTTACTAAAATATAAAAATTATCCCATGAATCCTTGTCATGTTCTTGTCATGGTTCGGATTGGTTCGGTTTTGAGTAAAACCAGGACCAATCTGTTGTCTATGATTCCATAAAAGTTGGAACCAACCCAATCCATTTAAATCGTGAAACCAATCCGAACCAAACCATTTAAACATGATTCGGCTCGGTTTGGAACCAAGGATTCACGTAATATATTAACAAAGAAAAATCATATAACATTTTCATTTCAACATTAATTTGTTCATAATTTTTCAAAACGTAAACATGCATACTGTTCCACTATTAATTTAAATAAATATAATATCCAATTCCACAACAATAAATATAATATCCAGTTGCATAACAATAATAGCAGCAGCCATCACCAAATTCCAAAAAAAAAAAAAAAAAAAAAAAAAAAAAAAAAAACTAAAACTAAAACTAAAACTAGTTCCGCCATTACACCATTACAAAATTAAAACTAAAAAATAATACAAAAATAGAAACAAAGCGGCTACTGCACACACAAAGAAGAGAAGAGAATGCAAGGTTATGAATTAGGGAAATTCTACTAACTCTTACCATATGCACATCTAGGTTATGCCATTTTCTTCTTTAGTTATGACAAAAAAATTTTTTAGTTATGACCATATTTAAGTTATAACTCATGAGATTTTTTGTTATGCCTTGTATGTTGTTTGGTTAGGCCTCGTATGTTGTTTGGTTAGGATTTCTTATTTTTAATTTTTAATTTTTAATTTTTAATATGATTAAAAAATTATGAAATTATGTCACTTTAGTCTTTAATTATAAGGTACATATGGTATACATTTTTTGAGGGGCATGTACCATAGTCTTTCCTAACGAATTAGGGTTTTGGTTTTATATATAAGAAGTAGGATAATATATATCAACGGCGTATGATATGAATATAGTCTAAGTTGCATACTATTTAGATCCAATCTGGAACCATGAAGTGAAATACGAAATGGATTCGTGAGGAACGATTCCTCAATTCTCCAGTCCAGAATCGGACCATAGATTCAAAAATCTAATCTAAACCTACCGGATTGAACTGAACTAGTTTGGTTTGCATATTTTACGAATTCCTTACTCAGCCCTACCTTTGCTTTGTCTTGCCAGCTTTTGCTCTGCAATATTCTTCACTTAGGGTGTGTTTGTTTGGATAGACTAGATAAGGGGGGATCGTAATTCATCAGACTGTTAGTCCTAGGATACATTGTTCCTGAACTATTTGGCTGGACTGGATTTGTATCCTATGTTTGTTTAGTCATGGGATTAGAGGTCTGGATTGAACTATTCTATTGAATCCCATGTTTGTTTGGGATATTATGGAGAAGGATAAATGCTCAAAAGACTATTTTGCCTTTTGAATTATTTACTAAATAATAGGAATATTAAATTTGAATTATAAATTTTATTTAATTTTTTTACTAGAACATTTAGTTTTGAACCAAATGTTTGAGGTCTGCTTTGAATGTCTGAGGCTTTTGGGGTTTGCTTTTTTTCACTGTGAATTATGAATTTGGATAATGTGATTTTAGATTAGGGTCATCTAGAATGTTTATTCACTCGTTTCTCTTTAATTACTATTTTTTTTTTGTTTATATATATATATATTTATATTATATATGAGATAATTTTAATTTACTATGGTTTTTCCTCTTCCTATTCCTCCCCTCCCCTATTTTTTTTCAAGACGTTTACCTGGTCTATGTTACACGGACTCGGGTGCGGGTATCGGGTGCAGGTGTGTATCTGGGGGTCGAACACTTCAAAATTAAAAATTAAGGATACGTGAATATGGATCCAAATGTGGATACAGGTGCGGGGATAGGTTAAATAGTTATTTTTAAAATATATTTATTATATAAAAATGAGTTAAATAATTATTTTTTAAATATATTTATTATATGAAGATGAGTTAAAAAAAGTTGACCTAATAATTTTTTTTTTAAAAATAGAATCAAACATGTGGATAAGTCATATAATAACCCATGTTATTGTTGAATAGAGTTTATAAATAGGCCCAAATATTTATTTATTTATTTGGATCCAACCCATTAAGGTTTATTATGATACAAACTAGCCAATAGGTATAAATTTTTTCTTTATTTTTTTGGGTCTAGCCCATTATAGTTTATAATATTAATTATTATGATACAAATCAGTGCCCAAACTTTCTATTTATTTATTTGGGTCCAGCCCATTAAGATTTATAATATTAACTAGCTAATAGCCCAAGCCTTTTATTTATTTATTTGGTCCAGCCCATTACGTCTAGCCATTAGGGTTTGATACAAATAAAAGCAGTAGCAACAGCTTTGACACAATGGGTCTGTCTCACACGCACAACAACAACACAATGGGTCTGTCTCCTCTTCGCTTCTCTCTCACACACAGAGCAACACAATCGGTTTGTCTCTTCTCTTCTTTTCTTTCACACATGCACAACATGATCAAGAGAGATATCGAGGGAGAGAAGGAGATCGTGATAGAGAGATGGAAGGAGATCGAGATAGAGAAGAAGATCGAAAGACACGATCAAGATCTTGAGCCCATACATCAATGTAAGTATCTCAACCTTCTTCTTCCTTTTTGATTAGTCGTGTCTGAAAGAGGAGAGGCGAATCCGACACAGATCCCACACCCGCACCTGTGTCATGTTGTGTCGACACGGGTACTTCGCCTCAAAGTGCCAAGTCCATGTAACATAGTAGCTGGTGAATCTAAATTATTTCTGTTATTTCCATGTAGAGGTCTTGCATGGTTGTTTCTGCAGAAGTGAACTTTAAACATTTTCTAATTTTATTATTGTTCGGTTTTAAATTTTCTCTATTTTTCTTTTGTTGCGTATGTAACTTGGAGAACTTTGTAAATTAGATATGTTGTTCAATTCCATTTCAAGTCCAAGAATAGTCTTTTAGTTAGAAAATGTGGGAGAAGAAGTTGTTTATAAATCTTTATAATCAAGATCCAAAACAGGTTAAAAAAAATTCAAGGAAGATGTGATGATAACACCACTATGGCTATCACTAGTCATGGCTTCACCTTTCTACATCAATGTCTAACATCTATATGTACATAATTTTATGGTGTTATGCATATAACAACCTTCATAATCCAAAATCGTAAACTATCATGATTTTCACAAATAATAACATAATGCGGAAAATAAATAACATACCTGGATCAGTTATGCGAAATGTTTGAGTGATCCATAATTGATTGAATGTAAACCTAATATCAATATTAGTGGAAAAAGGTTTCTCTCTCTTGACCCTCTTTAGAATACATTGAATTCAGAATTGATTTGATGGGTAGTCTGAATGTCCTTTTATAGGTAGAGAGGGGACTAGTTTCCTTATTCAACAATGATTCCACTTTCTCATCAAAGTAGGACACTTAGAAAACACTTTTCTTTATTTACCAATTAATGTAGCAAAAAATATGGAATCATAATCCTACTAAATCTCTAATTCATATTACCATATCATGTGGGTTAACACAATGACTAAATAATTAATTTAGTCTTACATTTTCCCACTTGGCCCATATGATAACTTACGTCAAGATTTAACTAGGTTAACATTAGGCAAAATGTTATAATTAAATAGTTCACTAATATGAGTCATGGTGGTTCTACACCAATAGTGCGATATAGTCCTTTCCATGTACAACAACACTAGTAACTAATTTAACATAGCCCTTTAAGTGAAGAGTATAAAGAGGTTTAACGATAATCTCTTTTATGAAAGACCATTCCTATTGTCATTCATTCATTCTCATACATGTATGTACTCATTTTATAACAGGAAATATATCAAAAACACAATTAATGAGATCTCAATGTGTCAAATAACACAATCAATCATAAACAACTGTTATGGATTACATTCAAGACCTAATTGACAAGTTTCTTAATTGTCTTTAAGAGTAATCCCTTCATCAATAGATCTGCACTTAAAAGTTATGTACTTATGCATTTTATTGATACTTTCTGTTTTTGAAATTCTTCTTTAACGACAAAGTATTTCGATTCTATGTGTTTAGCATCATTAGAATACTTGTCATTCCAAGAAAATAAAAACAATTGCGAAATTATCACAATAAATTCTCAACGACTTGGCAACAAAAGTTGACAATTCCAAGTTTTGAGATAAAGTTTCGCAATAACAATTCATGAATTGTGGTTTCAAAACACACCACAAATTCAACTTTCATAGAGGATACTTATGATAGTTCGTTTTACACTTTTCTTAATATTTCTCCTCCACATAATAGAAATAAAGAACCGAAAGTGAATTTTTTACTATCAATATATCATCTAAAGTCTGAATCTAAGTAGCCAATCAATTCAAGATTATCAGACTTCATAAATGTGAGCAAGTAATCTTTTATTCCTTATGATTACCTTATCACTTCCTTATTTGAGCATTAAGTTTCTTACAACAAATGTATAAACAATCGTTTCCATTCCAATTAAATTTTTTGCATAAGACTGGATTTATTTCCTTTCAAAATATGGATAACTTTATGTGAATATCTTTTATTCTGAATCTCTATAGAACTTTTAATATATACTTTCTGAGACAATCTCAATAATTCATGTAATTCTTTCAGAAATATTTCAATTTCTATCACATAGATTGTCTTACTAATATATTTTATTTCAAAATTCTTAAAGAGAAATTTCTTAACTTGTGCAATAAATCACATACATTATCGACAAGCAAAATATCATCAACATACAAAATCGTAAATATAAACTTGCTCCCATTGATATTTGGATTTGTACACTAAATTAAAAAAAATTCTTTAAATCCATAGGAAAAATAGTATCATAAAACTTAAGATACAATTTTTAGAAAGCTTGTTTAAGTCCACAAATTTAATTTAATTTTTTTTTTTTTAAGTTTGCAAGCCACATTTTCATTTTTCTCAATAGAGAAACCTTTGAGTTGATCTACACAAAATTCTTCATCTGAACTCTCTTTCCAAAAATCAATTTTCACATACATTTAATACAACTCAATATCATAATGAGTTACTAATGTCATAATGATTCTAAATCAGCCTTTTAAGATACAAGTGAAAAAAGAACATCTCATTATAATCAATGTCTACTTTTTGAGTAAAATCTTTTACCACATATCTAGAATTATATCATTTTATATTGCCCTTAGAACAATAAATATTTTTGTATCATTAGGCAATTCAATGAAATCCCAAATTTCATTCTGGTTCATTGATTTCAACTTTTCATTCATGACATCAATTCATTTAGTAGAATCAATACTTTCTACAGCTTGTGACAATAAAACCGAGTCTTTAATTATCCCAATATTATAATGTGGGTGTTGATTTTTGACCACACAACTAAACGGGAAAACTCAACAGGAGAACATTGGCAGAATAGATTAAGCCTGAACAACCTATTACAGAAAGATAAGAATCCGACAGTGGTTCATCTACCCAGGGGCACTCTAACGATCAAGTCAGTAATTATCTCTCAAAGATAGCCAATAGTGCTTAACTCACTAAACAGAACCTAAAAAGCATACCATAGACCCATGAGGGTGCCTTACTTTTATAGCCAGCATTAACCTGATCCCTATAGAAGCCTAGCTTCAATGGACTTTGGCTCAATGCCTATCTTGGACTCTTAGCTAGATAGAGATAAACTTCTTGAGAGCTTTATCTTTATCCAGATTGAGGTCCTCCCCCATTCTAGGACTCTTGTCCTTTATCCGCCCATCTCGAATTCCAATATCTCCAAAGATAACCTCAGCCTAGCCGAGATCATTTCGACACATGACCAAGCCACGTGGCACTCTGGCTAACACGTCTGCGCCACCTTGGCCACGTGTTGTCATTCTCAAAATACATCCCCACAACTGCCCCCTAGGTTTTATTACCTCGGCATCTTGAGGTGATGGAACCTACATCGCTTGTTCAAATACTATGTCGGCCAAAAATTCATTCTTTTCCATCAACCGAGATCATTACCAGTCGGTTTCAAGTGCCCATCACTTAACTATCCATTTTTATTAAGGGCCAAGAACCAAGACTCAAGTTCTTTAGATATTCCAGCTGAGGTCGTTTCTCTAGTTGAGGTTGTTGCTTCATTAACTCAAGAACTCCAAGAGTTTAATATGCGTATGAGCTTTCATGTACGGCTTCTTTAACCGTTTTTGCCACGCGTTCTTCTCTCATTAGTTTGTACTTGACACGCGCCATTAGGTCGCGTCGTTTCTGTGCACGCCGTCTGACAGACACGTTGTCCAAGGCGTATTTATTTGATTTTTCCGCATTTTCGAGTTTCAACAAAACTCTTTCTCTTTCTCTTCGTCTTCTCACTTCGTATTCTTACATTCTCTCTTTGCTCAAGATTTTGTCTCTCTAATAATTCCTTAACTCTGCAACTGTGCTCTGTTTACCTCCTCCGGCGAAGCATTTTACTGTCTTGCTCCACTCGTCATCACCATCTGACTCTAGCGATCCTCAAACCTCGACCTTAGACCCAACTGGTGAGTTCCTAGTTTCTTTCAATTTCAGTTTCAGCCTTCCATTATTCTGAATGTATCCCCACTTTACTAGATGTCTATTCTGTTGCTATTTAAATATGTTTTCATGGTTGCACTCTGTTTTTTTCTTCAATTATGAATCAATTTCCTGTTCTTGAACCTTGAATCTATGTAATCTTTCGAAAATGCCAATCACGTTTTTTTGCTTGAGACATTCGCACACTGTTCTTCACACACTCACTCAGTGTCTTGAAGTTTTAGATGTGCACACCTGTTTTTCTACTTCACCCATGATTTCTAAATTATATTTCTTTTTTGGTTTTCTTGCTTTGTTTCCAAATTTTTGCCTTTGATTCTTATTTCCGTATAGACTTAGGCTTGGGAATTGCTAGAAACCATACACTTAGGAAAAACTAAAACAAATCCCTCATAATTCTCACAGATCCTCATCCTAGTGCTTTCTAGGGTTTAGCTAAGGTTTTCAAACATTTACCAGTGATCTTCTTCTAAAATCTTGTACCATCTCCCATTTAAGCCGACATTATGGGCATGTTTAAGTGGAGGGTAGACACCCCAGAGAAACTTGAGAACTTTAGGAGAGAGTTCTCTATCCCGGCCGACGTCCAGATGAGATTGGTTGGGAAAGAGGACTCCATTATGCCTGATGAAAATCTTATGCCTTTCCCAGTAGTTGCCTTTGTAGAATGTGAACTCAGGTTTCCCCTAGACATCCTTTTTAGGGAAATCCTCCACTATTATAAGCTCAACCCTATGCAACTAGCCATCAACTTGTACAAAGTTATCAATGGCATTCTAGAAGTGGCATGCCGAGAAAATGCTAGGATTACGCTAGCCGACATCCAGTTCTATTACACCATGTATGGCCTTAAGTTTGAAAAAGGCTACACCTATTACCTTAAGCCCAAGCCGACCTTCTTGGCTTTAACAAGGGTGCTGGGCATGATTATCTGATCGTCTCGGGTAACTGGGAGTTTGCACCAGACGACGATCTTCATCTCTTCCCACTACGCCGAGGAGTGTTTAGAGAGGATGAGGGTAAGAACTGTGCTTTCTACCAACTTTATCTTTGCTCAAAACTTGTTAACCTTTCTCTGTTCATACTAATGTTTCTTTTGTTTGCAGCTCTTCCTCAGCCAGCGAAAGACTTTCGCCAGACATTCTTCCTCAGCAAAGACCTAAAAAAGCTATTGGGTTTGCCTATCAAAAAGCACAAGACCCCATTGCTCTTGACTACATCCCAATGTACAAATCCGCCTTGCCTGATGTTCCCCACCGAAGCAAGACTCCTTCATCTGCAACAACTCCACCATCTACGTCATCCTTAAGGCCAGACCAGGCCTCTTCATCTGACCCAGTAGAGCTACTTTCTATTTTTGCTCCAGTTCAATTAATCCCACTATCTTAACATCGACGCCAACATAGAGCTCCACCAAACGCTCCAGCTGGCAAGACTCGCAACCGTACACGCCGAGAATCAGTATCCTCGGCGTATGACCCAAAAAAACCCTCTAACTGTACTTTCAGCGATTCACTTTAGTACCAAGGTTACTGTCGCTGCAACATCCGACGACATGGGCCGCAAACCAGCAGTTGTTGAAGATCTCCTAGCCACCCTTCTAGAGGTGGTGATGGTGCAATCCTCATCTTCTCCATCCCAATCAAAGCCAAAGTCGAAAAGAGTGAAGAAGGCCAAGGCTAAGGCCATAGTGACTTAGATTGACTCTAAGGACACTGTGTCGATCTCAATACTAGCTGAGGTCGAGAAGAACCAAACTGCCGCCGAGAAAAAACTAGCCGAGGCCAATGCATTTGATTTCCAACCATCTAAAAGGCCGAGGTCTAACCAACCTGAAGATCGCAGCTTTTCTCGCAGTATGACTTGGGCTCCCGAGGTCATGGTGGGGGACAGACCCTTGAAAGGTGGTGACAGCACAATTAATGATGTCGAGGTCGGTGCCGCCCTATCAACGGCCGTGCCTTTACCCGTGGATATGAATCACATGGCCGACCTCCATGTGTATGAAAACTTTGGCCTCATGATGCAGCACTCAATCTTAGTAATCCTCTTTATTTACTTTTTTACAGTCTTTTAACACTTAGTCAAATTTTGCTAATCTATTTTACTTCTTACAGGCTATTCAACATGCGCATTCGTACACGATTAAGATCGAGATGACAAGGAAGGAGTTGGCAAAGAAGACTAAGGAAGCTGCCAAACTCCTCTCCTCGCTCAATCATGTCGAAGCCAACAATCGATCTCTGTTGGACCAGGCCAAGGTTTCCAAAGCCACTTAGGATCAAGCAAAGGAAAAAACAAAAATGGCCGAAGCTGAAGCCACAACCTCCAAAGCCGATCTTGAGGCTACCCAAGCCAGAGTAGCTGAGTTAGAGGCCAAGCTCTAATAGGCCCTTGAATCAAAGGAAGCTGAGGTCAAGGCAGCCGATGAAAAGGCATTTAAGGAATGACAAGCCGCCGTCCGAGATCAATACAAAGAGCAAGTCAACCTGGCTTGCAATAGAGGTTATTACCTCAGTTGGATGGTGACACTAAACAAATTATCCATTCCAATGGACTCCGACCTCTAAGACATCATTTAACTCCAAGTGCCTTCCCCTCCACGCCTAAGGATTCTGGCAACAAAGTTGACGATGATGGTGATGCTGATGAAGAGTATGAGGAAGCTGCCATGATGCCAAGTCCCCCACCCTAAATGATCAAGTCCTTGACTTGACTCAAGATGAGGAGGATGACTTGGCTTCCAAGGGCGCCTCTTCCAAACCAACCATTTCTAAAGCCGAGGTCCAATGCGCCGAAAAGAGTTTGGACCAAACTCTGCTCGAAATAGATGTTGAGATAGCGGTGGAGAAGAATGTAATGTTGGCAACCGAGGCCGATAAAACTCCAACAACTGAGGTTGAGCAACCCCAGACCAATCCCAGTGCTTAGGACATTTCTTCTTTATTTTGTACTCTTTCTTCCGTCAGTTGTATTTTGTTTTTTGTAAGTTGAACAAGTAACCTTCTAGGCCAGGCCGAAGTGCCTTCTTGTCCTTAAAACAATTTCGTTTATGAATGCACAATTTCTTTTGGCTAAGTATTGAATGCTCTTTTCATACATGTCCATTACTTTCTTTCATGCCTTAGAATATTTTTGTATTATTTCAAAGTATGCCTTAACTGCATAGTAACTTCGGGATATAATACCTTGGATATAAACCTTAAATGTTTTCCTCAGCTAATTGGCATACCTCAGCTAACATTTTAAAACTACCAAAGTATTTTTACAAGTGTTATTTAGTATTACTTTTTTGCCTTCATATGCTATCTTTTTTTCAAGACGTCACCCTTTCCAAGTTTTGACAACTTGGTTGGTCTTCTCGACCAGTATGTATCTCGGATATGTCTTTCAATATTACCTCGGCTAACTTCAACTTATAAATTTTCCTAAAATTTCAGTAAGTGTTTAAGCCAATTCTAGCTTGTAAATTCTTAAAAAATTTCAACAAGCGTTCCCAAGCTCTTAAATTTTTATCATTCTCTAGCTCTCTACCCCCTAATGTGACCCTAAGTTCCGCATAAGTTCACATTAAGCACTTATAGCCTTTCGTCGAAGTCAGATTCAAACAAAGACTAGCCGAGGTTTTCAACCTGGGTGTCTCTGTTAATCCGATTAAAGCACACTTAGTTCCATTCAAAGTTCTGCTGACATGGCAAATCTTATTTCAACTCTATCATATGCAAGTACAATTTGACTTTATCATATGATAAGTTTATTCGTCATGTTTCATTCAGAAACATCACCAACTTAGTTCAACTATATTATATGCAACTATAATTCAATTCTGCCATATAATAAATCTAAGTTATTTATCATGATTCATTCAAAAACATCGCCAACTTAGTTCAACTCTATTATATGCAAGTATAATTCAACTCTGCCATATAATAAGTCTAAGTTATTCGTTATGCTTTATTCAGAAGTATCGCCAACTTAGTTCAACTTTATTATATGCAAGTATAATTCAACTCTGTCATATAATAAGTCTAAGTTATTCGTCATGCTTCATTCAGAAATATCGCCATAGGGCTGGTCAGTCCTATCACACAAATTTCAGATTCATAAAAATCAAACTAAAATTTTATTATTACTTCGGCTAATGACATAAGCTTCAAAAAACAAAATCTAATGATAGAAAAACTTCAAGTTGCAAGTGTTCTAGGGTCTTGGCAACTCTTTGCCATCACTATCTTCAAGCCGATATGCCCCATTGCCAGCGACTGAGATGATTTTATAAGGCCCCTCATAATTTGGGCCAAGCTTACTCCCTCGGATCCTTTTTGTTGCTGACTACTTTCCTTAGCACAAGGTCCCTAACTTTGAACTCTCTTGGGTTGGCCTTCTTGTTGTAAGCCCTGGTAAGTTGTTGCTGGTATGCCCCTAGCCAAATTGCTGCTCTCTCTCTTTTCTCTTCTAGAAAGTCTAGATCTCGGGCTAGAAACGCCTCATTAGTTCCATTTTCCACTCCCTGGGTTCTGATCCCTGGAATGCTGACTTCTAGTGGAATAATTGCTTTAGTGCCATAAGCCATGACAAATAGAGATTCCCCAGTTAATCTTCTCGGCGTAGTCTGATGTGCCTAGAGTACATTGGGCAACTCCTCTACCCACTTTCTCTTTGTTGCTTCCAACCCCTTTTTGATCACATCCAAGATAGTCTTATTAGATGCTTCTGCCTAACCATTACTCTGAGGGAAACTTGGAGTAGAGTAGTAGTTCTTGATTTTACTTTGCACAGAAACTTTTGATTAGCTTACTGTCAAATTGTGTACCATTATCGGCTATTACTGCCCTTGGGATCCCAAACCTGGTGATGATGTTCTTTCATATGAAGTTCTTAACATCAATATCTCGAATCTTCGTGAGGGGTTTAGCTTCTATCCCATTTGTGAAGAAATCCGTTGCTACCAGCAGGAACTTTCTTTGTCTAGTTGCTTGAGGCAGTTGTCTGACAAGATCTATGCCTCATTGGGCAAATGGCCAAGGGCTAGACACTAGGTTCAAATTTGCTGCTGGTTGATGTATCAAAGGTGCCAACCTTTGACACTTCTCACACTTTTTGACGTAGGCTTCAGCATCCTTCTATATGTAGGGCTACCAATACTCCTGAGTAATGGCCTTATGAGCAAGTGATTTGCCCCCAGCATAGTTTTCACATACCCCTTCATGTATTTCATACAAGAAGTCTTCAACTTGGGAGGAATGCACACACTTCAAAAGGGGACCAGTGAAAGACCTTCTGTAGAGATGTCCTTCTGCTGTCAAGCTAAACCTTTGCTAACTTCAGTCTGGTCTTATGCGCTTCTTTGCGGTCATCTGGTAGCTTGCCGTCCCTAAGAAACATCACTATTGCATCCATCTAACTTGGACCCATCTCCACATACGTTGCTTCATACTCTGTGATTAGTAGTTCCACACTTGGGCTTGACAAATAATCAATCATTATTGTCCTTGCCTCCCCTGATTTCATTGTACTAGCCAGGTTAGCCAAGGCAACGACATGGTTATTGTCATCTCGGCTAACCTGCCGTAGTCGGCAATCTTGAAATAAGGCTAGCAGTCTAACAACTTCTTTGACATAGGCTATCATTCTTTCATCTCGGGTTGCATACTCGCTTGTTGCCTGGTTCACAATAAGTTGGAAGTCACAAAAGACTATCATCTCGTCGACTTCCATTGCTACCGCTAACTTCAACCCTGTGATTAGTGCCTCATATTCTGCTTCATTATTTGAGGCCTTGAACCCCAAACGAATAGACTGCTTTAACATTCGCCCATCTGGTGATACCAATACCACTCTTGTCCCCACTCCTTGACTGTTTGAACTTCCATCAATAAACAGGCGGAAGGAGTCGCCGATGTAAACATCGCAGGGCATGGGTTTTTCTTTTTTCTTCTGCTCTGTTATGAAGTTTTTTATTCCCAGCTGGGTCTTTTCTTGTTCCCTTGGACACCCTAAGCCGCGGCTCACTAGAGCCTGACGTGGGATGGCACCAGGTGTGAACTCAGCCACAAAGTCAACCAGAACCTGGCCTTTGATTGTCGTTCTAGGTCTAAATTCTAAGTCATACTCGCCTAATATCACTGCCCACCTGGTTACCCTGCCTATCAGATCTCCTTGCTGTAACAGGGACTTCAAGGGATGCTCAGTCAACACCACGATCTTGGGGGCTTGGAAGTAATGATTTAACTTTTTGGAAGCCATCACTAAGGCCAGTGTCAATTTCTCTAGGGGCAAGTACCTGGTCTCGGCACTTGCTAAGGTTTTACTCACGTAGTATACTATCTTTTGTTTTCCTTTTTCTTCTCTGATTACCACTACACTCACTGTGTGCTCTGAAACCGCCAAGTATAAGAACAGTTCCTTTCCGGGTATTGGATTTGAGAGAACTAGAGCTGTGGTTAGGTATTTTTTTAAGTCGGCCAAGGTGACTTCGCATTCCTCTATCCACAAAAAATCTGTGACCTTCTTTAATAAACTGAAAAATGGTTTGCACTTATCTGAACTTCTACTTATAAACCTATTCAGGGTCCTAGCCCTTGCCGTCAGTATCTGTACTTGTTTTGTCGATGTTGGGCTTTTCAAGTCAAGGACGGCCTTGATTTGATTTGGGCTTGCCTCAATGCCCCTTCTGGTAACTAGATATCTCAAAAACTTACCAGACCTAACTACAAATGCGCATTTCGAAGCATTGAGTTAGAGCCGATATGTTTTAAGAATATCGAAACTGCCTTCAAGTTAGTCATGTGACTCTCAGGTTCTTTGGTCTTCACGACCATGTCATCAATGTCTATTTCCATTATTTTGCCAATCAGATATTGTAGACACCCCATTTTTGACCGACCTTAAGACTCAGACGTCACTGATTGAGCGCTCGGTGATGTTGCATACTGTGCTCGTTCAGAAGTATCAGAGTCGCGGCCGTGCGCCCTGCCTCCGGACTTCCGAACTCTCTTCGGTGCCTTGTCTCGGTTTGCGAACCAGACTCGGTTTTCTCTGTTTTCTTTCTTGAGGGAAGGGAGTGGTTCCGTAGACTATCTCCCAGTGGCCGTGAGCTACTTTTTGTGGCCGTAGGCCATTTTGCCCATTTTGAACGAGCTCGGTAGTCATTGCCTCGGCTTCGGGACCGCCCAACCATCTCCGAAGTTCTCCGGTTTTGGCAGAGCCTGTTTTGTCATTCCGAGGGACACTGGTCATGAGATACCCACTTCGCCGCCAGACACCATTTCGGCACCGATTTCATTTTCGGGATCCCGAATTACTCGGTTTTGGCCCCGAACATTCATTTCTCCTTAGTTTTTGTTCAAACTTGGCAGGTACCTCTGTTTCAACACTAGGAAGATCACTGGGGGGTGAGAGGCCAGCAATTATCCCAGATAACCAGTGTCGCTCCTCCGGAGCCCGTTTTTCTCACTTCCGGGCCAATGTTGAACACCTTGGGGGTATTTTCTTCCAACCAAAGTTACATATTTGTGATGAGGGAACATGGGAGGACCCTAAAAGCTACTGGTCGGCCAGAAACTGTGGGTTTCATTTTTGGGCCTCTCCTTCAAGCTCTATGTTGTGGCTCCTGCTTCAGTGTTGCCAAATTTCAACCTTGGATCCTTGTTCTACACATCTGGGAGGACACAAAATGTTGGTGGTCGGCCAGAAATTGTGAAGTTCATTTTTGGGCCTCTTCTTCAAGCTCTATGTTGTGACTGCTCAGAGTTGCCGATTTCACCATGGGGCCTTATTCTACACAGTTGGCAGGACATCTTTCTATACTGGTCGCCCAGAAAACCTTTTGTTCATTTTTTGGTGGTGGCCGGCCGACCAGGTGGGGTGGCTGGCCGGCCACCTCCCAGAAAACTACCTGGCCGGCCAGATTCTTGCTTTCCAAATTGCTCCAAATTGTCCGGATATTTTTGTCAAAATATCTCCCCATTCGGGGGATATTTTGGGAGGGAAAGATTGTCTCAATTTCCCTCCCCTTTTACACCATTCTTTGGCCTATTAAAGGGGCTGGGCAGCTCCTTCCTCAAGGTTACAAAAATTGTCTTCAAGAACACTTAAGCAAAAACCCTAATCTCCATAGCCAAAACCTTCAAAAAAGCTTCAAGTCTTGCTTGATTTCTTCACCAACACCTAGCTTCACCATTCCAACTTCGATTCCAGCAGCAAGGAAGTGTTCTTCAGAGGTCAAGAGGCTACAAATCCAAGCCAAGAAGCAAAGAAAGACAAGTCTTCAAGGGTAAGCCTTCAAAACCAACTTTTAGGGCTTTTTCTTGATTCATTTCTCTACTCCAATTGGTTGAGAATTGGGGCTCCGACCCCTACTGGTTTTAGGCTTATTTTGAGCCCCTCTACAACTTTGTAGAAGGGCTCAACTTCATTTGGTGCCTCCATAATACACTTGTTTCAATACCTAGCTTATATGTCATAATCTTGCATGCTATTTTTAGTCTATTTTCATTTGTTTTTGGGGCTCCGACCCCTACTGGTTTTGTGCTTATATTGAGTCTCTCTACAACATTGTAGAAGGGCTCAACCTCATTTGGCCATCCCATATACCACCTCCTTTTGAAATCCACTTTAGGCCCAAATTCTTGCATGTTTTGTATCCTTTTGTGCTTTTGGTTTTAGTTCTTGGTCAGAACTGAAAGGGGCCTTATTTTGACCCCCTCTACATGTTTCATGAATAAAGTTTTGTTGTTTGGCGTATGCTTTGCATATCTCTTGTTATAATCTCTTTTGGGCTCCATTTTGCATAAAATTTATAGCATGTTTATATTCTGTTTTTAGGGCTTCCATCTTCTGCAAATGTGCTTATTTTTAGACCCTCTTCAATTTTGTAGAAGCATGTTTATTCATTTGGGGTTTTTATATACTACTTGCTTCAATACCCCTCTGTTGGCCCTTATTCTTGCATGCTAATGTTGACCCATCTATGCTTACAATTTGGCCTTGTTTTGTACTGAAAAAATGCCATATTTGGGACTGCCTTGCTACTGTTTTTGCTGTCGTGTGCCAATTTTGCATGTTTAGCATAGCCGTAGGCCATTTCGGGCACTAAGAATTGCATTTCGGGATGATTTCACGCGTTGATTTTCATTTCGTATCATTTCGGGGCTGTTTTCCCCTTCATTTAGTGGCTGAAATTTGTCTTGCATGCCTGCATATCATTTCCCATGTCATTTTATGCCTTAATGCATTGCCTCGGTTTGCGTGCCCGCGGGCACGCACTTCGAGGTGCTCCGTTTTCATTCATCGGCATCCCATGTGAGTGCGGCTGAGGCCCTCTCATGTTGGTATAAGCCCAATTTGCATTTCGCATGTCATTCCGCATCGTCTCGGTTTGCGTGCCCGTGTGCACGCATTTCGAGGCAGCTCTTTTTTTATCCGACGGCAGCTTATGTGAGTGCGGCTGAGGCTCTCTCATGTTAGCGTAAGCCCAATTTGCATTTTACATCTCATTTCCATGTCATTTTATGCCTTAATGCATCGCCTCGGTTTGCGTGCCTGTGGGCACGCACTTCGAGGCACCTCCGTTTTATCCGACGGCCTCCTACGTGAGTGAGCTGAGGCTCTCCCATGTTGGTGTAAGCCTATCGCGGTATTCCGTGTGCCATTTCATTGCATTTCATCATCGCCTCGGTTTGCGCGCCTGTGGGCACGCGTTTCGAGGCACTTCGGTTGTATCCGATTTTCATCTTTCATCATCGCCTCGGTTTGCTTGTAGGCACGCTGCGTTTGAGGCACTTTGGTTGTATCCGATTTTCATCTTTCATCATCGCCTCGATTTGCGGCGCTGCTGGCACGCACTTCGAGGCACTTCGCTTATCCGATTTTCATCTTTCATCATCGCTGATTTCGGCGCTACCAGGCACGCTTTCGAGGCACTTCTGCCAGTATCCGATTTTCATCTTTCATCATCGCCTCGATTTGCGCGCCTGTGGGCACGCGTTTCGAGCTACTTCGGTTTTATCCGATTTTTTCATCTTTTATCATCGCCTCAATTTGCGCGCCTGTGGGCACGCACTTCGAGGCACTTCGGTTTTATCCGATTTTCTCATTTTATCATCGCCTCGGTTTGCGTGCTCGCGTGCGCTTTGGAGGCACTTTGCCCCTGATTTTCTCGTTTCATCATCGCCTCGGTTTGCGTGCCTGTGGGTGCGCTTTTCGAGGCACTTCGGTTGTACCCGATTTTCTCGTTTCATCATCGCCTCGATTTGCGTGCCCGTGGGCGCGCATTTCGAGGCACTTCAGTTTTATCCGAGTTGCATTTCACATCATCGCCTCGGTTTGCGTGCCTGTGGGCACGCTTTTCGAGGCATCTTATTTTCATCTCATTTTCATCCGAATTGTGCATACTAGATTGTATCTTAGATTGCATTCATGTATTTTCTCGGTTTGCGTGCCCGTGTGCACGCATTTCGAGGTTACTCATTTTCATGGCATTGTGTATGCTATATCACATATTAGTTGCATTTCATGCATATCATTGCATTTTGCGCGGGGAACGAGGCGCGTTTTGTACTCCGAGTAACGGAACGAGCCTCAATTCCCAAGTCACCACTACTCCGGATTACCCATGACGGAGTTAGGTTTTATCCGCATTCATCCCCATATTGAGTTGTGCAATCCGATTCCTCGGCCATCATGCATCGGTATGCGTGATTGGTGGCACGAGGATCGAGGCATGCATATATTTGTGAAATACATTGCTATGCCCTTTTCCTGCTCTCTGTTACAGCAAAACCGAGGATCAACAACTTTCCGGAGTCCGGCACGCATTTCGAGAAACAGTGCAAACGGAGGCTAATTGGGGCATCCAAGTGGATTTCGCCCAGAGCGGCAAGATACATCATTCATCGAAGCAAAGGCCCCACGGCTTGCGCCAAATTCTGACTTTCTTAGTTTAATCTGTACATTAATTAGAAATCTGTAATATTCTTTTATTCGGGACTGTATTATTATTTATTCGGACCCTCTGCGCGAGGGCAATGTTGTAATAAGGGTGGGTGAGTGTGATGTATGTCTTCCAACCCTACGTCTTTCTCCCTTTTATTTACCTGCTTTGATGGTTAGATATAGGGCATGTTTCAATTAGCATACAGCATGACAGCATGTTTGCATCATTCATCTGTTTTGCACGCACTGGGCTCGGCACATCATACAAACTGCATCTGTATTTCAATTCCAAATTGAATATATGATAGCTGTTGCATTTCACATGCCATATTTAGAATAGCCGAGCCTGCTATAGTTGCATTTTGCATGTGTTGCATTAGGCATTACAGTATACTTAGGATCATGCATGATTTCTAATCAGTTTTCTGTTTTGGCTTGGAGTACTCGGTGAGTTTTGATGCTTTAGCATCCTTGCATGCGTGTGAGTGTTGCCATGATAGCATGCTTGCCATGAGGCTAACTGCTTATGTGATATAACTGCCTTGAATGCCTGTGGGTGGAGGTTGAGTTATCTGAATTGGGACCATTCGTTGACGGTTTGTTTTAAGCCCACTAGATAGTGGCAAAATCACTGTTTTCTAAGCCCACCCGAGGGTGGCAAATTCGCATTTTAGCCTACCTGCGGGTAGCACCTTCACACCATTTTCAAACAAACAAACATGAAATGTTTTGTTCCAATTCAGACGGCCCAGTCTATACTTGTTTGCTGCGAGCATCACATAGTAATCTAGGCTAATAACCGGAATAAGAACTCACAATGTTTTCAAAAACAGATATCATGGTTAGTAGAGGTCTTTTGATCAAGGAAGGGTGCTCACGATGTGACCTTCCTAATCGTACCCAAGTTCCCGAGCCAACTTTGGTGATAGCGGACACGTGGCCTTCGCACCGAGTCGTGGTTTCCTAAATTTCCCATTTTAAAATATTTAGGTGGCGACTCATTATCCGCAAAGCAGTCCATGTTTGGCACTTCTTTTTCAAAAAAATCTGTTTTCCTTCAAAACGATTTGCCGGATTTGGACTCTTTGGTTCAAGATTTAGAACCGCAACAAAAATCGAGTCCGAACTGTAGCGAGGTCCCCCGCGGGCGTTGTTACAGTTATCTGGACATCTTGGTCACCAACCTTTAGTAGGTTGCTCATACATTTTTCAACCCGAAAGGCATCACTCTATAACAATACAGCCCTTTTGAGGTGATAAATACAGTCTTCTCCTCATCAGGGAGGTACATTGCTATTTGATGGTACCCCCTGTAAGCGTCCAAGAAGCTTATTCTTCCATGCCCTGAAGTGGCATCAACTAATTGATCAATCTTGGGGAGTGGGAAACTGTCTTTGGAATAAGCCTTATTTAGGCTGGTGAAGTCCACGCAGACCCTCCACTTCCCGTTCTTCTTTTTCACAACAACGATGTTTGACAACCAAGTTGGGTAGTTTACCTCCCAAATGGCTCTAGCCTCTAACAATTTGTCCACTTCCTCCTCTACTGCTTCCACATGAATCAACGTTGGCATTCTTACTCGTTGAATGACAGGTTTAGCCGACCTGTCTACATTTAGTCTATGGTAAGTGACCTCGGGATCAATGCCAAGCATCTCGTGTGGCGGCTAGGCAAACACCTCTATGTTTGCTCACAAGAATGACTCTAACTCCTTTTCCTCCTCCTCGGCCAGTCCTGAGCTGAGAAGGAAGAAGCGCTCTTCATTACCTTTAAGGCTTTCTCGCTTTTGTCAGCCGGCTCTTTGCCGACATCATCCAAGACCTCCATGTCCTCGTTCTCAATTTCTATTGTTTCTGCCTCTCGCATGTTCTAGGTGGATTTTATTACTGCCATGAAACAATTCTTCGCCTGTACTTGATCCCCTCTGATCTCCTCAATTCCATGCTCTGTTGGGAACTACAACAGTTGGTGCAGTGTTGAGGGAATAGCCCTCACTGCATGTAACCATGGCCTTTCCAAGATGACATTGTATGAGGAGGGGGTGTCAATTACTGTGAACTTTGTGCTTACCTTCTTGGTACGTGCCTGCACCTTTAAATTTATTGCTCCCAAGGGCCATGTTGGGGTTCCATTGAACTTGACCATTGGGCTGTTGGACTGCTTTAAATCATCTCGGTGAAGGCCGAGCTTCTTGTAACATCTAACATACATGATGTCACAAGAGTTGTCTTAGTCAATCAGAATACGCTTTACCTGGCATTCTCCAATCTTGAGGGTTACTACCAAAGCATCGTTGTGTGGATGCTGCACCATGTCTAGGTTGGCTTCAACAAATGACACCATTGGTCCCTGGTACTCGTATGTCTTAGGCCTCTTTTGCTAGACTTGATACATATGTTGTAAGTACCTCACCCTTTGAGCCTCCCCACGTACCTCATTCTCATTGACCCTCGAGTAAATCACATTGATCACTTGAGGTCCATCTACTTGAGATTGTGGTGCTGGTGAAGGTGGTGGTGCTGCTGGTGCCTAGGGCAGCCTTGCCTGTTCTTCCCTCATTCTAGCCTCATTTACTAGGTCCTTTAAGTGACCTTGTCTGACTAGATCTTCCAAATGCCCCTTTAGGGCTCTATAGCCCTACGTCAGGTGTCGATCTTCATTGTGGTAGGCACAGTGCTTCCCTAGACTTCTCCTCATAAATTCGCCAAGGACCTTCTCCGGCGCTCTTTAATACAGCTGGTTCTTGATCCTTTCTAGAACTTTATAAACCAGGATCTGGAACACAGTGGTGACTACCTGTGCAGGCCTCAGTCCTGTTTCTTGTTCGTTATATCCAGTATTACCTCGGCCTCGCTTCAGGGAGCCGTTTTTCTTCTCTTGTTTCAATGCCTTCATTTTCGGCGTATCCTCTTCCGCTCTGGCATATTTCTTGATCCTTGCCATGAGTTCTTCCATACTCTTTGGTAGAGTCTTTGCCAACGACTTCCAAAGCATGCAATCATCCTCTAGGCCATTTTTAAAAGACACGACCACCAACTTTTAGTTGCACCTTAGTATTCGGTTAAACAACTCATAATACCTTTTTGGCATAAGCCCTGAGGCTTTCATCCTTGCCAATTTTCAAAGCCATTAGGGAGTCTACCCTCAATGGTTGCAATTTGTTTATAACAAACCTGGCCACAAACATCTCGGCCAAACCCTCCCAACTTTTCACAATTCCTTTCGACAACTTGTGAAACCAATCTGACACAATTTCCCCAAAGGATGAGGGGAACACCTAGCATAGCAGCTGTTCGTTCCTGGTGTACAGTGCCATTGAATTCAGATACAAGCTGACGTGAAAGTTTGGATCGAACTTACCGTTATATATCTGGAACCTCAGCGTATGGAACCTTTTTGAGGCCTCAAACCTATCTAGTTCTACAGAGAACGGCGTTCTTGGCTTGATGGAGGATGTGTCCTCGACATTTTGCCTCTTCCTCTGGAGGTAGTCCCTCAGATCTTCCTTAGTGCAACCAGGAGCTCGGCTGTCAACGGACTTCAGTCTCTTTGGTGTGCTGCTCTCGGTGTCGTTATGCGTTCTCTTGGACTTCTCTTCATTCACTATGTCAAAACAAAGTTCCTTCCCCTGAACACGCAGATGTTCCTTGACGTAAGTTCCCTTGGTCCGAGGCGTCATCTGAGACTCTCCTCTTATTGATTCTGCTCGCCCGATCTCCCATGAAGATTGATGTGAGCATTCTTTCACCTTGTCATGTTGAAGGACCACTAGGATTGCTTTCTGCCCCCCTTTTCTGGGCATCATTCTTGGCCGTTGGAATCAGCGTGTCCTTCAATGGAAACAGTGGTTGCATGACGTTGTTCTGTATCATGAAGTTGACAACCGATTGTAGGCCTGCCAATTTATTTGCCATTCTCTTCATCTCGTCATCCCTCCTTAGGCATCTATCTTTCCATACCTGGAAGTTGCTTTCGTTGCAATTCTCGCCTTGACCTGCTTTCTTCAGTGCGTCTCTCTCTTGGCCACTGTCCTTTTCCCCAAGATTCAGATCTCGAGGTCCTTTGTTACAGTTCTCCTCCTCCATATTAGGATTGGTGCTCTTGCCACTACCACTAGGGATGTCATCCTTGACCTTTTCTTTCTGCCCGTCGTTGGCCATTTATTCTCTTTACGTTCCCATAGACGGCGTCAAATTGTGAGTGTTGATTTTTTACCACACAACCAAATGGAGAAACTCAGCAGGAGAACACCGGCAGAATAGATTAAGCCTGAAAAACCTGTTACAAAAATATAAGAATCCGGCGGTGGTTCGTCCACTTAGGGGCACTCTGACGATCAAGTCAGTAATTATCTCTCGAAGATAGCCAATAGTGCTTGACTTACTAGACAGAGCCTAAAAAGCATACTTTAGACCCACGAGGGTGCCTTACTTTTATAGCCAACATTAACCTGATTCCTGTAGAAGCCTAGCTTCAATGGACTTTGGTACAATGCCCATCTTGGACTTTCAGCTAGATAGAGATAAACTCCCTGAGAGCTTTATCTTTATCCAGACTGAGGTCCTCCCCCATTCTAGGACTCTTGTCCCTTATCCACTCATCTCTGATTCCGATATCTCCAAAGATAACCTCGGCTTAGCTGAGATCATCTCAGTACATGACTAAGCCACGTGGCACTCTGGCTGACATGTCGGCGTCACCTTGGCCACGTGCAGTTATTCTAAAAATACATGCCCACATATAATAAGATTGTTATAGATATACCACATAATCATTCGAAATGACAAATCTCTTTACCTATGAGATCTTCTTAATATTATTTCTTGTGATTCTTCTACAACTTTTCATTGGTGATAATTACGTTATAGAGTAATTGATTATTCATTTGTTGTTCCAAGACATTAAGCTGTTTAACTATAGGAACAACAATTTCCTTCAAATCATGAGTAATGATATTTGTACCCAAACTTATTGAATAATTACATTTCATGATTTATCACTCCCACTGATTTCACCATTCTTATTAAATTTGATATTATTGGTTTTTGCAATTCTTGTACTATGATCAAGACAGTAAACTAATACTCTTTGAATTTTCAAGATAATCAACAAAATAACCACTAATTATTCTAAAATCTAATTTCTTTTCATGTGGATCAATAATTCTGATTTTTTAGATAACCTCAAACATGCAGGTGTCATAAGTTCGGTTTCCTTCTTGTTCACAGTTCAAAGTTTGTGTTTGGAATTGCATTACTAGGAACCAAATTCTATATGAAACAATAAATCATAACAACATACATCCACAATATTATGGATATTTAGAAATAATTTAACATACTCTTAGTCATATTCATTAAAGTACAATAATGTTTCTCGACTACATCATTATGCTGGGGCATTATGTCTTTCATAAAGTTTAGCAAATAGACTTGTGTTTTGCACTATCTTTATGTTTTTTCACATTTTTGTGTAATTGCCTTTCTTTCTTAATAATATACACATCAATGATGTCAATTTACTAGAGATCTTTTATGTAATAAATAAACAAAATCATGAAGTGAAAATTCATCTATAAAAATGATAAAATAATTTTATTTACCAAACATAAAGTGTCAAAAAGATACATTAATGTCTATTTGGATAATATGAAGAAGCCATATATATCTTGTGGCACTTTACATAATGTGATTGAATTGCTTTTCCTTAATGCAACTCATACTCCCACTAAAAGCAATAAAATTTAAGTTCAAAACAATCTCGTCTTTATTAGTTTTTATAACTTTTTAGGGGAAAAAAACAAAAAAAACAATACAATCTTTTATGCCACAAGTTTGAGAAGTTTTCATTCATCCAGCTATATTTAGGACCAACATAATAATGCAAGATAAATTAAATTTTTGATAAATCATTAAATTTTAATTTATACAAACCATCATAAATAATACCAAAATTAACAGAAATGGTATTATCAATAAATTAAACTTTTATTCTAATTTTTTTGAAAATAACCATCAAGGTTAATTAAGTTTGGACAAATCAATAAATAATTTTCAAAATTAGAATCAATATAATTTTTTTTTAAAAATAAAGTCTAAATAATGATCAATGTCTAAAAATAAACAATAAGTCCTAATAATTTAAATTGGGATTTTAACATACGTTTGAAAATAATCTTGTATCGAAAACAAACTCATTCATAAATATTCTTAAATTCTTTAATTGAACAGTCAAGTTAGATAATTCAATGACGTGCTCATACATGTCATGCATACCATCAAACTTTATATCAGTAAGCTTAACCAGAAGTGTTCTAGCAAAAAAACCTTATTAACAATTCGGAACATTCTTTCACACTATTTAGCATTATTAATTTAAGAAAGTTAAAACTTAATGTTTGCTATACTCATTCACATATAAACATAAACTTTATTTGTTTGATCTTTTTATACTTTAGGAAAAGTCTTTTTCTTCTTTTATACTGCTTGAATAATAGCAGTAAATTTCTCAAATAGTAACACTAAGTCAAAATTTAGAATATCGAGATAAAACTGAACTTGTTCTATAATTTTTTTCGTTTAAAATCGAAACAAATAAGGTATAAAAATATAGCGAAATAAAACTTTAATCAATAATTCATGCTCACTACATTAATGCTATAAAAGTAATCAATAATTGACAATTAGTCAAGATAAACACATGTTTAAACAATCACAAATAGTATCACCGTGATTTACCTTTGGGATAATCTAATGGCATACTATTTAACAATTATAGTGATTTCCTTCCACCAAAAGCACTAGTTGATAAAATACTCATAATTAAGTAGTTCTGTTACCTATGGTTATTCATTCCAATATCAACTATGAATACCCATCAACTATCCTATTTCAATTCAACAATTACTTAGAAGTAGTGCACCTTTAGGCCAACCTAATGTCTTTGTGATTAAAGAATTGCGATTTGCAAAGTCATTATTTTTTAATACTTGGGAAGGGTATTAAATTTCAATTATTTGATCTGATATCTATGTGTCATTCCAACTGGGTCATTTTGGCAACTATCAATTGTATCATAATTTAGATTTCAAATCAAAATAAAAACTTTGCGTAAACATTTTTAAATAAATAATAATTTATTCACAATTATTCATCATCATAATCATAATGCATATTATTAAATCATAAGAATAATATTAAGACAATAAATATTAACACAATTCATATTCTATGCCACATAAGATTATATATTTTTGTACCTCATCAAACCACTTATAAAAATCAAGCTTATACATAATGGTGGTAATTACATCATACTGAAATAATTTTTTAGAGATTACAGTTAGATCCATAAATAGCAATACGTTTGGTACTATAAAGATCACAATCAAATTTTAATATGTTTTCTCATACTAAAATTTAATAACACTTTAATGTGCTTTACAGTAAAATTTGAATATATAAAACTCGGCAAAACATGAATAATTATCACCATCATGATTAGTAAAATTACAAATTAACAATTCTTTACTACCATGCCATATCCTAAAATTTATAAGCATATATAACAAATAAATTTTATACATAAAATAAGAGTGCATTTGTTGAGACTTTGAAAACACGCATGCTTAACATATTAATATAAAATTTAATTTTGATCATCTCATATTACCACCGTTCTATTACTTAGATGATGATCAATCATAACAAAAGAATTTATAATACAATTTTAGTAACGAAAATTCCAGCAATAATTTATATATGCAAGACACATGCAAGCAATACCCAATTCAACATACTATCGAGTTTTGAACCAAATTTTGCAATTAACAAAATTTAACTAAATTTATTTAATAAAAAAATGATAATTCATGAACACAAACTCTGATTCCACATGTAAATAATTTGATGGTGTTATGCATATAACAACCTTCATAATCCAAAATCATAAACTATCATGATTTTCACAAATAATAACATAATGCGAAAAATAAATAATATACCAGGATCAGTTATGCGAAATGTTTGAGTGATCCATAATTGATTGAACGTAAACCTAATATCAATATTAATGGAAAAAGGTTTCTCTTCCTTGACCCTCTTTAGAATACATTGAATTTAGAATTGATTTTGGGTAGTCTGAATATCTTTTTATAGGTAGAGAGGGGACTAATTTTCTTATTCAACAATGATTCCACTTTTCCATCAAAGTAGGATACTTAGAAAAAACTCTTCTTTATTTACCAATTAATGTAGCAAAAAATATGAAATCATTATCTTGTCAAATCTCTAATTGATATTACCATATCATGTGGGTCAACATACTGACTAAATAATTAATTTAGTCTTACACCATAATCATCAATGCAACTCATCTAGGACATATTGCCATGGCCACCCTTTTCTCAACCGTCTCTTCACCTTTGGCACTATATCATGTAAAACTCCATTAACAGAAAGGTTGGCTCATAACATAAACTCAAAGATGCCAGAAAAGCACACTAAACGCGGTTCATCAGGGGTTGTTCAAAGGCTCCTTCCTGTCCCACCAACCACCCTGCTTCAACATCAATTGTTATTAGGAACTTGTTTCTCTTAACAAGAATCATCACTTCAGTTATTACCTTCTCATCCATTACGAAAATCATCAATTCGATTACTGATTTGCTACCGTATCACACCCTCTCCAGCAACCAGTCATCTTCATCTTTTCCCATTTCCTCTCCGCGATTACCACACTCCTCTTCATTTTAATCCCATCAGGAGTTCCATAGAGGCGAATAATGGACATTGACACAATGCAAACATATTTTTACAGAAAATTGAGAGAAATTGGAAACTATTCTTGGGACGAGATAATGATTAGATTAACCAATGTATATTTCTTTGAACAATTACATTATTGTAGGCCCTCTAATAATAAAAAAATTATGGGGGAAAATACTCAATTGGATATTAAAGTGTATACCCGTATGGTAATCTGGTCTCATGATCACCAAGAAGATCGTGTAGTTAATTCTGGACTCAGAAATGTTGCTTCATTTAAATTATCCTGTTTATACTACTTATGAGTGTTAAAAAATAGAAAATTAATGGTTATAGGAACTAGTACAGTTTGTAGTTACCGAAAACGAAGAGATTCACTGCGGGAAACTTGGATGCCCCAAAATGAATTAACAAATATTGCAGCCCTTCGAGTTTCACTATTAGTGTCATTATATCTGATTCATGAAACTCTGTCAAAAAAATTTATTAGGTGAGAAAGAAGGGAAGCTAGAGGAAGAGAAGGGCATTGTCATATGCTTAATAATCAGAAGGCATATGTTGTTAGTTAGGTAAAATCAGAGGCTTTTCCATGATTTCACTTGGAATTTGGCTCACTTTCTCTTGACACATTAAGTGTGCTTTTTACGTCTTTCTACACTATATCAGATTGAAAAAAGAAAAAGAAAAAAAAGAGTGTTTGCTTTATTGTGTTACAAGTTTATACATACATATTTCCCCTTTCTTCGTAGGGAGCTTCTATTTACACATCCAACTTCCCCTCTTTGCACACACCTTATAAAAATTATTTTTATTATAATTTTTTTTTCAAGTGAAATTACTATTATAGACATCAAATAAACACATTCGGAAGTCTACTTCCGAACCAATTGCTTATTTTCGGAAGTCTACTTCCGAACAAATTATTTATTTTCGGAAATCTACTTCCGAACCAATTGCTTATTTTCGAAAATCTACTTCCGAACCAATTATTTATTGAAAAAGATGTGTAAAGAGGGAAATGGGTGTGTGTAAATAGAAGCTCCCTTCTTCATATTAGATGCTAGGCGGATTCCCTCATTTGGGCCTCAATTTAGTGATTTTTGCCAATTTTGGAAAGATTAGAGTCTTCAATTACTTTTGAGGAAAAAATTCATTTTGACCCTGCAAACTATTATACTTTTGCTTCTTTAACCCTGAAATATAAATTTGAACACGCACTATTGACATTAGTTCATTTTACCCCAATCCGTTGTTGATGTTAATAATTTTTATGAAATATCACACTGGCACACACATGATAAATTGAGGGTATTGATTCACTTTAGCCCATAGTAGGAGGCAAATTTCAAGATATCATGCAGCAAAACACAACGTTTTGTTTTGAAAAACATTCAATAAAACACAAAATACAACCAATTGTAGTAAACTATCTTTGGATACAATCAAATTAAGTAAATCACATACACAAATATTTTTGGTGCTGCTAGCCAGGGGTGATATTCCTTTAAAAATATTAAATTTGTAGACGGTTTAGGGTAAAGTAAATTAATGTCAATAGTTTTAATGGGTAAAGTGTACTAATTGTTCAAATTGATAGTTTATGCAGTGAAGTGACACAAATTTGATAGTTTGAAAAGGCGAAGTGAATTTTTTCTTGCTTTTGATGTAAAAGTTAGAATCCAATTTTGTTGATTCTGTCTTGATCCTAGGAGTCTAAATTAGTTGTTTTCATGTTCATGTTGAATATTTTCACTTTTTTTTTTTTTTTTCCTTAATTAGTATCATGTCTGACAATGAATTGCCGGAAGTTGTTTCCTAGTTGGGCTAGATTTGTCATTCATTATAAATCAAATTGTAAGCCTAATACTGTGTTTGGTTGGGAGATTTGAGAAGGGATTTGGAAAGAGAAATGAAAACGGTAAATGAAATATGAATAAAACATATCTATATTTCACCTAGTTTCACACACATTTTCCCTTTCTCTTTTCAAATTCCTTCCCAAATCCTCCAACCAAATACAGCGTAAGTGTTAATCAGTTTTTGAAAATTGATTTTTAGAGTTGTTTACTATTCTCTCCAACTTTGGATATTCTGTGTGAATTAATAATTGTTGGTTTCTTTATTTCCGGTATTCTTCTTGAGTCAATGGGTCTAGAGAAGCGATTTTGTTTTTGGTATTCATTCTTGGATCAATGATTTGAACATCATCATCCCAACCCCTTTCATTATACACTTCAGTTAATTGAAAATCTCTGCAACAGTGTTCAGATTCTTTTGATGGCATGTCTTATGTACTATGTGTGCTTTTACTTCGTTTTAGTTGTATCTTCTACTTTTAGGGCTTTCATCAAGTTTGAAACGCCTGATTCAAGTTCTTACAAGGAAGTACCTCTCTCACAACACACTTCACTATTTTTTTAGAGGCAAAAAAAGAAAAAAGAAACACTTCACTCTTGGCCCAATAAGAGGAAAGCCTGAGATATCCTTAGGCAAGGAATGAAATGTCTAATTGGGGATGGGAGCCAAATATCTGATTAGAAGGAGTTGTGGCCTGCTGTGGGAGCTTCTATTTTCACACGCCAACTTGCTCTCACGTCGCATATTATTTTGTTCGAATATCAACTTTTGAAGAAAAATTTATGATTTGGCTATATCTTTTCGAATCATGGATTTTTATTTGTAAATTGATTTTTGAACCATGCAATTTTATTCGAAGAAAAACCTGTAGCTGGCACCTGCTCATTCCACTTAATCCTTTATAATATGTATAAAATTTATGAAGTTTATATAAACTAATTTTACTCATATGCCATTTTATGTAAACTAATCTTTTTTTTAAATGATTAATTCTCTCCCTCTCTCTCTCTAGCCGACAACTCTTTCCTTCGTTTTACTTAGCTTTGTCTTTTATTTTTCTTTTTTTCCTCTTCAGTCTTGCCCTCTTTTATTTATGTGAAGGCTATATGATATACTCTCGAACCACAAGAAAAGTTACAACTAATTTTTGTCATATTAGTTACGAATTATTGTGTGATTGTGTTATGAAGGGTATACTATAGACAAATTATTGCAATAACGTTATGAAAAGTTACTACTAATTTTTGTGATATTAGTTACAAATTATTGCGTGATTATGTTACGAAGGGTATCCTATAGAAAAATTATTGATTACAAATTATTGCAATAACGTTATGAATATTAAAATATTATGAATTATTATGAGAGGGAAATATTATTTTGCCACTCAAATTTTTAGGCTCTTTTTAATTTGACACTCAGACTTCGATTAATATCAATTTTATATCTAAACTTTCAAAATTTTAATCAATTTAATCCCTCCGAGCACATTCCGTTTACAATTATACGGATTGTATTGATGTGGTACCAAAATTAATTTGGAATTTCATTTCAACCCCCAAACTATACCTTAAAAATCAATTTCTCCCCAAATATAAAAAAATTAAATTTAAATATTTAATAAATAATTTTTTTTATCTCAATAAATTTTAAATAATATATACTTTACAAAAAAATAAAATAATACAAAAATATAAAAATCATCATTTAGAATCATCTTAAGACTATGAAACATGAGTACTTTGACAAACATGTCGTATCCATACCGAATACTTACAGAATTTTGAAATTTTTTTCCATTCAATTTTGAAATTACTATTAGTTGTTCAATTTTATTGAAATTAATTTGGGTAATAAACTAATTATAATTGCGCGTGCATGCACACACATAGAGTAGCCAATAAATTTTTGGTTTAATAAGTGTATCCAGGATCGACTTGAGATAATTTGAGATCTATGAAGTACAGGTATGGGTATGAGTATTGGTATTGGTATGATATGGGTACGGCTTAATATATTTGTAAAAAAATATTTGTTTTTAATTTGAAATAATACAAAAATTGATTTGATAATTTAATTTGTTAAATTCAACATACAATTGACATTTAATGCCAAAAGTACAAGATAAAACAAAATTAAATATTATTATATTAAATAACTTAAAAATCATAACTTAATTTTAAAATCATGCTAAACACAATTAAAAATGAAAAGAAATCTGGTAAAATGAATTTTATCTTTATAGTAGAAGAAAATATTGTTTAGACTGAGGTACGACACGACTTAGGTATATACTAGATATGTCTGGATATGCCAAAAAAAATTTTAAAAAAAAATTAAATACATGTTTTGTACTCGGTACGTATGTAGAAATACCATACGTTAGTAAGTATTTGATACAAGTATGATATATTTGTCAAATTATCCATACTTCATAGTCTCAAGATAATTCTAAATGAGAATTTATTATTTTTTTATTACTTTTTTGCAAAATATATATTATTTAATTTTTGTTTTTTTGAGGGACAAGTGATTTTTAAGGTGTAGTTTGTTGGGTAAAATGAAATTTCAAATGAATTTTACTGTCACGTTAGCACATTCCGTCCAATTGTAGATGAAATATGACGGTAAGATTCAAATTGATCAAAATTTCAAAATTTTAGGTGTAAAATTAATATTAATCAAAATTTGAGGATCAAATTAAAAAATATGTAAAAATTTAAGGAGCAAAATGATATTCCCTCTTATTATGATAAAAAAAAGTTATGGACCATTATATTTTTGTTGTGAATCCTTGGTGTAGTTTACTATTCATGTACTAAAGTGAATTATATGATATTACTTATGATTTGCATTTTTCTAGGAGTTTGAATCATGAAGTATAAGTTGCTGAAACGCATTTAAAAGTGTTCTAATTATTTATTAACTAAATTTTAATAGTAATTTGTTCTAATAGTTATTTAAAGAAAAAACTATTCAATGTTTCTAGAATGTCATAAATTTATACTTTTTTATTAATTATCATATATTATATTTTTATTTATTTTTTTAATTACTTGATATAAAATTATAAATTTTACATTCTTTATTAATTATAACACATTAAAATAACACGTGATCATACTTTAAGAACGCTCAATAACTACTATACACAAAGTGATATGTGAAGATAGAAGCTGTCCTGGTGTGACAGCCGGTCCTCTTTAAGACTGCTACTATGAATGCCATTACTGAGACCAAGTTTGGAAAGTATAAAAAAGGATACGAAGTTGAAAAATTAATTAAAAAGTTAAAAAATTATTATTATTTATTAAAAGTTAAAAATTACGATTGTACAATTCTTAATTTTAATTTTTTCCTACACATTAATTTATATAAATTTTTAATACATATTTTTTTATAAAATTTCAAAAAATTAATTTAAACATCTATATTTTTTTTCTTAATTTTTTAATTTAAAAAAATAAAAAATATACTTATTTAAAACACCTCAAACAATTCCTAAACCTCTGTATCAAAATCTAGGATTGTATTAATGAAGAAAGGAGCTGGGATCTGGAAGGTTGGTTGGGATGCCTGAATTCTGAGTGTCCTGCAACCTTTTTAAAAGTTGTCCTATCCCGAAATTTAACATCAAGTTATTTGGGGCTCCACTTCTGACAGAAAGAAAACTTCACAATCAAGTCTGCCTTGGAGCTTATTTGCAAAGGCCCAATCTACCCTGAACATAATTATTAATGGCCTTTCTTGGAAACTCCCTTGGAATGTGGTTAAGATTTGGAGTTTAAGTCTTAAGATTATAGGTTTAATTCTCCTCTCTTCTGGGTTAATTTTTTGAGCGAAATATAGTTGGTTAGGAAGTTAGATTTCAAGTTGTCTAATCAGCACTTGGTGTGAGTTCAATACTCTCCCGCTGTGCGAGTCCTGACTTAAGCGGAGCTTGTCTTGAAAGGTCGGAACAAGTTCTCAGGTTATAATCTCCTCACTTGGAACGGCTAACAGGACACCCTGGTGATCTCTGCAAAGGGCGCTACTTTGAACCTGCGAGAGGGTAAGGAGAATTTTCTTGTAAAAAAAATAAAAAAAATAAAAAAGAAGAAATGCCTGTTTTTTAGAAGAATATTCAATCCTGGAAAGAAATATTATCAACCTTGCAATAGAAATACAAGACGCCTTCCAACCAAACCCCTTATTGTCAATTCTAAAGAACATGTACCAATTAAATGTAATTTTTCCTATTGCAAGTATCCTAATGTTGTGTTTAGTTGGAGGATTTTGAGAAGGAATTTAAAAAAGAAAAAAGAAAAAAAAAGTAGGTGAAATGTGAATAAAATATACTTACATTTTACTTAGTTTTATATTTTCCGTTTTATTTTTCAAATTCATTCTCAAATCTCCTAACCAAACATAGCGTCAAGTTTAAGATTGTATTTGATTAGAGGATTTGATGAGAAAAATGGAAAAGAAAAAAGAAATGCAATTCCAGTTTTTGTTTGGTTATAATGAAAAACACATAGAAAAAGAAAATGAGAGGAAAATGTAATCCCACTTTTTATCCTTTCGGATTCACTTTTTATCTTTTTTTCATTTTTCAACTCAACCAAACATAGTTTAGAATTTTAATCTTATTAATTCTTTCTCCTTTCGTTTCCGTTTCTATTTTTCTTTCTCTTTTCATTTTCCTGATCAAATCCTCCAATCAAACACAGTCTAAGACTGTCTTTGGATCATAAATTTGAATAGGAATTTAAAAAATGAAAGAGAAAAAGTGGTTGTCTATTGTGAATGAATAGTGAAGAAGGTTGTCTGAATCAAATTGGCTGAATGAACGATTGGCTATTTAGGAAACATGCAACCTGTTTGGGATATTTTTTTTGAGGGTTAAGGATTCACAAATGTTGTGACTGAGGCAAGACTCATCAAACGCGTTTTCTCTCATCTTTGAAGCAAGACATATCTCTAAGAATCCTCTTAGCACTCTTCTGGAGCTCTGTGGGTTATTATTGAAGACATTGGGCATGTAGCCTCGCCCCACATTCTGAGAGGCGAATTCTTG
Organism: Camellia lanceoleosa; assembly: GCA_025200525.1. Classification (NCBI taxonomy): domain Eukaryota; kingdom Viridiplantae; phylum Streptophyta; class Magnoliopsida; order Ericales; family Theaceae; genus Camellia; species Camellia lanceoleosa. Next base: position 112,692,082 of record CM045765.1, on the reverse strand, counting down.
TGCTCGCTTGCCAAAAAAAGGTGTCATCGAAGTCTTATAAACTACCCAATTGATCTTAGGCAAAATTATTCGTCAAGATGATATTTCATTATAAAAATGTCATTGTCATATTATTCTAATAAATTTTTTGAGTCATTTACATGAAAACTCTCAAAATTATTAAAAAATATTATTTTTATCTCCTAAACTATAAAAACGTATAAATAGACGCTTGAAATTATTAAAAAAATATTATTTTATCTCCTTAACTACAAAATCGTATAAATAGACTTCCTAAACTATGAAAGTGTACAAATTGGACCCCTTAATGGAATGCCAATAGTTAGGGGGTCTATTTATGTGCTTTCATAATTTAAGGGGTAAAGTGATAATTTTCAATAGTTTAGAAGGTTCATTTGTACGCTTTTATAGTTTAAGATGGTAAAATGATACTTATGAATAATTTAGAGTGTCCATTTGTATATTTTTATAATTTAGGAGGTGAAAGCAATACTTTTCAATAGTTTAAGGGTTCTTGTATAAATAATCTAAATTTTTTTGTAAGATTAGAATTATCCTACTGACTCATGCTATTAACAAATTAATACAAGATTACAATCTTTCTTAAATCTCATTTCAAAATTGACTGAAATTCTTCAGGACTACTATGATTGTTATATTTTATTTTGTCGATAGGTTAAAATATTCAAAAAGTCACTATTAATTATTATATTTTTTTAATTTTTTTTTTTATACATCAATTCATAAAAAATTTAAAAAACAAAAAAAAAACTAAAAGTGAAATTCTCAAAGGAGAAAGAACAAGATGCTGGATTCATTGTACTTGAGAGATTGATTAGCCTAACCAGCAGCCACCCACTCGCACACTGCAGTGTAACTGAATTATTTGTTAGACAAATGTAAAAAAGTAGAATCTTTTGAATAATTCTAAGCATAATTATAATTATATCTCACCAGACAACTTCAACGACCCCCTTAAAAGGAAAAAAGCTAGAAAAAAAAGAAAGAAAAAGGAAAGTAAAAAAAAAGGTTTAATAATGGGGCCGAGAAGACAGAATCTTGCACCCACCCATATCTTGTCATTAAAAAAAGTGGACAGCCTTTATGCATAAGTAATGCAAATAATTTTCTACAAATCCATTATTATCGATTAAGGTTAAGTTTGGCATAACTTAAATAATACAAAAAATTAAAAAGTCGCTATCTTATTTAAGTCACATCATTTTATTTAAATCACATCACCTCTCTAACACATCACATCAAACCTAATCTATGTAAACCAATAAGTCAAAAAGTATACTTTTTTAGAACATTTCAAACTAACCCTAAATTTTAATATTGCGTTTGATTTATAAATTTAAAAAGAGATTTAGAAAATATAAATATATATATATATATAATATAAATAAAATATATTTTACTTACATTTTATATAATTTTTTCTTTTCCAAATCTATGAAATAAAAGTAACTTAAAATCTTATTGCAATTGCTTCTTCTACACAAAAAGGAAAAATGGACAAAACAACAAATTGACCCACAGACCGACCAAAACAGAGTAATTATGAAGAGAATGAAATTCTACTGAAAAATTTCTATTCTTAGATAATTTTTATAATGCAGTCACATCATTTTATTAAATTTTTATATAATTTAATTTTTAGGTATAAAATAGTACATAGAGAATTTTTTTTTCTAAAAAACTCATCAAGAATGATATGAATATATATTTTTAAAATCATGAAATGAAAAGAATAGAAATGACATGTCTATATGAAAAATCTATATTAAAATGAGTAAAGGCAAATGTGAAAATAGAGAACATACTTCACATGGTTCACAAAGCATGTGACCACACCACACCTTTGAAGTTCCCCCCCCCCCCCAAGGGCTATCCTTACATGCTAGAGTGGCCTTCAATACCTGCAAGTATTAACACTCAAAATTAGATGCTTCTATTTGATAAAATCACCATTTATTTATTTCAACTCAAAAATACAAAAGAAACATTTTTCACATATTTCACAATAGTTTTTGTCAATTTTAAAATAACGTATAAACTTTTCACTTGTTTGAAAACACTTATGCATAAATAACTTTTACATTTAAGCTAGTCAATTAGGGCTATTAAACGAATCAAACTATTCATGGTTGGCTCATTAAAAAAACTCATTCAAAATAGACTCGTTGTATAAAAAATCAATTTTAAACACAAATTTAAGCTCGTCAAGTTTTCCAGTCAACTTGAACAACCAATTACTTGGCTTGATAAGTTTTTATGCATTATAAACAAAAAATCAAATTACTCATGTTTGGCTTATAAAAATTAGTTTAAGATCAGCTCATTATGTAAGTTTGAACACATTTTGAAATTTATTAAATTTTCAAATCAAACATAAACAACATACTATTCAGCTCGACTAATTCGACTTGTTTATGATTCTATAGTCAATTAATACTGTAAAAATAGTAGTTGATTACCTTTTAAAAGGAATGTCGTTTGATGGATAAAGAACTATGATCATCTGGACAAGTACGTGATATTGGCACGGCTCAATTAAAAAATAGAACTCCTATTCTTAGAGTACTACTTTCAAATTGAACCGCACCAACATCTCGTATTGTTACTTTATTTATTTATTTATTTCAGTAGTCGATGATTTGAATCCTGACACCAGCTCCATATTGTTACAACATTTTCAAGCATGAGAGAGAGAGAGAGAGAGAGAGAGAGAGAGAGAGAGATATGTTGATAAGAAATGAACAAAGAGGCATGTAGAGAGAGATGGATGAGGATGAGAAGAAGAAACAACAGGGTTGGCAAAGAAGGCATAAATGGTTGCAATGAAGAACATATGTCCTTTGAGAATCTCTCATCTATTTATGAGAGAAGGAGGAGGAGAGAGAAAGTTAGGGGGGAGGTGGAGTTTGAAAAAAAGGTGGCATTGAATGGGGCAACAACCAAACAACAAAAAGGAGGTTTGGTTTGGTATATATTTATTCAAAAGCAAACTGGAGCAAATCTGAAGCACTCGATGTACATTTATCAAGTGGGACAAAAAAGCTTGTTTAACAGCGTGACACCTGCATTGAAATTTCAAACCATAAATGTCCTTTGTTTGGTTGGTACCTTAATTTTTGGAAATAGTTTGGCCTCTATGTCAAAACAACTTTGAAAGCAAATGTGGATCTCTGATAAAGTGGTGTTTTAAATTAATAACATGTTAATTCATGATCTACTTACCGTATGTTGTAATTCTTATTTGTTAGGCATCACACATAAATTATTACATTGTACTTTAGAAATATCTAATAATTTTTTGATGTCAAGAACCTCTAATTAAGAGAAATCATCGGTGTGGAGTATTACCCCAAAGAATCTAATAAATCCTGTTTGGTATAATTTTTGTTTTCTAATTTTCCTTTTTGTGTTTTAGAAATTATTGCTATTTTTAACAATTCAAATGTTAGAAATATAATTTAGGCATGTTAGTAAGAATTTGAAAAGTCTTTATAGATAATAAATGTCAATCTTATCAATCAATTGTGTTAAGAATCTCTTAGTCTCAGTAAAGACGACTTTACTGTGTTATGTTGAAAAGATGAGCCAATATTTTAACCTAAATTTATAATAGAATGGGAAGGAGATGTTGGGTTGGGTTTCCTTCCTATGTGGAGGAAGGCCCAAAACATTTAGTAAGCCCATGTGAATTCCAAAATCTACATGGAGAAGTTATATTTTTGAAAAGATCTGGCCCATAAGTTTAGGATTACAAACCCTTTCTTTGAAACACAATAGGAGACTAGAAGCTGCCACCAAAAACAAAGGAGAAGAAAAATTCTGTCCAGCAGTGATCAAGCTATCCGATCAACAAGCATCTGTGGTCCGATTGAGCTGAAATTTGGTAGGCGAGTTCACAACTCAAGACTCTAAATTCTGGATGGTGGAGATCAGATTTGGAGTATTCTAATGCTGGTTTTTGGCCCGTGAACAGTAGCGTTTTTGGTGAGATTTTTCCTAAACTTTGTAGTTTGATCTTTGGTTGCCAAGGAAGCTTATTTGTAAGTTGTTCTTGATTGTTTGCCTCTAGTTCTATCTAGAGAGAACTCTTGTATGCCCATTATTTGTTTATAGTGGAGATATTTGGTGGACTACGGTCCCGTGGTTTTTCCTTTCCACATCGGGAAGGTTTTCTACGTTAAAAATTGCTATCGCCTTATTGTGTGATTGTTGAATCATCGTTTTCAGATTTTTTTTAGAATATATTGTGCTCTATTAAATTGTTTCCTAATAGGTTCACACAAAGAGGGAGAATAAACTACTTCTGCTATTTTTGTGCTGGATTCGGATATTTCGAATTGGTTTTTGTTTTGTTTTCTCCCAACATAGTGGTATTAAGTTCATATTGGTGTGGGTCTTGTGTTGAATAATGGAAGCAAATTTAAGTAGAATGGTTACTTTGAATGGTTCTAATTATCACACATGGAAAGGAAAAATGGAAGACCTCCTTTATGTGAAACAATTTCATCTACCGGTGTTTGCTACTGAAAAACCAGAAAATAAATATGATGAAGAATGGACATTATTACATCGACAAGTGTGTGGGTACATTAGGCAATGGGTGGATGATAATGTTTTGAATCATATTAGTGGAGAGACACATGCCCGTATACTCTGGAACAAACTTGAACAATTATATGCTCTAAGATCGAAACAATAAAATGTTTCTAATAAAGCAATTGATGACTTTGAGATACCAAGATGGAACCCCATTGACAGATCACTTGAACACTTTTCAAGTAGTAATTAATCAGTTGGCTGGAATGGGTATCAAGTTCGACGATGAGGTATAGGGGTTGTGCTTGCTTGGTACATTGCCGGACTCTTGGGAGACATTTAGAATGTCATTATCTAACTCGGCCCCGGATGGTGTAATCAATATGGATCTGGCTAAGAGCAGTATTTTAAATGAAGAGATGAGGAGGAAATCACAGGGATCTTCTTCACAGTCAGAGGTTTTGGTTACAGAAAGGAGGGGGAGAAGCAAAAGCAGAAGTCCGAAGAACAGAAATAGAGGTAGAAGCAAGTCCAACAAGTTTGCTAATGCTGAGTGTTATCATTGTGGCATGAAAGGGCACATCAAGAAACAGTGCAGAAAATTGAAGAGAGAGAACAAGGAGAAAGGGATTGAGCATGATGGAAAGGATAATGATCAAGTTGCCACCGCTACTTCCGAAGACTTTCTCATTGTTTATGATGAAGATGTTATTAACATAGCATGCCATGAGACCAACTGGGTGATTGATAGTGGTGCCTCTATTCATGCTACATCTCGAAAAGATTTCTTCACATCCTACATACCTGGTGACTTTGGTTTGGTAAAGATGGGTAATGATGGCTTGGCCAAAATTATTGGTGTTGGAGACGTGCACTTGGAGACGAATAATGGCACGAGGTTGGTTCTTAGAGATGTAAAGCATATTCCAGATATCCGCATGAATTTGATTTCTGCAGGTAAACTTGATGATGAAGGGTATTGCAACACTTTCAGTAATGGTCAGTGGAAGCTCACTAGGGGTGCTATGGTTGTGGCTCGAGGCAAGAAGCATTCTACTTTGTACGTAATGCAGGCAAGGCTCCCCAAAGAAGTTATTAATGCAATGGATGATGAGTCTACAGTGGAATTGTGGCATAAAAGACTTGCTCACATGAGTGAGAAAGGCCTGGCAACATTGGCTAAAAAGAATCTTCTGTCTGGAATGAAGAATGCACTTTTGAAAAGGTGTACTCACTGTTTGGCAGGAAAGCAAAATAGAGTTTCCTTCAAGAGTTCCCCTCATTCGAGAAAGCCAAATGTACTTGATTTGGTACATTCAGATGTTTGTGGTCCTATGAAGACAAGAACACTTGGTGGCTCCCGTTACTTTGTGACCTTCATAGATGATTATTCAAGGAAGTTGTGGGTCTACACTTTAAAAAGCAAAGATCAAGTGTTGGAGACTTTTAAACAGTTCCAAGCCTTAGTTGAGAGACAGATTGGGAAGAAGCTCAGGTGCATCAGAACAGATAATGGAGGAGAGTATTGCAGTCCTTTTGATGATTATTGCAGACAATAGGGTATTCGACATCAAAAGACACCCCCGAAGACTCCTCAGTTGAATGGTTTAGCTGAAAGGATGAACAGGACACTGGCTGAAAGAGTTAGATGCTTACTTTCACAGGCACGGTTGCCAAGATCCTTTTGGGGTGAGGCTTTGAGCACAGTTGTACATGTTCTTAATCTCACACCATGTGTTCCTCTTCAGCTCGATGTACCAGACAGAGTTTGGATTGACAAGGATGTTTCCTATGATCACTTGCGTGTCTTTGGATGTAAAGCATTTGTTCATATTCCCAAAGATGAGAGGTCTAAGCTCGATATGAAGACTCAACAGTGCATTTTTCTAGGCTATGGCCTAGATGAGTTTGGCTACAGGTTATATGATCCAGTTGACAAGAAACTAGTAAGAAGCCGAGATGTTGTGTTTATTGAAGATCAAACTATACAAGATATTGAAAAAGCAGAGAACACAATGACCTGGCATAGTGATGGTCTAGTTGACTTGGATCCGGTTCTCCGACAGATTTTGCTCGCAAAGTTGAACATGATGTTCAGGATGACCAACAAGGTTTAGGTGATGCAGATGATCCCTTACAGGCTGAGACAGGTGATCAGACTCTTGAGCAGTTGGCAACACCAGAGTTACCACCAGATGTCCCAACCAGGAGGTCAGCTAGAGACCGACATCCTTCTACTTGGTATTCTGCAAATGACTATGTGTTAATGACTGATGGGGGAGAGCCCGAGGGTTATGCAGAAGCCATGGAAGATGATTATAAGCTGGAATGGGCTTATGCGATGCAAGATGAGATGCAATCATTGCATGACAATCACACTTTTGAGTTGGTGAAGCTGCCTAAGGGCAAGAGAGCTTTAAAGAACAAGTGGGTGTACAGGGTGAAACATGATGAACTCACTTCACAACCACGATACAAAGCTAGACTAGTTGTTAAAGGGTTCAGTCAGAGAAAAGGCATTGATTTTGACGAGATTTTCTCACCAGTTGTAAAAATGTCTTCTATTCGTGTGGTTCTTGGTTTAGCTGCTAGTCTAGACTTAGAGATTGAGCAAATGGATGTGAAAACTGCCTTCCTTCATGGTGACTTGGAGGAAGAGATTTATATGGAACAACCAGAGGGTTTCAGGGTGAAAGGAAAAGAGGATTATGTGTGTCAGCTAAAGAAAAGTCTTTATGGTCTAAAGCAGGCACCCAGGCAGTGGTATAAGAAGTTTGAGTCAGTTATGGAGGAGCAAGGCTACATGAAAACTACTTCTGACCATTGTGTATTTGTGCAGAAATTCTCTGATGATGATTTTATTATTTTATTGCTCTATGTTGATGACATGTTGATTGTTGGCAGGAATCCTTCAAGAATTGACAAATTGAAGAAGCAACTAAGCAAGTTCTTTGCCATGAAAGACTTGGGGCCAACAAAGCAAATTCTTGGTATTCGAATCTATCGAGACAGAAAAGAGAAGAAGTTGTACATGTCACAAGAGCAGTACATTAAAAAGGTGCTTGAAAGATTCAATATGAATAATGCTAAAGTGGTTAGCTCACCTCTTGCTACTCATTTTAAGTTAAGCACTAATCAAAGCCCTTCTACAAATAAGGAGAAGGAAGATATGGAAAGAGTTCCGTATGCCTCAGCTGTGGGAAGCTTAATGTATGCAATGGTCTGCACAAGGCCGGATATAGCTCATTCAGTTGGTGTAGTTAGCCGATTTCTTTCAAATCTAGGAAGAGAGCATTGGAATGTAGTAAAGTGGATAATGAGATATCTTAGAGGCATTTCCAGGTTGACACTCAGTTTTGGAAATGGACAACCAATTTTAGTTGGCTACACTGATGCAGATATGGCAGGAGATGTGGATACCCGTAAGTCTACTTCGGGTTATTTGATCATTTTCTCAGGTGGAGCTGTTTCTTGGCAGGCAAGGTTACAAAAATGTGTTGCACTCTCTACAACAGAGGCAGAGTTTATTGCGGCAACGGAAGCTTGTAAAGAGTTGCTATGGATGAAGAAGTTCTTGACAGAGCTTGGTTTCAAACAACAACAATATGTGTTGTTTTGTGATAACCAAAGTGCTATTCACTTGGCTAAGAACTCTACATTCCATTCGAGGTCGAAGCTCATCGACGTGAGGTACCATTGGATAAGAGAAATTCTTAATCATAAGTTGTTGGAACTTGAAAAAATTCATACTGATGATAATAGTGCTGATATGTTGACAAAAGCTTTGGTAAGGGAGAAGCTTGAGACGTGTTGCTCGATTGCCAGGATGGAGAATCCCTCCACCTAGTCGGAAAGGGGGAGATTTGTTGGGTTGGGTTTCCTTCCTATGTGGAGGAAGGCCCAAAACATTTAGTAAGCCCATGTGAATTCCAAAGCCCACATGGAGAAGTTATGTTTTTGAAAAGATCTGGCCCATAAGTTTAGGATTACAAACCCTTCTTTGAAACACAATAGGAGACTAGAAGCTGCCACCAAAAACAGAGGAGAAGAAAAATTCTGTCCAGCAGTGATCAAGCTATCCGATCAACAAGCATCTGTGGTCCGATTGAGCTAAAATTTGGTAGGCGAGTTCAAAACTCAAGACTCTAAATTCTGGACGGTGGAGATCAGATTTGGAGTATTATAATGCTGGTTTTTGGCCCGTGAACAGTAGCGTTTTTGGTGAGATTTTTCCTAAACTTTGTAGTTTGATCTTTGGTTGCCAAGGAAGCTTATTTGTAAGTTGTTCTTGATTGTTTGCCTCTAGTTCTATCTAGAGAGAACTCTTGTATGCCCATTATTTGTTTATAGTGGAGATATTTGGTGGACTACGGTCCCGTGGTTTTTCCTTTCCACATCGGGAAGGTTTTCCACGTTAAAAATTGCTATCGCCTTATTGTGTGATTGTTGAATCATCGTTTTCAGATTTTTTTTAGAATATATTGTGCTCTATTAAATTGTTTCCTAATAGGTTCACACAAAGAGGGAGAATAAACTACTTCCGCTATTTTTGTGCCGGATTCGGATATTTCGAATTGGTTTTTGTTTTGTTTTCTCCCAACATGAGAGACTAGGCAGAAATTGCAATTGATTAATTGAATGAACAATTACAAAATGCTATATTTAGTAAGGGCAACTTTGAAACTTTAAAACTGACTGAGTTCTGCGATTACAAAGTTAATCTACTCCTATGAAATGTAAGTGCAATGTATAAAAGTAAAGTGTTGAAATTTAAAGATAAAATGAAATTAATAAAGACGTAAAGTTTGAATTTGGTCGGGACTTTCTTAATCTTTGCTTTTATCTATGTATAGCCTTCTTCTAATGCCTTTGAAGCAGTTAGGCTGCCATATTTCATCATGATCTCTTTCCTTCTTGATACTGCTTAGGGCTATAATCTTCTCTTCGTGCGTGTGTAACTGGTAGCAACTACTCCTTGCTATCTCCCACTTCACGTGCCTCGCACTACTGGTTGTACTTCCATTTGTGGCTCACATGAGAACCTTCAAATGTGGAATTCTTTACTATCTTATCAAATACCACGGAGTACCCTTTGCCTACCATGTGTCACTTTTGAATTTGATGATTTAAATGTGACGCCAATAGAAACAGGAAATAATAAAAGTTTAAAAACATCCATATTTTTCATAGTGAATTTTTTTTACACATTCAATAACAATTTTTTGATGATTCTTTAAAAAGTAAATTGTTTTTAATAAATATGGGGTAAATTACACTTACATCTCCTGAGATTTCTGACAAATACAGAAACCTCCCTTATAGTTTCAATAATTACAGTAATCTCCCATATTTTACTTGACAATATCAATAGTTTCCTATTTTTTGACTGCCGTTTACACACTTCATAGAATATACTGATGTCATCAAAGCTCAACACTAAAATGCCTGTAATGCCCTCAACTGTCCTCAACCCATCTATAAAAATGAAGAAGAATAAAAATAACTTTTAAAAAATTATTTATTTAAATGAAGAAGATTAAAAATAAAAATTTATTTAAATGAAATACTTTTTTTATGTTTATAAAATTTATTAATTTTTGTAATTAAATTTTAGTTTTTTAAAACATAAAAATCTAATGTAACGCCCTAAAAAAAACAACATAAATAATCCATCGATTTAATGAAATGATATGCTTTCATTCATCAGAGTTTATATTACAAAAAGGTATTACATGCGTTATACATTCATAAACATTCATTTTAAATCTATAGCATGTAATATAAGTTGGTGATAACAAAATAAATGCCCCATGAGCTTACATCTTTCCAAGATATCACTTGGTTACAACAAAAGAAAAAATTCTAAGCTCTATACATGTAAAGCCCTTGGCTTGAATGAACATCTAAATATAACATAACAAAAATAGAGTCTTCAGTCTCTAGTTCTCCCAAGCTATGTTCTTGAAGATGGCATGTCACTAATACTTGAAAATTGTTTCTCAAGTAGGGTGAGCCAAAACCCAATAGAGATATACTAACACAATATATGAAATTTAACTAAAATATATGTATTAGTTAAATATTAAACATTCGTGACCAACTTATATACTTTCTATGACCATCCAGTATTGATATTTACATTTCAATCTATTTCCATTCATTCATTTCCGATCAATTCATAAGTCTAGTTCATTGTTATCAAATCAACCCAAATTGAGATTTCAACTCAATGGTTTACAATTCAATACATTTATCACTCTAACACTTCTATTTTGCCATTTTACGGAACTCTCATCCAAGGGAATCGGCACCTATATATACACAAGATTTCAAGACTTTCACCGTAGACACTCCGGCCAACTTAATTTTAAATAGAGTCCATCCCCTATCTTCTCTCAAATAATGGAGTACATCATCTTTCTCCTCCTAAACAATGATATATATAAAATGTATTAAAACATCGTTATATACAATGACTATTCACAACACATATTCAATGTTTCAATCATAACGTCATATTCAATGACATAATTTAAATGACAGGTTTCAATTGACATAGTCCTCATGCAATTTTTACAACAATCATAGTTATCCTCCACCGATAACCCAAAACAGATATTTCTAGATAGATAGAAAATCTTTATAACAGATAATTAACCAAATTTCCATAGGTGAGTGATTTAACAAACCAACTACACCATTCATTCAAACATCCTTCCAATTTCACATTTCTCATATTAATTTCATTATTTATACAAAATGGTTATTTAACTCATTTTAGGGCAATTTCCTCCATTTTCAAATACCAACCCAAAGGCTAAGGCTCTGTTTGGTAGAGCTTTGTAACTATGATTTGAGAATATGAGTTGTATTTTGAGTTTGTGTATTTTAGAATTATGATTTGAGTGTAGAAAATTTGTTTGGTTGTGATTTTTGAATGAAGTGTTGAATTGAGTGTTGAATTGAGTGTGGAATTGAGTGTAGAATTGAGTTTTGAAAGTTTGATTTGACATGTAAAGTAAGAAAATTTGTTTGGTTATGAGTTTTGAAAAGAGTTTTTAAAATTTAATTCAAATTGTTATAACTCATAACAAAACACATTACTTTCACATTATTGAAAATTTTAATCAACACTCATAACCAAACTCTTTTTAAAATTCAATTAAAAAAATTTATTATTAACAAAAAATAACATTAATCAATTTTTTAATTGAAAATACTACAAAGGAAATAATTTTTTTTCAAAATAAATATTCAAAAAATTTAAATAATAAATATTTAAATAATTTAAATAATCTAAAAAATTTAATAAGTAAAAAATTAAAATAAATATTCAAAAAATTAAAATAATTTAAAATTTTAATATTTTAAATTTAAAAATAACTTTACACTCAAATCATAACCAAATACATAAAACAAAACTCAATTAAAAAATTATTTTTAAAACTCATAACTCGAAATTTCATACTACTTTCACAACTCCACACTCAAATCATAACCAAATACATAACAAAAAAATTGAAATATTTAAAAAAAATTTTATAAAATATTTTAAAATTAAAAAAATTAAAATCGTAATATTTAAAATATTCAAAAAATTAAAAAAAATATAACATATTTAAATATTAAAATATTTAAAATCTTAACAAAATTAAAATATTTTTAAAATATTGATTTGAATGGAGTTTTGAAAAGAGTTTTGAATTATGTGTTTGGTTATGAGTTTTGAAAAGTAATGATTATGTTTTGAATTGAGTTTTGAGAAATGAGTGTAGAATTATGATTTGAAAATCCTAAACAAACACCACACTCAAAAGTGAGTGTGGAACTAGATTTTGAAAACTCCACCAAACGGAGCCTAAATTTTCACCATTCTAATACTTGAGAATCTCATATACATGCCCCATAGTCATTTTGTAAAACCAACATGGAAAACCCCTCTCTTAATTTTTTGAATCCAAACCCTAACTTTTTTCAAAACCTCCTAAATCCCACATTTATACAACACAAGAAATACCTAGGTTAAAAACCATATTAAGGTGTAGAATATCCCTACCTCAAGTGTAGAAGCCCAAAGAAGATGAAGAAGAACTTCAAAAGTGCCCCAAATTCGACTTTGATCGGATCAAGAGGAAGCCCACAACGTGCTCTAATTCTTTATCAAAGGAAGTAGGATAGTGATATGCTTCGATCAAGGAATATTTGTAGAAAGAGAGAGAGTTTTAGAGAGAGAGTGTCGGATTAGGGTTTTTAGCAAAAAGGAAATAAAAAAGTGATATAAATTGCTCAGCTGCGAACTGATATACGCGACCCTCGCTCAAGCGAAAGAGTTGTCGCTTGAGCGACCAGATACAACAAGTGACCTCGCTTGAGCGCAAAAAGCATCGCTCAAACGCAGAATAGATATCTTCAGAAGTTTTACAGACACACACCCTTGCTCGAGTGCAAAAAGTCTCGCCCGAGCGAAGACCTCAACCAATGTTTTCAAAATCGGACCGGTGAGCGAACCGGAAAAGAGATCGGGTGGACGGGTCACCGGTTCAACCGTCGGGTCAAAGTGGTCGAACCGTGACGTCATAATTAATATTATATAATTAAAAAAATATAACTATAAATTATAAATATATATATAAATAATCAAATAAAAATAAAAATTGTTGCATAGTATTTATTAATAATATTTAATAAAGTCATAATTGATAAAAAAAAAAAGTCACTTATTTTAAAGAAATTAAAATTTTTAAACATTCCCTCCAAACAAATTGATTGAATGCTAGATTTAATTTTGGAGGAAAATGAAATTTTCAACCCTCTCTCCAATCAATATGTTTCAAATAATTTGATTGAATGCCACATAGAATTTTGTAAGTTGTTTTTGAAAAATCTTTTCCTATAAATATGAATAAACTTTTATAATCTTCTCAAACTTTCAATGAGACTCTTCCTTATGAGAGGAGACTCTTGAAATAAGAATTTTTAGTCAAAATTTTGAAATATATATATATATATATATATATAAGAAAGAAAGAAAAAGAAAATAAAAAAAAGAAAAGAAAAAATCAGAAAAAACAAGCCGGTCCGATCCTCTTGACCCATTTCAGGTCACCGGTTTTTCCGGTTCAACCACTGGGTCACCGGTTTTTCCTAGTTTTATTCCCACCCTGGGTTTAGGGGGTTGACCCGAACCAGAACAAGGCCCGGTTCCCAGTTTAATCAGTCCGACTAGCCGATCCGGTTCGGGTTTGAAAACATTGACCTCAACCTTTCTAGAAATTCTACATCTGGGCAAAATACTAAGAGCACACAAAGCTCACTCGAGCGCAAGAAATCTCGCTCGAGCAAAGAAGCAAATTTCATAAGGCTCGCCAGAGCACAAGAAGCCTCGTTCAAGCGAAGAAGCTAAAATCTAGGCAACAACAATCTAGACCAACTAACAACCAACCTGTTCCAAACATGCCCAACATATTCCAAATCTCAAATTCAAAGAGTTAAAGGAGGAAAACAAGATATGGATAACAATATTAAACCGCGAAACCCGAGTCCGGAATACAACAAAGGTCAGGTCAAAACCAGGATCACTATATATAAAAACATATAGATACAGATACATTTCCAGAGAAATAGATACATATACATACAACAATTTATATCAACCACCATGGATCTACCTTACGAGGAGCTCCAATTCCTTTCTATACCAAATATCTTGAGAGAATCAACCTCAATCCCTAAACAACCCCCCAAAACCTTCTATCTTCTAACTCTAACCCTAATTTTCCCTATCTCCTTCGCAATCCTAGCTCACTCTCTCTTTACTACCCTTTCCTCACCCAAATTGACTCCCTAACTGGTTCTCACTCCTTCCAATGGACAAAGCTCTGTATCTTCTAATTCTTCTACCTCATCTTTTTCTTTGCTTTCTCTTTTCTCTCTACCGGCGTCATAGTCTTCACCATCGCCTCTCTCTATACCTCAAAGCCCGTCTTTTTCTCCTCTACCAATCACTGCTATTTCTCGCGTTTTCCAGTGAATTTTCATTACCTACTTATAGGGTTCTCTAATCATGATCATCTACAACATTATGTTTGTGGGTTTTTTCTTTGTTATAGCTGTCGATACCTAGAATCCAATTTTGTTGTTTTTCTTAATGGTTGTGATTTTCATTTTGTTTCTTGTTGTTCATGTTTACATCACTGCTTTGTGGCATTTAGCTAGTGTGGTTTTGGTGCTCGAATCGATATTTGGGTTTGCGACGATAGAAAAGAGCTATGAGTTGTTGAAGGGGAGGACCTGAATGGCGGTTGTGCTTGTTTTTGGGTACCTGGCAATTTGTGAGGTGAATAATGGGGTTTTTGGAGCCGTGGTGGTTCATGGAGAGGGTTATGGAATTTTTGTGAAGATTATGATTGGTGGGTTTTTAGTTGGGGTTATGGTGATTGTGAATTTGGTGGGTTTAAAGGTGCAGAGTGTGTTTTACTATGTCTGCAAAAGCTATCACCATCAAGGGATTGACAAGAGTGCTCTTTATGATCATCTTGGAGGCTATCTTGGAGAGTATGCACCCCTCAAAAGAAAAATTCAAATGGAGAACTTGGATGTTTGAGGCCATGGTGAGATAAAATGATGCAAAGACGTAAACTTTGAAATGGTTGGGTAAGTATTTTCAGTTCTGTTTCTTCACATTGATTGATCGTCTCTCTCTATCTCTCTGTCTCTCTATCTCTCTCTATATATTCTTTCTTTCACAAATTCAATTTCTATTTTGAATATAGCTATTTGATTAGGGATTTTGTGGATAAAGGGCATTTTCGTCTTTTTGTATGCAAAAGCAAGGTTAATATGGTCATTTTATATAGGTTACTAACGTCGTTTCTGAACATTTGACGGAATGGAAGAATATTGATATTGTCAGATAAAGGCCCCGTTTGGTATAACTGTTAAAACATATTATAGATTATACCTTAACATATTATAGATTATGACCTTAATTAGAAGTTGTCAATCTGTTTGGTATAATTGTTGGATTATAGATTTAAGTTGTTGAGTAATATTTGTTTAATAAGTTGTGAAGTAACTTTTTCAATTAACTTTTATTTTTTGTTATTAACTACTTGTGAACATTTCTCATAAAAAAATAATAATAATCTATAGTCCATTTGGGCTTTTTTCTATTTTAAAAAAAATAAAAAATAAAAAAATCTAAGTGTATAATTGTAAATTAATATGTCTACAGCAGAATCTGATAATCAGAAATAAAGGGTGAACAACTTCTTAGAATCAATTTTTTTGAGTTAAAATTAATTGTTAGAATCAGAAACTATTTAAAATAAGTTTAACCAAATAGTCCAAAATAACTTTTTCAAAATTAAAAGTTATAAGTTTGACTTAAAAAAGCCCAAACAAACACTTCTAAAGTAAAGAAAGTTACTATAATTATTGAAATTATAAGAAAGGTTCTTGTATTTGTCAAAAATATTAAGAGAGATAAGTGTAATTTACTCAATATTTTTTGAAAACAATTTTCGGGAACAAATCATCAAACAAGGTGAATAATTTTTCCCAAAACTGTTTGCCCACCAGACCCTAGATTGATCAATTAGGAAAAAGGTTGAGAGCTCGACAAATGCCGAGCTCGAAACGGCTCGAAAGAGAGGGAGAGGAGAAAGAGAAGGAAGGGAGAGGAAGAAGGTCAGCGTCGCAGCTCCCCCCCCCGTTCGTCTCGCCGCCCGCTGTCGTCGCCTAGCTCCAGATCGTCACCGCCGTCCTCCCTCCGCCAGATTGTCTCGCCCTCCGCCTCCGCCTCCTCCTCCCCTGTTTTTAGGGCCCACTCCAGTCCCCCTCTGCCTCCCCCTTCCCCTCCCCCTCCTTCGCCTCCCCCTCCGTCTTCTTCTTCCTTCGTTCTGCAACAAAGCCAGGAAAGAAAAGAAAAGAAAAAAATAATAATAATAAAATTCGACATCAAAACGACGTCGTTTTGGTATCGAGCCGCGATTCGGGCCGCGTTATTCGAGCTACGTAGCATGATCGGATCAATTATTCGTTAGGGAGATGTTGCCTTTAAGTCTTCTTAGAGCCAAGGTCTTTAGACCCATTGAGGACACTATTTTGAATATTGTATGTAGGATGTTTATTAAAAACTAACAAAAATTTAATAAAAAAATTATTAGAAAATTCTTTTTCAATTAATTATATCTCAATTAGTCTATATAATATATTTTTGTATCTTAATAAGTTTTATTATTTGGACATTTGATCTATCAAATCTTAATTTTTATATTTAAGATATTTTATGGATAATTTTAACCTTACAAATATTTTTTAAACCCTTAACAATTTGGTTATATAAATATTTATATTTAACAGTGTAAATATTCACATTATAAAACATTCACATTGTCAAATATGAATATTAATGTGCCTTTCACCATATTATTATTAGGGGCATTTTAGTAACTATAACACTCATATAACTTATTGAAATATAAAAAAATAACTTGAATTAAGTAAAATATAAGTAGATAAAGAGAGATTTATTAATAAATATTCCTAATCTAATTGATATGATTTCACTATTTTTACTTTTAATTTTATAAAGGAAAATGTCTATTTTGTTTTTAAAGTTAATTTTTAAAAAGTTGGTAAAAAGTTAATTTTTTAATTTTTTTAATCTATTTTGTTTTTTCATAAATAAAAAATTATAAGAGTTAATGTGCCTTAAAATAGATAAAAAATTTAAAGTTAACTTTTTTTTTTTTTTTTTTTCTTTCCTTTCTTTTGTTTTTTTTTTTTTTCAAAACGCCCCTTTGACAAAAATAAATTATTAAAATAAAACAATACCGAGCCCACAAGTCAAGACATGACTACTCTGAACGGAAACAAGTCCATCATATTAATGACTCAGAAATTTAAATCACGAATAATGTTTGAGCCCCTTCTTGGGGTTACTCCTTCGTTCCTTTTGTTATGTGATCGGTG
Source organism: Camellia lanceoleosa (assembly GCA_025200525.1). Lineage (NCBI taxonomy): Eukaryota > Viridiplantae > Streptophyta > Magnoliopsida > Ericales > Theaceae > Camellia > Camellia lanceoleosa. Next base: position 112,674,550 of record CM045765.1, on the reverse strand, counting down.
GTGATTGGAGGAGTAAGAAAAAAAAAAAAAAATGTAACCAATGAGAAAGAGTGAGGGTCAAAGGAGATGAGAGAAAAAAGAGGGATGAATCATTGCTTTTTAAATCACGCAAAGTAATGTTATATTTCATGGGATAAAGAAGTTACGATTCCCCCGAAATTTAGGTCAAGTTTGGTATAATTTAAATAATATAAAAAGTTAAAAAATTATTATTTTATTTAAATCATATCATTTTATTTAAATTATATTACTTTTCTAACACATCACATCAAATCCAACTCAAACCCAATCCATATAAGTCAATAAGTCAAAAAATATATTTTTTTAGAACATCTCAAATCAACCCTTAGTTAGGTAATTCTGGGTGGGTGACACTGTAGTTAAGGTTTGGGGATTAAACCTTTAGATTATAAGTTTAATATTTTTTTTGGACTAATTTTTTGAGTGAAGAACAGTTGGTTAGAATATTGGATTTTAAGTTATCTAATCAACACTTGGTATAGGTTCAATATTTTCCTGCTGTGCGAGTCTTGACTTAAGTAGAACTTGTCTTGGGAGATTGTGACAAGTTCTCAAGTTATAGTTTTCTAGCTCACGGCTAATAAGACACCCTGATGATTTTTACAAAGGGCGTTGTCTTAGACCTACGGGAGAGTAGGGAGGATTTTCTTGTAATAAAAAATAAAAAATAAAAAAAGCAAAAAAAAGGTTAGGATTTTGTTGAAAGGGACATTACAAAATTTCAAATTGTTCTATATTTTAGGGTCATTCTATATATGTTTATGCGGTTGATATATTACAAATCTCATAACTAATCAGTTTTTAAGTGAAAAATATATATATATATTTATAAAATAAGTCATAATCAAATACAATTCGAGAGATAATCAAAAATATTTTCATTAGCAACTAAAATAATAATGATAATAAATTATAACTAACATTATAATGAGTTATAATCAAGTATTACTTAAGGCATAATAAAAAACTTTTTCCGCCATAATCAAAATAAAAATCATAAAAGATTATAACTAAATCATAACAAATACTACAGTCATACTTAAATTATAACCAATACCAAAACAATTAATAATAAAATGCCACAAAGGTTATAATGGCGGAGGTGTGTATTATAGAATTTCTCATCTTTTAATGATAATATGCAGCACAAAAATAGTAAAACAATTTTAAGCTTTGAGTATTTACATATTGAATGCAGGGGCCCTAAAAAAAAAATTTTAACTCCCAAAACTTTACAGATTGAACGCACTGCACCTAACAAGAACACTCTCTCTCAATTGTTTAGTAATCTAGAAACAAACCGAGCGTTTGTTTATTTTCTCTAAGTCTCGATCTCAACATCGACAACTATTGCATTTGTTATTGTTCATGTTGCTTCCTCGTTTGTTCTTTCTCTCCAATGTTCCATGACTTGTTCATTGGGATCTTTTTTGTTTGCTACGTCAACTGCAATTTCTAAATAAATGACTCCTCTAAAAAAAAATTCTGCCCACGCCATTGGAAATGATCCATTTTATTAATAAATAATCAAGTTAATTAACGGTTTTAATAATATTATAAATATATTTTAATTAATAATTTATATAATTTTATTATTATATAGGATAGTAATTATGATTTTTTTTTGGTTAATTCTGTTATATAAAAGAATTAAAATAAAGGAATTTTTGTAATTTTCAAAATTATAAAAAACAATTCGTGTTTTAAACAAATTTTTGAAAGCATATTTGTAATTTACCTTCAATTTTTTATTTCATCTAGTAATCCCATCTTAACTTATCATTTATAATCTCATTCGTAATCGTAATCGTAATCAATCATATATTCAATATTTCACCTCATATAATTTCACAATATAATTTATTCTCGCAGTCTTTTTAATAAAATTATTATATTTAATCTCATTAAAAAAAATATGCATCCAAACATGGCCTAAATTTATTACTGTTTTTACACTGGAAGCCGAATGTTGGTGAACAAGTGGAAACTCATCTTGATCCTTAATTATAAATGAGAAGCAGACTGGCCATGGGGGTGAAGAAAAGTGATGTTATGTTGGCTTTACTGCCATGGCCACAAGGTGTTTGATGTTTTGCCTGAGTTGCTTCTCGATTGTCAAAATAGCGCACACACTTCCTTTAAAATACATGCTCAAATTTACATTCCAGAGATTAACTACTTTAATAATGATACTACTATGTTTGGCTGTTAAAGTCTTCTGGGTTTAATTGGGTTAAAAATGATTAAAAAAATTAAGGGAAAATGTTAAAGTAATTGTTCAGAAAGCCAATAAACTGAGGCTTAGGTGGTGGCTAGTCAAAAAAACATGAAGTGATCATGACATTTTTATCACATTCTTATATTTCATATTGCTGCTTTTAATTGCAGGAGTTAATTTTCAACACTACTGATCTATCCCCCAAAATTCATAATTTGAACAAGCAATTTAGATCATATCACATAAGGAATAAAAGAAAATTAAAAATTAATGAACATACTTGAAGGGACTTGCCATTCTTCTTGCTAATGTCCAATAATTTTCCTTGGACACTATGTGACCATACTCCCTCACCAATCACCATTCATTATCTGTAGATTTTAGGGAGTTAATTAATTATTGTCAAAAGAAAATATTGATTATCTCTAATTTTTTTTATCTCATTATGAAAGTTTTTTTTATTGTGTTGAGTTGTTTATTAAAGGGAACTCGGGTCATAAGTCAAATTTCAAAACTTTTGAGCAATAACCTCAAGCTCTATTCTTTTGAGATCAAAAGGAAACTATTTAGAAGATCATATTACCCTACTTACGGCCATTTTGGGAAGTGACTTATAAGTTAGCTTATTGGCTTATTTAGGTCACATAATCTCTCGATTTTGCAAGTTTTTCGCAATAAGTCAAAAAGTCAACTTGTAAGCTACTTCTCAATCTATTTGTCTACGCAGCACTTAATTGTCCAGTTAATCTACCTATATGTCCATATGATTCTTCGTAATAATATTATTGCAATCATCTTGCTATAATTAAGATTATTGCAAAGATAATTGTATTGTGTTTTGGATTAAAATCATTTATTTAAATTTACCATTGATTGCGTTTTAGGTTTAAACCATTTACTTAAATTGTGGTTGCTGAGGTTCTAACTAAGGGATAGATTCCCTTTCATAAATCACCTCTCTATACTTTTCCATACTCCTTATTAGTGGTAAACTCGTGCTATGCACGGAATGTGAAAAAATTAATAACATATTATAATACATATATAGTTAGACTTTTGTATACAAATTATGAAAATAAAAAATATTGAAACATACAATTTAAGTTTCACAATTAATGTATGAATTTTTAATTTACCACAACTTCAATTATATAATTTTCAACCCACTTGCTAGAGTTGCAAATTTGGGTGAGCTCAACTCAAACAACTCAACTCAAGCCTGAAATTTTATAAAGATTAGGTAACATAATTTTTAATTCGATGAGAACCTATGTAGAAATTTAAAAATTCAAATTAAATTTGAGTGGATTTAGGCAAACACACCAAATAACTTAAGCAACCGAAACAAAGCTGTATATATAAATATATAAAATTATTGCTACTTAATTTTTTTAAATAATAAATAAATTTAATTAAAATTTTAATATTAATGAACAAAAGCAAAAGCAATATGCTTAAGTTTTTTCAATAGATTTTTTTTTTCTTTTGAAAATGTTTAAAAATACATCTTTTAGAAAGTTATCATCAAATAAGTTGATATTAAAAAAATTACAATTTATAATGACATAAAATAATTTAAATATGATTTTTCAGAAATATTTTTAATTTAAAAATTACAATAAAATATTTAAATATAATAAAAATAATTTTTTTACAAAATAAAAGTATCTAAATAAGAAAAAAGGGTAAGAAAAAAACTTAGAATGATATTTTTATTTGATTTGAAAATTTTAGGTGAACAATAAATTATTACCTATAACCCTCATTTTTTTAATAAAAAAAAGAAGTTTCACAAACCGTCATTTTGAATAGAAAAATAACATTTCTTTCTATTTTGTTTTAGCAAAAGTCACTTTTTAACAATTTGAGCCAAAAAAATTCATTTTTTGTTTTAATTTGTTTAATTGACAATTAAGATTAAAAACAAAATTAATAGGATCCACTATGTTTGGCAAGTGCTAAAAAGTCTAGATGAACAATAAATTATCACGTGTAACTTTCATTTTGTTTAATCGACAATTGACCCAAAAAAAAAAAAATAGAATCCACCATCTTTATCAAGTGCTAACAAAGTCATTCATTTTCTTAATATTTTTTTCTTTTGTTAAAAAAAAATATATATTTATATTTAAAAATTTATTATTCAAGTCCTTATAGTTTAGAAGGACATAATTTTTTTTTATAAAATTTAAAACCAAAAGGGACAAAATATATATATATATACATATAAACATTTAATATCGAATAATAATTTGAATACTTATATTTAATATAATAATATATAATATTTAGACCAATAATTTTATGATACATCGGTATGACACATGCGAATATTGATCTCATTTTAATTATAGTAACAATTTAAAAAAGAATTTAAATTTAAAATTTTATTTTGTAATTCAATAAATGATGCAGAATTTAAGGAATAAATATTGATCTTATTCCAATTATAGTAACATAATTTAAGGAAGGATTCAAATTTTAATTTTTTTTAAGAATATAAAATTAATTTATAGACCAATCAAATTGTGACACATATTAATAAAAATTAAACAAAAAAAAAAAAGAAAGATAAAAAAGAATTACAACTTTAAGCCTTATGAAGATGACAATATTTTGCAATTATAATAGTATATAGATACTGATAAATCATGGGATAGATTATTATTTAAAACTTATAAATCATGAGATAGATCATTATAATTATAAATTTAAATTAATGGATTTCTTTCCATATTTAGTACCCCTCAAATTTAAATTTTGAAATGGATTAGTATACTTTCTACTTTTTTATTTAATATATTTGATATACTTTCCATTTGAAAGTCATAAATCAAATATATTAATTTTATTTATTTATTTATTTATTTTTTTGCTTAAATGAGAGCTAACCAATAAAAGATTTTTTTGATTATTTAAAATCAAAAATTAGAAATTTTAGTTTGAGATATTGGAGCTCCCACAAGACTTATGAGTTAGAAACCCCTTTTCCCTTATATAATATATAGATTCTAAGAGCATATATTATTAAATTATTTTAAAATAATTTTTATTTTAAATGGAAGTGATGGGAGAGAAGTGAGTTTGAACTTACGTGTCACATAATTTTTAAAAATTTTAATAGATTTTATAAGAAATTAAAACTAGAGATTTGGATGCCTAAGAGCACACCCACTACATTTGCACATATGTGTATATATATATATAGTGTAAGTCTTCAAGCCAAAAAAAAAAAAAAAAAAAGAGAGATTGAAAGTGATGTGGTGTAAAAGAATGGAGAACTAGTATTGTTGAAAAATAAAATGTAATGAGTAAGAAAAAACTTAAATATTAACTAACCTTTAACAATAATAAAAATGGTGTGATATTCTCTTGTACGAGATAACCTCTTTAGGGATAAGCAAGTCACATATGACATTTAAAAAAAAAAAAAAAAAAATTAAAACTTTGTAAGGTAGGTAGGGTCTTTTAACAAGGAGATGGTTTGGGAAAAGAAGAAAAAGAGTAGAAAGAAATGTATTAATTTTTTGAAAATCGGTAAGAGAGATTATAATGGGGGAGATTATGGAATATTTTGTTATATTTCCATTTGAAACCCTTAAATTAAAGAGTAATTATTATTTCTAAAATAATTAATAATTAATTAAATATATTAGTCAATAATTTTGTAAATTGAAAATTTAATAATTTTAGAATGAGGGTTTGGAGCTCCTAAGAGGCTTCTCACTAAAGAAGCCCTTTTCCTTATATAATATATAGATTTGTATTTAAAATTTATAAATTATGGATAGATCATCACAATTTTAAACTTATATTGTGTTAATTTTAAATTTAAATTAATATATAGATTATTTTTTATATTTAGTGACCCTCAAATTTAAATTTTGAAACGGATTAGTATATTTTTTTTTTTTTTTTTTTTTAAGATTTGATATACTTTCCATTTGAAAGTCATAAATTAAGAGATATTAATTTTTATTTTATTTTTTCTTGAATAAGAGCTAGTCAATAGAAGATTTTTTTAATTTTTAAAAATCAAAAAAATTAAGAAAGGGCTATTGGAGCTCCCACAAAACTTGTGAGTTAGAAATACCATTTTCCTTATATAATATATAGATAAGGCTCGATTTTAAACTTGTACTGATGATTTAAATCATCTACTTAGCGAAACATTGTAGTAGAGGTTATTCATGCAAAAAATTAATTTCATCAGACAATTATAAAACATATGAATAAATAACATTTTATTTTAAAAACTAAATGGTTTAAGTTTATAATCACATTTGTTATTCATTTTGTAAAACAAAATGATTTTTTCTTATGAATATAAACGTTCGATGAAACTTATTTTTTGTATGAATGACCTTTATTGCAAAACTTACAAGATAGACGGTTCGGATTATCCGTATGTGTTTAGAATTAAGCATCATAATTAAGAAGAGTATAGAAAGGTATAAGAGATAAGGTATAGAGGGGCACTTATCCCTCTAATTATATACTGCTAGATGATAATTAGCTAATTTAGAGTAATTATTATCATTATTTATTTATTTATTTTTTTTTTCCATTTGGAGTGGGAAAAAGATTTGGAAAAGTTGCAAAAAAGAATTTGACGAACTTGGGGTGTATGCACAACGATCATTGTTGTGCTTTATGCACGAGGATCATTGTTGTGTGGTCAATGAGACCCACTACAGGATCTATTTTAATAATTTGAATCGTTTATTTTTTTAGATATATTGACTAAAATGTGTATGTAAAAATTCAAGTTAATTAGACATGGATAATCCTTTTATATTTAAAAAAATGAATGATTAGTATGATTTTGTATATAAAACTGAATATAAATATAATTAGATAAAAGTGTTATCGATATCTAATCAGCTTAACTTTTTTTTTTTTCCATATATGTTCTACTCAATATACTTTAAAAAATGAATGATTTGAATTATCGAAATAGAATTCGAAGTGAGTTTCATTGGCTACACAACAGTAACTGTTATTATTTACACTCAACAATCACCTATCTTTCAAAATTTAACTTTAGGGGTTGTTTGGCATATACTATTTTAGTTCATCTTTTTATCTTTTTTGAGTCACATCAATCAACATCTTCTTTCTACTTTTCTACACATCTTTTTATAAAAAGTTAAAAAATACATTTATTTAGAACATCCTAAACCACCCTTTAATAACGAAATAAATTCTAAATTTTAATTTTGTCTCTCCAAGAATTTTATGTAATACCTTAAAACACACGACAGCAAAACCCAAAGAGTTAAAGTAGGAATGACAACTTGGCACGTACGCTAATCACTTGAATAGTGAAACGACAAGAGGGCCAACCATCAAAAAAACCTCTAGTTGTTCCCTTGTCTCTTCATAATTCAGAGAGTCCCCTTCATAATTTGGTCCTAAAGTCACTTTTGTGTGGATAGCGAGAAAGAAGGGGGAAAATAATGAGAATGAAAAAGAAAAAGAAAAAGAAAGAAGAGAATATATAGCTTTGTTTGGTGAATGTTCAAAAAGACATACATGGCAGCTGTGTTAAGTGAACTCATGAAGACAAGACTTCACATTCAAAAATCTAATCTAAGCTTGATTTTAGGGTCCCTTTAAATTAACCAATTGTATCTTGTAATAAGATCCCATTGATCAGATCAACTATGTTAAAAAATATATTGAGCAAATATTCATTGTAATAATATAATTATATCACATTTGTCTTTTTTATAATAATAATAATAATAATAATAATAATAATAGTGATGATAATAAAAGATAAATTACAAACTCACTTCTTGAAATTTGTTTAAAATACATATTGTTCTATATAGTTCTAAAAATTACATTATGCCCTTTCAAGTTTCTAATCATATTTAATTACCAAAAAAAAAAAAAAAAGTTTCTAGTCATATAACAAAATGACTCATCTCATTAATAAATTATCAAGTCAATTAATAATTTTTAATGATATTAGAAATATATTTCAATTAACAATTCAAGTAATTTTATTGTTGTATAGGAGAGTACTTAGGGATTTCAATTTTTCCTGTTGATTTTGTTAAATAAAAAATTCTAATGAGGAAATATTTGTAATTTCAATAACTACAAGGAAAAATTTATATTTTAAGTAAATCTTAGAAGTATATTTGTAATTTAACCTAAAAAAAATAGATGGTCTACACTTAAAATTACTTTTTGATTTTTTATGATCCAATTATTTATCTACCAATATCAGATGAATCTGACTTTCCATAAGAATGTCCTAATCAATCACAATTACGAAGTGAATTATTCAGATTATAAAAGCAGGCCTAAAGTAGATCCTACTAAGGCGTTGTTTGGGATGTTCTAAATAAGTGTATTTTTTAAATTTTTACACTAAAAAGTTAAGGAAAAAAATATGGTTGTTTGAGTTAACTATTTGATTTTTTATGAAAAAATATGTATTAAAAAATTATATAAATTAGTGTGTAGGAAAAAATTAGAATTGAGAGTTGTGCAGTCATACTTTTTGACTTTTTGTGTTGATAACTTTTTAACTTTTTGATTTTTTAAACTTTTTGACCACATGCCAAACTTGAGCTAAATAACACAATAGACACAGTTGTGCTGCTCAAAAGGTTTTAATCTTAAAATTGGATTTTTAAAAAACGTATGATAAATTAAATTGGAATTTTCGTTGTAATATAATGCAGAAAGTTCGGGGTTTGGTGAGAAATGGTTTAGACGGAATTTAGGAAGTGTCACTAATGTCTCAGTTTCAATTTGGGTAATGGGTCCCCAATATAAAAAGGAATTTGCTGTGAACTTACTATAACAAGGTGATTAGTCATCATCTTTCATTTTCACCCTTTTTGCAAGGGTAGTCCTTTTGGTGAAGGATTATATTATACTGCTATTCTCAAATGCAAGAACCAATCTCTTTCTTTTAGGCCTCGTTCGATTAGTAAGATTGATAATGAAAAAAAATTAACAATTTGTGGCTCCGTTTATTTTCAGAAGTAGAATGAAGGATATTCATTTGGAGGGATTAATAGTAAGGGGATTGTTAGTGAGGGGATTAAGTAAAATTATGTTTGTTTTGATGATAGTTGTTAATGTAGAAATTGTTAAATTACTTTTATATAAAATAATAAAACAAATAAAAAAATACAAAAAATTAAACATTGATGTTCAAAAAAAAAAAAAAAAAATGCCCAACATGTAAAAAATAAAAATTTCTAATCTGGTGGACTATGTTTCTAATACTACGTCCACCTTCACCTCCTCCATCCCAATCCTCCTTCCAACCTCCATCTCAATCCCTTCTTTAACTCTATAAACAAACACAACACTAAATGAGTTCCACCTCTATCCTAATCTAATCCCACCCTCTACACACAAAACAAACGGGGCCTATAGAATTATAGTATGAAAAACAATAGTCCTCTGATCTTGTGATTATTGCTTTAATTGATTCGAACAACCCGAGCTCAACAATAAAAGAAAGAATAGATAACAAACACAATACAAAGATTTTTACATGAAAAAATCACAGTTGGAATCCACCACCATGTGATTAAAAAACCACAGGCCCTCGGCCACAATAACAATCTATTATGAAGAAGAGTAGTACAAGGGATTTTTTACACCAACCAATCTAGGCACATGTTCTTGCTCGAGACTTACAAGTAACTGACCTCTATCCTTCAATCCATGGATATCCACCTTTATTAGAGAGATATTGAATCCACGACACACTCACTCCTCAAGAACACTAATGAACTATTTTGTGATTTGGTTTAGACTTGATGATTTTCTTGAAAGAACAAATGAGAATGAATCAACAAGCAAACATGAGAGAAATATACAATGTAACCTCACTATAGCTCTCTCTCAAAAGTCACACTCAAAATACAGACTCAGGGGATTGAGAAACACAACTAAATGAGCCTGCTATTTATAGACATAACACATTCGCGGGCGTGGCCCTAATGTTCGCTGGCACTACCTTGTTGTTCATGGGCGTGAGAATGATGTTCGTAGGCATAAGCGTGTGTTCATGGGAGCGAGAGTCCTTCATAGGTTGTAGAGCAAAACTTATGGAAGTTGATTTCCTTGCAACCTGGTCGCTGCTGCCATTCCCTCAATAGCGGGCATGATGTCAAGCTTGCGAGTGCAATTATGCATGGCAGTCAAGCTACAGTTTATGACTTTTTGCAGCCTTCTTCTGTCCATGTTCTGAGGCACGATTTTCTTTATTCTTTACCAGACAACCAGCCTCCTCTTTTGTTCAACTTTCTGCAAATGTCAACCATCCTCTCCACAACCAAACAAAACACAAAGTCACATGTTGAGTAATCCAAGAAAAACATAAATCAAGGAAGATAATACATTTGACCAATTACACCACAAAATCCCATAGTGATTATATTCAAATAGATATAGCAAAATCAGTATGAGGCATGCTTTGGCATGTTGTTTTCAAACATTGGCATCTTTTTCAAATACAATCTCAAGGAGATAATTTCAAGATAGATAAAACAATAAAAAGAAAAAAAAACGAATTGGTTTTGTCAAGAAAGGAATTTGCCAAACAAAAATCGTAGGATAAGAATCCTGACAATCTCCTCATTTGGCAATTCTGAGACAAAACACAATATTTCATTCATCCCTGCAAGAAACATGAATTCAAGAGAAACACATTGCATTATAGAATACCAAGATACTCAAAAATAGAAAAAGTGCCACACAAAACTACTTCCCCTTTTTTGTCTGAAATTGACAAAGGGAAGTTGAGAAACTTGCACCTGAACAGCTCGTCCTCACTCCCCCTCAACAGCTACACCCCTAATGTCACGTCCTGAAAATTAATGCAATATGTCACGACCCAACCCCGGATGCTTAGAGCTGGAATCACAACTTATTAATTCTAACTGAACAAATAAGTGGCGCTAGCGGAAGCGAAATAAAAGTAAGAAAATAATTAAAATGATAATTAACTCCATTAATCACCCTACTATTTAAATAAAAAGGAAATTCATCCATCGGCTTTATGATTATAGAAATATTTATTTTTGGTGAGTACCACCACGGGAGTCTCATGCTTTGGGAGAATTAAATAACCATTAGCCTCTAATTGGTCACTTTGTGGCCTTTTGTTTGTCATAGACCCATTAACCTCTGTTCTGACGGTCATTCTAATGACTTTTGTTCTATTTTGTTCTGTACCGTGGTTATGGTTATTTACCTACATAATTTATGGATTTCAGTTTCTGCCACTTAAATAATTTGTTTATTCACATTAAGTTATGTTTAATGTTTTAGTTTAAATACATATCCATGATTATTTTGTGCCTCTATACTCTTGGCATAATATCTCTCACTCTGCTATGTGCTTATAGTTGTTACCCCTTTTAGGTGATGAAATATAAGGAAGGATTATGACCTTGTGTATTGGACCAGCACAGAACTTGTTGCCGACATTTTTATTTTTATTTTTATTCTTTTCTTACTTTTTCTTCATTTTATTGTCGTTACCGAATAATAAAATAATAAAAACCGATGAATGGATTTCCTTTTTATTTAAATAGTAGGGTGGTTAATGGAGTTAATTATCATTTAAATTATTTTCTTACTTTTATTTTGCTTCCATTGGCGCCACTTAATTTGTTCAATTAGAATTAATAAGTTGTGATTCTAACCCTAAGCATCCGGAGGTTGGGTTGTGACAAAGGTGATATCAATGCCAAGTTTCAACCAAAAGAAAAACAAAAAAACAAAAAAAATAATAATAATAAATAAAGAAATAAATTATTTTTACATGCGACGTTAGTCCTTCAATGTAGAATCTTACGTTTGTACCATGACTAATTCTAGTGATGTAGGGATGTCCGAGTTTAGTCTTAGTGAGGAATTCTAGAATGAGTTCGAGGCTATGAGTCTAGAGGGGATCTTGGCAGAGCACGACGCCCCTACCTTGCCAGAAGGATGAGGATACTTTGAAGACATAGTTAGGCGGCTACAACCAAGCTTCGACTAACTGATGGGACGACCAATATATGTACAAGCCGATCCTAATGATATAGCATACCTATCATGGAGACAGATCCGTGCCTATACTTGAGGACAGTATCTCGGACCTACCCACGTAGTCGGCCTTGCCCCAACACTAGACTGCTCTTATTACATAGTTGGCCATTTACCTCCGCATTTTGCTGAGAGGAGGGGAAATGTTTTTCTCAACAACTACATACTCACCGCCATTGTCAAGACCCAACCCCAGAGGCTTAGAGTTGGAATCGTGACTTACTAACTTATTCTTATTCAAAACAAATTAAGCTGCGCAAGCGAAAAAAAAAAAAAAAATTAAACATAAATTTTATTTCATGCTACTATTTAAGAAAGAGAGGAAATACATTTCTAGGGCTTTCATTATTTTAATATTCAGTGACTAACCCCGAATAGAAACAAAAGGAAGCAAAAATATAAAAAAAAAAAGAAAGATAAAATAGTGATTCAGCATCAGTCCATGAGCAGGTTCCATTTTGTGGGGTTATGGGTTTCCCTTACATCTCGTCACCTGAAAGGGTAACAGCTATAAATACACAGCAGAGTGAGACATATTATGCCAAGAGTGTAGGAAATACAAAATAACCATGGATGATTAGTTAGGCTAAAATATTTGCATAATTTAATTTAAAACAACAATTTATTTAAGTGGCAGAATACATAAATCATGTAAATAATTAATCATAACCACGGTATAAAATAGAACAGAACAGGGGTCACCGAGGTGACAGTCAGAACAGAGGTCAATGGATCCATGACAAATAGAGGACCACAAAGTGGTCAAACAGAGGTTAGTGGTTATTTAAGTCCCCCAAGGCGTAGGACTCCCTTGGTGATACTTACAAAACATAATTGTTTATAAGGTTATAGTCAAATATATACTAAAATTTAAACAAACATATCCATGGGTTTCCTTTTAAGTAAATAGAGTTTAGAAAGTAACCCACGTAACTGAAATATTTATAAACATAACTTTTAGTTATATAACTTAATAAATATAACTTGTATAAAATAAGTTATGGTAACTCAAAACATTTGTAAAACATATAGTGGTAAGGCAAGGTATAATATAACTCACCTTAATTATAACCCTTAGCTTACTTCACTATCAAAACTTCCCTACTATGAGTTTCTCCCTTTCGGTTTTTTTTTTCACTCTTTCCTTCCTCTTTTTCTTTTTCCGCCGTTCAATATGTTTTTCTTCAACCTATCCCACCCTTATATACCCACCAGACCCTATGATGATATAATCACCCTATTGGGTGACTCAACCTCTCCTATTCTTGAGAGCCCAGGTGGCGCATATACATTTGCCCAGCATCACACGCTCTTAATTACTTAGATTAGCAAATCGTTTATAATATGATATGAAATTGATTCCAAGATCTGTTATCATTTTCGTAGATATATTATATTTATTATATTTATTTGTTTAGCCTATTTATTTACTATTTTATTTTATCTTATTTATTTGTTTTCTTAATTCTAATTTGGTCCAACTAGTATTATCATCTTATATTTTTGTTAATCTGACCCTAAATAATAATCCCTAATTAATACCATATAACCTAGTGCTAAATTAGATTTTGTATTTATTATTAATTATTTAATAATATGTTATCACATACACCCACAATTTTATAATTATAAATATTTATGTTGTATTTAATTAAACGTTCAGGGTGTCACATTTCTCCCCTCCTAAATAGGAGTTTGTCCCCAAACTTGACGTACCTTAACTTTCGAAGAGGTGTGGTATTTGGCTCGTATTTGACTTTCTGTTTCCTACGTAACTTCTTCGATGTGATGATTTCGCGATAAGACCTTTACTAGCGGTATGGTCTTGTTTCAGAGAACTTGATTACGACGATCGAGAATCTGCACTGGTTGTTCTTCGTAAGAGAGATCTTCCCGAACTTCCAAGTTCTCATAGTCGATGACATGTTTTGGATCTCGGAGATACCGTTGGAGCATTGATACGTGAAACATGTTGTGGATTTTAGATAGCTCAGGAGGTAGTGCAAGGTGATAGGCTACAGGACCAATTTTTTCCAGTATCTCAAATGGCTCGATGTAACGTGGGTTTAGCTTTCCGCGCTATCCGAATCAGATCACTCCTCTTGTTGGTGAGATTTTGAGAAACACATGATCTCCTACTTGACATTCCAAGTCTCGCCTCCGAGTATCCGCATAACTTTTCTGGCGGCTCTGAGCAGTACTGATCCGCTATTGGATGAGTTGGATTTTCTCACTTGTGATTTGCACGATTTCGGGGCCTAACAATTTCCTGTCCCCAACTTCCGTCCAACACAGGGGTGATCGACATTTCCTTTCATACAGAGTTTCGTACGGTGCCATTCCAATGCTTGCCTGATAGCTGTTGTTATAGGCGAATTCCACTAAAGGTTGGTGCTCATCCCAGTTACCTTTGAGGTCCAACACGCATACACGTAACATGTCTTCCAACGTCTGGATTGTTCTTTTGGATTGCCCATCGGTTTGTGGATGATAGGCCGTGCTGAACTTCAATGTAGTTCCCAAAGCTTCTTGCAATCTATTCCAGAAATGAGACATGAAACAAGGATCTCGGTCAGACACGATTGATACTGGGATACCATGCAATCGAATAATCTCCTTGATATATAAAATGGCAAACTTATTCAGAGGATACATGATTTTGATTGGTAGAAAGTGTGCTGACTTTGTTAATCGGTCTACTATAGCCCATATTGCATCATTCTTTGAAAAAGACTGTGGTAGCCCGACTACGAAGTCCATAGTAATGTGTTCCCATTTCCATTCAGGAATAGGGAGTGGTTGCAGTAGCCCTGCCGGTCTCTGATGTTCTGCTTTAACACGCTGACAATGCAGACATTTAGAAACATGGTTTGCTATATCTCTTTTCATTCCGGTCCACCAGTAATGTTCCTTCAGATCATGATACATCTTTGTGTTGCCAGGGTGGACTGCAAATCTTGAGTTATGAGCTTCCTCTAGTATCTTCTTCTTGAGTTCCAGGATATCGGGTATGCAAATTCGATTTCAAAATTTTAGTATTCCATTGCTTATAACAAAATCAGGATCAGGCGTGTTTCCTTGTTCCTCATACCTTTTCTTCAAGAGTTTATCTTCCCATTGGCGCGCTTTAATTTCTCCAATCAATGTAGGCTCCACGGTTACATTGGCGAGCAACCCATTGACCTTGCAGGAAATGAGTGTGCATGCCAAACTTCTCGTCGTCTTTCGGCTCAGTGCGTTTGTCACCACGTTAGCTTTGCCTGGATGGTGATGGATTTCTATATCGTAGTTTTTCATAAATTCTAACCACCGCCGTTGCCTCATATTCAGTTCCTTCTGTGTGAATAGATATTTTAGACTCTTGTGGTCAGTATAAATCTCGCAAGTTGTACCGTAGAGATAATGACGCCAGATTTTGAGAGCACAGATCACCGCAGCCAATTCCAAATCGTGAGTCGGGTAGTTCTTCTCGTGAGTCTTCAATTGTCGTGACGCATAAGCAATAACTTTTCCGTCTTGCATGAGAACGCAACCTAACCCATTGTATGAGGCATCACTATAAATTACGAACCCATCTGATCCGGTAGGGAGTGCTAGTATAAGGGCTGACACAAGTGACCTTTTAATTCTTGAAAGCAACGCTCCTGTTTATCAGTCCATTCAAAGGGTGTGTTTTTTTGAGTTAGCTGGGTCAAGGGCGATGCTATTTTTGAGAAATCTTGCACAAAGCGTCGATAATAGCCAGCTAGTCCTAAGAAACTTCGGATTTCTGACACATTAGTGGGTCGTGGCCAGTCTACGATTGCTGCAACCTTTTGGGGGTCAACCGAGATGCCATCTTTATTGATGACGTGACCAAGAAAGTGTACACTAGTGATCCAGAATTCGTTTTTCTTCAACTTGGCATAAAGTTTGTGATCACGTAGTGTTTGTAGAACCATTCGCAAGTGCTGCTCGTGAGCTTTCGGTGACTTGGAGTATATGAGGATGTTCTCAATGAAGACGATGATGAACTCATCAAGGTAGGGTTTGAACACTCTGTTCATGAGGTCCATGAAGGCTACTGGGGCATTTGTGACGCCAAAAGGCATGACGAGAAATTCGTAATGTTTGTAACGGGTTCTGAAGGCAGTCTTTTTACTTCTTTTCGTTTTAACTTTTAGTTGATGGTAGCCAGAACGTAAGTCAATTTTAGAAAATACGTGTGCGCCTTGAAGTTGATCAAACAAGTCATCGATTCGCGGCAGAGGATATCGATTCTTGATGCTAACCTTATTTAGCTCCCGGTAATCGATGCATAATCTCATCGTGCCATCCTTTTTCTTCACGAACAGTACTGGAGCTCTCCAGGGTGAAGTACTAGGCCGGATGAAACCTTTGTCCAAGAGTTCCTGGAGTTGAGTCTTTAACTTTTTCAATTCTGTCATCGATATGCGGTAAGGAGCTTTTGATATAGGCTGCGTGCCAGGTTGGGTTTCAATGGTGAATTCGATCTCTCGATCAACTGGAATACCGGGTAGATCTTCAAGAAAGACATCCGGGAATTCTCGAACTACAGGAATTGCATCAATGGTGGGGGGCCTCTTTTTGTGTATCAATCACATAACAAATATAACTACCACAACCCCTTCTTAGAAGTCGTTGGGCCGTCATGGAGGATATAATACAGGAAGGGTTAGAAACTTCAGCCCCATAAAAGATAAGTTCGGGTTGGTTTGGTAACTTAAGGGAGACCTTTTTGGTTTTACAATCGATAGAGGCGTGGTTGGCAGCCAGCCAATCCATACCTAAGATTATATTAAAGTTTCCAATGCGGAGGGGAATCAAGTCTACATATAAGGTTTTGCCTTTTAGGAATACAACACAAGATCTGTATACATCAGTACTACAGGCAGACTTTCCAGAAGGAAAAGACACAGACAATGTATATCCTAATGGTTCGGGTGTTGATGTCAACTTGGCAGTAAAGTGTGGTGCAACAAAAGAATGAGTTGACCCAGAGTCAATAAGGACATGAGCTAAAAGACCACAGACAGAAAGTGTACCTGACACCACATTTTCAGTAACTTTCGGTTTTCCAGGTACCAAGGCGAAAGCCCGACCTTGGCGGTTTTGATCCTTCTTTTCTCCTCCAGGTCTTGCGGGTCTCTTGGCCAGAGGGGCTAGATGTAGGATTAACCATTTTTGGACAATCCCTTAGCAAATGGCCAAACTGTCCGCATCTAAAACACGCTCCTGTGTCTCGATGGCATTGTCCTCAATGAACCCTCCCACAAGTGGGGCAATTTGGAATAGTGCCACCTCGGGGGTTGGTAGGACCGTGATGGCCTGAGCTAGTTGTGCCCATGTTCATCTTTTTATGAGGTGCAACACCGGGTCTTCTGTTATCTCTTTCTCAGAACCACTTCTTGTAGCTTGATTCTCCGGAACGCGAGGCTTTAATTCCCTTTTCTGCTATGTACGCCCGGTCCACCACTTCTGCATAGGTTGGCAATTTCAAGACCTCAAGTCTGTCTTTAATCCCAGCATCCAACCCTACTTCAAATTTTCTTACTTTTTGAGTTTCAGTGGGGATGACGTATGTTGCAAACCGAGCGAGTTGTGTGAACTTGCTCTCATATTCGGCCACTGTCATGGTTCCTTGCTTAAGATATATGAAGTCGGATGCCTTCTGTTCCCGCAACGAATCTGGAAAGTATTTTTCATAGAATACTTCCAAGAATCTTGCTCAAGTCGTAATTTCTTCTTTGGCCAGAGTGAGAAGCCACCATTCCTGTGCATTGTCTTTGAAAGTAAAAGTGGCGAAAGTTACCTTTTGTCTCTCGGTGCAAGGTAGGGCACGAAAAATCTTTTCCATGTCTTTAACCCAAGCGTTTGCTACCATTGGGTCTGGGCCACTGGTAAATGTGGTAGGTTTCAGATCCTGAAATTGTTTTATAGTAATCGGCCCTTCTCGCCGTTCTAGCGTCCCATTGTTGATGTTAGTTTGCAAAGCGTGCAAAAAGCTAGTAACCGCTCTTTCCATTACTCTTTCCATCGATTCAGTGCCACTAACTGATGACTCACTTCCATTACCATTAGCCATTCTACTAGTAATAAACGAGGCATTATATTCTCAATGCAGTATATATATGTATATATATAGCACAATATATATGTAGTACACTTTATATTTATATAAACTGCCAACATTACACATTTTTATTTATTTATATATATATTTTTTTCAATTCGCATTACATTAATCAGAATATGTTAGTGTCCCATCCCTGCGGTAAACAAAACAAAAGTCAACAAAAGGGGATTAGAATATATCAAAATCAGCATACAAAAGATTTTCTACTATCCGGATCTAGAATGGTGGGTCAGATGGGCCGAAAAACCAGGGGAAATAGTGCTGCATAAAAAGCTCAAACTCCCACCTCAACTGGACTACACCAAAACACACCCATGCTACCTGGACCGTGAAAATGGGGATAGACCGTACATGACCCACAAATGTTCGGTCGACAATCCAAACAGGTGTCTCAACATATGACAGATCATTTTCGAAGTCAACATTTGGAATATTAATGATCTCCAGTGGGTTAGGGACTCTGGTGAAGATATAATCCTCGGGGTATACGTTCCTCCTCCTGGATGCAAACTCTGGGGGTAGAGGACCTATAATATAATGCGGGCGGTCATGACCCGAGGCGACGCCAAGGACGCGAGATGGTCCGAGAAAACGTCTGCGTGTATGGACAAGGCTGTGCATCCATAATAAGCGTGGGACGTCGATAGGGTCAACCTGAATATAAATTGGCCGACCCATCAATCGGTCAAGGCCTGGGTGTAATCCCCTGACTATTTCATCAGAATCTCCCCAACCCTCAGGTGAGGCGGGGGCGGGGGCGGGGTGTTCACCTAAAATTTCATCTAAATTGATGGCCTGGAGGTCATTCCAAAAAGCATCATCAAGATAAATCTCCGACATCCCTACAACACCAGAATAAACGTGAGATTTTACACAGGGAAAAAATTAACGTTACAGGTAAATATTATTTTATTTTTATTTTCCTATATTTTTCTTAGCTTTATGGTTTTATCTATAGATTTATTTATAACTTTTTTTTTTGAACCGTTGCTCTGATACCACCTTTGTCAAGACCCAACCCCAGAGGCTTAGAGTTGGAATCGTGACTTACTAACTTATTCTCATTCAAAACAAATTAAACTGCGCAAGCGAAAAAAAAAAAAATTAAACAGAAATTTTATTTCATGCTACTATTTAAGAAAGAGAAGAAATACATTTCTAGGGCTTTCATTATTTTAATATTCAGTGACCAACCCCGAATAGAAACAAAAGGAAGCAAAAATATAAAAAAAAGAAAAAAGAAAGATAAAATAGTGATTCAGCATCAGTCCATGAGCAGGTTCCATTTTGTGGGGCTATGGGTTTCCCTTATATCTCGTCACCTGAAAGGGTAACAGCTATAAGCACACAACAGAGTGAGAAATATTATGCCAAGAGTGTAGGGAATACAAAATAACCATGGATGATTAGTTAGGCTAAAATATTTGTATAATTTAATTTAAAACAACAATTTATTTAAGTGGCAGAATACAGAAATCATATAAATAATTAATCATAACTACGGTATAAAATAGAACAGAACAGAGGTCACCGAGGTGATAGTCAGAACAAAGGTCAATGGATCCATGACAAACAGAGGACCACAAAGTGGTCAAACAAAGGCCAGTGGTTATTTAAGTCCCCCAAGGCGTGGGACTTCCGTGGTGATACTTACAAAACATAATTGTTTATAAGGTTATAGTCAAATATATACTAAAATTTAAACAAACATATCCATGGGTTTCCTTTTAAGTAAATAGAGTTTAGAAAGTAACCCACATAACTGGAATATTTATAAACATAACTTTTATTTATATAACTTAATAAATATAACTTGTATAAAATAAGTTATGGTAATTCAAAACATTCGTAAAATATATAGTGGTAAGGCAAGGTATAATATAACTCACCTTAATTATAACCCTTAGCCTTACTTCACTATCAGAACTTCCCTACTATGAGTTTCTCCCTCTCGGTTTTTTTTTTTTTTTTTTCACTCTTTCCTTCCTCTTTTTCTTTTTCCACCGTTCAATACGTTTTTCTTCAACCCATCCCACCCTTATATACCCACCAGGCCCTATGATGATATAATCACCCTATTGGGTGACTCAACCTCTCCTATTCTTAAGAGCCCAAGTGGCGCATATACATTTGCCCAGCATCACACGCTCTTAATTACTTAGATTAGCAAATCGTTTATAATCTGATATGAAATTGATTCCAAGATCTGCTATCATTTCCGTAGATATATTATATTTATTATATTTATTTGTTTAGCCCATTTATTTACTATTTTATTTTATTTTATTTATTTGTTTTCTTAATTCTAATTTGGTCCAACTAGTATTATCATCTTATATTTTTGTTAATCTGACCCTAAATAATAATCCCTAATTAATACCATATAACCCAGTGCTAAATTAGATTTTATATTTATTATTAATTATTTAATAATATGTTATCACATACACCCACAATTATATAACTATAAATATTTATGTTGTATTTAATTAAACGTTCAGGGTGTTACAGCCGTCCCCAACCCTTTGGACATTATTAATGTCTAGAATGTCGATTTCAGTAATGACTTAACATGTGTCGAGACACCTGAGTGGATCGTCGACCGAGTATTTTGTGGATACCTATAGTTCGTTCCCCTTTATACAGTTTAGGCAACATGGGTCTATTTCGGGGTAGTGCAGCTAGGATGGGAATTTAAGCTTCTTATGCACCAGTACTTTCCATGGTTGTTTGACTAGATGTCGGAGATGAGGATCCTTTTTGTGAGCTAACCATGATTAATTCTAATCCCTATTTTTGTATTCAAGGATAAGAATGTAGTACTAACACTATATTTGTATCAATAGGAAAGTTGGTGCTATATATATACATGATGCTTTATACATATGATGTCGCGCTCATTAAATTAATTCTCCTAAATTTACCTTATAGTAATGACCAATGATGGTAACGAAACTGGATCATTAGTCAATGGAAAGAATCATGGAAAGAGTAGTGACTAGCTTTCTGCAAGCCCTCCAAACCAACATAAACAACTGAATACCAAAACGGCAGGAAAAGACGATTATGATAAAATAGTTCCAGGATCTAAAGCCCACCATATTCACCAGCAGTTCAAATCCATTGATAGTAGAATCTTGGGTTAAGGACATGGAAAAGATTTTTCGTGCGCTGCCTTGCATAGAAAGACAGAAGGTAACTTTTGCTACTTTCACTTTCAAAGATAATGCATAAGAATGGTGGATTCTCACCATAGATAAAGAAGAAATTGTGATTTGGCAAGATTCTTGGAAGTATTTTATGAAAAATACTTTTCAGATTCACTACGAGAACAAAAGGCATCAGAATTCATATATCTAAAGCAAAGAACAATGTTGGTGGCCGAATATGAAAGCAAATTCACTCAACTAGCCCGATTCGTAACATATGTCATTCTCACTGAAGCCCAAGAAGCTAGGAAGTTTGAAGTCGGCTTAGGTGATGACATCAGAAACAAGATTGAAGTTCTAAAGAAGCTAACATATGCAAGAGTAGTGCATCAAGCATACATCGCCGAAAAAGGGATTAAAGCCTTGCGCTTCGGGGAACCATGTCAAAAGAAGCGATTTTGGAAAAGAGAACACAGAAGATCTGGTGTTGCGCCTCCCAAGAAGGTAAATACGGGCTCAACTAGTCCGGGCAATCATGGTCCTACTGGCACTATTCCAAATTACCCTACGCGTGGGAAGGCTCATAGGGGATAATGCATCGAAGCACGGGAGCATGTTTTAGATGCGGTCAAGTTGGCCACTTGCTGTGAGATTGTCCAATGTTTACCAATCCTGTAGCAGGCCTCTTTGAACCAGCCTCAAAACCTGTAATACCTAGAGGAGTGAGGAAGGACCGAAAAGGCCAAGGAAGAACTTTTGCCTTGGTACTTGGAAACTTGGAAGTTACTGAGAATGTTGTGTCAGGTACACTTTTTGTCTGTGGTCATTTAGCTCATGTTCTCATTAACTCTGGTTCCACTCATTTTTTTATTGCACCACATTTTGCTTCCAAGTTAGCATCAACACCCGAACCCTTAGGATATATACTATCAGTGTCCTTTCCTTCTAGTAATTCTGCTCTTGGTACTGATGTGTACAAATCTTGTGCTATATCCTTAAAAGGTGAAACCTTATACGTAGACTTAATTCCTCTCTGCATTGGTAACTTCGATGTGATCTTAGGAATGGATTGGCTGGCTGCTAACCGCGCCTCTATCGATTGCAAAGTCAAAAAGGTCTTTCTTCGGTTACCAAACTAACTCGAGCTTATTTTTAATGGAACTGGAGTTTCCACCCCTCCATGTACTATATCCTCCATACAGCCCAACGACTTTTAAGAAAGGGTTGTTGTAATTATATCTGTTATGTGATCGATACTCAACAAGAGGCCTCCACCATTGATGCAATCCCTGTGGTTTGAGAATTCCTGGATGTCTTTCCTAAGGACCTACCTAGTGCCTCAGTTGACTGGGAAATTGAATTCACCATTGAAACCCAACCTAGTACATAACCAATATCAAAAGCTCTTTATCGTATGTCAATGACAAAATTGAAAGAACTGAAGACTCAACTCTAGGAACTACTGGACAAAGGCTTCATTCAACCCAATACCTCGCTCTAGGGAGCTCCAGTACTGTTCGTAAAGAAAAAGAATGGCACGATGAGGTTATGCATCGATTATCGGGAGCTAAACATGGTCACTATCAAGAATCAGTAACCTCTGCCACTAATCGATGACTTGTTCGATCAATTTCAAGGCGCCCAAGTATTCTAAAAAATTGACTTGTGTTCTGGCTACCATCAATTAAAAGTCAAAATGGGAAGTATCGAAAAGACTGCCTTTAGAACACATTACGGGCACTACAAGTTTCTCGTCATGCCATTTGGTGTCACAAATGCTCAAGCAGCCTTCATATACCTCATGATTTGAGTGTTTAAACCATATCTTGATGAGTTCGTCATTGTCTTCATTGACGATATTCTCATATACTCCAAGTCACCGGAGGACCATGAGCAGCACTTGTGAACAGTTCTGCAAACACTATGTAATCACAAGCTTTATGCTAAGTTGAAGAAATACGAATTATGGATCACTAGTGTACACTTCCTCGGTCATGTCATTAACAAGGATGACATCTCAGTCGACCCCTAAAAAGTTACAACAATCATAGATTGGTCACGACCTACTAACGTGTTTGAATTTGAAGCTTCTTGGGTCTAGCTGGCTATTACCGACGCTTGGTTCAAGATTTCTCGAAGATAGCATCACCCTTGACTCAGCTAACTTAGAAGAACACACCTTTTGAATGGACTGATAAACAAGAACGTTGCTTCCAAGAGTTAAAAAGCAGACTTGTGTCAGCTCCTATACTAGCCCTCCTTACGGGAACAGATGGGTTTGTAATTTATAGTGATGCCTCATACAATGGTTTGAGTTGCGCTCTTATGCAAAAAGGGAAAGTCATTTCATATGCCTCATGTTAACTAAAGACTCACGAGAAGAACTACCCAACCCATGATCTAGAATTGGCTGTAGTGATCTTCGCCTTCAAGATCTGGCGACATTATCTCTATGGAGTAACCTAAAAGATTTACACTGATCAAAAGAGTCTCAAATATTTGTTTACACAGAAAGAACTGAATATGAGGCAACGACGATGGCTAGAATTTATGAAGGACTACGATGTAGAAATCCATCACCATCTAAGCAAAGCTAACGTAGTAGCAAATGCACTAAGTCAAAAAACGACCAGAAGTTTGGCATGTACCCTCTTTCCCTGCAAGATCAATTGATTGCTCGCCAACATAATCGTGGAACTTGTGTTGATAGAAGAGATTAGAACACGCCAATGTGAAGATAAACTTTAGAAAAAATATGAGTCACTATAAGCAATGAGATGCTAAAATTTCAAAATCAAATTTGCGTACCCAACATTCTAAAACTCAAGAAAAATATATTGGTGGAGGCTCATAGCTCTAACTTTATAGTCCATCCTGGTAATACAAAGATGTACCACGACTTGAAGGAACACTACTAGTGGACAGGAATGAAAAGAGACATAGTAAGCCATGTCTCCAAATACTTGTATTGTCAACGGGTTAAAGCAGAACATCAGAGACCCGCAGGAATGCTGCAACCACTCCCTATTCTTGAATGAAAATAAGAACACATTACTATCGACTTCGTGGTCGGGTTACCACAGTCAGTCTTGAAGAACGATGTAATATGGGTTATAGTAGACCGATTGACGAAGTCAGTGAATTTTCTACCAATTAAAATCACGTACTCCCTTACTAAGTTCGCCACCCTATACATCATGAAAATCATTCGTTTTCACGGTACCCCAATTTCAATCATGTCTGATCGAGACCCCCATTTCGTGTCTCACTTCTAGAACAAATTGCAAGAAGCCATGGAACAACTCTGAAGTTTAGCACTGCCTATCACCCGCAAACTGATGGACAATCTGAAAGAACAATTCAGACTTTGGAAGACATGTTACATATACGCGTGCTAGACCTTAAAGGTAACTGGGATGAGCACTTACCTTTAGTGAAATTCTCCTATAACAACAGTTACCAAACAAGCATTAGAATGGCACCATACGAAGCACTTTATGGAAGGAGACGTTGATCGCCTTTGTGTTAGGCGGAAGTCAGAAACAGGAAGTTGATAGGCCCTGAAATCGTGCAATAATGAGTGATAAAATTCAACTCATCTAAAAGCGAATTCGTATTGCCCATAGCCGCCAAAAAAGCGATGCAGATGCATAGAGACAGGACTTGGAATTTCAAATAAGAGATCATGTGTTCCTAAAAGTCTCACCAACAAAAGGGGTTATCCGATTTGGAAAGCGAGGAAAGTTAAACCCATGTTACATCGGGCCATTGAAGATACTAGAAATGATTAGACTTGTGGCATATCGCCTTGCATTGCCACCTAAACTGTCTAATGTTCACAATGTGTTTCACGTTTCGATGCTTTGTCGATATCTTCGAGATCTAGAGCATGTTGTCAATTATGAGAACCTGGAAGTTCAAGAAGATCTCTTTTATGAAAAACAACCAGTGCAGATTCTCGATTGACGCAATCAGGTTCTTTGAAACAAGACTATACCTCTTGTAAAAGTCTTATGGAGGAATCATTAAGTCGAAGAAGCAACATGGGAAACTGAAAGTCAAATGCGGACCAAATACCCATACCTCTTAGAAAATCCAGGTACATTGAGTTTGGAGACAAACTTTTATTTAGGAGGGGAGAAATGTGATACCCAAAAAATAACACGAAAAAACAAAATAATAATACAATAATTAAAATAAAATATTGAATGTTTGAGGGTATGTGATAAGGTGTAATTTAATTAGGGATTCCATATTAGCAAAACCAAGTGATATAAAGCTAGGTAAAGCAAAAGAACATTTTGAGATAAATATTAATCTTAATAGATAAGGATTTGGGATCATGGATAAGGATTTGGGAACCTGTCCACTGCAACGTGTCTTAGGAGGGCAATTAACAGATACCACCTGTCACACCTAGTAAACAATAGGGGGTGAATCACCATTAACCTCGAGGTATATAAGGGGTACATTGTTAATCATCGCAAAATATATATATATATATATAACGGAGAGGCCGCATACAAATAAGGGGAAGGGAAATCAATAGTAAGAAAAGGTTAAGGGTCAATATTAATGTGAGTTATATTATACTTTGAGTTACCATAACATATTTTACGTATGTTTTGAATTACCATAATTTATTTTATACAAGTTATGTTTTATAACTTATATTTAGATTTCAAGTATGTTATTTATTTTCTGAACTCCATTTTCTTAAATTGAAACTCATGGAAAGGTTTATTTAAATTTTAGAAATTATTTGACAATGATTATAGAAATATTTATTTTTGGTGAGTACCACCACGGAAGTCCCATGCTTTGGGGGATTTAAATAACCATTAGCATCTGATTGGTCACTTTGTGGTCTTCTGTTTGTCATGGATCCATTGACCTCTTTTTTGTTTTGTTTTATACCAGTTTCTGTCACTTAAATAATTTGTTTATTCACATTAAGTTATGTTTAATGTTTTAGTTTAAATACCTATCCATGATTATTTTGTGCCCTTATGCTCTTGACATAATATCTCTCACTCTATTATGTGCTTATAGTCATTACCCCTTTCAGGAGATGAAATATAAGAAAGGATTATGACCTCATGTAGTGGACCAGCACAAAACTTGTTGACGACATTTTTATTTTTATTTTTTTTCTTTCCTTAATTTTTCTTTGTTTTATTTTCGATTACTGAAACAAACCTATTCATGGGTTTCAATTTAAGCAAATGGAGTTTAGAAAATAAGTAACGTACTTGAAATCTAAATATAAGTTATGAAACATAACTTGTATAAAATAAATTATGATAATTCAAAACATACGTAAAATATGTTATGGTAACTCAAGGTATAATATAACTCACTTTAATATTGACCTATAGCCTTTTTCTTACTATTGATTTCCCTTCCCCCTATTTGTATGCGGCCTCTCGGTTATATATATATGTTTTATTTATTTTTATTTTTTTGTTGTTGTTGCGATGGTTAACAGTGTACCCCTTATATACCCGAGGTTAATGGTGATTCACCCCATTTTCATCATTACCCTCCTGATGACTCACCCTCCCTGTTTACTAGGTGTGACAGGTGGTATTTCTTAATTGCCCTGCTAAGATACGTTGCTCTGGACATGTTCCCAAATCCTTATCCATGATCCCCAAATCCTTTTCTATTATGATTAATATTTATCTTAAAATGTCCTTTTGCTTTACTTAGCTTTATACCACTTGGTTTTGATAATATGGAATCCCTAATTAAATTACACTTTATTACATACCCTCAAACATTCAATATTTTATTTAATTATTTAATTATTATTTTATTTTTCCGTGCCATTTTTGGGGTGTCACACAATAAGTACTCATTAACTT
This sequence comes from Camellia lanceoleosa, assembly GCA_025200525.1. Classification (NCBI taxonomy): domain Eukaryota; kingdom Viridiplantae; phylum Streptophyta; class Magnoliopsida; order Ericales; family Theaceae; genus Camellia; species Camellia lanceoleosa. The sequence continues at coordinate 112,647,085 of CM045765.1, read as the reverse complement.
GCTTCCAAAAGAACCCTTCCAATGCTTAATATATATATATAAGGAATATAAAGCCCCTAACATGGACAACATCATTAAATCTCAAACATGTATATTCGTTGAACTCTAGAGATTTACAAAAAAAAAAAATACCCCACATGCGGTTATATATTCAATATTTCTAGAATATGAATCTATAGAATGTGACACAATAAGTCAAGTATAATAAAATGCCCCCAAGGGCTATAAATTCCAAGGCTTATGCTCGGTTACACAAAATGGTTTTCAAACTCATACACGTAAAGCCCTTGTCTTGTCAAAAATAATTACCACAAAAGAAAAGAGTTTTGTGCTCTCAAAATGTATTCCACGCCTGTAACTCGGCGAAATCACCACAACATTTCTTGCACAAAATCCCATAAGGTGAGCACAACGCTCAGTAAGAAAATCTTAATAAAGTATATACATTTTATACAATTTCCTGAGATGAATGCATATGTCGTGCAATGTTCAAAAACATATATCTCTATCTTTTAGAAACTTTTGAGCATAATGCAATTTGAGAATTCAACAATTTCAATAATTTCAATATAGTTCAAAGGGGGCAGTAAATACGACTCAGGTAATCCTTAGGTTGGTGTCTGCAAGTAGGCATAACAAACACTACCATTCCCACTTTACCGGTTGCTAATCGGAAGGCATGTGATACCTCATCCGTGCGTGTTTTCGGTCTTTCACCATGGACACTTAGGCCAACTTAACCAATACCAGCTACACTTCCTATCTAGACTTATCGATGTATTTACCCCAGAAACAAATCAATATGATCTTGTTTCACAAAACAATTTCCTTTCTCAAAGTAATACTTTTCCCATGCAAGATTCAAAATCAATTACATCAATGATAAAATAGAATGGTGATACAAATGTCTAATGCAATAATAAAGTTCCATTTAATGATCTTAACAATGCCAATTCGAAAGGTGATGATAATGAAATAAAGTGCGAATGCAATGTATTTCTATATTAATGTCTTGAAATTTCTCAATTTCTCAATTCATCCAAACAATCCTCCATTGTGATCAAATTCCACATCTCTTATCAATAGAACATCATAATATATATTTCCAAGAAATAATATAACAATATCAACATTCATATATTCTCTACATGTTAAACATCATTTTCTAAACTTGGTATTCCAAGACGAACCAACGATAAGTTTTAAAATCAATTGTTCTCTTTTCCTCCATGAATTCCCTCATTTGATACAACCATAGGAATTTCTCCATCATTTATTCACATAACAATTTACCAAGCATAAATTTCACAATACCTCAAAATTTTTTTTTTCCCAAAATCCCCAAATTCTAGGATAGGATTTCCACCAAAATAAGTTTTTTGTTCTATTTTTGAAAGGATTTTTCCAAAACAACACCCACACCTTAGGACATAATTCATATTCTCAAAAGTTCTGGGAAAATTAGAGAAGCTCCACTCATACAATTATCTAGGGTTTCACAACGCAAAAATCATGATCCAAACATGATAAAATACTCAAAACATGCATAAACTTGTAAAACCACATATATAACTCAAAGATTATTCCTACCTAAAGTTTGGGAGATGAAGAGGAAGAAAACCCTAGAAGTCAAGGTTGACGAAAAATCAATCCAATCGGCTATAAACGTCACCATCGTTGCCCTCTTCGATTTGGTGTAAAAAGCCCTCTCAAACTCTTGAAGATTTGAGCTAAATCTTATAGAAAAAATGGATTTTGAAGTGTTTGTAGAGAGCAGAGAGAGAAAAGATGAGTATATAGAGAGAAAGAGAAGTGAAAATCTGTGCAAAAAAATGTTTTTGGCATTAGTTTTGAGGAAAAGAGCACGAATTTCAAGATAGACATGTCAAAATTTGCACGAGCGGTTTCAATTCCGCATGAGCAGAATTTCTTATGCACGGCTAAGGAATCATGCCTTCAAGTGACATGCCTATATCTTATGCACCCATGGATGCAAATCGCTAATGAAGTAGCAGTGTTCTCGTGGGTATAAATTATCATTAGAATGCCTCATCTTCCATATTTAAAGATTGTCAATATTATGGTAGTGATTCTAACATCTATTGCCAACATAATGGCATGATAAATGATATGAAAAGAATGATTCGACTTTGTGACGATGAAATTTATTAGTGTGAGAATCAAATTTTTGCCCTACAAGAAGAAATTAATTCTCTTGATTGGCAAAAATTTCAAATAAGTTCATGATTACCATATTATTTGATGCAAAATATATGAATTACCTTGATGGGAAAATTCATCAACTTAATTGTCAATTTTGTCAAGCTGGTGGAGAAATTCAACATTGGAATAAGAAATTAGATAATCTTAAAAAGCACCTATTTTATGGGTTGTTAAGAGATTTTTCTAAGCAAAGCTTTGTCTATATGAAAGTCATGGCTAAGAAAAAATTAAGTTTTAAAAATGGCATGGCTGGAGGCAATTTTTCAAGCCATTAGTCATTGAAAAAAAAGGCCAAATTCTTTTGCCAAAGGATATTGAACATTTTTATGTTGAAAATCCAACTGGAGAGCATGATTTTAAGCCAAATCTATGGCAAAGAATGATGAACAACCATCACAAAATGATGGTGAAAATTCAATTGAAGGGCATAGTTTTAAGTTAAACATGGCTAAATTTGATGAACAACTATCATAAAATGAAGGTGAAAATTTAATTGGAGGGTATGATTTTAAGCCAAATATGGCTAGAATTTATGAACAACTCATATTTTTTGAATTTGAATTTTTTGACATTATTAATTTGTCAAAAAGTTCAATTTTCTAAAGCCAAATAATATGATGATTTCTTCCATCCAACGACTACAATGGTTTGTGGTTCACACCAAAAATTAATTTTGATGAAGTGGTATACAAAAAAGAAAATTTTGAATTTTGAATTTTGAATTTTATTTCTGTTTTTTATATAATGGTGTGGCCACAGTAACAAAAACGCTATGTATATATATATATATATATTATATAGAATAACAATGCTCAATTGATTATAACTTTCAAGTTTCTATTATATATTTATATTCATACAACTCTTCAAGAATTCAACAATTTGAGTGTTCTTATTCTTAAAGAATTGGGGGGCATTGTTTGTACAATAAATAATTTTTCTGCCAATTATGACCACTATTTAATTACTATTACTATTATAATTGTTGTTGTTCTTATTTTTATTGTGCAGGACATGTGGCTCTCCCTTAATTCGTGGCGGTTTAGAGAGGTCGGAAGAGAAGTTGTGCAAATTCAGGAATGGATGACAAGTGGTAGCCTAGGATGGAGATGGAAGTTTTTTGGAAGTTATATGGATGGTTGAGTGGTGGTTAATAGAATTTCTTTCCTTCATGTTGTTTTATAAATTGCCATTGATGATTTTATTGTAATGATCTTTAATAAATTAAATATAAGACTTGGTTTCTATTTCTTTTCAATTTTAGGAGTAGATTTAATCTACAGAAGTGTGACAACCCTCACCTCTAATTAGTGCTAAACTGTGATTGAGCATGATAAGTAACTGATTAGAATGAAATCCTGAATTGATTGTAGGAGTGTATTGTTTTAAATGCATTTCTATCTGTTTGATTATGAATGAATCTGTTCGTGTGTTTATTTCGAAATGCAAATTGAAGGCCTTATCGACGGCCGAATCAGAAATTGATTAGTGTTATATGTTAATTAGAATTTATGTGATTTTATGGTAGGTTTAATTAAAATTTAATTTGGAATGATTAAATTAGATTAAATAATGCTAGTTTAGTTGAATATAGTTAATTACTTTTTTACCCTTTAGTGGACTCCCTTAAGAACTATTGTTTAATCCCCATTACCTACACACTTGACACACCATTCTTCACCCTTTTTCTGAAGCAAGCCGTGAGAGAGAGTGAGATAGGAGAATTGGTTTCAACAAGAGATTAACTTGGAGAGTTAGAAGGAATTGAAGGAATTTTGCAAAATTGAGCTAGCATACTTGGAATTCTAGACCTAAGGTAGGAGTTTCACCCTTTCAATTATGAATCTAAGTTGTATCTTGCATGGTTCATGGAATTTGGAGTTTAAAGTCAAGAATTGACTTAAAGAGTTGATTTGAGTAGCTATTTCATGCATGTACATGTTCTTGAAATTTGAAGTTGTTTTGCATGAAATTCTTACATGCATGTGCATATTTTAGTAGAGGTCCATGAATTCACCATGTTCTTGAGCTAAAACTTGCATTTGATCATGTTTTGGGGCATTAGAGTTTTAAGGAACTCATGCATGTATGATTTTGCCTTGTTCTCATATTTACATTTGAATTTTTGTTCAAATTGGCTTACCTTTGGGCTTGATTTTACAAATTGATCTTCAAAGACATGTTATACCATGAGTTTTCAAGTGTTTTCCAGTAAATTGGCCCAAAAGGTTAAGTTTTGATGTGTTGAATGCTTGGTTTGAGCTTTGAAGGCAAATCTGGAAAACCTAGAATTTGGGTTCCTCGCTTGAGCGAAGGATTCCACGCTCGAGCGAGCACCTATGTATTCAGAGGTTCGTTTGAGCGACGAAATGTTGGCTCAAGCGTGAATTGCAAGCTCTCAGGTTTTTGGTGCATGCAGACGCACGCTTGAGCAACGAGATCTACACTTGAGCAAATGATGTGTCTCATGCTCGAGTGAGCATCGAGCGGAGATTTTCAACAACCAGTACTTTTGCATTTTTATAGACCGCTCGAGCGAAGGAGTTTACGCTCGAGCGACCCCTCTATTTTGATAAGCTTGCTCGAGCGAAGAAAGCTACGCTCGAGCGAGACTCCTGTTTTCAGCAAATTTTGAAAAATGTTTTAAAGTACTTCTTTGCATCCTCATTCCATCCTAGGCATTTCTAGGCCTAGTTTAAGGCATCTTAATGAGAATATTGACGTAGAACCACATCGAGTCTAGTTAAGGGACGAGTTATTAATCCCAAGTGTGTAACTTAGTGTGTGTTCATTCTGCAACTGTGTAGGGTTGGCATCCGAGGATGCTCACTAGCCTATCTGTAGCCCAGTGCTCTGTGAGTAACAATGTTGTAAAGATATGTTCAATTATGATTATTTTCTGTATGATCCACTGTTCTGCTTACTGAAAAATTATTGTTTAATGAATGAATGTTTGTCCTATTTGTAAACTGTACTTGTGGCATCCATAGCAATTTCTTTATTCTTGTCTTTATTCTTTATCTTTACAGAGATCTCTGTCGGTTCCCATGTTTGGAACTACTACTGTTTACTGTTATGATGGCCATCAACTGACTGTTCGGTCTATTAAGACCTACTGTACTGTTTTGCTATTGGATGTACCACCTATGACTACTATGGTTTCTAAGTGATTGATATGACTGTTTAAATACTGAAAGGACATTCATTCTTAACTTCTTTACACAATTGTTATTCACTGGGCTTTAGTTCACTGTTTATATATATATATGTAGGTGTTCAGGCACCGGATCGATGCTAGGAGCATCGGGTTAAGCTCCAGTTTTGTCAAGCCAACCGTTGTGCCTCACTGCGAGGTTTCGAGTCTGTCCAAGCTAAGGCTGTTTTTGGGGTGTCTCAGTCTCACCCTTTGTCCCTGTTCTATAATAAATGTTATAGACTCCTACTGTACAGTTGTGGCATAAGGATTGAATCCCTAACTTGTACGTTATATATATCTGATATGTAAATGTGTTTTGGTTATGAATGTGACTTGTTCATAAAAGTCTTTTTGCATTCAGATTTTCACAGCTCATTGGATATCTTTTACTTACTTTTTGGCTTCCGTCTGCCCCTTACTCTGTATTACTGTTATTGCTGTGAAGCAGGCCTTTGGTAATCACGGATTACTGGCCGGTTACGATACTAAATTCATAGGAGCGGGGGTCGTGACAAGAAGTAATTCAAATATAGATAGGAGTAGTTTTAATATATTTTACTTGTAATTTGATTGTTTATTCAATCATTTTACTTGTCATCTTCTTCTTCTCTCTTTCATTTTTTCTTATTTGTTTTGCTATTATTTTTACTTCAAGAAAGTCTATGAATTTTTAAAATATAGAATCTCAACACAATTATTTGATCATTGTGTAGTTTGATGAAATTTTGATTAAGACTTTGTCGATCTAAGTTTGATTAAAATTTTACTAACAATTTTTATTGTTTGTATCATAAATAATTTTGATGTCGATTATGATCACATTATTTATTTACTATTTATTATTATTATTATTATTGTTATTGTTGTCCTTGCTTTTATTGTGCAAGACATGTGGCACTCCCTTAATTACTTGGCGTTTTAGAGAGGTTGGAAGAGAAATTGTGCAACTTAAGGGATGAATGACAAGTGGTAGCTTAGGACGAAGATGGAAGGCATTGTGCCTGTTTGGTGCAGCTTAAAAGCTGCTTATTTCAGATTTCAGCTTAATTTAAGTTATTTTGATGTGTTTGGTTTAGCTTATAGCTTATAGCTTATAACTTTTTGGAAGTCAGAAATCAGCTTATTCTTTGAGTGGGGCAGGAGATGCTTAATTTATAAGTCAGAAATCAGCTTATGTTCATAGTTATAAGTTATAAGCTGTTTAGCCATAAGGTATAAGTACTTTCCCACAGCTCTACCAAACAGGGCCATTGGAAGTTATATGGGTGGTTGAGTGATGGTGAGTACAAGTTTTTTCCTTAGTGTTGTTCTATAAATTGTTATTGGTGACCTTATTGTGATATCTAAGCAAATCAAATAATGGCTTGATATCTGTTTCTTTTCTGTTAGATTTAACTTACATAAGAGTGATTCAAACTTAGATATGAATAGTTTTAATATATTTTACTTAAATTTGATTGTTTATTTAATTATTTAATTTTATTATCTTCTTTTCTTTTTTTCTTGTTTGTTTTGTTATTATTTTTACTTTAAGGAAGTTCTTAAACTTTCAAACTCCAATACAATTGATTGATCATTGTATTATTTTATGAAATTTTAGTTAAAACTCTATCAATCTAAGTCTAGCAAAATAACAATAATTATAAATAATTATTATTATTAAAAGGCCAGTGAAATAAAAGCCCTCCTCCTTACCCGTAGGCATGATAAATGATGCCAACAAAAACAAAAAGTAACTATTACTTAAAAGTCTAACAAAATAAAACTTTTAATTATTATTATCTAAATGCACCAATTGTATAATCAGCAAGAATAGATATGTAATAATAAATAATAGTAAATTTTACAATTTAAAATAATAATAAATATTATTTAAATTATTTTTAAACATAAAAAAGTATAATATTTGAAATTACACTTTTCACCTCAAGATTAGCAACGAGTCATGCTATGATACATACCTTTTTACTATATGCAAGTTATAAATATTACAAATGTCATAATTAAATTATTTTCAGTCATAATTAAAATAAAAAAATTTATAATCAAATATCACATAAGGTATAACCAAAAATATTTAGACCATAACTAAAATAATGTTATAATCAATGTCATAATAAATTATAACTAATATCATAATAAGCTATAATCAAATCACAATAAACACTATAATAAGTCATAATCAAATATTACAAAAATTATAATTGAAACATATAATACAAACCTAGGTTTGTATTATAGAATTTTTCGAGTCATAACCATATCATAACGAATACTATAATAGATCATAATTAAATATTATAAAAATTATAACTGAAACATATAATACAAACCTAGGTCCGTATTATAAAATTTTTTGACTAAGGGTACTGGGCCAATACTAGGCATAGGTTGAAGAAAGAAAAGAAGACATATTGATGATGTACTTCTCCAAAACGTGGTCTGTGAGACTGTAACTCATTTGAATAAAATAAATGGGACCAACATTCAAGAACCTAGAATTGGACTACAAATGGTCCCAAGTCTCCATTGCCCAACCAAAAACTTAATGTTCATGTACCCAAGTAGATTAGTGTTGGAAATTCTTTAAGGTTGGTGCCCTTTCATCAATATTTTGCTCAAAAGTAGTACAAACAAATGTTTTATACATAACTACATTAGTGGCCTTTTAAAATTAGAATTAATTATATTAAGAATTTTTTAATTCATTGTGACTATTAAATTATTTTTGTATCTATAAACCTATACATTTTAATTATTTTAGATCACTCTCAGGACGAATATATTTGTACGATTTTTATAGTTAATAGGCTCAATATAAATAGATTTATAGATGATGAGAGATTAAATAATACTCAATAATACTTTAGGATTCTTGTCAGGAGCGGGGATATGTCGATCTTAGTGCTGTCAGTTGGCACCACTGAATTTCAAAAAAAATTTAGAGTATATGCAATTTCTATATAAAATTTTTGAGTATTTACATATTGAATCCAGAGGGCCTAAAAAAGAAAATTATACAGATTGAAACCCACTGGACCTAACCCAAAAAAAAAAAAAAAAACTCATTCTAAGTTGTTATTAGTAGTCTAGAAACAAACTCACTCTTTGTTTATTTTCTCTGAATAAATGACCCCACTGAAAAAACAAAATTCTGGCCACCTCACTGCAAAGGACCATTTTATTAATAAATAATCAAGTTAATTAATAATTTTTAATAATATTATAAATATATTTTAATTAATAATTATGTAATTTTATTGTTTTTTAGGAGAGTAGTTATGAATTTTATTTTTTCTATTAATTCTGTTATATAAAAAAATTATAATAAGAAGATATTTGTAATTTTCAGAACTATAAAAAACAATTTATATTTTAAGCAAACTTTTAAAGGTGTATTTGTAATTTACCTTCAATTTTTTATTTCATCTACTAATCCCATCATAACTTATCATTTATATTCTCATTCGTAATCATAATCAAATCATATACTCAATATTGCACCTCATATGATTTCACAATATAATTTATGCAGTCTTTTCAATAAAATTATTATATTTAATCTCATTAAAAATAACCATAGAACCAAACATAGCCTAAATTTATTACTGTTTTTACACTGGGAGCCGAATGCTTGTGAACAAGTGGAAACACATGTTGATCCTTAATTTTACAAATGAGAAGCAAACTGGCCATGGGGGTGAAGAAAAGTGATGTTATGTTGGCTTTACTGCCATGGCCACAAGGTGTTTGATGTTTTGCCTAGTAGAGACCAACCACAATGATCAAAATATACCTTTAAAAGTTTGCTTAAAATATAAATTATTTTTATAGCACACACTTCGTTTAAAATATATGGTCAGATTTACATCCAGAGATTAACTAGACTTTAATAATGATACTGCTATGTTTGGCTGTTAAAGTCTTCTGGGTTTAATTGGGTTAGAAATGATAAAAAAAAAAAAAAAAAATGAAGGGAAAATGTTCAAGTCTTTATAATCTCCCAAAATACACACACACACACACACACACACACACATATATGGAGGCCAATTTTGGGTCTCTTATGTAATTGTTCAGAAAGCCAATAAACTGAGGCTTGGATGGTGGCTAGTCAAAGAAAGATGAAGTGATCATGACACTTTTATCACATTCTTAAATTTCATATTGCTGCTTTTAATTGCAATTCTTTGAATTGCTTGAGTTATATTTCAACACTACTGACCTAACTATTGGGTTGGGTTTCCTTCCTATGTGGAGGAAGGCCCAAAACATTTAGTAAGCCCATGTGAATTCCAAAGCCCACATGGAGAAGTTATGTTTTTGAAAAGATCTGGCCCACAAGTTTAGGATTAAAAACCCTTTCTTTGAAACACAATAGGAGACTAGAAGCTGCCACCAAAAACAGAGGAGAAGAAAAATTCTGTCCAGCAGTGATCAAGCTATCCGATCAACAAGCATCTGTGGTCCGATTGAGCTGAAATTTGGTAGGCGAGTTCACAACTCAAGACTCTAAATTCTGGACGGTGGAGATCAGATTTGGAGTATTCTAATGCTGGTTTTTTGGCCCGTGAACAGTAGCATTTTTTGGTGAGATTTTTCCTAAACTTTGTAGTTTGATTTTTGGTTGCCAAGGAAGCTTATTTGTAAGTTGTTCTTGATTGTTTGCCTCTAGTTCTATCTAGAGAGAACTCTTGTATGCCCATTATTTGTTTATAGTGGAGATATTTGGTGGACTACGGTCCCATGGTTTTTCCTTTCCACATCGGGAAGGTTTATCCACGTTAAAAATTGCTATCGCCTTATTGTGTGATTGTTGAATCATCGTCTTCAGATTTTTTTTCAGAATATATTGTGCTCTATTAAATTGTTTCCTAATAGGTTCACACAAAGAGGGAGAATAAACTACTTCCGCTATTTTTGTGCCGGATTCGGATATTTCGAATTGGTTTTTGTTTTGTTTTCTCCCAACATAGTGGTATCAGAGCTAAGTTCATATTGTTGTGGGTCTTGTGTTGAATAATGGAAGCAAATTTAAGTAGAATGGTTACTTTGAATGGTTCTAATTATCACACATGGAAAGGAAAAATGGAAGACCTCCTTTATGTGAAACAATTTCATCTACCGGTGTTTGCTACTGAAAAACCAGAAAATAAATCTGATGAAGAATGAACATTATTACATCGACAAGTGTGTGGGTACATTAGGCAATGGGTGGATGATAATGTTTTGAATCATATTAGTGGAGAGACACATGCCCGTACACTCTGGAACAAACTTGAACAATTATATGCTCGGAAGACTGGAAACAATAAAATGTTTCTAATAAAGCAATTGATGACTTTGAGATACCAAGATGGAACCTCATTGACAGATCACTTGAACACTTTTCAATGAGTAATTAATCAGTTGGCTGGAATGGGTATCAAGTTCGACGATGAGGTACAGGGGTTGTGCTTGCTTGGTACATTGCCGGACTCTTGGGAGACATTTAGAATGTCATTATCTAACTCGGCCCCGGATGGTGTAATCAATATGGATCTGGCTAAGAGCAGTATTTTAAATGAAGAGATGAGGAGGAAATCACAGGGATCTTCTTCACAGTCAGAGGTTTTGGTTACATAAAGGAGGGAGAGAAGCAAAAGTAGAGGTCCGAAGAACAGAAATAGAGGTAGAAGCAAGTCCAACAAGTTTGCTAATGCTGAGTGTTATCATTGTGGCATGAAAGGGCACATCAAGAAACAGTGCAGAAAATTGAAGAGAGAGAACAAGGAGAAAGGGATTGAGCATGATGGAAAGGATAATGATCAAGTTGCCACCGCTACTTCCGAAGACTTTCTCATTGTTTATGATGAAGATGTTATTAACATAGCATGCCATGAGACCAACTGGGTGATTGATAGTGGTGCCTCTATTCATGCTACATCTCGAAAAGATTTCTTCACATCCTACATACCTGGTGACTTTGGTTTGGTAAAGATGGGTAATGATGGCTTGGCCAAAATTATTGGTGTTGGAGACGTGCACTTGGAGACGAATAATGGCACGAGGTTGGTTCTTAGAGATGTAAAGCATATTCCTGATATCCGCATGAATTTGATTTCTGCAGGTAAACTTGATGATGAAGGGTATTGCAACACTTTCAGTAATGGTCAGTGGAAGCTCACTAGGGGTGCTATGGTTGTGGCTCGAGGCAAGAAGCATTCTACTTTGTACGTAATGCAGGCAAGGCTCCCCAAAGAAGTTATTAATGCAATGGATGATGAGTCTACAGTGGAATTGTGGCATAAAAGACTTGCTCACATGAGTGAGAAAGGCCTGGCAACATTGGCTAAAAAGAATCTTCTGTCTGGAATGAAGAATGCACTTTTGAAAAGGTGTACTCACTGTTTGGCAGGAAAACAGAATAGAGTTTCCTTCAAGAGTTCCCCTCCTTCGAGAAAGCCAAATGTACTTGATTTGGTACATTCAGATGTTTGTGGTCCTATGAAGACAAGAACACTTGGTGGCTCCCGTTACTTTGTGACCTTCATAGATGATTATTCAAGGAAGTTGTGGGTTTACACTTTAAAAGGCAAAGATCAAGTGTTGGAGACTTTTAAACAGTTCCAAGCCTTAGTTGAGAGACAGACTGGGAAGAAGCTCAGGTGCATTAGAACAGATAATGGGGGAGAGTATTGCGGTCCTTTTGATGATTATTGCAGACAACAGGGTATTCGACATCAAAAGACACCCCCGAAGACTCCTCAGTTGAATGGTTTAGCTGAAAGGATAAACAGGACACTGGTTGAAAGAGTTAGATGCTTACTTTCACAGGCACGGTTGCCAAGATCCTTTTGGGGTGAGGCTTTGAGCACAGCTGTACATGTTCTTAATCTCACACCATGTGTTCCTCTTCAGCTCGATGTACCAGACAGAGTTTGGACTGACAAGGATGTTTTCTATGATCACTTGCGTGTCTTTGGATGTAAAGCATTTGTTCATATTCCCAAAGATGAGAGGTCTAAGCTCGATATGAAGACTCGACAGTGCATTTTTCTAGGCTATGGCCTAGATGAGTTTGGCTACAGGTTATATGATCCAGTTGACAAGAAACTAGTAAGAAGCCGAGATGTTGTGTTTATTAAAGATCAAACTATACAAGATATTGAAAAAGCAGAGAACACAATGACCTGGCATAGTGATGGTCTAGTTGACTTGGATCCGGTTCCTCTGACAGTTGCGGCCTGAGTTGAACATGATGTTCAGGATGACCAACAAGGTTTAGGTGATGCAGATGATCCCTTACAGGCTGAGACAGGTAATGAGACTCTTGAGCAGTTGGCAACACCAGAGTTACCACCAGATGTCCCAACCAGGAGGTCAGCTAGAGACCGACATCCTTCCACTTGGTATTCTGCAAATGACTATGTGTTAATGACTGATGGGGGAGAGCCCGAGGGTTATGCAGAAGCCATGGAAGATGATCATAAGCTGGAATGGGCTGATGCGATGCAAGATGAGATGCAATCATTGCATGACAATCACACTTTTGAGTTGGTGAAGCTGCCTAAGGACAAGAGAGCTTTAAAGAACAAGTGGGTGTACAGGGTGAAACATGATGAACTCACTTCACAACCACGATACAAAGCTAGACTAGTTGTTAAAGGGTCCAGTCAGAGAAAAGGCATTGATTTTGATGAGATTTTCTCACCAGTTGTAAAAATGTCTTCTATTCGTGTGGTTCTTGGCTTAGCTGCTAGTCTAGACTTAGAGATTGAGCAAATGGATGTGAAAACTGCCTTCCTTCATGGTGACTTGGAGGAAGAGATTTATATGGAACAACCAGAGGGTTTCAGGGTGAAAGGAAAAGAGGATTATGTGTGTTAAAGAAAAGTCTTTATGGTCTGAAGTAGGCACCCAGGCAATGGTATAAGAAGTTTGAGTCAGTTATGGAGGAGCAAGGCTACATGAAAACTACTTCTGACCATTGTGTATTTGTGCATAAATTCTCTGATGATGATTTTATTATTTTATTGCTCTATGTTGATGACATGTTGATTGTTGGCAGGAATCCTTCAAGAATTGACAAATTGAAGAAGCAACTAAGCAAGTTCTTTGCCATGAAAGACTTGGGGCCAACAAAGCAAATTCTTGGTATTCGAATCTATCGAGACAGAAAAGAGAAGAAGTTGTACATGTCACAAGAGCAGTACATTAAAAAAGTGCTTGAAAGATTCAATATGAATAATGCTAAAGTGGTTAGCTCACCTCTTGCTACTCATTTTAAGTTAAGCACTAATCAAAGCCCTTCTACAAATAAGGAGAAGGAAGATATAGAAAGAGTTCCGTATGCCTCAGCTGTGGGAAGCTTAATGTATGCAATGGTCTGCACAAGGCCAGATATAGCTCATTCAGTTGGTGTAGTTAGCCGATTTCTTTCAAATCCAGGAAGAGAGCATTGGAATGCAGTAAAGTGGATAATGAGATATCTTAGAGGCACTTCCAGGTTGACACTCAGTTTTGGAAATGGACAACCAATTTTAGTTGGCTACACTGATGCAGATATGGCAGGAGATGTGGATACCCGTAAGTCTACTTCGGGTTATTTGATCACTTTCTCAGGTGGAGCTGTTTCTTGGCAGGCAAGGTTACAAAAATGTGTTGCACTCTCTACAACAGAGGCAGAGTTTATTGCGGCAACGGAAGCTTGTAAAGAGTTGCTATGGATGAAGAAGTTCTTGACGGAGCTTGGTTTCAAACAACAACAATATGTGTTGTTTTGTGATAACCAAAGTGCTATTCACTTGGCTAAGAACTCTACATTCCATTCGAGGTCGAAGCACATCGACGTGAGGTACCATTGGATAAGAGAAATTCTTAATCATAAGTTGTTGGAACTTGAAAAAATTCATACTCATGATAATGGTGCTGATATGTTGACAAAAGCTTTGGTAAGGGAGAAGCTTGAGACGTGTTGCTCGATTGCCGGGATGGAGAATCTCTCCACCTAGTCGGAAAGGGGGAGATTTGTTGGGTTGGGTTTCCTTCCTATATGGAGGAAGACCCAAAACATTTAGTAAGCCCATGTGAATTCCAAAGCCCACATGGAGAAGTTATGTTTTTGAAAAGATCTGGCCCATAAGTTTAGGATTAAAAACCCTTTCTTTGAAACACAATAGGAGACTAGAAGCTGCCACCAAAAATAGAGGAGAAGAAAAATTCTGTCCAGCAGTGATCAAGCTATTCGATCAACAAGCATCTGTGGTCCGATTGAGCTGAAATTTGGTAAGCGAGTTCACAACTCAAGACTCTAAATTCTGGACGGTGGAGATCAGATTTGGAGTATTCTAATGCTGGTTTTTTGGTCCGTGAACAGTAGCATTTTTTGGTGAGATTTTTCCTAAACTTTGTAGTTTGATCTTTGGTTGCCAAGGAAGCTTATTTGTAAGTTGTTCTTGATTGTTTGCCTCTAGTTCTATCTAGAGAGAACTCTTGTGTGCCCATTATTTGTTTATAGTGGAGATATTTGGTGGACTACGGTCCCGTGGTTTTTCCTTTCCACATCGGAAAAGTTTTCCACGTTAAAAATTGCTATCGCCTTATTGTGTGATTGTTGAATCATCGCTTTCATATTTTTTTTCAGAATATATTGTGCTCTATTAAATTGTTTCATAATAGGTTCACACAAAGAGGGAGAATATACTACTTCCGCTATTTTTGTGCCGGATTCGGATATTTCGAATTGGTTTTTGTTTTGTTTTCTCCCAACACTAACCACCAAAATCCATGTGGTTCAAGGGGATGCATTCAGATTTAAGTATCTTGGTTATTAAGAGCAAGAGCTCAAACCCACCATGTTTGGGACTGATAGTAAGACATTAAACTTGCTTGCTTGATGGACTCTCTTAATAGTTGGGTTTCACAATTAGACATGACCGTTGGAAACGCTTAATAGAGATAAGTGTCGAGTAATATTAATGAACTATCTTCTATGAATTTATAAAATCACTGCTTTATTCATTTTGTGAAATTACATTGTACTTAATTTCGATAATAGAGGCTGTCATTTAAGGTTACAAATAACAAACATTTCACACTTTATTGCCATTAGAGTAACAATACTACTTCAGCATGCATCAAACACGTCTTTTGGTTATCCTGACCTTCAAACCATCTTTCATATGCAGTACGATAGAGCTACATGGGGAGATAGCATGAGCATCTACCACTTGAATGTTATAATTATATATAATTGTAATTGCAATTATTTTCATTTGGATGAAGGTCATGTCCTTCCCTAAACAGGACCTTGGTCTTGAATTAAACGTTATGAACTTGTAAGATGGTTCATGTTTGGTCCCTCCTTGCTCGGTAATCCATCTCTCTGGTTTGAACTCCAAGCAATCTTTTCCCCAAATTGTCTCCATCCTTCCCATGGCATAGAAAGCTAATATTAATCTTGTATTTGCACCTATCTTGTTGCCACTTGGAAGAATGTCTGGTTGAACTGAAGCTTTGTGCTGTATAGGTACTGGTGGGAATAGCCGTAGGGATTCACACAAAGCCCCATGGAGGTAGACAAGTTTCTTCATCTCTTGATCATTTATGTTGGAAAAACATAGACGCAATCTATTATCTTCTTTTGGATGTAATTTCGTTGTGATCTCTTCTCGAATCTTGTTCTCTACAGAAAGGTTTGTTGCAACAAGCCAAAAGAACCATGTGAGAGCTGCACTAGTGGTGTCTCTCGCTGCAAAAAGGAAATTCAGCATGTTGTCTCTTATCATCTTATCTGTAGAGTCATCGGATGCATCATTTTTCATCATGTAAGCAGTTAATAAGTCATGATCAAAAGCCTCATCTCGGTCTTCCACCATTTGGATCGTGCTTCTTCTTATTCTTCTTCTTCTTAATTCCTTACGTTTTGATGAGATACATTGGGCTATAAACAGATCAAGGGTCTCCCATGCTTTACTGTAATTCTTTTCTTTGCCAACTTGAAGCCACCTTTGCAGCTTCCAAAAGCCTTCTGGTAATATATGTCTGTATAAAAGAGCCTCCCCAGCATCATTGAATTCCTTCTCATATGCAACATCTGGTAAACCAATAGAGAGGGAAGCTGGGTCATGACCCAAAACCAATATGCATGCACTATCGAAGGTGAAGTGCTGAAATAACCCTTTCAAATCCATCTCTGTTCCAAGCTCCGATGCATGCTCAAAAACTGGGATTAGCCCCTTTTCCACTTTGTTCCAGATAGTTTTCACCACAAACGTTTGGAACCTGTGGTGATTGAACACTGACGTTGCAGTTTTCCTTTGGGTTTCCCACACTTCTGAATCCACATTGAAAATTCCATTTCCCAAAATGTCAAAGATCATATTAAATGCGGGGCCTTTTGGAAAGTTTGAGAAGTTCTTGCTCAAGATGTGCTGGATGTTGGCAGTATCACCCGTAAACAACATGTCCATGTTAGCGAACCAAGGGCCTTCAAATATGAATGTGCCCCCACTTTCCTTCATGATCTCTGTCAAAAACTCGTGCAAGCGATGAGCGTTTTGAAGCAGTCCCGGTAGCATACCAATGACTGGCCAGTTTGTTGGCAGACAGCTTTTGTGCCGTCTTCGACTCCACCTTTGATAGATCAGGGAAAGAAAACAAACAATAACTAATAAAATCTCAGGATACCTAACGACAACCATTGGAGCTTTGTAACTTGTAAAATATTTCTTGTTATTATCTTCCACAGGCTGGCCTTTTATAATGTTCACATCCTATTATGCAACTACTAGCCAGAAGAATGGCAAGTCCCTTCAAATATGGATAAATTTGAAAAATTATAATCTTGCATAAAAGTAATAAAAAAATATCCCACAAGAATTGTGTGGCAATTGTAGTCTTAATTGCAGAACATTAGCCAGAAGAATGGCAAGTCCCTTCACGTATGTTTATTAATTTTTAATTTTCTTTTATTTCTTATGTGATGCCTAAGCCTCCGTTTGGAAAGTGTATTGGTTTTTTGGCTTTGTGTTTTTTTTTTTGTGGCTATTTTAGCTTAGCTTAGAGCTAAAAAGCCTGATTTAGGAAGGACTTTTAGTGTTTTTTTTTTTTTTGTTTTTTTGTGAGAGAAAGAATGTGATGATTATGGATTAGATGTGATGTTTTGTCTTATTGGTCTAAAAAACTTACTTTGCTTTTTGTGATTATTTTAGCCAAAATAGCCTTCAAACCAACTTCCCACACGGAAGTTAAATTGCTTGTTCGAATTATGAATTTACTTTTCGTAAAGGAAAAGGTTACATGAATTTAATAATTGTGCTTGATTTGTAGGTAAAATATCTAATTGCATCACGAAGTTAAGAAAAAATTAATTTCTATGTTTTAATTTAATCCTTTAAGAACTAATTTAATGGTTAAGTTGTCATTGACGTGAGGATACAGTATTATAATCGATTAGTTGTTGGGCCATTTTGTGTGATGCATTTCCGTGATATACTACAAATGATAACTTAAAACATGAATACTTGATGAGGCCTTGCTTTGTGTGTTAGTTGTAACTTGTAACTGAGGAATTGCCATTTTTTTTGACGAGACAATATGAATGTGATTAAAAAAACAAAAATGTAATGTTGGTTTGATGGTTGGTGAGACTTTAGAGGGTGTGCCATTGTGTATGACTATTTGTACAAACTAGGACCATATATCTGGTTATCAACTATGCTGTAGACCCCCAGTGAGGTGGCGAGCCCCCACTGGCTGAAACTCAAAAAATAAAAAATAAAAAAATAAAACAATTTTTTTTTTGCCCAATCACGGCGCGCCACCTCACTGGGGGTCAACCCCCAATGGGGGTCCGAAGCATTTTTCATCTGGTTATACTCTTAGTTGATTTTAGTTATGATGTTTTGTGGTGTTTTGTAATATTACATTGTGATTTGAAGTACTTGTGTATATGCCAATTAAAGTGGACTATGAATGTAATAGTACTTGGTTACAACCCATATTAGCCTTTTGTTAAATTTAGTGGTGGTTGGTTACAATCTACAATTGTGCTGGTTATGAATTAAATTAATCGTGCAAATTCATTTTATAAGATTATAACAATTAAAAGTGATTGTGCTTATGGTATACACTGTTTCAGGGATGTATTTATACATTTTATTTTTATAATTTTTTTAGTGAACTATAAACGTGAAAATAGACATTATAATCGAATAATTATTTAATTTCATTTAATTTTAATAAACCAAGCCTAACATAAGAAATGTAACTACTTTCAAAATCCTATATTTTAGACAGAATTCCATCCCAAGACGGACACCTTGCCCATCTTAGCTCAATGCAGAGTACGTAAAACACATCAAAAGAGCAAACTCGAGTGAAGTTACTAATATATGTTTTTGTTAACATGTGTCATAAGGATAGATGTTAATGTACTATTAATAGGTACAATTATCTCCACTTATATAGGAAATAGTAAAGAATTAAATGTTGTGGTATGGCTTTGTAGTTTTTTGAATTTTAATAAAAAGATATATAAAAAAATAAAAAGGTGATATGATAAATTATAGCAAATAAATAAACAAATAGCTTATTTAAGGTGGTTGCCAAACCACCTCTAAATTAAAAAATATATATATTTTATAATAACACCAGAATACCCTTGTTGTTTTTTCTTCTATTTTAGCCTTTCATCTCACATTTTTATTTTATTTTATTTTTTATTTTTTTTAACAAAAAAAAAAAAAGACCTTTTCGCCATCCTTATTTTTATATGATTTTTTTCCCTGTAAAAAAATAATTTAACCAAACAAAAATAATTTTCAACTAAAGTTTTTCTTCTAATTGGAATTATTTTTTAAAAATAATGAAATACTGTACTGTTGGCACTAAAATTTATTTTTTCTCTGTCGAATAAGCATAACAAATTATAGAGAGCTAATCCAGTGGATGCTAGGGGTGAAGACCACTAGTTTATAGTGGGATGTGGGTCTCAGAATGCAGAGTATGTGACAAAAGCGAAACAGTTAAAGGAGCAGATGTGGCAGACGCAGTTTCTTCTGTCGATCCATCTGCTAGTGCAGTGAGATGTAACCAAACGTGGCCCAGGTGTCAAGCCATGAAGTTAGGCATGCAAATGATGCAAGGTATGTGTCTTGTTTGCAAGGGAAAGAGAATGCTGCAGCAGAGAAGCAGTTACCAGCGGTTATGGAGATCATGGGTAGTTATACAGGAAGTGGAGATAACTTGCTCCATAATGGGACACGTGGCAGCAGAGAAGTAGCAAGGCCAGCAGCATAAAGGCTTGAAATTTGAAGTAAAGAAGGATCTTCAACAATATTCACAAACCATGTGGAATTAGGAGTAGCATAGCTTAATTAGCAATAGCTTTTGTACTTAGGAGTATTTTTGTCTGTAGTTTAGCTTCTGTGGCTAAGTTTTCTTCTATCGATTGTTATGCATATTGAACTTGAAATTTAATTTTTATAATTAAATGGCAAGTTTACTTGTTCTTCAATCGAATTTCAGTTTATTCACACTTGTTTCTTCGCATTACAACCTCTAAAGAAATCCCTGAAACTGTCAAGGCATAGGACATTCAAACCACAATTGCTTAATCTGTTGTTGTTTGTGAAATTTTGGTTGTTCTATCGAATCTCCTCTGTCGATTTGATGCAAACCAAATTTTTGTTAACATATTTTGGCACGCCCAGTGGGACCTATCTAATTTGGAGTGATGGCTGGGAAGAAATAGCACGAAGTCTTCGAAGACCCTGAGAAAAAGGTTGAAGATGGAAAAGAATTGGATGGTAGGCTTGAAGGAGTGCAATACAACCTAGCTGATGGCTATTCAGTGGCCATGTAGGAAATAGGTCAAGTGAATGGCCAAAATGTGGCCAAAATTGGCCAATCTAGTTGCCCTCCTGTTGATCCAAGAAGGGCTTTTCTGCTGCACACTCAGCAAGCAATTGGCTCCATGTTTGCATATGAGAACCAAGTGATAATAAATGACTTGCTAGCTTTGTTTGAGAAGGCCAACAACAAGCCCAGCCAATTAAGAAGGGTTGGAGAGAAGACTCAAGTAAAAGCACAATTCATTCCTCATGTGGCCCCTCAACAACATGAAAATGTAAATGAACCTTTATCATTTTATAGACCTCCTATATTCCAAGAAAGATATGAGGAAGGTATGACTATAAATCCTGTGTTTGAGAGGGAGTACCCCACAAACTCAGTGTTTGATCATAACTTGAATAATATGGGAATGAGACTTGTGGGGCAACAAAGGCCACAAATGTATGGTACTCATGCATTTGATGGGCCTGTAGCAGGTTATCAGGCTATGGCAGAATAGAGAAATAGGCCAATTAATCAAGTAAGGCCTCAGAATATACAAGATCATGCCATACGGCAACCATATTATGAACCCAACATGATGCATCCAAGGCCTAGAGGGCTTGGCCCCCCATTTTCCTTACTTCCAACCAAAAGTCCAATAAAGGGAACAACAACAGCAATACTTAGATCCTCAGATTAATAATAGGCAGCAAATAACAAACATCATGCAAGAAATGTATAGTCTAGGCCTGAGAAGGCCAGATAGACCTATATTTAGGAGTCCTTACCTTCCATGGGTAGAAACAACTCCCATTCTAAGAAATTATAGGATTCTTGAGTTTACTTTATTTATAGGGGAAGAGAGGCAATCAACCATAGAACACGTAGGCAGGTTCATACTCCAGTGTAGAGAACCTGGCTATGATAACAATTCAAAATTAAAACTCTTTCCTTATTCTTTGTCGAAAGTGGCATTTACATAGTTTATTAACTTGCCAGAAAATTCTGTTCATACTTGGCAAAAAATGGAGAGCTAGTTTTATGTCCACTTCTTCAGAACTGAGCCTGAAGTGACGATGGTGGATTTGTCAAAATTTAAACAAAGACAAGAAGAAGGTGCAGAACAGTACATCGACAGGTTTAAGAAAGCCAAAAACATATATCATGTGTACATGCTTGAAATAGAAGTTATAAGACTAGCCTAGAATGGTTTAGATTTTGAACTTAGGAAAAAATTTGAAGGCATGATGTTTAGAGACCTATTTGAGATGTCTTTAAGAGCAACCAGCTATGAGGCCATTCTCAGAGAAAAGCAGCAGAGAAATGTAGCCTTATTAGGGACTTGTTACCAAGAGGTTGAGTTTGACATGGATATCTACATAGATGTTGCTCAAGTATAGGTAAAAAAACCTGTGGTTTGTGAAACATTAAGGAAAGCCAACAAACTTGTGAGCATGCCAGCAACACAGCCAGCTAAAAAGAATGTGGTTATGTCACATAGACAGTACACTTTTGACTTATCAAAAGCAGATGCATTATTTGATAAGTTGTAAGCAAACAAGTTTTTAACTTTGACTCATGGCCACAACATTCCCAAAGAAAGGGACAGGGTTGGCAAGGAGTACTGTAAATGGCACAATTCTTCTAGGCATTCCACTAATAATTGTGTTACATTTCGAAATTGTGTGCAGGACTTAATTCAAAAAGGAATGTTGAAATATGTTGAAAAAGATAAGGGGTTATGGCAGTCGACAGTGACCAATTTCTAAACATGGTGGAAATCAATATGATAGCGACTGATCTCTAGTCAAACGATCAAAATAAAAAAGAGAGAAACCCCAGAGTTTAGGGATGGCAATCTGAACCCGGTCCGACGGGGACCCAATCCCCTGATCCCAAATTAAGCGGTTATTCCTCGAAAAATACCCCCGATGGGTCGGGGATGGTATTAAAAAATAAATCCCCGGTGATATTCGGGATACATGTTTCAATCCCGGACCCGGCCTGACCCCAGCCCCGAGTCCCGAGCCCTGCCCCGTTTGTCCCTCGAATGATATACATATTATATATGTACTTTTTTGATTTAATGTTCCTCATTTCATCTTTTGTTCATAGATCTACTTCCTCACATCTCGCTTTTCCTCACATCTCTCTCTTCCTCTTCACCATCTCTGGTCTCTCTCTTCTTCACCGTCTCTCACTGCTGAATTAGACAGCGCCACCACCTCCTCCTTCTCCTCTTTCGAGTGCCACCTCTTCCTCCTTCGAGCAAAGAGAGCAGAGAGCAAAGAGAGAGAGAGAGAGAGAGAGAGAGCACCGAACATCGTTGTCGTCGTCGAGCGCCACCTCCTCCTCCAAGCACCACCTCCTCCTTCTCTGGTGTTTGTTCTCTCCGCCACGACACACACATACACACACACTGTTTCTTTCTCTACTTAGATCTCTCTCTCTACTCAGATCTGTCTCCCTATTTATGAATCTGTGATGTTGATAATGTTGTTGTTGATGTCGTTTGATTATGTTGTTTTTGATCATTAATGTTGTTAACTTCTTGTTGCTGCTGTTTGGGTTTGATTTTTTTTTTTTTTTTTTTTTTGGTTAGGAGAATTTTTGAGGTTAGAGAAACCCGATCCCTGTTAGGGGAGGGAACGAGGACAGTGATAGGTCTCCCGTCGAGGATCGGGGCTAGGGACGGGGAAGATTTTACCATCGGGGATCGGGGACGGGGAGTGTGATCCCCGGCCCCACCCCGTCTCGTTGCCATTCCTACCAAAGTTCTCTTGGTGGAGTTAGAAAAACTTCACAAAGAGAGAATGGAGAAAATGACAAAAGAAGCAAGAGGGAAAAAAGTTCAAGAAGAGCCTAGTGTTTGGTTCATTTTTTTCAGATGTGGTAGTGAGAAAGAAAGAGCTAAGGCCATTGTGATTGATGGAATTCAAAAAATTAGAAAAAATGTTGGCTTGAGGTTTAATACCATGGGTACTGGTGATCTATAGATTTTCGACAATGATTGTTTGTTCTATGATGGGACAGACCCAGGGATATTTGGTCCTGTAGAGAACTATGGCAAGGATGATGCTCTATTCTTGTTCCAAGGGGCTCCTATTCATTCATGCTTTGGTGGATCAAGTAATGTAAGGGCCATGCTCAAACAACAAAAGTGTTCTAAGCCCTATGGAAATCCCAAGGTACTGACTAGGCCATACATTGACCAGTAACAACAATTTGGTACACCACATAATGGCCATCATGGATTGGAAGGCCATATGGGGGGCAACAACAATTTGTAAGACCATTTAGAGGACTTCAACAGTAGTATCGTGGCCCAAGAATGAGGCCAGATATGCAACAAGTTCAACCAAGGATGGCAAAGCCTCCAGTACCATCTCATCAAGGGTGGTAAGGAATATCTCATCCAATTTTTCCATGACTGGTTAGAGGCCAATGGGCAAAACAAGAACTCAGAAAATGAGGGAACAAAGAAAATTCCATGCTATGATGTCTACAGTTGTAGGGGATAAGCCAGTTGGAAGACAAGATTTAGTATGGACTAGAGATGGATTGGTCTCTACTACTGGAGGGTTTAACTTCTAGAGCTTATCCAGTACAATCAGTTCAGATTTTGAAAAGGAAAATGGAGCCAGAAAAGACAGATGATAAACCTGTTGGGAAGCTTTCTGAAAAGGCTTTGTTGAGGTAGAAGCTAAAAGAGTTAGAGAAAGATCTAATGTCTGATAAAGATGACAGTAATGAGAAAGATGTGGCAATGAATGATGATTAGGACCAGGAAATGGTCATTGATAGCATGAATGTTAATGAAGGAGTTAGAAAAGATGAAGCTAAATCAAATAGTTCTGGCGGTGACTTTGGAGAGAAGTTGTCTGCCATTCGCTTTGGTTCTTTACCTCCATCTAAGGAGTACAATATGATTATGGCCATCCCTCAGAGGTTTCAAGCCAAGTCAAATCAGCCAGATAAATTGGCAGGTGATGTTGAAGATTTGATTGAACCAGCAATTCAGATTGCAATGATTAAGACACAAGCCAAGCCCCTAAGATTAATTGAGGTGGTTAGGTCTATTGATGGAGAAAAGGTTGTGCTACAAAAGCTAGAAAACAAGCTCATTAGGCATCTAAGGCCTTTATATGTTAGAGCTTATCTAGATGGGGTGCCAGTGAAAAGGGTGTTGGTTGATAATGAAGCTATTGTCAACATTCTTCCTTCTAGGACACTGAAAGCTATTGGGAAATCTATTGATGACTTGCTTCCTACTTACAGCTTCAAGTTAGTTCCAAGTCAATGGGAACAACTTTCTTTGTAATAGATTCTATACAATGTGCTACTAGGTAGAGATTGGATACACCTTAATGGTTGTGTACCCTCTTCTTTGCACCATTCATTGATCTTTTTAACCAGTGGTGGTCAAGGTAAAAAAGGAGGAATGGAAGTTTACTGGGCAAATGCAAATCCCTTTGTTATTGATGTTAACAGCATAGAAGCTGTGCTGTATGATGAGGATTTGGGTCCAGTTGTGATTGATGAGGAAAAGGCTAAGTCCCAAGGGAAAAGTTTGACTAATGGGGAGTTCAAGGCCATTGTTGAGGAAGGTTTTAAGCAGATAGGCCAAGAATTGGCCAAGCCAAGCCTAATGTAGAAGTAGAAAAAGCTTGTGATTGAAGAGGTTACTGAAGATCAAGAGTAATGCAATTACAAGTGATAGAAGAAGACAAGTTGGATTAGATAGCTAATGTAATTAGATATACTTTTTCTAGGCTTTTTTTTTTTTTTTTCTCAAAAAGTAAGTTTAGCCCTAAGTGTTTGCCCAATTGTTCTTTGGTAGAATGTGTTATCGATAGTCGCCCTTTGAGTTATAAAGAGGTGTGTAGACGTTCCCGAACGCCCCGGGAGGATGATGTCCCGTTCCGTTCATTTTGGGCTCACTAAAGTTCGTACTCAAATTGTCACGGTTCTTAATCTGAACCAAAGAGTCCAAATCCGACAAATTGTTTTGAGAAAACAGATTTTTGAAAGAAGTGCCAAACATGGACTGTTTTGCCAGATACAGAGTCGCCACCTAAATATTTTATTTTGGAAAATTTAAGAAACCCTGACTCGTGCCTAAGGCCACGTGTCCGTCATCACCAAAGTTTCCTCGGCTTGGGAACTTGGGTACGATTGGGGAAGGTCACTTCGTAAGCACACCCGCTCGTCTGATCAAAGATCGGCCTCTACTAACCATGATATCGAGTTTTGAAAACATTATGTGTTCTTATTCCGATTATTAGCCTAGATTTACTATGTGATGCGCGTAGCATACAAGTATAGACCAGGTCGCCTGAATTGGAACAAAACATTTTATGTTTGCTTTTGAAAGATGGTTTGCTACTCGCAAGTAGGCTTAAAATGCAAATTTTGCCACCCTCGGGTGGGCTTTAGAAAATATGGTTTTGCCACTATCTAGTGGGCTTAAGACTCACAGTCAATGATTTGTTCCAATCCAAATAACCCAACCTTCACCCACAGGTATTCAGGCAGATATATCACATAAGCACATAGCCTCATGGTAAGCATGCTATCATGGCAATCACTCACACACATGCAAGGATGCTAAAGTGTAAAAACTTACCAAGTACTCCAAGCCAAAACAGAAGCTAATTAGAAATCATGCACGATCTTAACTATACAGAAATGCCTAATGCAACACATGCAATAATGCAACTAAGATAGCAGGCTCGGCTATTCTAAACTTCGCATATGGAATGCTACGGCTAACAAGTATTCAACTTGGAATTGAAATACAATGCAGTGAGGTATGATGCATCGAGCCTGGTGCATGCAAAACAGATGAATGAATGCAAACATGCTATCATACTGTATGCTAATTGAAACATGCCCTAATCTAACCATCATAAGCTGGTAAATAAAAGGGAGAAAGACGTAGGGTTGTAAGACATACATCACACGCACGCACACTTATTACAACATTGCCCTCGCTCGGAGGGTCCGAATAAATAATATACAGTCCCAAATGAATAATTACAGTCCGAATAAATACAAAATCCTAATTAATTAACAAATTAATCTAAGAAAGTAGTAAATAGCATGCAAGCTAGAGACTGCCTCAACTCTGCTCCGGATGATGGATGATGCATGTTCGGGTTGCCTTGTACGGAAATCCATTGCGACGCCCCAATTAGCCTCTGTTTACAATTATGCCCGGAATATTGCACGAAGTCCCAAAAGATTGCCGGTTTCTGATTTGCTGCAATAGAGAGCAGGAAAGGGGCATGTCAATGTATTTTCACATATGTATGCTTGACTACTCTTTAGGGAGTGTAGTCCTCGACCCTCGTGCCACCAATCACGTATCTAGATGCATGATGGCCGGGGAGTCGATTTGTACAACTTAATATGAAATGAATGCACACATAAACACAATAAGACCAAAACTCCATCATGGATAATCCGGAGTGTCGGTGACCGGGAATTGAGACACGTTCCGTCACTCAAAGTACGAAACGTCCCTCGTTTCCCATGCTCGGGCTAACTCCTATTCCAAACACAACGCAATATACATGATATGTATGAATGCAATCCTAACCTGCAACCTAGCATATGCAACGCTATGGACTAAAATGGCATACGCAATGCACTAATATACAACCTAACATACGCGATGCAAAGGACTAAAAATGGCATACACAATGCACGATGGACTTACACCAATATGAGTGAACCTCAGCCACACTCACATTAGTGGCCATAAGATGAAAATGAGACACTCGAAATGCGTGCACGCATGTACGCAAACCGAGGACCGATCCTAAGGCACGAATGCCACTCTAACAAGGCATGGCCAGGCATGAAGTATGGCATACAAACATGCAAGTTTCAGCACTGAAATGTAATGCAAAATGATCCTGAAACATGGATAAATGGCACCCGATGCATGGAATGGTCCCGAAACACAAAACTAGGCACATGTATTGACCTATAGCTATATAAAGCATGCATTATTTGATCATGAGGCATGAAGACAGAACCAAGACAGTCCCAAAACATGAACATTTCTAGTTCAAAGCATGACCAAAAGATGCTAGCATGGTGGACTAAAATAACATGCAATTTTGACTAGCAATCATGGTTTACATGGCATGTATATGAGGCACATGGAATCTCACCAAACCAGAAAAAATCAGTGAACAAAACATGTGAAAATATGCCCAAACAAACATGGAAAGGCAGCCAACACATGCATAAATGAGGGGCTCCTTTGGAGGGCATACAAAGGGGTTATTAAGCACATGCATCAAGGACACTTAGCATGGCACACACAACTCTGAAAATCAAATATGATAGCTCCAAAATTCACCAAATTGACCCTGAAATGTGACTTCAAAGCATGCAAAGAGGGGTCCCTTTGGAAGGCCAAAATGGCCATCAAACAAAACAAGGTGAGAGGGGATCACCCCCCCTCTGATTTGGAGGCTCAAAATAGTGTGTTAGCCACTGAAAATCCATTGGATTTTAGTGGCTAGATGGCCAAATAAAGCATGCAATAAGAGCTTAGGTGTAGGGCTCAAAGTAAGAGACAATCAAGCATACAAGGAGGCATATGATGTCAAACAAAAATGGGACCTCAAACAAACTTTAATATGAGATTAAAAAAATATATTTTTCAGTTTATGACAATTCTAAAAAATGAACACAAGTAGGGCTAATCTATCATGCAAAAATGGCCCTAAAAGAGGGATTAGAGACAAGGGACAGTAGCTGGCCAAAAATGGCAAAAAGAGCCCTTCAACAAAGTTGAAGAGGGGATAAAAAAAAGGCACTTTACAGTTTACATCAAGTCTCGAAAATGAACAGAAGTGAGGCTAAATCAACATGCAAGAAAAAGGCCTAAAAGAGGGATAAAGAGGCAAGTGGTAGCCGCTGACCTCAAACAGAGGAGAGCCCTTAAACAAAGTTGAAGAGGGGCTCAAAAAAAGACATTTCACAGTTTATGACCAAGTCCAAAACAGCTCACAAATAAGCCTAAAATATCATGCAAAAATAGGCCTAAAAGAGAGTTTAAACACAAAGGGTGAGGAGGAGACCTCAAACAGAGAAAGACCCTTGATAAAAAATGGAGATGAGCTCAAAATATGACTATTTATAGTTCAGGTCAGAGCTCAAAAATGCAAGAAACAAAGGCTAAGAAAGCATGCAAAATAGAGCCAAAAGAGAGGGAAAAGAGACTTACCCTTGTAGCCTAAGTCTTCAACAGCTTTTGGTCCAAGAAATGGTGCTCCTAGCCTCTGGAAGTAGCCTTCAAGTTTCTGGAATGGAGTGTGGAGGTGTGGTGCTATGGATTGGTGTAGAAATGGCCAAGAACCAAGGGTGTTTTGAGGGTTGAAATAGAGAGAGAGAGAGATTTAATGCAAGAGCTCCAAACAAATTTTTGTAACCCCCTCAAATGGAGCTGGGGGGGGGGGCTGGTTTTATAGAGGGAGGAGTGGAGGAAAGGGGGGAAAAATCAAATTCAAATTTCCCCCCCAAAAGGGTAGATCCCCGGGCAGGGGTCTGGGCCAAAATAGAGGGTACATCTGTAAGGAACCAGGAGAGAGGATCATGACCGGCCAGGTTCAGAGGGTTCAGGTGGCCGGCCGACCACCTCCCCTGGCTGACCGGCCAGGGTCAAAAGGTTCAATCACAATTAGTGGCCGGCCACTCCAAAAAGGTGGCCTCCCATGTGTGCACAACACAGCTATGTGGAGAAAAATCAGGAAATGTAACCCAGGAGAGAGAAAGACCAACCTTTTAGAAGGTTTCAAAAGGGTCAGGAAGAGTTGATGGCCGGCCAACCCATATTGGTGGCCTCCCAGGTGTGCACAACACAATGGTGTGGGGAAAAGTTAGAAAAAAATGGCCCGGGGATGGAAAAAGTCAGCTTTCTAGGGAAGAAAACGGGCGATGAAGAGCGATGAAGAAATAAAGATGGTCTTCAGAACAATTTCTGGCCTCCCACCTTTCTACGACCTTCATAACAATGAAAATAAGGTCTCCACCAAAAATGAACCCAAACCGATGCAAAACGAAGGTTCGGGGGCCAACACGCGACAGGGCCCCCGGTATTAAGCACCGGAGGCAGCGTTTGACCACGAAGTTGGTCTCTCAAGCCACAGTATCCCTCAAAAGAGAGAAAATAAGGTGTATGCCAAAAACCGGAGCAAACGGAGGTGGTTAAGCAGTCCCGAACCGAGGCACACGACCGACGGCTTCGAAAATCGAAAACTGGGCTCCAAACGGGAAAAATGGCCTACAACCATGAAACGTAGCCTACGGCCACTGAGAGATGATCTACGAGACCTCTCCCTCCCTTCGGAAAGAGAAAACAGAGAAAACGGGACCTGGTTCGCAAACCGAGATAAAGCACAAAAGAGTCCGGAAGTCCGGAGGCGAGGCTCGCAGCCGAGACTCCGCAACTTCAGAACGAGCACAATATGCAACATCACCGGGCGCTCAGTTGGTGATGTCTGAGTCTTAAGGTCGGTCAAAAATGAGGTGTCTACAAGGTGCAACTGGAACATCTAAAGGTTGCTCTTGCCAAGCTTGATGACCTCAAGGTAGATGTGCTAGACCCTTTAGAGGAATATAACTTAGGGAGTAAGGCCTGTAAAAGGCCTATCTATGTAAATACTAATTTGTCTAATGAATGTAAAAGAAAACTAGTTAGTTTGCTTTTTGAGTATGTGGATTTCTTTGTATGGACTTATGAAGAAATGTTTGGATTAGACAGAGCATGAGGGGAGCATAGACTCCCAATTAAAGGAAATTTCCTTCCCCATAAACAACCCCCAAGAAGGATGACTAATGAAGTCACTTTATTGGTCAAGGAGGAAATTGCAAGGTTGCTCAAAGCAGGTTTTATTAGAGCGGCCAAATATGTTGAGTGGTTGTCTAATATTGTCCCTGTTATGAAAAAAAATGGTAAGTTAAGAGTGTGCATAGACTTTAGAAACTTGAATCTAGCAACTCCTAAGGATGAATATCCTATGCCAGTGGCTGATTTGTTAGTAGACTCAACAGCCAAGAGTAAGATTTTTGTCCTTTATGGATGGTCATGCTGGGTACAATCAAATTTTTATTAACCTAGAGGATACACATAAGTGTAGACACCCCATTTTTTATGGCTCTTGTGACTTGGGGCATCAACACTTGAACACCTAATGATGAATGAATATGCTTGTTAAGTGCTCAGAAGTCCTGAGTGGAATGCCACGGTTTTGAGCCTCAAAACCTTGCAAACCTTGTGCCTTGTTTCTAGATCAAAACCCTATCCTTTCAAGCCAAAAAACCTTGGGACCTGTAGGCCCATTTCTGTGGGCTGCCGGCCACCTCTCTTGGCTGTGGCCACCCTTGTGCCTTGCCAGCTAAGTGTATGGCCTGCTGGCCACAATTTGTGGCCTACCGGCCAAAAGTGTATTTTACAAATATTTTCTGTCAGCTGTGTCAGCTGTTTGCATAGATGCTTGCATTTGCTCCCAGGTGTAGGGATGGATGTTTCTAAGGAAGGTTCATGTTTTTTATGTATAGAGGACCTCCCCTTCCATTTTGGGAGGGAGGGAGGGGGGGGGGGGTTAGAAAATTTGGATCAAAGATATTTTCTCTCTCTACAATTCTCTCTCTCTCTCTTGAAGTTTGTTGAACCTTTGCCTATACACTGTTAACCAAACCTTACCATCTTTGAGCTGAGGTACTTTTGAGTCAACTTAGAGCTCTTGAGGGTGTGTATGTATAGAATTATTACTTGGAAGTGCTCTCCTCATCAAGAGGTATAAGGCTTAGATTCTTTCATTGCTTTGTTTGCCTTTTTTCCTACAAATTTTTCTACTGTTTTCCCACTATATTTAGGCTGTATAAACTCTATATTTTTGGGCTAAAACTTATGGTTTAAGGCCTTACAGGGTGGATGGGTGGTTCACCTCTCTTTCCACCTTGCTCTTCTAGCTTTTGCCCTTGTGATTCCCACCTTTACACTATCTTTTTTTTTTTTTTTAGAGCTTTTAAACACTGATTTTAAAAGCTTTTTCAGTGGCTAAAAACATGGTTTGAAGTCTAAAATTGAAGGGGTTAGCCTCCTCTCTTTGTGTTTTGTTCACTAGCTTAGCATGCTCCATGCTCTAGCTTATGGTTCTAGTTTTTTTTTTTGTCTTAATTCCAGAATATTAAAGGACTGATTTAGCACTGTTTTAGGACTATTTTTGGTTGATCATTACATTTGAGCTTTGTTTTGCATGCTTGTATTGTAGTTGTCATCATAAGTTTGGTGTTTTAGGCATTAGACATCATTTTATTTGAGTTGATAGCATTATTTCTTATTTTTCTTACTTGTGATCACCTCTAATGACATCTACAACCTTATTCATTTCTTGGCTTTTTATTTGTTTTGAAAATTGTTTCAAACCTATTGATCTTTTAAGCTTGAGATAGAGGTTGTCATGCTTAATGGTTTAATCCCTTTCAGGGGTTCATTATCAACGGTATCACATCTCTCTCATGCCTTAAATTAACTCTTGGTTTGGCACATCTCTCCCTTAGAGAACTTAAACTGACTTTGGAGTTAATTGATTAAAGAATTGAACGATAATTAAAATGAAGTAATAAAAATTGGAGGCTAAAAAAATGTGCAAGATAATAACTTGGTTTGGGTTCAATTGGACATTAATTGAACTCTTGAGTCTTGAGTCGTTTCATACTTGTTAGTGATGTAAACGGTTCAAGATTCATGGTCAACCATTTCCTTTGATCCTCCATGATAGAGAGGAGGTTTGAGGGTCATTATTTGTGCATATCATTGAAAGTGTACCCTTTGATTCATAGGCCATCATGCAATGAAATTGCTTGGGTTGATGGTTTGTGGATCAAGTTTACCACTCCTTTGAGTTGTCCGATGATAAGGAGGAGAAAAGTGTACAAACAACCCTTGAGAATACCCTGTTATTGCATTGTTTGTCCTCTGTTGCAGCAAGAAGGGCCAGGTTCTAGTGGCCGGCCGGCCACCTTTTTTGGCTGGTAGGCCATCTATTTTTGGATTGCAGGCTACTTTTGTGGCTAGCCGGCCACCACTTTTGGCCTGCTGGCCACCTTTACAAAATCAAGCAGTGTATTTTTCCAGCAAGGCAGAACTGATTCTGAGGTAAAAAAAAGTATTAAATGTGAAACAAAGGCATCTAGCAGCAGAACAGTGGCTTTTTCGGGTGAAAATCCATGCATGCATGAGCATTCCTCATTTCCCGAGGCGAAGTTATTAGAGTAATTAGCTTAATACTTCTTTTAATTACTTCATTTTGATTTGTAATTAATTAGTTAGTTACATAGTCTATGTAATTAGTTATTTTAATTTGTTGTAATAATTAATTAGCTAGTTTAGTTAATTATTTCATTCATTTTGTATTTTGTAATAGCTAGTTAATTAGCTTTAATTAGTTAGCTAGTTTATTCATTTGGACCCTCCTTCGTGAGGGCGCAAATGTTGTAATAACGTGTATGTCTTCCAACCTCACGTCTTTCTCCCTTTTACTTACCTGCTTATGATGGTTAGATTAGAGCATCATATTTCGTTTAGCATACTTCATGTTTGCATCCACTTGTCCTGCATGCATCGAGATTCGGTTCATCATTCTAACTTGCATCTTTAGCTAAACATTTCTTTGATAATGTGCTTAGATCGCATGCTATCAAATTGATTCATATGTCAAATTAGCAGCCGGGCCCAGTAATTGCATATCGCATGCGTTACATTGGTCATTTTGCATAGTTAGGAGCATGCATGTTTTTTGATTCTTTTGTTTATTTTAGCTTGGAGTACTAGGTGAGCCTTTACTTGTTTTAGCATATCACATGAGTGCGGTTGTCACCATGTCTAGCATGCTTGCCATGAGGCTAATTGTTTAATTTGTAAACTGCTTGAATGCTTGTGGATGAAGGCTGGTTGCTTGAATGGGGATAATTTGATTAATGCGCATTTAAGCCCACCTTTTCAAGTGGCACATTTACAAACCTTTTTTTTTTTTTAAACAAACATGAAATCAAATGTTTCAATTTTTGCAAATTAGTTTATATTTGTGTGCATCATATAGTAATATAGCTAATAATCGGAACAAAAGCATATAATGTAAATAAAAGTCACATCATGATGAGTAGAGGCCGATTTTTGATCGGGCGAGCGGGGGTGCTCAGTTCATGACCTTCCCCTCTCGCACCTAAGTTCCCGAGCCGAGACAACTCTTGGTGATGACGGATACATGGCCTTTGGCACAAGTCTCGAGTTTTCTAAATTTCTAAAAAAAATATTTAGGTAGTGACTCTGCATCTGGAAAAGCAATCCATTTTTGGTATTTTGATCGAAAATTGATTTGCCAAAAGATTTGCTAGATTTGGACTCTTTGTGTTTTCACTGTTTCACATTGCACTTGTGAAATCAGATTTAGAACTACAAGTGGAGTCCGAACTGTAGGGCTTCTCGTCTTCCGAAAGGAGCATGAAAAGTCGAGCTACAATAAGATTGCATTCAGGTGTCCTGGTGCTTTAGGGACATTTAAATGGGTAGTCATGCCCTTTGGATTAAAGAATGCATGAGCAACATACCAAAGGGCAATGAATTTCATTTTCCATGATTTGATTGGAAAATACTTAGAAGTCTACATAGATGATGTAGCCGTCAAATCTGACAGTTTTTATGAGCATTTGGAACATTTATAGCAGACATTTCAAAGAATGAGGACCTACAATCTCAAGATGAATCCCTTAAAATGTGCATTTGGGGTATCGGCTAGAAATTTTCTAGGCTTCTTAGTACACCACAAAGGGATAGAGGTGGACGCTAATAAGGCCAAATAATTTTAGAGGCAAAGCCCCCAACTAATGAAAAAGAGTTGCAAAGTTTTCTTGGAAAGATAAATTTTTTAAGGAGATTCATAGTCAATTTGGCTAAGAAAACTTTAGCATTTTCTCCTTTGATGAAAATCAAGTCAGACCATGAGTTTAAATGCGAAGCATGCCATCAAAAAGCTTTTGATTTACTCAAAAGATACTTGTTAAACCCTTCAATGTTTATATCTCTAGTGACAGGTAAGCCTTTGAAGTTGTACATCTTAGCTTCTGACCTGTTGATTGGTTGTCTATTGGCTCAAGAAAATAATATGGGTCATGAACAAGAAATTTACTACCTAAGTAGAAGGTTAAATGATGCTAAAACCAGGTATAACTCTGTTGAGAACTGTGTTTGGCACTTTATTTTGCAAATATTAAATTGAGACATTATATGCTACTTGCAGAGGTGTATGTGGTAGAACAAACAGATGTGATTAAATATATGTTGTCCAAGCCCATCTTGAGAGGAAGACATGGAAAATGGATATTAGTTTTAATTGAATATTGTCTTAAATATGTGCCACAAAAAGCAGTCAAAAGACAGGCCTTGGCTGATTTTCTAATAGAGCACCCTTGTACATCTGTCGATTTAGATTTATATGAGATCAATATGGTGGAGAATGAACATTAGAAGTTGATGTTTGATGGTTCAAAGACATATGTTGGAGTTGGAGCAAGTATTGTGCTAATTGTACCAAACAGGCAAATGTACCAATTTACATATTAGTTGGAGGAACAACATATACAGTCTTATAATCAAGCTGAGTATAAAGCTCTAATAATTAGCCAAGAGTTGGCTATAGAATTTAAAATTAGGAGTCTTCAAGTTTGAGGGGATTCACAATTTTTCATTAAACAAGTTTTGGATGAGTTCAAGTGTGTAAGTGGTGCTCTAGAATAGTATTTGACTAAAGTTAAATGGTTAATGAGCTTTTTTGACCATATCACATTCACACATAGATACAGGTTAGAAAATAAAAAAAGCCAATGAAATGGCTCAAGCAGCTTCTGGTTTAAAAATTCCTAAAGGAGCTCAAGAAAGGGTGGTTCGAATTAAGAAAAGAAACTTTTTTGTGCTTCAGAATAGGTGTAGAAATTTTTTTGCCAATTCTTACTTTGGATGTGATAGAGGAAGATTGGAGATTCCCTCTAATATAATACCTGTCGAATCCTAGTGAAAGGAGTAATAGGCAAGTGAGATATCAAGCCCTAAATTATGTTGTCATGAGAGATGACTTATTTAGGAAGGCACATGATAGTTTGACTTTAGTTTGTATTGGCAAGTTAGACCAAATGAAAGCCATGGCTAAAGCACATGAGGGAATTTGTAGGGCCTATCAGGCTAGTGATAAGATGAGATGGTTGATTAACATGTATGGTTATTTTTGGTCATTTATCAGAAAAGATTGCATAATGTATGCAAAAGATTGCATAAGAGTCACATCATGATTAGTAGAGGTTGATCTTTGATTAGGCGAGCGAGGGTGCTTAATTCATGACCTTCCCTCCTTATACCTAAGTTCCCAAGCCGAGACAACTCTTGGTGATGACAGACATGTGGCCTTTGGCACGAGTCTCGGGTTTCCTAAATTTACCAAAAAAAAAAAAAAATTTAGGTGGCAACTTTGTATTTGGCAAAGCAGTCCATTTTTGGCATTTTGATCCAAAATCGATTTCCTGAAAGATTTGCTAGATTTTTACTCTTTTTGTGTTTTCACTATTTCATATTACACTTGTGAAATCATATTCAAAACCACAAGTGGAGTCCGAATTGTAGGGTTTCTCGTCTTCCGAAAGGAGCACGAAAAGTTAAGCCACAGTTTTTGACGACTCTACTGGGGAATTTAGAGAACTTGACTCGGACTTCATGATGTGAATTTTTATTTACACTTATATATTTTTTGCATTTGCATTTGCAATGGTGCGCTTAAGTCACTATGTTTGCCATCTGCTATTCTTGGATGGTTTGCCGGAGGCTTGCCCAAAAGGCTGACCGGTCATGGGCTCTGCTATGGTAGGAACACAACCCTTGGATCTAGGCTACCGCTGTACTGTTTGATCCTCCTTTCACTTCTTAGTGTTAGGTGTGAGAGGTATATTAGGTAGTCTTGCTGAGGTATCCCTTTGACCATTTGGCCTAGTTGCACATAATGAAGCCATAGAGACCGTTCCAAACTAGGATATGATGCTCACCCGAATACAGGATTGCATGAAACCGCATGTTTGAATAGTGAACCCTAGTTCCTGACAAAACTAGGACAATGTAGCCCTACCCCAGCATAAGGGTGTTTTGGATCTTCTTTTACTAGTATGTGCTTTATAGTGAAACTATTTAGGACTGTGCATATCAGTTGTACAGTGGTATTTGATTTGGAGGCAGGAATTCAGTGTTGAGTGTAGTCCTGTGGCTTTGATTGCATCTGTGTTGGTAACATCTTAGCTAGAGGTGTTGTGCATTTTCTGATTGTTGCTCTTTTACTTTATGTCTTTTGCTAGGTAGTTTAACACCATAGCTTCAGAAAGTTTAGATATCCCCCAAGCACTCTGGATCCGAGTTAGAAGACTTTGCAAAGTTGGGGATCTTGTTCAAGGATAGCCTTTGTTTGCTTTGCTCCTACCGGTTACGAGACAGATGAGGGAAGAGGGTTAGGCAGATATCACCAGTTCGGTTTTTGCAGCAATCACTGCTCAATTTACCTGTGTCCAGTCCAGTTCAGGAACAATCATCTGCTTCCAGTTCAGTTCAAGACTGGGCATCTGTTCAAATGACACAGTAACCCTCAGTCAGTATGGAAGAATTGATACACCATCTGCAACAAACAG
Source organism: Camellia lanceoleosa (assembly GCA_025200525.1). NCBI lineage: Eukaryota > Viridiplantae > Streptophyta > Magnoliopsida > Ericales > Theaceae > Camellia > Camellia lanceoleosa. The sequence goes on along the minus strand of CM045765.1, from coordinate 112,610,106 downwards.
TTGAGACCCTACAGTAGGATATGGTCCATCAAGCCGAGGTCACGGCCCGTCAAGCCGAGGTCATAACTTGACTACAACAGCAATAGCCACAGTCGACTACGGCCTTTGCATCCCATGCACCTCCTACAGCTATCCCGGTACCTAGAGCTACCGTGCAGACTGCTAATGTTCAAGAAAACCAAGGCCATCAGGCAGACCCAATTCCCGTACTAGCATCTAAAGCCCCGGTTTATCAGACTGAGGCTCCATTGGAGTTTAAGGTGGACCTGACTGCATTTAAGGTTTCTAAGCTGGAGAAACTATTCAAACGAGCGCAAGGCGTTAACTTCATCCCAGATATAGAAGATGGGTACACTGATTCTCTGGTTACATTGCCAGATCAATTTAAAATGTCGCATATAGACCATTTTGACGGCTTCGGAGATTCAATGGTTCACCTGTGCCTGTTTTCGAATATCCTACGGTCGATGGGCCTAACTAGACTGCAGAAGTTGTCTCTCTTCGGTTGTACCATGTCGGGAATAGCGGCCATTTGGTATGCCAAGTTGGAGGATTCTATTAAGCAAAATTGGGAGGAAATGGCCGAGGCCTTTATTACTCAGTACTCATATAACACGCAAATCCAGGTCAGAACTCGTGATCTCAAAACAACACGCCAAGAGCCGAAGGAGGGCTTCTCTGAGTTTGTAACGTGATGAAGGGATAAAGCTTCGATGATGAACACAAGGCCTTTCGAGAAAGATCAGATAAGGATGATAGTCCACAATCTGCATGGGAAGTTGTTGCAAAAGATGATTGTCCTACCTCTGTTCACATTCACTGAGCTCTATGAGATGGAAGTGCAAATCAAAGACGCCATGAAGCAGGGGCTAATTACAGTTGAGAAGGAGTCGACAAAAAGGCCTTTTGTTGCGCAGTTCCAATGCTACCACCAGTGGTAGCATAGTTGCGAGGCCATCAGATGTGAGTGTTGTGACCACTACAACGAAGACTGCCAATCCCTTTGCCAACACAGCTCCACATGATTCTCTCTCAAGCCATGAAGGTGTTGATCAAAAAGGGGCACCTCAAATTGTTAGAACCTCGCCCATTGCCAGATCCTCTCCCAGCCAAACATAACCCTGCAAAATACTGCACATTTCACCAACATCATGGTCGTGATATTGATCACTGCTTCCAGCTGCGTCGTGAGATTCAAGATCTCATTGACAACAAGGTGATCGCACCACTCCAAAAGCCAAATGTAACCACAAATCCACTCCCGGCCCACAATCAAGTCCCTCCACCTCAAAATCTAAACCTTATCCATACATTGGCCACCTCCTATGACCCCAGCGTATATATTATCCCTTCCCACCTACCAGTGTTCATTCCCAAAAGGACAGATTTGTGCATGATAGACATGTCCACACTCCAACCTAAGCCTGTGGTGGTGACAGTTGTAGTAGAAGGGAATTTGAACTCAGGGAAGTGTATTAGTCCGTTGCCAGAGTGTTCTAAGGACCCTGAAGAGGTGCATGATCTAAGCTATTACATTGTGCCAACTAATCACATCAAGCTCAAAGTGTTGTTGTCAACTTCGGTAGAGGTTAATGTGGTCAGAGAAGATGGCCTGAACCAAGGGCTAGATGATTTGGGAGATCTAGAAGATGACTTAGAGAACCTGCAATTCTTCGATGAACATAACCAAAGAGACGTGCAGATTGGGTGGTTCAATATAGATTGGTCAACAAATAATACCGGATGGCTTAGTGATGAGCCAGATAAAGAAGAACTTGAGATTAGGCCCCAACAAAAGGAACCAGAGGTAGCGGGAGTAGCCAGAAAGGCTGATGAAAAGAGGAAATTACCAGAGAGTACAACCTAGGAAGTGGGTATTGTGAACACTATAAATGCTGAGCAGGAAACTGTGCTGATGTAGTTTGAAAGAGAAAAAGTCAATGACTTGGAAACCGTAACCGCATATTGCCCTGAGGGGGATACTTACACCGCAAGGATACTTCAGACAGAGCTAGATAAGTGTTTGTTAGCAGTTGAGGGTGAATGGTGGGATAATGATGACTTACATCTAGCCCATACCGATGAAGACTGAGGTGATTGCACACTAGATAACACTTGGTACTCTGAAGAGATAGACCATTTGACAAGAAGTGGACGGTACTTTAAGCCGCCGCACTTAGATCAAGCAGAGGCATCCCGAAAGGATAGGGAGGTTGAGAAATAGAAGGAAAAACAACTGGAAGAGGAGTTGGTGTTAAAACAACTTAAGAAAATTTAAGCCGATATTTCCATATGGGGTCTTCCCATGGCCTCCAGGGTATATAGGCAGGCAGTGCTGTCGGTGATGGATAAGGCTAAATTGCCTATTGACACTACGATCGAGGAACTAGTGGAATTGGCTTTTTCAGGCAGTGCCAAACCAATGCTCACCTTTGCTAATAAAGAGTTGCCACCGGAAGGGTCGGTCCATAACAAGCCATTATATATCTTTGTGGAGTGTAGGGAAAAGTGGGTGCCAGTGGTGCTAGTAAACACTTGTTCGGCCATTAATGTTTGTCCTTCCTGTAATGCTTATGCGGTGGGCTTAAAACCTGTAGAATTTGTTCTTACAGCCTAGGTTATACGGGCGTACGACAATATGAATAGAGAGGTTATGGGCACAGTAAAAGTGCAAGTTCAAGTGGGCCCGTCAGAATAGGAGGTCGAGTTCCACATCCTGGATGTACCGACTACCTTTAATCTATTGCTGGGAATGTCGTGGTTACATCATGTAAATGTTGTCTTGTCATGACCCAAACCCGCCCCTTTGGGTTAAGGACATAACCGGCCAGTAATCCTGTGATTACCTACGGACTCAGACTAAAACAGACATAGCTCGTCAGAGTAAAGGGGCCAAACGGAAGCAAAAATTTAAAACTTCGTCCATAGAGCCGTGCTTATATGCACATCAGATAAAACATACTCATATACGTTAATAACCCACATCAAAAGTATAGTAGCATAAACTTCATTACAGACAGGATCATCTAAACTGAGACAACCCATAACAGACTATATACAAATATACACAAGGTCCTTACCAACAACACAAAACGCAAATGCATAACAAAATGGCAAGTATGGGTCTCGTGCGTGAGACACAAAGCTGACTCTTCAAAACTCGTGTTGTTCATGGTAGATTTCACTAGGGCCGGGTTTGGACTTCTCTTGGCTCACCTACAAACACATAAATGAGCGTGAGCGATAGCCCAGTGAATAATATCAAATACAGAAAGTACATAGTGGTATAGAACAGCATGTTCCAAACGGCCTTAGGCCCAATTCAAATTTTTATTTAACAGATATATAACTATACGGAGTTCAAATCGAGTGACTTGTAGTCTCAACATTCTGGCCATTGGCCCATTTAGATTTCCATTCATGCCAAAACGGCCTTCGGCCCATTCATTTATGTCGAAACGGCCTTCGGCCCATTCATTTATGTCAAAACGGCCTTAGGCCCATTCATTTATGTCAAAACGACCTTAGGTCCATTCATTCCTATCAAAACGACCTTTGGTCCATTCAGTTCTACTAAAACGACCTTTGGTCCATGTATTTTTCTTATCGAAACGACTTTTGGTCCATTCGTTTCCTTATGTCGGACTTTTGTCCACAATCCCAATTAACAATTCATAAAGCTTATAAGGAAATAAACAGTTGGACATTCACAAGCATTCAAATATCGATATTACTCACAGTGATCGGCTTGGCCCATTCAGATTTCCATTCATGCCAAAACAACCTTCGGCCCATTCATTTATGTCAAAACAGCCTTCGGCCCATTCATTTATGTCAAAACGGCCTTCGGCCCATTCATTTATGTCAAAATGACCTTAGGTCCATTCATTCCTATCGAAACGACCTTTGGTCCGTTCAGTTCTATCAAAACGACCTTTGGTCCATGTATTTTTCTTATCGAAACGACCTTTGGTCCATTCGTTTACCCATGTCAGACTTTTGTCCACAATCCCAATTAACAATTCATAAAGCTTATAAGGGAATAAACACTTGGACATTCATAAGCATTCAAATATCGATATTACTCACAGTGATCGGTTTGTGGATTTGGCCCGAAGCTCGACCCTACACATTTTATGAACACAAAAGGGTCATTAATAATTCCATCTGTTCCCTAATTCACATGATCCTCTTTAGGCCTTATTCTTATCTCATTAACTCATTTACCATGCTTAACATACGCCTAAGAGTGCTTACGAGTGAAAGAGAACGGAAAACAGAACTCAGAATGCAAAAATAGAATTTCAGAAAACAGGGTCCCCCCTCGAGCGGACCCTTAAGGCCTGCAAAAGTACTGGTTGCATGAAAAATACGCTCGAGTGTAGAATAGAGCGCTCGAGCGGAAGGCCTGTCCACAAAAGCTCCCCGCTCGAGCGTGTGATGTCCCGTTCAAGCGGATACCCAATTCTGTAAAAAGTGCTGGGAGCACGATTTTCCCGCTTGAGCGGCCCTTTCCCCGCTCGAGCGGACATAAAAAATTTGGGTTTTCTAGATTGAGTTCTTGAGCTCCAATTCGAATTCCAACCAACCAAATATGCATGTTATGGCTCAAATCTCAAATATAGTCATACTAACATGGCACCAATGCAAGATTGTAACATCATGGAGCTCAATTTCTTAATTTATCTACATGCATGTCCCAGAATATGTCAAACTCAACACCAACATAACAAACTCATGCATTCAAGCTCATATCTTCTCAAATTGCACATGCATGTGATGAATTAGCCACTTTCTTAACTTAGATAACACAAATGGTGATTAAAACATGAGTTTCCTATTAACATTTCACATGGATTATACACATTTGTTCTCAAACATGCAATTTCAAGGTAAGTCTTTACATGCATGCACATATTAAGCTTCAATTCAACAAATCCAACACAATTTCCTTTCAATCTTACTCTTGATCACCAAATTAGCTTGAACACACAAAATTACTATTTATACTTCAAGAATTACTCACCTAGAAGCTTTGATCTTCTAAGCTCTAGTCAATTCTTGAGCTAAATCCCCAAAATTTCCAAGCCTTATGCCAAATTGCACAATTTCTCCCCCTTTCTCTCACTAAGGCCGGCCCTCACTCTCTCACAATTGAATCCCTCAGATTTTTGAGTTCATAAGAGTTGAAGGGGAGTGTAGTGCTATCATACAACAAGCCCCACTAATAGAATATTTTAATATAAAATATTTGGGCACTTAATTCATCAATTTAATCAGTTTAATCTGACCAGAATCAATTTCTAATTAAATTTCACTGTAGGCTCTAAAAATTATGCCAATCATAATGGCGTAATCAATTTCGGGTTCTGTGGCCGATAAGGCCCTCAATTTAATTTCCAAAGCGGATTATTCAAACAGATATGCCCACGGTGAACAGATAAAACTTCAAAATCACATATATTCACATAATGGCACATAAAATCATGCTAAACACATAATCATATTCAAATTAAGGACCAATTTAGCATATTACGGAACAGGGGTATCACCGTCTTCCCCCCTTTAAGAAGTTTGGTCCTCCAAACTTAATTTACCTTCGTCGGGAAACAAATGTGGATAGCGTAGTCGCATTTCCTCCTCTTTTTCCCATGTAGCATCCGTTCCATAGTGTTCTTTCCATTCCACTTTCACCATTGGGATGGATTTGCTTCTCAATTGTTTCACTTTCCGGTCAACAATTCGTTCCGGCCACTTGGCGTATTCCATATTCTCATCAATAGCTACCTGGTGATAATCAATCACATGTAACGGGTCTCGGAAGTAACCCCTCAACATCGACACATGAAACACATTATGGATTTGCTCAAATCCTGGCGGCAAAACAACTCTGTAGGCAACTGGACCAAGCCTCTCCAAAATCTAGAACGGCTCGATGTAACGGGGCGACAACTTGCCCTTTTTTCCAAATCTGACTTGGCCTTTCATCGGAGAAACACAGATGAAAACATGGTCACCAACCTCATACTCAAGAGGTCTTTTCCGAACGTCTGCATAATTCTTTTGTCGGTCCTGAGCTGTTTTGAGCCTTTGACGAATAGTCTTGATTTTCTCAGAAGTGTCTTGCACAATTTCTGGCCCAAGCAAGGCTCTATCCCCGACCTCTGTCCAACAAATAGGTGATCTACACCTCCTACCATACAAAGCCTCGTACGGTGCCATACCAATGATGGAGTGGAAGCTATTGTTATAAGCAAATTCTGCAAGTGGCAAATAGTCTTCCCAACTCCCCTGAAAATCCAAAGCACACATGCGAAGCATATCTTCCAAAGTTTGTATTGTTCGTTCTAACTGCCCATCTGTCTGTGGGTGGAATGCAGTACTGAATCTTAGTTCTGTTCCCATAGCTTCCTGCAAACTCTTCCACAATCTAGACACAAATTTCGGATCTCTATCCAATACAATAGATACTGGAACACCGTGTAAACGAACAATCTCATCAACATAAATGGTAGCCAATCTATATGCAGTAAATGTAGTTTTGACAGGCAGAAAATGTGCAGATTTAGTCAGTCTATCAACTACAACCCAAACGGAATCCATACCTCGAGGAGTCCGAGGTAGGCCAACGACGAAATTCATAGTCACATGTTCCCACTTCCACTCGGGAATAGGGAGAGGTTGAAGTAGACCGCTTGGTTTTTGATGTTCAGCCTTAACTTGCTGACACTGAAGGCACTTGGACACATATTCCGCAATCTCTTTCTTCATTTTAGGCCACTAATAGGTTTGTTTCAAATCCCGATACATTTTGTTGTTACCCGGATGCATAGCAAATACGGATCTGTGGGCTTCATCTAAAACCCTCTTCTTTAGTTTCGAAATATTAGGGACACATATTCGATTCCGGAATTTCAACATTTCATTCTCAATGCTAAACTCTGCTTTTGGGCTTGTTTCAAACTCATCAATTACCTTTTTGAGGAACTCATCTTCTTTCTGTTTCTGCTTGATTTCGTCAACAATTGCCGGCTCGGCTGTAATAGTGGCTATCAATCCGCCTTGTTCACATATTACCACTTCAATTTCAGACTTCTCAAAGTCTTGCAAAATTTCCTTTTGTTCAGTGAGAAAACAAGCCATACTCCATGTTGATTTTCTGCTCAAGGCATCAGCCACTGTATTAGCTTTCTTGGGGTGATACTGAATTTCTAGATCATAATCTTTTATTAATTCCAGCCATCTTCTCTAACGCATATTCAACTCTTTCTGCATGAAGAAGTATTTTAGGCTTTTATGATCTGTGTAGACTTCACACTTTGCCCTATACAAATAATGCCGCCAAATTTTCAAGGCAAAAATGACTGTGGCCAATTCTAGGTCATGTGTTGGATAATTCTTCTCATGTGGCCTCAACTGTCGAGAGGCATAAGCAATAACCTTTCCGTTCTGCATTAACACACAACCCAAACCTTTATAAGATGTATCACTGAAAATTACAAAGTTTTCCGTACCTGAAGGTAATGTCAAAATTGGTGCAGTAGTCAGTCTCGTCTTCAATTCTTGAAAAGCATATTCCCTTTCATCATTCCATTCAAACGATTGCCCTTTATGTGTCAATTGGGTAAGAGGCACGGCTAATTTCGAAAAGTCCTTCACAAACCTCCGGTAGTACCCAGCTAAGCCCATAAAACTACGAACCTCTGTCACATTAGTCGGTGTAGGCCAATTCACAATTGCCTCTATTTTCTGCGGGTCCACTGAAATTCCTTCATTGTTGATCACATGCCTTAGGAAAACAACTTCATCCAACCAAAACTCACATTTCTTTAGTTTAGCAAATAATTTCCTTTCCCGAAGTATTTGTAAAACAGTCCTTAAATGATGTTCATGTTCAAGTCTATCTTTAGAGTATATCAAAATATCATCGATGAAGACTACAACAAACTCATCAAGGTAGGTTTTAAAAATTCTATTCATTAGGTCCATAAATGCTGCCGGAGCATTAGTCACTCCAAATGGCATAACAAGGAACTCAAAATGACCATACCTCGTTTTGAATGCTATTTTCTCAACATCCTCTGCCTTAACTTTCAGCTGATGATACCCGGATCTCAAATCAATTTTAAAAAACACCTGTGATTCCTGCAACTGGTCAAATAAATCATCAATACGGGGTAAAGGATACTTGTTCTTTATTGTCACCTTGTTCAATTCTCGATAATCGATGCACATGCGCAAGGTACCATCCTTCTTTTTCACAAATAACACTGATGCGCCCTAAGGCGAAGTGCTAGGTCGAATAAACCCCTTGTTAAGCAGGTCTTGCAACTATTCTTTCAATTCTTTCATCTCAGCAGTAGCCATTTTGTAGGGAGTCTTAGAAATAGGCTGGGTGCCTGGCACAGTCTCAATAGTAAACTCTATCTCCCTGTCTACCAATTCCCCTGGTAATTCATTTAGGAACACATCTGGGAATTCTCTAACAATAGGTATATCATTCAATTCAACATTCACAGGTTGTTCAGTCAACACATAGCACAGATAACCCTGGCACCCTTTCCTGATCAGTTTACATGCTTTCATTGCAGATATCAAATATGGTAGAGCCACTACCCCATTACCCACAAACACAATTTCTTTTTGTTCTGGTGGTTTAAATTCTGGCTCTAGTAAGATGACTCTACATTTATTTCGAGCCCTTTTAAATCTAGCAATAAACTGAGTAGCCTTTTCTTCAGGCCTTTGACTCAATCTAGCCAAGTCTGCCATAGAAATCTCTGGCTCCGACTGGAAGAATTAGGCATGAAATGCCTCTTCCATTTGTTGCTAATTTTGAATGGAGCCAGGTGTAAAGTTGATGTACCATACAAACGCTCCCCCAGTTAGAGAATTTGGGAATAATCTTAGTTTCATATAGTCATGATTAGTAAATTCACCGCATTGAGTAGCAAACCTAGCAATATGCTCTATTGTTGATTAATTTCCAGTCCCATAGAAAAGGGTAAAATCTGGTATCCTGAACCCCCTTGGGTATTCATGTACCCTATCTACCTATTCTGGGTATGGTTTTCTGTATACAGGAGTCTGGACCCCCCAAGCCATCGGTCCACACATCTCCCTAACAATATCATCAATTTGGTCCCTAGGGACCATATTTTGTGCCTGCTGAACCACTACTTGAGGGACAAACACAGGATTTGTTGGATAAACTTGTGCTTGTGGTCCTCTTGGTCCATAAGGTGGTACATTTGGGACTGGTTGCCCCTGTGGTGCGAGTTGCTGTTGGGGGTGTGGGTAACCCCTTTGAGTCTGTCCTGCGAAAGAACTTGCGAAAAGTGCAGTAACAGGCATTGTGTCTCTTCCATTTGCAGGCTAACCTTCCAACCCCCCGGGTATAAATTCGAATAAGGGATTATTATACCCTCTAGTGCCAGGCATGGCTTCGAACATGGGATTTGTAACCATTCTCACGCTAGTTTCTTGTACTTGGCCAGATCCACCAACTTGTGTGGCTTTATTGTTAAGTACTGAGGCATTTTGGCCTGGTATAGGCCTCGAAATGGGTTCATACCAAGACTGAGGTGATGGTCTTTCATAGTTCTGGTTACTAGTTTGACCATTAGAATGTCCATTAACTTGCATAGGCTATTTGTCTCTAGCCAATCTTTGTTGAGGGACATTTAAAACTTCCTCTGTGTGTCTTGTGTTTGTTGGTTGGTGGTTATTCATTCGATCCAAAAAGGATGTTTCCCACCTTTCAATTGTGTTCATTAATTGTTGTCCCATAGCATCTATTAAGCCATCCCATGGATTGGTTGGCTGAGTAGATGGAACAGTGGATGGTCCAATTCCTTGATTTTGTCCAATATTATGAACATATGGTTCTTGTCCCGAAGTACTGGTCTGTTCGACCATAGGTTCGGATAACATGGGAGTTTCCACAGGATGTGTTACCATATTATCCTCTGGATTAGGTATTTCTACCTCTCATTCTACGCCTTCTTCCAAGCATTCATTTTCTCCTTGTCGTCTTCGTCTAGCCATTTTAACAAGTCCCACTGGGCGTGCCAAAAATATATGTTGGCTTTTTGGCTTTCGAAGGGTATTTTTGTAAATGCGAGCGTGCCAGCAAGGATCAATCAGTCCTTACAGAAATTATAATTGCCAACCAATTATCAGACGATTGTGTTGTAGTTCTTTCAGCCTTAATGAAGAGGACTTTTACTGGTGGCTTGACTTAGGAGAAATTAAGTAAAATAACAATCAAATGACAAACAATTGAAGTATTTCATTAAAATGAATACTTACAATAATCCAAACTCAGCCTTGAAGAGGTTTACAATGACGATCTATTTGAAACTACTCCTATGAATCGAAGTACAGTGCAGGAATTTAAAGTGCAGGAATGTAAAGATTGGGAATATAAAACTGGAAAAGAAAAATATGAAGTAAATGACTGGTTTCTTGAATTTGAGTCTGGGGGCTTTTTCTGGGGACCTCCTTGCTATTTATACTCCTCAAGGATGACCATCGAACAGAACTTCAAACCGTCGAATTGCTCCTCCATGATCGCTGATCATGCTGCCTTAGAAATAGTTCCACTTGCAGTTGGGCTTCCCTCCTGTATTTGAATTCGAATATGAGTAACCGTTGAGGTCACGTCACCTTGTATCTCTTTACTGATTCGGTGCTACTCAGATCACGTGAGAACCAATTTTCACTGCCACGTGTACGATCAGGATCGAAGACTTGAGTAGTCTCCTTATATTACCCTTACTCTGTCACGTGTCGAACTGTAATTGGCTTTTACAAAATATGTAGCCAACAATTATATACCCATCAGACTCAAAATAAAAAATAAAATAAAATAAATAATATGTTCATCATCCTAAATTATGTTGGGCTTGATCTTATAATATACATATGTACACAGCCTAGATAAATAATCTCGATCCAAAAAAAAAAAAAGAATCCCTCTCCTCTATTTTTAAGACATGGAATGTAAATTAATTTTTTGATCCTCACTGCTGGAAATTAGACTTTTAAAGGCATATACGACGTTTAAAAAACGTCGTTAAATGTTAATAAAAGTGACGTTTAAAAAAACGTCATTAAAAAAACGCCACCATAACTCCTTTTTCCTGTAGTGCCTGGACCTTTTTTTTAAAAAAATAATTTTTACTAATGAATGGGCCCATTTTTAAAGTGGATCTGGAGATAGTATGTTTTCTTCGCATACTTCATACACATCAATTTTGAATGGACACAAAATCCTCTCCAAAATTTTTAAACAACCCCCTCAAATTGAAATCCCTTCATTTTGGCAACCATGATTCATTGTCATCAGCCTCCAATTTGATAAAAAAATTTTAAAGCAAAACTTCATTTTGTTTTCACCAAAATCAAACCCTAGTAAAAATTAAAAATAAAAAATCCCCTACCTCCATTTTTGCTTCTACTACCTTCTGTCCACCCCACTCAACCCAACCCAACCTGCTCTTTCTTCCTCCCTAGTTTACTTTCAACAAATTTTATTCGTTGATACTATAATCTTTATTTAAAATTCATATCAATATCTTTAACTTTTACAATTAAAATAATTTTAATAAATATATTTTTTTTTAATGTTGACTAAGAGAATGAAAAAGGAGTAAATATAATAATAAGACCTCATTTGCATCAAATAAGAGAGGTTTTGGTCTTTTTTATTCGACTGAGAGAATGGTATTCTTTTTTGATAATTAAAGATTTGATCATTTTTATTTACTCCCAGAGAAACTATTCAGTGTAGTTGGTTTGAGTTTTCTAAATTAAGTTTTTTAAAAATTAAATTTTTTGATTTTCGTGTTTTTTTTGTTTTTAGTGAATATTTTTAAAATTTTAAAGATTTTTTTTTTCACTTTTTAGATGTGCCTTACTTAGATGTATCTAAAAAGTAAAAAATTTATGAAAAAGTATTTTAAAAAATTAATAAATACATAAAAATACAAAAAAAAAATACTAAATTCTTATATATATATATATATTTTGTATTTTTGATATTTAGTGAATTTTTAAAATATTTTTTTTATAATTTTTTTACTTTTTAAGTGTATTTATGTTATGTGTGTTTTAAAAGTAAAAAACATTGTTTAAATATTAAAAAAAAAATCAGTAAAAACAAAAAAAAAATACGGAAAATAAGAAAGTAAAATCTTCTGAAAAGTGTTTTTGGAAAAATGGAACCAAACAAGCTGATTGGTAACTTTTTTAATTTTGAAAATTATTTTGATTAATAATTTGTTTCATATATATACATATAGTTAACAAAAATAATAAGTCTTATCCTTCTTTATTCGGGATCATAAGTAAACACTCGAACTGCTTACTGTTGAACCAGTACTAAATAGTTGTTACTGAATACAAAATTAATGCAACAATCACCTAAAATGGGCCAATTGGAGGAACGCTGCAGCGGAAAAACTAGTTACATTCTAACAATGAGCTAAATTAATTATCACAGGCAATAATCAATGGACAATTAGATTGGGGGAAATTGCACATAAATGAAAAGTTCAACAAATAATTGCAAGATCAATAAGAATCTAAAATAATTGCACAATACGTTGGAAACTAAGAAGACTTTTGCAAAATCATAATTCAATCATAGTTTAATGAAAAGTCTCTTCTTCATTCCCTACTATTACTAATGCCTTGCCTCCCTTCCTCACCTACCCCCAAGCATGAAAGAGAGAAAAAAAAAAAAAAAAAGAACAAGATCATGAAACCCGCTGCCTCCAACCATTAGGGCTGAGCAAGGAATCCGTAAAATTCGTAATCCGATCCGGTCCAGTCCAATCCGATAGGTTTGGATTAGTTTTTTGAATCCATGGTTCGGTTCCGGATTGAAATTTTCAAAATTCGTAGGCCACAGATCGGTTTCGGATTGAACCCCACGGTTCTGGATTGGAACCGATCCGGACCATCAAGAAATAATCTATATTTTTATACTATATACCTTTCCACACCATAAAATTTCTTATCTGATATAACAACTAAAATGTAACCTAACATAATCCAGCAGCCTCACTCATTGACACCTCTCACTCTCATCTCAGGTCTCTATATAGATGGTGTCTCTCTCTCTTCTCTTTCCCATCTCAGACTGAGTTCTCTCTCACACTCTCATCCATCTCAGATCAGATCGGTGTGCTGCTGCTCATCTCTCTCTGTTGGTGAGCTCTCTCTCTCTCTCTCTCTCTCTCTCGGATCGGTGACTATTTTTGTTCATTTGTTCCCAGATCATCCATCTCATATTACATCGATAGATATAGCTGTTGTCTCTCTCTTTCGGTGAGCTCCTCTCTCTCTCTCTCTCTCTCTCTCTCTCTCTCTCTCTCTAACACTTTGAAATGGGTTCCCAGATCATCCATCGCAGATTAGATCGATTGTTTATGTCATCTACAATGGATTCAGTAAATGTAAGTAGGAGATTTTTTTTTCTGTTTCTGTTTTTGTTTTTATTTTTATTTTTATTTTTATTATGTTTTCTGTTTTCATTTTATTTTTATACTTTTTTTTTCTTCCTGTTTTGTATTTCTATTTTCTGTTTTTATTTATTTGTTTTTTTCTGATTTCATTTCTGTTTTGCGTTGTTTATTTGATCAGTCTGATTGTATTTCATGTAGATATTTTCTCTGTTTTTCCATCTTTTATTAATGAGGGGAAAAAGATTATAGAACAGGGGTAAGATTATAGAACAGGGGTAAGATCATTTCATAAATATTCTGACTCTAATTTAAGTAACCATTGATGCATAAATCAGTGTTTATGGAAATTAAACTAGGGGGGAAAGACTTTGCTAGATGGTAAGATCATTTAAGGTAGAATGTGAGCACAAGTACTTTTTGATAGTTAGAAACATTGATTGGTTCTAGTTCAAAGCACAAAAGTGTCGAAGATGTCTAGGATTTAAAGCCTGATAAATCAAACACTTTACAGGTTTTCAGCAGCTATGTTGCTATTGGAATGAAAATGTAATGTCTATATTTTTTTTGTTGTTTAATTATTTAAATCCGTGTTCCTAAACCAATCCAATCCGTGTTTCAACAGATTGGTTCAGATTGGTTCCACAATTTAAACGAATTGGATTGGTTTTAATTTTTCAAGAACCATAGATAACGGATTGGTCCTGGTTTTCTCCCAATCCGAACCAATCCAGTCCATGCTCACCCATACCAACCATTACTTCTTTTTCTTTCCCTTCTTCTTCCTACCTTATGCAAAACTAGATTTGGTTTAGCGGCAATATCGCCACACGATCTCTCTCTCTCTCTCTCTCTCTCTCTCTCTCTCTCTCACAGTGGAAACAATTACAAGTTGGGAAGGAGATTAACAGTAGCGGTGATGGCGGGTTGGGTGAGGGTTGGGTTTGGAATTTAAAATAAGAAAAATTATTAATAGATTCTGTTGACTAGACTTATTTATTCATAAGTCATGAGTTAATTTTTTTTTACATATTTGCCCATCATTTTGATAAGGAATAGTTTTGAAACATTTTAGATGTGTTTTGTGTTTGTAGAATGATAATTTGTAGTTAGTAATAATAATGATAAATTTATCAAAATAATAAATAATTGAGACATTTTGTCTTTTTCTTATGAGTTTTGATTTATTTTTAGTTTATTTGTGTTAGTTTGTATTGAAATATAATACAAAAAGTGTAAATAGTTGAATTATGTATGCTTTAAAATATTTTTACAGTGGTAAATTTATCACTAAAAGTTAGAGTAAGATTTTTTGATAAATAAATGCAGTCAACAGAATCTACACATAAGTACCACTTTAAAATAAGAGTAATACTGGCCATAGACCCAAACATTATTTTTATTTTTATTTTTTTAATCTCTGGCATAATTTTTCTCTTAGGCTAATTATATTTACACACCACATCTTATTCAGTATGCATTATTTGTGCAGTTCAAACATTAACTTCCAATCAAAAATCAAATGTAGAAAAATAAGTTATTTGGAAAACACATATTGAATGGGATTTATATAAAAAACAATTCATTTTTATTTAAAAGTTGATGTCTGAAAATTTAATTTTTATTTGAAATTCGATAACCAAATGACCCAAATTGTATATATATATTTGAACAGTATGCAATGATAAATAATGAGACGTCCCAACCGAATTACGCGTTCTACTACCGTGTGTATGGGTTCAAATTTGACTCAAACGAAAACGACTAATAATTAGGGATGCAACTTAGGTAAGCTCACCTCGAGCAACCCGAGTTCAGCTCAAAATATTTTAGAGTTTGGAAAAAATATTTTTTAATTTAGTGTGGGTTTGGATAGAAATTCAGAAGCTCGAATTAAATTCGGGCGAGCTTGGGCAAAGCTACTAAATAACTTGAGCAACCTGAAGCCCAAATTGTATATATAAATCTATAAAAATATTAAACATGTATATAATTTATTAGTGAAATGTTAAAATAATTTAGATTGTTATTATATATATATATAAGTAACACAATACAAAACTTTTCTTTATTCACCTAGAAATTGCAAAGATCACTATAGCGGCACATCAATCTTGTCAATTCTAACCTATTTCCTCTCTGTCTCACATATAAATTATTTATTTTTATGTTGTTAATAATTTTACTAGACTTATTATACCAAATTAATTAACTTATGTTGCAAAAAAAAAAAATATGGGCTTCTTTGTTGGTACTTAAAACACCTTCCTAGTGTATTTATCTGGTACCTAAAACCCCTCTTTATGATCTTAAAGACTTAAAAATACCTAGTTATGGCTAATAGTCAAAAGATCTTATTAAGTATATGGAATTTGACATACACTAAGTATATAAGTTTTACAACAACTATAAATGAAACAAATAATTAAGATACTATAAAACACAAAAGATACACAATTAAAGATTAAGTTGACTAAATAATTTATATATATATATATATCATTAGGCACACCAAACACACTTATCAAAATTTATACATTGATTAAGGTCGAATTGTGCAATATTGAGACTGTTAATTAGGATCTCTTAATTTTACTTACTTGTCAAACTATATATTTTATGTCTGTTTAATTTCAATCAGGTTGTACAATAGAGGTATAAAAAGGCAGAAAAGAGACTGAATTAGGGATCTGAAATTTATTCCAAGAAAAGAGAGGTTAGGATTTCAAGAGGGGGATTCTCAAACTTAAAAGGCAACTTTCATCGAGGCTTCCACCTCTCTCATCTCTTCCACCTCTTCTCACTCCTCCATGAGTGGCTAGGTTATTCTTTTCTAGAGCTTTGATGGAACCCTAGCTATGTAAGGAGGTTTTCTTTTTGATTTTTGATTTTTGATTATATAAAGGTTTGAACAATTGTATGGTGCTTTAGAAGTTTCAAATACATATTTTTCATTATCTCTTTGAGTATTCAGCTTTCTGTGATTGTTGAATGCTTTCCATACAATGGTTTTCTTTTCTTTCATATTCAAGATATGAGACAAGTCATGCTACGAGGGACGAGTCGTTTTGCTACCCTAGTTTAGAGCAAACGATTCGTACTACTTGAGATAGTTCGTACCCATACATTGAACGTGATAATTTTCTTGATAAATGCTTCGAACTTGTAGTTGCGAAGTATTATTTAGTTCGAACTGTAGCATAATTGATTTCAAATTGAATCCTTATTTATGTAACTGGTGGTGAATTCATTACCCTAGGTTTTTTCCCAAATTAGTAAATTCCAATTTTATTTAGGAAAATTTACCCATAAATCCTACATTATAGAAAGTTGTACCATTAAGTCCTAAATGTTTTCTTATGCACCATTTAGTCCCTTTTTTTTTGGCAAAGATATTTATTTAATTTTCATTATTGGCAGATTACAAATTTACCCATTAAGTGGGCTGGTTGTTTCCTAAAATGGTGGGATTTCAATTTCTCTGATTTTGGGGGATTGATAATGTTAATGACGTCAAGGGTTTGGGGAAAAGGGTTTTTGGGGGAGTTGATGTTCATTCAATTGTCCATTTGGTTCCGAGTCTTGGTGTCTCGTCCTGCTGTGCGACATAGGTTTGTCTCGCTATTTTCTGGTTTTTTATGAGTTATGTATTCTGTATCTGTATGTCTTCCATGTTACTGTATCCACTACATCAACGTGAACGTTTGTTCTGCTTTCATTGATTTCTGCTCTCCTGGTTGTTTTCTATATGTTCATAAGATTGTTTGTTGATGTTATGTGGGTGGTTCACAGTCTGTTCTCCTGGTGTGTGTACATGTGTTTTGAAGTTTTATGCGTATTTGGTTGCGAGTGTGTATGTATTGCATGCTACGGTATGAACGACTTCAACATCATCTCGACTCTGGTAACATCACGTCTGTGTTGCTTGTGACATTGCATACATTCAGTTAGCTTTCTGTTCGTTTGATGTTATGTGTTTTGTAAATCTTTGTATATATGGTTGACCTACCAACGTGGACTCGGGTGACATCACCTTTGCTTTGCTGTGACGTTATGCGTTCGGATCTACGTTGTTGGTGTGTCAAACAGTTTGCGACATAGGTTTCTGTACATGTTTTCTGGATTTTTCTATTTTTCCTGTGTGTCTCTTTATGCGTTGCATGTGACGGTGTAAAATAAGTAAAAATATGGAAATCGAATCTGGTGACAGCACTAATGTTTTATCGTGGCTGTTTTATATTCGTGAATCACATTGTGCTGTTATGTTACGTGATATAAAATGTCATTAAATATTGTGTGTAAGCAACGTCTACTCAATTAACATTACCGTTTGCGTCATGTGTGTTCAAAATTTTTTAATGTTTGTTTGTGTTTTGATTTCGATGGGTGCTCTTGCATAGATTACTGTTTTGATGTGATAGTGCATTTCATGGCAGGTATGGATGCTGTGTTATTATTGTGCACTTACGGGCAAACAAATGTAGTTGCTCGGTTGCATCGAGCAATGACATTCACGTAGCTGCTTGACGATATTTGTGGCAAGTTTGGCGACTTGGTACGGGATGCGGTGTGTATGTTGTGGGATGTCCCCGGGTATAAGAAGTTTAAGGTTGATAGCGACGACGACATACAAAACATGTTGTGCCTTGCGGAGGCATTTGGCTTGAAACATTTTGATGTTCTTATGCAAATCCGCGACCCTCCGGTGGGCGGTAATTACGGTGGTGTGTATGACCATGAAGGTCATAATTTCAATTTCGGTAATCAGACGTTCGGTATGCATGAGCAGACAGATCTGTTACCAACATATTGCCCTAACAAATCAAAGACGTTCTTGTCTGCTCCGTGGGCATTCGGGATTACCCATGTCGGACAATGTTTCGCCGGTGGCGTTAGTGAATTTCGGGAAATATTATGCAAGTATGCCGTTGAGCGCGGGTTTCAATTCAAGTATTTGAAGAATGATTCAATTCGCATTACGGCAGTTTGTAAGTTTGCAGAGTCCACGGGATGCACGTGGTCAGTGCATGTGAGGGTGTTGTCATCCAATGGAGTTTTATGCGTTAAGAAGTTGGATAGTGTGCACAATTGTGGAGCTGCTGTTCGAACACATACAAACCCACGTACGGGGTCTGATTTGGTTTCAAGCGTTGTCGCAGATCGGCTGCGTGCTATGCCTTTGACGCGTCCTACGGACATTGTTTTCGATATGAAAAATGACTACGGTTTGGATATTAGTTACCGGGTTGCGTGGTTAGGGGTCGAGAAAGCAAGGGGTGAAGTCTACGGAGATCACGCTATGTCATTCGACCAACTTAGGTGGTATAGTGATTCCGTTATGGAAAAGAACCCACACAGTTACATTAACCTTGAATTTCACCAACAAACTGGGAGGTTCGTTCGGTATTTCATATCCTTTCGTGCATGTATAGATGGGTTCAACCATTGTCGGCCGTTACTTTTTTTGGATGGCACTTTTCTCAAGGATAGATTCAAGGGGAATTTGTTAGCTGCTACTGCGAAAGATGGCAACAAAGGTGACGAATCAGATTTTTGGCGTTACACTTTCATAACACCAAAATATGTCATATTACAGTTTCGTTAATTTTAAATGAATCCTTTACATATATATGTACTGTTCGCAAATTTTGCATATGTGTAGTCCATGATGTGTACTCCACTTATGCGTTTTGTTTATTATTTTTTTTGCAGGCTTGTTTCCGGTGGCCTTCGCAATTGTTGATTCCGAAAATCAACAAAATTGGGAGTGGTTTTTACAGAATCTTAAAGAAGTCGTGGGTGAGGAGCATACGTTGACGTTCATTTCGGATCGTCATGCGGGTCTCTTACAATCTATGCCAACTGTATTCCCCTCTGCACATCATGCGTTTTGTTTGCTACATTTTCAAATGAACCTGCGAAACCGAATGAAATACGTTAATGCATCTCGCAAAGTTGGGTTGATGCGGAAGCTCCGTGAATGTGCTTATGCCCCAACTATACCATCTTATAATCAGAAAATAGAGGTGTTGAAAGAGTGTAGCCCGATTGTGGTTGACAACTTCTTAAAAGACTTGCATCCATCCCACTGGGCTAACGCGCATTTCATGTAAGTTTGATTGTACCCGTACCAGTTTGTTTGTATTGGCGAAAATTTTGCGTTAAATGTTGTTATTCTTTTCCCAGGGGTCAACGTTACGGTGAGATGTGGTCCAGCACAGCTGAATCGTTTAACAATTGGATAAGGGAGGCGCGACATCTTCCAATTACTAGGCTGGTCGACATGGTTAGGGGACAAATAATGGAACAAATGGCGGAGCGTAGAGTCAAGGCAAGGGAGTGGACCGGCGTGCTTTGCCCAAAAATGGAGAAGAAATTGGTCTCCGCGTATAATGAAAGCAGGGGCTGGAGTGTTAGTCAGGCTGATGACAATGTGTACGAGGTACATAGTCAACCCTCTGTTTTGGTTGATGTGGCGAGGCGATCATGTTCATGTTTCCAGTGGCAACTAAATGGTTTCCCGTGTTCTCATGCTGTTGTTGCATTCCGTAACAGTGGAAGGAATATATACGATTCTATTGAAACGTACTATCGTATTGACAAATTTGAAGCTGCGTACAGCGGAACAATTTTTCCAATTCCAACTGTTGACAAGCCGGCATTTTCGTGTAATGATTTTATGATAGCGCCCCCAAAGGTCAAGCGCCCACCTGGGAGGCCGAAACGTAAACGAATTCCATCAAAGGGCGAGGTTGTGCAACGAATCCGTTGTGGTCGGTGTGGAAAAATAGGCAACCACAATAGGAAAACATGCAAGGAGCCTATTTGATAATGTTACAACAATCTTCTTTCCGTTTGGTTTTTTTTTTTGGGTGTTTTCCCAATTCATTAAACTTCAAACACTTATGCTTTATTTCCAACATTTTTTCATGTCCATTTACATTCCGAATTCGGCAAGTTTAGCCATAATGTTATTACTGTATATGGATCACACATATGGGTTTGCCGTAATGTCTACAAAATTTTTAGTACCTACGCTTTTTGATGTGCATTTCTTATTACAAACAATGCAAACAATTTCACAGACTTACAAACACAAACGTTTCATTTAAAAATTCCGATTTTTCATTTCAACTTCTGTTTTCGACACCAACACCGTAATTAAACACAATGTCAACGCTACAACGCCAGCACTAACCCGCGACATATTATTACCACATTGTCGTACCAAAAAAAATTCAACATTAACATACCATCCTGTTGATTAATTTCTGTGTTTAACACTGTCGCCAACATAAACACAATACACACAACAACATTACAGTCCGTCACACCCAAAAATAACCTCTCTCACATACACAATTTAACAACACACGCACTAAATGAATGGTAGCTGTAAAAAAATTAATGTTCCACCATTAACAGACACGCAGCTAATAAAACATGAACACATTAGAACCACAAAAACATAACATTTCCATGTTCAACAGGAAAATCAAAAACAAAAACAAAACTAATATTTGCATTCCACCAAATGTTTCATTCCTTAACATGCACTAACCCTGCCAAAAACAAACCACACCCTGTTTTATGCCCATGTTTCCCAATGTGTTCATGTCATATTTCCTATTTATGTATTAACAGACCTCCAGCTAATGGAACCTCCAAAAATCACACAACCATATAAACAAAACATTTCCATGTTAAATGAATAAAACCAAGAACAAAAACCACATCCAATATATGCATTCCATCAAATCTGTCATGGCAGAGGCCGATTCCGGAGCCCTCTATGCGGATCATTGATGAATGCCTTAACTATCTCTGCTCTGAATGCAGTAGCTGTCATTCTATCCATCGAGCCTTCAACATCCACGTTCTTCGCGTACTGCCGCATGATGAAGCATACCATAACAGCGCAATCCGGACTGCCAATTGCCAAGACGTTACCAGCTTAATAAACATGAACAAGCCAAAAACAGTAATTTGACAGCAAATATGACAAATTTAAAACAGGGTTCCAATTAAAACATACGATTCTGGGTGTTGTTGGGGACAATCACCCAAAGCCTCCAAAGGCCCGTCCAGATTCTCCGATGTCACACCCGCAATGGATTGCACTTTTCCTGCTACCCGTTTCGTGTAATCGACGACCCACTGCTTCTGTGGTAGGTAACATAACCGAATCAGTCTTACTTAACACACCCTATCAGCCTATACGCAACCCAGGCACAGCCGAACACATAAATGTAATAACATACATGTAATAACTAATCAATTGTACATACCACTTTTACCGCCTCGGCGAAATGATCATCTCAGCTCCCTTTACGAGTTTTTATTGAGTTGTAGTGTGTCCATGTCCCCGCGTCTGCATCGTACACCATGGTGGTCCAATGATTCGCATGGTATATAGGGTAATGGACGTATCTGCACCCAGATGCAGCAGTAACGTGCACGTTCAGGTAACCGTCCTTTGATGTCATGCTTCAGTTCCTCATCATATCCTACAAAAATTTCAAAATAATTAAACACCCACTACTCCACTACCCATGTGTCGGGAAAAAATGCACAACACTATCTGCCAACGTAATAGTACTCATAATACCATATACATATCGAACACACACTGTTGTGGAAATAAGACTTGCTGAAATTAGCACAATTAGCAGCCGCAACGTTCTGTTCACTTCTCAAAATTTCAGCATATGCGTCAATTACCTACCAACAGAAATCATTCACATGATCCAAATACATTAGCTTTATATACCCATCATTCTAACTTTCCCCTTGAAGAACATGTAATCCGACAAAATAAGGTAACTGATGATGTGTGCATATCGACAACATGACATCATACTTACATTACCAGCAGTCGGCCCCCCTTGTACAAGGGACTGGATGTCTTTGAAATTAACATGCATACCATAATCTGCTGCACTCCATATCAAAGCCCTACACCAAATTACAATCACATAAGTATACTTCAAATATAATAAACAATGTCACAGTTAAACACAACATTTAAAATACAAAACAAGTAGGTTACCCGTCCCCTTCAAATGTGTACACCACCTCCAACAGTTTCTGTTCATCTTCAGCCAACAATTTCCAAACTGGATACCGATATTTCATTCCGAAGCCAGCCCATGTTTTATGCTGTCTCTCGTTGTCTTCAATGTTAACTACATCCTCATTTCTGATTTCAGATAAATTCACATCATCTTTTCTCTGTTTGCAACGCTTCACCAACCCAGGATACTCGTAATCCTGTAACCTCCACGTCCGTCTAGCTTTGCTTTTCACACGGCGAACCAATGACGTGATGTTAGGTTCCTCCAAATTCACAAAGTCTATCACCCTGTCCACCACCTCACTGCCTGGCATGTCAAGAACATGTGTAATGTCCAAATTGTGGTCTGCTGTCACTTTGGAATACCGTACATCGAATTGCTTTTACTTTTGCCCTCCACTGAAGTACATACCCCAGCACATAATGTTGCCTTCTGATTTACAACTCCATCCCTGCTCTCCACCATTATGTTTTCTCCACCACCTACTGTGTTACCTACATCACCTTCAATGATGCTTGCATCGTTCAATTCGGATCTGTTACCTACGTCATTTGCAATGTTATTCACCGGACCACCCATCTGATTTCCTCCCTGCTGCTCTGTTAACGCGCCATGACTTGTGTTCCTAGCCAGCTGCGTTACCTCGTGTGCCTCGTACTCGTCAACCTGGTCCTCCAACCAAGCTACTTTTGTTTTCATTTCCAACAATAACGCATTCAGACGTGCAATTTCAGCATCTTTCAAACTGATGGCAGTTTCGAAACCAATACACAAATTAGCCGCTTGTGAACCAAGTGCGCGTTCCAAGCTTGTAACCTTGCATTCCAGTTCACCTACACGTTCCGATTTCTGCCTCAGTTGTTCCTCTAACTCCGCTACTCTGTCCCGCACTTCGTTCATGTTATTGCTACCACTGCCTCCTTCTGGATCCGTATCTTTGGCTGGTTGCGTTGTTGACAAATCCAGCAGATCAGGGAACAACACTGGCCACCCATCACCCCTTACAACTGCTCCCAATCCACGCTTCGTAACACACTTGTCTGCCTCGTTCGTCATTACGCCTTTCTGAACATGGACCTCTACAGATGAGTCCACTTCCCAACAGTTCAAACTGGGCTCCGCAACTTCATCACCAACATCGTTACGTGGCACACTAACATGCGCCGACACTGGCTCCACGTCAAGCACTTTGCCTTCTGTCCTCACACATTCCACACTAAACAATGTCGTGCCTACTTTATATCGTTCAAGAATTGCGCCCTCGAGTTTATCGCAACTTACCTGCCAAACACATTACAAAATAGTTAATTAATCCAATATGTACCATACAGTTTAGCCATACAACTCAGTATCCCATGTCATACCACTAACTGTCGCCCGCTACGCAAGTCGACCCCTTTCATTTTCGTCGTCAAATTTGCAATGTTCCATCTGCAAAACCTTGGCAGCACACTGTGACGTTCCTGCTCCATCAGGTTCGTGTGTTCGCAAATAAAAAACTGCATTACCATTTCAAATCACATTAATTAACATGACTAACAACAAGCCTAATCCTTACATTACAGTCAACACGTACATAGTACATTTCCAAAAAAAAAAAACATTATCTTACAAGTAGTACGACAACACAGCCGGTAACCCTTTATGGGCGATCATGAAATTCGTTCAGAGACGTAATCAATGCGGCACGTATCGCAGCAGCCCAGTCATACAACTGAATTGTACTTAGTTTATCAATAACTCGGACAAACGCCCAACCGATAGACTCTCCAGTCGTTGTGAAAAACAGTTTCGCACAAATATATAGCGACAGCAGCTTCGCGACATCTTCCTCGTCATTACCACTTTTCCCCTTTACTGCATCATCCAAAAGTTCTTTAATTTTTTTGCACGATATCCTACCGACAATATTGCAGCGACGTTGAATAAAATCTGATGGCGGCCTTGAACCGTGAGCTAAATCGAGCTGGTCCACGCCGCACTGGATGCCAAAAATGAGTCAGATATCACTTCGACGCAATGGAATGCCTTTACCCCCAATGTAGAATTTTTCATCCTCCCGATTGTATGTCTCCAATATGCGGAACACTGTTTCATCGCATTTCTTGTAAGCGTTCGGCGACAAGTTGTGTTTGCGGATGGAATGAATCATCGCCCAAAATGGTGTTCTGCGCAGATGTCGTTCGTGGGCTGTTGTTAATTTTATTTCTTGTACGGTTTTAATAATCCCGTTTATATTAGAACGATACGCCAGTCGGGAAGTGTCAAGTGCCACTTTCTTCATTACACCCGCATCCTATTTTTTTCCCTTGAATGGTATCTTCCCTTGTCTTTTCACAACAATCGGTTCAGACGTGAAATCGGTATCGGCAATGTTACGTGACACACCACCACTTTTTTTCCGTGGAGACTTTCGCAAAATCACCCCTGCACAAATACGAAACAGCTCAAATATTATACATCGTGAAAAGTAAAACATCAACGCTGTCTAAACAACATAATAATTCCAAACATGTAAACAACTTCGAAACATTACCATCCCACAACATCACATAGCAGTTACCATCCCTGTTTACTAACATCCCACACTGTGCCTCAACATCATTAACACCTTCCACAATGTTCATTAACATTAACACTGAAACATTGACATACTAACATTGAAACATTGGCTGCAGAATATTAACGTTTCAATGTTAATGTTACTAACATGGAACCATCAACATCTCCGCAAAGACCATACATACAATTCACGTAATCAAAAAACAACCACAGGACTTCTACACTAACATTGTACACCACACATAACAACATATCAATCAACTTACCCAAATTCCCAAAGTGAAAATGTCAACACACAACACAGGGTCAAACCAATTAGAGAAACAGAGACAATTCTATCACAAAGTATTAACACCACCTTCCCAATGATATAAAACACATCATTAACATTCAAATCCAAACAATGCCACAGTAACAACCATAACAGAAACAGAGCCATACAAAGTAAAATAACAGTACGACATACCATTGCCTCAATATGAAAACATTCAAAAAAAAAAAAAACATCAACGTTGTGTCACCAACGTAACCATTAACAAACATGATAAGAAAATCGAAACATTAAAGACCAACAGCGACACATTGCAATACCCACAAACAACATAGCCACAATATTAACACATTAACATCACTACCATTGCCCAACAATCCAGCACCTCCCAACCATAAAATACGACATTAACATTACACACCGACACATTGCTAACATCATCCCCTAAAACATCAAGCATCACCGTCATCAAACCCAACACTACATCCCATAACCACACACCCACACCCTGTTCGAAAACATATACATCGAACGTTAACCCTATTCACAACCACAAATCCTCTGCACAAACCAAAACAAATAAAACACATTCAATAATCAAAAATATAACTGTCAAACATAACCTACCTCCACTGGTTTTTGTCATACTGAAACGTCGCCTCTCGTAACACCTTCTTCCAATCCTTATCGCAATCGCAGACGGATATCCAATTTCACGACGCCACTACGCTTCAACCACAATGTCTTCCCACTCAACGTCACTACCACAACGTTGGTAGATTATTTCATATTATAGGGTTTCCGTAATGTATAAACCTTCGCCCAAACTGATTCGCCTTCCGTATTGGGATGTAGATTTCCTTCTGAAATCCCAAATCTTTCCTTCGAATCGTATCTCAGCACCGCTGAATCAGGGAACCAGTAATGTAACAGCACACGAAACTGATTGCCTATATCTGTAATTCTACATTACTGCATTACCAAAATTGCCCATCACTCTTACAAGTAGCGTACACAACGTTTACGGCCTGATTTGTCATTTTACATTTAATGGGACTATTCGGTTTATAAGAAAACATTTGGGACTGTTCAGTGTATAAGTTAGTAAATTGGGATTTATTGGTGCATCACCCTTTTATTTATACTTGCTAGTTTCATTGCTTTGCTTAATTTAATTATTATTAGTTTATAAATCCCTCATCTTCTTCATCAAAGTTAAATAAGGAATTTAACAATTAAATTAGTTTAATTTCACAATTGTCCATGTAGATCGATACCTAGACTTGCCATTATTCTAAAAGAATTTGGTATAATTTAGTATTTATATTTAGTGTGTGTAACGACCCATCATACATAGATAGAAATACTTACATAGCTTGATCTTGCATTCAAAAGCTCTTCACCAAACTTTGATACCAATTACAAAACAAAAAGGAAATGAGTTTTCTACTATTTCTATTCTACTATTTTTATCGAGTTAAGCAACAGAAACAAAACAAGGAAATGAGAAGTTTAGGCAACAAAGATGGAGAGAATTTACATTGCTTTATTTGTTGGCTTGAATGCCAATTTATAGAATTCAACTCCATAAACAAACAAAACCAAAAAGTCTAGTCTAAATTTAATACATACCTAATTGGTTGGACTAACAAATACATACGTCCAAATTTGCAAAGCTTTCCAAAAGTTTACTAGCCTAGACTTAAGCTTATAAATACAATTTGACAATTATACATGACACCTAGACATATATTTATGGAGGTTCTGACAAACTCCAACTAAGCTACAATTATATACAAATATACATGACTATCTACCTTCCTTGATTTTCAAAGGGATAGACTGAAATAGATAAGATTTGGCTGATCATTTTTGTCTTGTAGCATCGGTTGAAAGGGTTTGTTTGACCACTTTCCGCCTAATAATGCAAGTTGCTCCACGTGTCCTAGATAAGGTTGTAGTCGATCATGAGACAACTGCATGTGATAGTGGGGTCCACTATGCTTCCATCCGGTTTATGAGATTGTGATATTCTTCATCAGTCTCTAATGGAGGGGAATCAGGATTCTGACTGTATTATTCATTCCGAAATTATTCTACATTTTCCGCAGTCATGGCTAGTTCCAATGGAAGATCTAAATTATTTCTCTTTTTGAGGTTTAATAACATGTCAAGAGCTTCATTAATTTGTGTAGGAGACCTTTGATATGTTATGGGAAAATGAATTACAAATAGTATTCTACCATCTATGACCATGAATGACAATTTTGCTAAGCCATGGATATTAGAAGCTGCCTGTGAAACAGTCATTAAATTGTCTATCTAATATTCTGTCAAAGGAAGTTTTTAAATAGTTTCCTATTGCTCCCTCCTACGATCTTCATCCAAATAATCATCTTCAAATTCGAAATCTTCAATTTCTTTGAGATACTAAATTTGATATTGTTGGAAAAAATGTTCTCATTCTCGCCAACCAATTGTGCTAGAGATCCAAAAAGTAAAATATTTACTCCATCGAAAGCCTTTTACTACCCATGAGAGCATTGATTTTATGATCATTGGATATTCTATCCACTGGATTGGATCTAAAATTTGGAAAGTAACTTGATTAGTTATTCCCTAGTCTATATCTTCAAAAAAATCACATGTCATGGTTTGTTATGATGGTTATTTTGGGAATTCCATCTTTAAATTTTAATTTATCATAAGATCGTTCTAAGATTTGTCTACTCTTATCATGATAATCCTCAACTTGATTTTTTATGAAAAGAAAATTTTATTTTAGAAGCAAAGTTCTTTTTCAAAAAGACAAATTCTTTTTACTTGGTCAAAAACTAGATCAGAAAACTCATCTTATATGAGGTCTAATAGCTGAAGAAAATTGTTTATTTTTTTAAAATTAAAATCTTCCTTCCAATTCATTTGTTTAAGGATATTGAAACAAAGATTTTGTAAATCTTTTAACTTAGTTGTTTGCTAAGCTAATTTGTTGGCTAAAACTCCCATGTATTTTCGAAATTTTACTTTGTTGTCTATAATGTGAGTTTTCAAAACTCCATTGAGTTCTGTATAAATTTCTCTGGCTATACTAGGGATAAAAAAATATTTTATTTCAAATTCATCTGGTTTAGATGTCTGAATATTAGTTGGAACTGTGTTAGTTCTCATTTGACAAAAATTATTTTGATAAATAGGCATAGCTGGTGCACTATAAAAAACTTTTTTAGCTTTGGTCATGCTATCATAGGATTTAAAACTTACTCTTGGAAATCCGCAAACTTACTTATTGCACTCATTCCATTCTGTGTAAATTCCAAGTTGTCTTTCTATAAACACAACATAAACTTTTTCTTGTCCGGGGATTGTTTTTTAGCAATTGTCACCCAATCTCCTTGAGTGGGTTGTTTACCCTTGCCTATTTTTTCCTCTTGGTCTAGAAGTCTTCTACAAAAATTAAAATTACTTGTTTAGTAATTTAATTTTCTGAAATAATTCTTACTAAGAAAATCTGCAAGAAAATTGTTAGTACCTTTAAGGTGTTCTATCTCAAAAGTATATTCAGAAATTTTGTTATACCAGACTAATCTTCTTCCTTGCTCAATAGGTTTTTTATTGATCAAGAAATCTCTTACTGATTTATTATCAGTGCGTACAATAAAATTTTCTAGGGCTAAATAAATATGAAAACTTTTTATTGCCAATTTTATTGCAAGTAATTCTTTTTCAAAAATAATATATTTCTATTCATTTGGTTAGATGTTTTAGAATTGTATCTACAAATTAGTTCCTTTTTTTGTAATTTTATGGTATTGGATTTTTTTCCTGGTCTAATCCCATTTTCTGATAAAAGTATCTCTTTATCATGCCATAAGTTAGTTGGAATTGCTTTAAGAAGACATTCCCAGCATGCTTGTAAGGCATTCGTTTCTAAAATTAATTTATCACTAGTTTTAGGAAGATAAACATCTGGTAAAGTTTTAATATTTTTTTTAATTTGTTTAATTAAAGTAACATCATATGGTGTCCATTTGAATATAACATTTTTCTTTAATTTGGTTAACCAAGGAATTTCTATTTTTGAATGATTTTTAATAAAATTTCATCCATAATTTAAAATACCTAATAAACTCTGTAATTGTGTTATATTTTCAAGAGTATCAGGAAAATCTCGTACTTTTGACAAAATATATTCCTATAATTTTAAACCTTTCTGATCTAAAATTATTCCAAAAAATTCAACTGATTCTTTTTCTAGCTCAATTTTTTTTGGTGATAACATAATTCCATGTTTTTTGAATTTTTCACAAAGTAATTTTAAATGTTTCTTATGCGCCTCCCGACTTTTAAAGAAGATAAGTATATCATCAATATAAACTACACAACAATCCTTAATTTCTTTAAAGATTGTATCCATCCATCGTTGAAATACCTGTGGTGCTATATTTAAACCAAAAGGCATAACATTCCAGTAGTAATTTTCTCTAGGTGTATTGAGAGTTGTCAATTTTTTTTTGATTCTTCAGTCAATTGAATTTGCCAAAATCCACTCTTACAATAGAATTTGCTAAAAATTTTTGATCCTTTGGTTAAGTTAATCAAAACATCTTTTCTTAGAATAAAATATCCATCAAATTCTAAATTCTCATTGACTCGTTTATAGTTGACTACCATTCGGGTTTTTCCTCTTTTAATTTCAGTATGATTTTTTATCATAAAAGCTGGACTGAAGTAAGGGCTTTTAGTTTCTTCAATTAACTTTCTATCTAAAAGGTCTTGAAGTTCAATATCAAATTCATCTATATCTTGTCTAGTATAGATCATTGGTTTTACTCTAATGATAACATTAGGGTTTTTCAATTTCAAACTACAATAACGCGAACTACGCTATCATAGTTTTAATAGATTTTCACTAAACTTTTCTTCTGGAATTTTATAAATCCAATGTAATTCATCTATAGTTTTGATGATGAGATTTAAATCACTACACGGAACGGACACAAATTCTTTATCACAAATATATTTATGTTGTTCTAACATTGGAATATGAATTAAGACATTGTTTATGCTTAATGAAATGACTTTTTCCTATATTTACATTGGAAGGTATTTATATATAAAATTATTTCCAAGAAGGAAATCGCCATGCATATAAAGAAAACATAGAATTTTTGGTATAATAAACTTGGTATCATTTAACCAAATAACTATATTTTTAACCTTAAATTGTATGGAAGTATGGTTTCCATCAATTGCAATAACCAAAATTGGATGTTTCATTAATCCATTTTTTCTTTTGGTATGGCATTCCATTTACATGAGCTTATTGTAGCTCCTGTGACTATGAGAATACTGAGGCTATAAGGTTTATAACCTGCAAAATTAAATATTCCCAATACATATGTGTATCTTCTTTTTCCTTGGCTATGAAAAAAAATAATATCATCATTTTTTGTTTAAAAATGATACATATATGCAGACTTAATATATTCAGATTATCTTCTTGTTCTTGGAAAAATAGGAATCTAAACATTTGTTGAAGTAATAAATTCTTGATTAGAATTATTACTCGATTCACCAATGGTTAATTTTGAAAATATTTTATTAGGAAAATCTTTTTCAAATACAAAAGTTGATCTTTTAATTTTTAAAACTGTATTTTGAATTTAGAACTATTTTCTTGATGCTTACATTTGTATTTGTGCAAATTTTTTTGTTTTAGACGATTCATCTTGTCCCACTAGGTCATGAATTAACCATTGTCGAGGGACTTCTAAATCGCTCTAATTCATTAGACACGGTTAAATTATAGTGTCAAATAGTCTTGGTTCAAAGATTTTAATAATTTTATTATCGTTTGATCATGTTTTTGTTTCAGGAAATTTGGTCAATTCATGAATTGTTTTCCAATGAATAGTCAAATCATGGGAATTTGATTTCATTTCTAATTCTTGTGTTTTGATTCTTATTCTGACTGTGTCTTCAAGATTAGGATCATTTATGGAAATAAAGAAATTTAGTCTAACATTAAACCAAACTACTTTATTAACTAAATTAGATTGAATTCCTCCAATGATTGCTTTTATTGGGTCAGAAAATCTTTTATAAAAAATTACTGCCAAAATAGGAATATCTATCCCTTAGCAGAATAAGGCTATTATGGTTACCTATATTAATCCAACATGAATATATTGAATCTCAAGATATTTTTTTTCCATCTTGCAACATTTTTCTTATAAAAAAAAAAAGGAATAACAGTATTTCCTTCTTATAACCATTTTGTTTGAGTGTTATCACTGTATTTTTCAAACACTCTTTGCTGAAAAGAAGTTGAATTTTGAAAGTTTGTAAATTTCTGGCACATCAACTTCTTGCACTTTTTTGAATTTTGCTAATTCTTCTTCAGTAAAAGTTTCTTCTTCTCTGATTACATCTTCAAGTTGAATGGTTTGTAATTCTTCTTTAGATATACTATCTGCTTCTTGAGATATTTCTTGACTATCTATATTAGTCATCATGAAGATTAGTTCTTCATCTGAACTTTCTTCATCACTAGAAATTTCGTACAAGATTTCTTCTTCATCAGAAATTTCTTTACCATGTATTATTTCGAAATCTTGTTCTTCAAAAACTTTGATAATTTTCTTTACATTTTTTTTCCTTTTTGGGCATTCGGGCGCGTAGTGACCCTCTTCGTTACAAATGTAACATTTACAAGTTTTCTTTTTTGAAACATGTATTGTTTTTTTTTTTTCGAATATATATTTTTTTTTTTGAAAAAGTTTTGTTCTTTTTCTAAGGTTTCCATTTGTATTTTCTGTGTTTTTTGAACAATCCTTTTCGCTTGGAAAATGTATTACAACAAATTTTTCAATTTTCTTTCAAAATTTTATCATAGCATTTTTGACCATATTGTGAGTTGAAAATTTGATTTGTTTTTTTTGCCTTTGCGTCTAGACACCGATCTGCTATCAATCTTAGAACATAATTAATGCGAAAACTAAGATTATCATATTCTTCTTTCCCCATTTTTTTGAGAAAGTCAGGATATGTTTTAATACATAACTCATCTCACAGATTAGGAAATTTATGGAAGAATTGATCTAACCAAGGTTGATTTGCTGGTGGATCAATAAAATAATAATATTTTTTAAAAGTTTCAATATAGTCTTCAAAAAGAAAAATGTTACATAATTCTAATTTAGTCAAAATATAATTTGCATCTACTTGCAAATTAGTATCACCTACAAAACTACATAAATTTTCTTTTATGATTTTTGTAAACTCAGCTAATATTGCATCAAGTGTGAGATAATTTGCTAACAAAACTATTTTTTGACTTTTTCCAATTTCGAATTTTTCCCACTGTCTTAACCATTGCAACACATCTCTCTAGAGAGTTGCTGCAATATAATCAAGGAATTTTTCCTTTGACCAACGATTTTTATAATTGGTAATAATGATGGACAATGATTGTGTCCAATCATTAATTGCTTGTGGCTAGTTCTTAAATAAAACATGAGACAGGTCTAAATAAGTACCATTTCGAGCTATTAGATACTTATGATTATTATCTTTTCTAGATATTATTGACTCAGGTATATGATTGGAGATATTTCTAGTGTTAGTATCATTTTTAACTTCATTTGTTTGAATAAAGTCAAAGTTTTCTCTATCTCCCCATGTGCCAAATAATTCGAGAACAATTGATTCTTCTACCTTTCTTTTCCCCTTATTTATTTCTGATGAAACATTTTGATCTAATGTTTCTTCAGATAAAGATGATTGGCTATCATCATCATTAGTTGACATATTAATATCCTAATTAATGTGCTGTAAAAGGGTTTCATATTCTAGATAAGTTTCTCTTATCTGATCTAGTAGCCTATTTTTTTTTTTTTTATCAATACCTAAATCTAGATCTTTATATAATTTTCTCCAATAATCCAATATTTCAACAATATTTTCATATTCAGTCATATTATAAGTATTGGTTTGAAGTACCAGAATATGTTCTGTACCATAAAATAGCCTAAGAATGGAGTTATCTTTTGAACTATTCATTTCATCATTGTTTATGAAGGATATAGTTTCTAATTTTGTCATCAAATTGTTTATTTGGATTTTTGCTTCTTTGTTTAAGTCAATATTTATTATAGAACCTAAATTGTCTATTTTAGATTCTATATACTCCACTTTAGATTCTAGACAATTTTGATCTAATTTAGAAAATCAAGAGTACATAATATTGGTAATATTATTTAAATTAGAACACATATTATTTATATTTGCTAATGCTTTAATAATATGCAAATTATGGTCATATTTATTATTAACATTATTTTTTGTATTTTCAAAACATATTATATCTTCAGGATTAATTGTCATTATAGATTGTTGTTGGTACCTGAGACCTTCTTAGTATATTTATCTACTGCCTAAAACATCTGTTTATGATTTTAAAAACTTAAAAATACCTAATTATAAATAATAGTCAAAAGATATTGGTCATATGTTGAATTACGCGTTCTACTAACGTATGTACGGATTCAAATTTGACTGAAACAAAAAGGACCATTAGACCATCTCCAACCCTTCACCAAACCTAGCATCAAATTTGAAATTTGGTGAAAAAACACTGTTTGGAGCTCCAACGGTTTCACCAAATTGATATCAAATCAATAATTCACCAAACGTTTCACCAAAATGAGGACAGGTTCCGCATTTCACCAACCATTGTGCATGACCGTTGGGGGAGACCAACCGGTCGACCACCAAAAAGGTTCAAACAGTTCCAAAAAAAGGTTCAACCAGTTAAAAAAAAATTTTTTTTTTGCCTTATCGGTCGACCACTAAAAGGTTCAAACAGTTCAAAAAAAAAAATTTAAAAAAAATAAAAATTGGCTTAATCGGTCGACCAACCGGTTGTTCTGGCACAGATTTGATGAAAATTTGATGAAAATCAACCGTTGGAGCACTTGGTATCAAATTGAGGAAAAAGTCATTTTTTTATTCAGATTTAATGAAAAATTTGGTTCCGGGTTGGAGATGCTCTTACTAGCTAAGAAAAGACCCACAAAAAAAAGGACCCAAGAAAATTCCAATATTATATACACCATTAAACCATGGCAAAGTGGCTTATTATTTTCTTGACCTGCCATGCTATATTTGTGTAGTTTATTATAAATTAAAAATTAATAATTAAAAGTATTCCTCTCATAATTTTTAAATAATTAATTTTTTTAGTTTATTTAAGTTAAGTTATTTCTACTTAATAAATTATAAAATTATACCAAACAATCTAATACGAACTCATAAAAAAATAAAAAAAATAAATAAACTTAAATAAACAGCACCAAACAACCCATTATATAGTAGAATAGTCTTGATTGCCTCAATGGCTGTAATTGATTGATGCCGTGCCACAAGAGACCATAGGTCTTGTTGGTGTCTGAGTTTAAAAAGGTTATAATTTTAATTATTAAATTTTACCACTGATTGTAATTTTTTATTTTTTTTTGCTTGGGCGTCCCTTTCTGGAAAACGTATGTCATGGGTTCAAACTAGAAATGGCTTATCATTCTATGGATGTTTCATTTTTCAAACCACCTTTACGGTTTTGATACGTTGGGGAGTAAAAATTACCAACTTTTTCTTTGGTTTCAAACTTAATAACAAACAATCAATGAAAAAACAGCACTCTTAATAATATTATATTGTTCTTCCTTCTCCACACCACACCACACCACACCACACCACACGACTACTCTGTACTCTCTGCGTTTTAAACGGATTCTGACAATATTGCAAAAAGAAGTAAAGTTTGTTGCCCATGGATTCCGCTCAATGAATTGGTGGGCTCACCTCCACGTGCTATTCCGAACTTACTAAATAATTTTTTCATTGAGTGAGTCATTTCTTTCTCTATATTTTGTACTCCTACTATTTTATTCTCTATACATGGCATGAGATATTCTGTTTTTAAATTTTTGTCCTTTTGTTTCAAAATATATATATTTCTTAAAACAAGTTTTGAGTTTATTATACCTCAAGATTTTTAATGATTCACTAGTTATGTGTTTTGAGACAAAAAGACATTAAAATATGCTTTGAGTTTGCTGTATTTCGAGATTTTCAATAATATTAACTGGTTATAAGTGGTTTGGAATAGAAATAGGGGGCGATTTAGATGCATAGCATTTTTGCTTGTGGCAGACATAAGATCCTCTATTCTCAAATTTCTCTCTCTTCCTCTTTCTCAAAACGTTCACATTTATTGGATCATGTATTGAGATTACTGCATTTCAAGATTTTCGATGATTTAATAATTGTGAGTATTTTGAGATAGAGGGAATGAGAAATTTAAGAACATATAGGGTTCGTTTGGTTTGATTTTCTGAAAAAATTTTGGGAAATTTTCTCTACAAATAAGTTTTCAAAAGTAATCAAACCAAACAAATTTTCCCAAAAAAATTTCTCAAAACTTGTAAACCAAACAAGTTTTCCAAACAAATCTCTCTCTCTCACACATATCAAATCAATCACTTTTTCCAAAACTCTCTCTCAAAATCATTTTTCAAAACATCTTTTTTCAAATCATTTTTCTTTCTGGTGACAATGTATTACCAAGAGAATATAGTTTCCATATTCATAAAATGCATGATAAAAACTGGAAAGGTTAAAAAAAAAAAAAAAAAACAAAACAAAACAAAACAGGAAGTCACGCAAATTTGGCTTAGATTGTGTATTTCAGGTTGATTGCATGTATTTAACCTTAAACAAAGTTAAATTCAATTATTTGGCTCTAGGAATAAATTATTAATACTCGCCGGTGATTTGGCAATCTGGTGCTCGAAGTAAAGGTTTGAATTTTGTTTATTAGTTTGTTAGAAAGCAAACATGTTTTGTGCCTTTTGCTAGTTAGTAAGCTAAGAAAAAGACCCACAAAAAAAGACAAAAAAAAAAGAAGAAGGATTATTTAGCTTATTTCTTCAAATTAATTATAGTAACCATTTTTAAAATTTTAAGTTATAAAACAACATTATTAGGTTCAATACTTATTGGGTTTAATTTGATATTTTATAAAATAAAATTTAGTATTATTATGGGACAATCAAGTTAGTATTATTAAGAAGAAGAATAGGGCATCTAATTGCTGTGGAATTATAATTTTATAGAAGGCCAAAAGTTGTTAAAGTATATCATTTGTTAACAGACAATTCAAACAGATAATTCCTTGTAATTTTAGAAATAATAAGGGAAGTTTCTATAATTGTAAGAGAATGTCAGTAAAAGTAATTATCCAAGGAAAAAAAAATGAATACTTTTTATTTTTAATAAATATTTTTCTTTAGTTTGAGGAGGCCGTGGGTTTGGGTCTAGGTCTGGGTCTGGGTCTGGGTCTGGGTTTGGGTCTTGGTCTTGGTCATCGTGAAATAAGCTTCGATTCATTTCAATTAGGCTGGGTTTGATTATAATAAAAGTGTTAGAAAATGAGAGAAAAAGAAGAAAAAAAAATGTAAATTTTTATTGGGTTTGTTTAATATGAAAATGGTAAAAATTATAAGAATATATATATATATATATATTTTGTACAATACAATATGGTGACTAAATTTTTAATTTTTTTTGGTAAAAATTCACTTGAAAATTGAAATTTGTCCATGCAAAATGTTATTTATATCTAACAACATTTTTAGCCTACCAAATATTTATAAGAAAATATATATATTTTTTTCATTTAGTTTCTTTCACTTCACTTTACAATTATAGTTGATTAAATTTTTTCTTTCTAATCAATCTCTTTGTCAGTTAAAAAAAAATTGCATGGGCTCTTTCCACTAACGTGTGATCAATGGTTTATCAGTCGAAAAAAAATTGGAAAAATTGCATTTCAGTGACGTGTTGGAAAAATTGGAAAAATCATGGAGGGTGCAAATCATGCTGTGTCCTGGTGCAACTCTTTATTTTGTCTACATTCCACTGAAATGTAATTTTCCAAAAAAATTCCTGTGACCCTCTTTTTACTAACGTGTGCATAGGTTCAAACTTTACAGCAATAGTTAATTCAAGAGTCTTTTGCTGGGATGGACTCAAAATTTTAACATAGCAAGTCAACATAAATAAAAGATATGAATTACAACATCAATTCCTATAGGTATAAAATATATAAAAAATAAGCTGAAAACATATATAAATAATATGTTTTCTTGTATTCACGTTGAATTACAAAAGATAAAATAATTTATCTACTAAAGTAAGGCATTTTGAATTGTGCTCAATACTTTTTTATATCATTAAGAACTGATATTAAAACTAGGAATAATGCCTTTCTCAATTAATGTGATTAAGTTACTTGTGGACTCTTCTTCCACATTATATGAGAAACTATTCCTTCCGTTAAATTTTGTCTAAATTTTTTGTTTTTATACTTTGACCTGTTTCATAGATATATAGGGGAAGACCATTGATTTTTTTAAAAAAATTTAAAAGAGATCTACTGCTTTAAATTTTTTTTAAAAAAAAACCATAGTGGAACGAGCTTATATAATTTGGAGATAATTAATAACTAATACCACTATATTAAAGGAGTTTTTTGAAATCGTAGGGTTCCATCACCCCCTCTTGTCTCGAATCCATTAAGGTCTTGTTTGTTTGGACGGATATGACCTTAGGATTGGACTAATAATCTAAAAAAATGTATAATTTGATGTTTGATTAAGAAAATTAGAGTCCGGATTAATAGTTTATTTGAACATAGTATCCCTTATATGGAGAACTATTAAATCACAAGAGAAGGATAGGATACAAAATAAAAGATTAAGGAGATATTGGACTAATTAGTTAAATTGTGAAATTGATAAGATATTGTCAATCCTTCCTCATAATCCTAAGTCAATCCAAACATGAGATATGATATACAATCCAAATGGATTGATAATCCTAAGACTAACAATTCTAGGTAT
The DNA here is from genome assembly GCA_025200525.1 of Camellia lanceoleosa. NCBI lineage: Eukaryota > Viridiplantae > Streptophyta > Magnoliopsida > Ericales > Theaceae > Camellia > Camellia lanceoleosa. The sequence goes on along the minus strand of CM045765.1, from coordinate 112,571,768 downwards.
GCTAATCTTATTCAATCGAATCCGCTCAAACAAACATGACTTAAGTGAACTCAACCAATCCAATTTTGGCCCGCGGGCTCACTACAGGCCCTATTTTAATAATCTAATTAGATGATTTTTTTTTTAATGTCTTATTGTACAGATTATTCACAAAAAAAAATTAGATTGATATGATAATTGTAACTCATATTTGCATTCAAAAAAATAAATGACAAGCTCAATCATAATTTTTACTACAAATTGGTATAAAAGATCACAAATATTCGTAATTTTCATTACAAAAAATATAATGTTCTTACAATGTATCATTTTTAGAGATGACACAGGATAAATTTCTTCAATATTGATATATAAAAAAATGTTATTATTTAAAATTTTGAGTGTTGTTATCCTTTTGCATTTAGTAAATATTTCTCTTAGTTTGATAAAGAGTATTAATGTTTTTTCTATTTCAATTTTACACACACTTTTTTTTTTTTTTTTTTTTTTTTTTTTTTTTTTTTCAAAGAGGCCCGCTCTTAAAATTTGTCAAGTGTTATACACTCTCGTTAGTTTAGACAAAAAAGTAACTATCATAATTTAGTCTAAAATTACAAAGGAGTTGTGTTGGCTAATTATAAGCTAAATTTGCCTCATCTTTTTGCCTTTTTCAAATCTCTCCTTAAATCCATAATTCAAACAAAGTGTAAAGAAATTATTTACGGTACAACAGTGAATAAGTTTATCCCGTTGTGATAATATTATGGGACTGCGAATCTCCTCCAAAGGGTATTAGCAATTCCATGAGGGGTTGTGTTTCACAATCCAATCCCTTGAGATTGAGATTAGACGTAAAAATATTATTATATCCCCACTTTACAAAAATAATAAAATTAATTTTTATATATTAATGACTTTCACATAAATTTATAGATTAAATGGCAACCAACTAATATTACCATACTACTATACAAATAAATGCAATTTATTTGTACATTTTTAATGACACTAATAATCTCCTCATTCAATCTTATCGTACTAACAACCCATCCAATCCGGCAAACAAACTTTTACGTTGGGGAGGTGTTTCGGTGGTTCTTTCTCTAACAAGAAGTACCAACTTTTCTTTGCTTTCAAACACACAACAATAAATTCAGTATCATATATATACACCATTCCGTGGTGCTGGATTCATCAGAAAATCATGGCAAATTGGCTTATTATTTTCTTTACCTCCATTGTGTGGTGGTGTTGCTTCGGCAACACCCCTGCCACTTGCTTGCAAAATGAGACAGATAGATCAGCCTTGATTGCTTTCAGGGCTGCCATTGATCAAGACCCATTTGGGGCATTGAGATCCTGGAATGATTCAGTGCACTACTGCGATTGGAATGGCATCTTGTGTAGTCATCGACATCCCAATAGAGTCGTGAAGTTGAGACTAAGGTCGCAAGGCCTGGTGGGATCACTCTCACCTCATATTGGAAACCTCTCCTTCCTCAAAAGCCTCGTTCTTCAAAACAATAGCTTCCATGGCCCAATCCCACAAGAGATTGGTCGCTTGTTTCGACTTCGAAACATTTCACTCAGCAACAATTCATTTCATGTGGTGAAGTACCCACCAACTTTTCCCAATGCTCAAATCTTGAAATGCTTGACTTGATCGACAACAACCTAACCGGAAACATCCCGGCCGAGTTCGGATCTTTGTGGAAGCTTACACTTTTAGGCTTAAGTGTTAACAAGATTTCAGGAACCATTCCTCCTTTTCTTGGCAATCTTTCCTCTCTTACCCAACTTTCCTTGGGACGATGTGCTTTGCGTGGAGAGATTCCAAAGGAAATTGCCCAACTTCAAGGCTTGATATTGTTTTGTATCTCTGAAAACAATATAGCTGGTGAGGTTCCTTCAAGCATTTACAACATCTCCACTCTGTCTTGGTTTGAAATTTTTGATAACCAACTTCGTGGAAGCATTCCTCCTGATATAGGCTTAACCCTACCCAATCTCAATCTTCTTTTTCTTAGTAAAAATAAGTTCACAGGACCACTTCCTATTTCATTGTCAAATGCTTCCAAACTTCAACAAATAGGCTTTGATAATAACAACTTTGTGGGGCCAATGCCAAGAGATCTTGGAAGACTTTTAAGTCTACAAAAGTTTGGCGTTGATGAAAATTTGTTGCAAGATGACCTCAGTTTTATTTCATCACTAACGAATTGCACAAGTTTACAAGCGTTTAGCGTTCGCGGCAATTTTCTCAGAGGTCCAGTGCCCAAGTCCATGGCTAATCTCTCTTCCGAGGTTAGCATAATTAGAATGGAGGACAATGAAATATATGGAAGCCTACCATCAGGTATTGGGAACCTCCTCAATCTCGGTTTCTTTGATATGGCAATGAATCATCTTAGTGGCCCTATTCCTACCACCATTGGGAAACTTCATAATTTGCACGGACTTTACTTAGGCGTAAACTATTTCACACAACTACCATCTTCAATAGGTAACTTAACTTTGCTAAATGATCTCTCCTTGGTGCAAAACAAAATCCATGGAAGCATACCTTTGAGTCTCGGCAACTGTAAGAACTTGTTGGATTTAAATCTTGCTCATAATAATTTCCATGGCTCAATACCCACTGAAATTATGAGTCTCTCTTCCATTTCAATTTCCTTCGACTTATCTTACAATGCGTTGACTGGTTCTCTTCCATTAGAAGTTGGGTCTTTGAAAAATCTTGCAACATTAGATGTGTCCAATAATAGATTATTAGGATCTATTCCGAACTCTCTAAGCAATTGTTTGAGCTTGGAATGGCTTCATTTGGAAGGTAATTCATTTGAAGGCGAGATACCTCAAAGTTTGAGAGAGTTAAGGGGTTTACGAGAGTTGGACCTTTCACACAACAATTTATCGGGGTTGATCCCAAGTTATCTAAGTGAGCTCCACTTAGAAAAGTTGAATCTATCTTTTAATAAGCTACATGGGCGAGTTCCAATGGAAGGAATTTTTCGAAATGAAAGTGCTATTTCGGTAGTTGGTAATAATGATCTATGTGGTGGCATTCCATACTTGCGTCTTCCTCTCTGCCCATCCTCAAAGTCCAACAAGAATAAGTTCTCTCACAAGATGAAAGTGATACTCACTGTTGTGGTTGTTCTTGTGTTATGTTCAATTTTGTTGGTTTGCTTATTCATATTCCTTCATTGGCGACGTGTTTCAAGAAAGAAGCCCTTTTCGGTGCCATCACTCAAGCACCATCTGTTACGGGTTTCTTATGCAGAGCTTTTGAAAGCTACTGATGGATTCTCAGAGGACAAGCTAATTGGTGTTGGGAACTATGGTTCTGTTTACAAAGGAATTCTTGATCAAGTTCAGACAATAGTGGCAGTAAAAGTACTCAATCTCCAACTCAGAGGAGCTTCTAAAAGTTTTTTGTCAGAATGCAAAGCACTAAGAACCATAAGACACAGAAATCTCTTGAAAATTTTGAGTGCTTGTTCTAGTGTGGATTTCCAAGGTAATGAATTTAAGGCTTTGGTATATGAGTTTATGGCCAATGGAAGCTTAGAGAAATGGTTGCATCATGATGGAATCGAAAATAATGGACAAGAAGAAGAATCTAGAAATCTAAAGTTGATTCAAAGGCTAAACATTGCCGTAGATGTTGCTTCTGCAATTGAGTATCTTCACTGTCATTGTGACTCAACAATTATTCATGGTGATCTAAAGCCGAGTAATGTTCTTTTGGATGATGAGATGATCGCTCATGTTGGAGACTTTGGGTTAGCCAAAATTATCTCCACTATTTCAAATGAGGTGGTACAACATCAGAGCAATTCAACTGCAGTAAGGGGAACTATAGGTTATGTTGCTCCAGGTATGGGTTCTTTATAATCCCTATAATCATGAAACCACAAACGCACAAGAAGAAATTAGCATTATCCTTCCTACATATGCTTACTATAAAGACGTACATTTCTTTTGATATCCTATTTTAAGAGCTCTTTGACACACATGCCAATAAGTGTCCCTTGATATGTTGTATAGCTTTGTCATTATAGCCATTCTTGGGTGTGTTTTTGCCTGGCTTGAATGGATTGACGAACTAGAATTGCTTTTGAACTGTATTTTTGTTAGTTAGTAGTTACCATCAAAATGCCTTGGATTATGACCAAATCAACTTTGAGTTCAATCTAAATGCAACCATTTTGATCTTATGGAAATTTAATTGCGCTTGATGTCGTTAGCCGTCTGAACTTGTCCATAAACCTGACTTATTTTCCTGTTTATTTATTTATCTAGTTAGGATTCTAGTGTGTAATTTTAAGCACATCGAGACCCACCACTTTTGCCAATGTGAAGAATCCAACATTTATATCTTATAGCATTTATTAGTTGTAACATATTCCTCCGAAAGCTTAGATTTTCTGAATTCTAGAAACGATGTAATAAAGAATTATTTTTACTTTAGATTCATATAAGTCATATGGGATATTTGGAAAAAGATGAAAATCATGGAACAAACAATCAATTCCTAAAATGGGTGACTTGGTCTATTGCTTAGTCAGAGAGATTTATTGTTGGGTCAACATTGGTATATATATCTTTAAAATGGTGGTAATAAGCTAGAAAAATAAATTCTCACATGCATAAAATGGGTGGGTGGGGACTGTACATCCTACCTACCCCCTTCCCTCACCAAAAAAAAAAAATTGAAATGTTGATTCATCTTCTTGTAACATTGTTATATTGGCATTTGCCTGTATATCCCAAGACTAAGTTGATCTAACTTGAACAACCTTTTTTCTAAGTACAATTGCTAGTAAAGCACACTAGTTTTTCTAGGCCGTCTAATGTCTGACAAAAAATATTCAAATCATTCATTGAATTTGCTGAGACAATGATGGAAACTCTTTGTAAGCCATTATAAACTCTCTGTGACTCCATCATTTTTGGAAACTTACAAATTTGATTACGAAAGAAATATCCATGCTTGACTCATTTTGTTTGATTCAATCAAAAGACAATTTATTTTTTTCTGTATAACATATTACATTCAGTTTTGATTTCATATTCTGGTTTCCCAATCTCACACATGTACAAACACAAAAATTGAAAAATTGTTATTAACATATGTGAAAAGGCAACATTATGCCCTCAATAAGATTGTTTCTCCCAACTACAGTTGGGTTATATTTTAAAAATTATTTTAATTACTATTACAACTATGTGAATTATTCAGACTTTCAATTTGCGAACTGTTGGGTACTAACACTTAAATCAATTCGCAGAGTATGCCATGGGCAACAGGGCTTCCACAATAACCGATGTGTATAGCTATGGGATTCTTCTCTTGGAGATGTTTACAGGTAAAAGACCAACTGATAACGTATTTAAGGATGATCTAACTCTTCATATCTTGGTTGAGAGTGCTTTGCCTGACCAAGTGCTGGAGATTGTGGATCCCCGCATTCTTTCAGAGCACGAGCCAAGAAGTTGGCTTAAAGACAATCTGGTTTCTGTCTTGAGAATTGGAGTTGCATGTTCAATGGAATCACCAAGGGATCGAATGCAGATTCAAGATGTAGTTAACGCATTATGTAAGATAAAAAAAGTTTGTGAAAATTATGGGTTGAGACAAGACTAGGAAAATCTTATCAAACATGAAATCCAAAGGTGTGTCTCCCAACAACTCTCTTCCATATATGTGTGCATGACAAAATAGATTTTTACCCTTTCCGAAAATTTAAGTTCGATTTCTCATAATTTTCTTTTGGGTTTCAATTTTGTTTGCGTAGGAAATACAAGCAAATCAAATAATGCTTATGACTACCCTATTTTCTCTGAGGATGCTTAGGGGCTACAATCTATATATTGGTGCGATCCTTACGTTGTCTTCATCAGCTGTGCGTTCAATAAATAACTTCGATTTTACTTCTTATGTGGAGTTGTAAAATTTGTTGATGTGGGATCTTTTAGAGTAAGTGTATACGTCTGTAACTTTTCCTTTTCTTATCTTGTTTATGATCTTTCGGGTGTAATGTTAGCACTTCACTAAATTACTTCTAAGTTTCATTTGTGGTTCTTGAAATTCAAATAAGCTAGAGATAAAGCTTCTCTACTTGTCCCATTTTAGTGTAGTTTTAGTTTCTTTTGTGACAGTGGTTGTGTTTGGGGTTTTCATGGTTGCAAGTGCAAAAGGTGTTGGCACCTCATATCACCCTTCTTGTTCCATCACCCTTCATGGTTGCTATTAGGCTTTATTTCTAGATAAAACATTATTGTAATTTTGATCAAAGTAAAATTTGGGTTCTCTTTCAAATCGTGGCTTAAAGCCACTACTTGAGTGACTTAGGCCTTGGGTCGGCCCGAGAGGCAGGAGGGGGCATTAGTAACAGTTCACTTGAATGGTGTGTGGGTGCAAAACCAACACTAGCTCACAAGACCACTAACACTTGAAGCCACAAACACTTGAAGCCAAAACCCAAAAACTAGCTAACAACCCTCCTGTTTGGATCTCTCTTTGTCCTTTAGCTCTAGCTCAATAATCTTGTTTAGTACATCATCTTCTTCCCCATTGAAATTGATGCCAAGAGATTTACCTAATTGTATAGTGGCTTTAGCTTCATTGAGGAGGAGGTTGTTCGAACTAGTAATATCCTCCGACAGATCTGAACGAGCAATCATAGCTGCTGCTGGTCTGAAAATGACAGACTTTGAAGTGTGCTTGCTGACTGCTGCAGCTTTCTGCCCATGGAGTCTAGCAAAGGGGTTTGACTTAAAAATGAGTGTAATAGTTGTATCGTATAATTATTAACATGTAATGTTATCATTCAATAATAAATTATCACATGATATGATAAATACTATTTAAATGTAATTATTAGATTCAATATAATTTAATAACTATCACATCTAATACATAATATTTATTAAATTTACATATGATGATTTATTATACTAAATAATAATATTATGCATTTAATCATAACGTGATATTCACGTTATACTAAACTATTAAGGGTTTGGTCTTAGTCCACTTGAATTGTGTGTGAGAGAGAGAGAAGGCAGGCGTCTTCACCTTAATTGTCTTATTCTATTCATCAATTGAGGACCTTTTGCTAATGCTACCAATTTCACACATTTTTTCTTACTGAAATATGACCATGTTGAATTTTAAATGACCTTGAATCTCCCTAGATTGAAGAGGCTAATGCTTTTCTTTTTTGAATTAGGACCTTAAATTTGCATGGACTAGTGTTTGGGTGTCATGACAACTAAAAGTTTTTACATTTTGTTGGACCTTTGGAAATTTTGTGCTTTTAACTAATAACCTGAAAGCTGCACTGTTGACTTGAAATTTGGCACTGAAAGAAAACTGTGCCTCAAAAAATCACTACAAGAAGTTTAAAATATAAGCAAGTAATAAAAGGAAACTTATGGAGTATATAGAAGTGTTTGCTTGATTTTGTACAGAGTGAAAAATCAAGTTGCCGATTCATTTTATTTCATTGCCTTTGATAAGGATCCCTGAAATGAGGCTAATTTCTATTCTAAAAAATTAAGCAGTTCCGGTTGGGAGCTCGAATCGAGCTCCCCCGAATACCCCGAAAATGAAAAAGCTGAGTTTTGAACACACGCGCGAGAAAGGCGAGAAAAGGAGAAGAAAAGAGAGAAGATGGGAGGAGAGGAACTAGTCGAAGACGAATAGGCGAGAGCGAGAGCGACCTGTGTCACCATCTGAACTAGTCGAAGACGAATAGTCGACCGGTGTTGACACTACCGACCTGTGTCACTATCGACGGCCAGAATTTGTATAGTGGAACAACTTTTGAACAGATTCAGGTGAGTGCATTTTTGTTCATTCTGAATCTGTATCTGGATTTGAATCAGAATCTGTTCTGAATCTGTCCATGCAATCACCTGAATTTCTATAATGGCTTTTTGCTCATACGAATCAATCGTTACAATCTGTTCGGAACAAGCATTTTTGTTCATTTGAATCTGTATAGTGGAACAGCTTTTGAACAAATTCAAAACTGGGGTCCAAATCTAAATTTTGTTTTTCTTCTTATAAATTTATCCATGTTTGGGTCTACGTGGGTAGATGATATAAATTTAAAAATATGTTTGGGGGTCTATGTTTGGTCTTGTTGAAGTGAAATGTAAATTTGCTGAATCTGTCTGAATCTCTGAGTCTTGTTTAAATCCACTTGAACCTTATTCACTGAAAAAGCTTGAAAAATGGAAGTTTGTGGATGAATGAATGAATGAATGATATCCCAAAAACCAAAGAGAGTGAAACTGGGATTTGTTAACAATACAAGAAGAAGATTACAGGACAGGAGGCTCCAATATGGGATTCAATAAGGGGAAGCTGGGTGTTTGAACAAATTCAAAACTGGGGTCCAAATCTAAACATGTTTTTTTTTCTTCTTATAAATTTATCCATGTTTGGGTCTATGTGGGTAGATGATTTAAATTTAAAAATATGTTTGGGTGTCTATGTTTGCTCTTGTTGAAGTGAAATGTAAATTTGCTGAATCTGTCTGAATCTCTGAGTATTGTTTAAATCCACTTGAACCTTATTTATGTGACAAACTGTGGTTGGTTAATCTCTTAATCTCTTAAATTTGTATACAATCTGTGGCTGGTTAATCTGTGGTTGGTTAAATTTGTGTGCATACATGGTTAATCTCTTATTCTAATATGTGCATTTCATTTTATTGATTTTATACAAATTACAGTAGAGTGTTTCACACAATGGACATTGATTCAAACAATCCTACATTGCAAATTACAAATAGTGAGTCGGTTGAAAGGAAAGAATAAAAAGGCACCAAAAGTGCAGGTATAAATTTAATTTTTCTGCTTGTATGTAAAAGACTTGAATTTATTTTTGTCAAACTTTTTCACCAATTTGGGTTACTATAGGGGCATAAGATGGGTCAATGTGAACCTCGTCAGTTGAATTTCGGTTGTACGGATGGGATGGAAGACAATACGTACGAGCGAGTATGTGTTTAATGGTCCAGTACAATTTTCTGTATGGTATTCATTACATTATGTTTGAACTTATTAATGATATTTTGTTATTATGGTATTTTTAGTTGCCGCAAGGTCAATCCTATTATTTTCCGTCTATGGATGGGACACAAGAGAGCGCATTGCAAACGGTGGACAAAATTGGAAGCTCATCTTTCAGTGAATCAGGAATGGCGAATATAGATGCTTCAACTTTTGTGGACTTGAATATAGATGTGGACCCAAACGTTCCATTTTTTTTTTAGTTTGTAAACTGGTTAATTTCAGATTCTTAACAGGTTAATTTCAGATTTTGTAGTTCAGATTTTGCACAGGTTAATCTGGTTTTGAATAGGTTCTGACCAGGTTAATGTGGTTTTTAACAGATTCTGAATTAAAGCTCAGAATGATGCAGTCCAGAATTTAAGAATGATGCAGTCCAAAATGAAGCTCAGAATGATATGAAGTTTAGAATTTAAGAATGATGCAGTCCAAAATGAAGCATTTGGCTATAATATGTAATATGTTACTGGATTATATGTAATCTTTTACTGGATTATAACATTCTGGGTGCTCTTCTCTTTATTGATTTTGAAAATAGGTGGATAATATATGCACCTGTGTTATTTATGAATTTATATTGCATTTGCTTTTAATGGAGTCCTGGTGATAAATTTGTTGTGGTTTCATCATGGTGTAGATTTCAGGTTTTTTGGCCTTAATGGTTGCTGGGTCTTTAATGCTTACTAGTTGTTATTTGTCATGCAAGTTAATGGTTAATTTATTGCAAGTTAATGGTTATTTATTAAATGAGAAAGGAAGCAACCTTAGTTATGACTCTGTTACATCTTCCTCCCATGACAGGACAAACACTATTATTTTACACAAGGCACTGATATTTTACACAAGGCAAAACTGCCACTGATATGCCACTGATATTTACACAAGGCAAAACTGGGAGAGATACTACACAATGTGATGCCCAATGTTCATGTCACACAATGTGTTACCCACATCGAAGCTGGTGGGTTTATTTCGAAGGTAGGTGATGCCCAATGTTCATGTCACACAAGATACTACACAGTTTTACATGAGAATACATATTGATCAACCACAATGAATAAAAGTGAACAGATACATCATCAAGCCAACAGTTCAGTCCACAAAGCATTACATGTCCACAAAAGAATCACAAAGGGCATCCAAGGAACATGTTAACTCCTCAGTTTTATAACAAATCTTGTTTTCAAGGTTTGTTGACCTGTAGCTTCCTTCTTCTAAATTTGCAATATAATAAGCTCAAGTTCGATGAAACAGGAACATGTCAACTTCACATAGGCTATATATATATAGATATCATCCCACCAAATCAATTATCAACCACTGGAAGAAAAAGGAACCTCATCTCATATAATACAAGAAATTCAACAAGAAATTCAACAATAATTCATACATGTTTGACATCATAATTCATCTCATACATGTCAACAATAATTCATCTCATATCATCCCACCAAATCCATACATGTCTGACATCATAATTCAACAAGAAATGAGAACAATAATTTCAACCTATCAACAGTAATTGAAATAGAAGTCCATTGAAGTTATAAACTTCATTCAATCCATAAGTACATACATCAACTCCATTCAATCCATAACTACATCCATCAAATTCCCCAAAAGCTATGAACTCAGTAGTTTACATTATAAAATATAAAACAATACAAAATACAATGACATAAAGCACGACATTCAATTTCTTCTCTATCCTTCGAAGCCTTCTACCATGCTCCTGAAATTCATTATCCATCTCATAAACCCTTGTGCTTGGATCGTTAAATTCTTCGCTTCTTGTAGATGTACGAGGTGCAGCATTGGAGATCACGTCGTAGTCATCATCATTTACGAACTTGAAGTAATTACAGTGTTCGTCACTAATCTACAATGCATGACAATCACTTAATCAAATCAGGCTAATAACTTTGCAAAAAATATTTCCAAACAAATTTCCATAGTACTTACATATTTTGTTGGACACACAAAGTACACACGCCCTTTATTTCCATTCTGATTGGTTCGCACAATGTGTATGGCAGCTGCTCTCCCACAATCACAAAATCTTGGTATCAATCTTAAGTAGCTATTGTTACTAGACGAAGAAGCCATTTTGTAATCTGCATACAAAATAGAAGATAAATATATATAGATATACATACATTACTAAACATAGCTACTATGAATTAATAACTTAGAGATGAGCTTCTATATGAGCTTTTAACTCAATACAACATTGAACTTGTGCTTAGCTAAACTTGTTCTTTTGACAAGAACAGTAAATAAAAAACAAATATCAGCATAATCAACAAGAAATTCAACATCAAATTCCCAAAGTCAACAAGAAATTCAACATCAAATTCTAAATCAAGTATAATCAAGTCCATAATCAATACCATTATAGAAATTCAAGAAATTCAACATTTCTGGTATTGAACTATAAACAAGTCCAGAACCTGTAGAAGTCCATAACCTATTCCAAATCTGTTCAAAACTTGTTCCATTATAGAAACCTGTTCCGAATTAACAAAAATCTGTTCTGATAAATGGATAGATTCAGAATCTGATTTAGAACAGCTTTTGAACCGATTCAGAATCTGTATAGTGGAACCAATGAACAAAAATCATTATAGAAACCTGTTCTGAATCAAATTCCATTCAACCCGTGGAAGTCCATTCAAGAAATTCAAAATCAAATTCAAAATCAAGTATAATGAAGTCCACGATCAAGGCCATTATAGAAATTCAAGGCAAAACCCACAATGCCCAAACCCTAACAAACAATCGTAGCCCTAATAATAAAAAATTGAGGAATCTGAAAAACATGTTCTACAAATTCAAGCCCCAGAACCAAAATCCTAACACAAATTTCAAAAAAATTTCTTAGCAATCAAACATAAACACAAACCCTAGTTTTTGGTTGTGGTACCTTTTTTCCTGCTAGTTCACACTGCCGTATGCGACTCAACACCCGTAGCTGAAGATCTGGAAGACAAGATCTGGAAGAGAGGATCTGGAAGAGGGAGAGACTGAGTGAGTAGAGAGAGATGAGAGGATTTGCGATTCGAAGAGACGAAGTGCTCGAACAGAAGTGTCGAATGGAACAAGTATGAGGTAAGAAGGAGAAGGGAAACAAACAAACAACGGAAAGAAAAGAAAAAGACTGACTGAAAAAATAAATATTAAAACGACGTCGTTTAATAATTTAGGGGGATTCGGTGCAAATGTTTTCGAGCTCCCACCCTTTATTGTTAAAATTATGGACAAAAAAGTAGTATTACATGATAAAAAAATGTTAGTATTTAAAGGTTCAAAAAACAGTGTCCAATTCAGCTTAAATTGAAGGTAGCAGCTCAAGATGCAGGGGGCATTGGGTATTGAGAACGTTTATGCTAGGATCTGCTAAATATTAATGAGATCACTTGCCACTACATTTTTTTTTTTTTTTGATCAGCGAAAATCAATAATTAGTTATTATATTAGCAACTTGGGAGAGTTGAACCTCCAATATCAATATACATCTCTCTCTGACTATAGACTTTCTCTTTTACTAATCAACTAAAAGTGAGGAAGATGTAGTATCATTGATTTATTTGACAAATAGTGTCGTGGGTCAATTTTATTGATGGTCCAAATCATTGCTTGGTTGTATTCATTGTGAAAAGGAATACAGTGAAATCTATACTTTTGAGTAATGATACATAACGCTAATTTGAGAGCTCTAAATGGAGCTCTAGTAAGGTGGAAGAGAGAGAGAGTAGAGAGAGATAAAGAGAGGAGTATGGGTCCTACCTTCAGATGGGTACTCTCCACATCATTAGAGTTGCATTAGAACTCTCAAATTAGAGCTCTCAAACATTATTGTATACTTTTTTATACAAAATGATTTGGTTGGCAAATTATTCTTTCATTTTCAAACAAAATACCCATTACTTAGGCTCATAGTTTCAAAAAATACTCGGACACCATTATGTTTGTGTACCATTTTACCTAAGCACCTTGTCTTTCTTTTACAGCATGTTAGGCAATCAAACATGAAAAAAGAATATGGACAGTATGATATAATAGTTATTTGAATCATGGAGTTCAAAGTGTACCATTTACAGTTCATCCATGACTAATTCATTGAATAATTCATCAATACTATTTATAGACATCAATAACAAAAACAGGAAAAACTACTTCATTAATGATAACAGTTTATGCTACTTCAAACTTGGTTTTGGTTGATTATAATTTGTACATTTGAATGAGGGCACAAAATTTGGAAGTCATAAGCCTTCAAACTTCCAAAAGACATTTGAAGGATCAAAAACTGCATCTATTAACTAACCCTGCAAGCAGCATAATCTTATTATTAAACTCACAAATTGAACACCCAATTATCCATGTTCAAAACGTAAGTTCAAATTGTGTATGTGACTCAAACAAAAAGAAACTAAACCTTTGCAGAAGCTTCAAAAATTTAAAATTGATTACAACAATAAAAAATTGAACTAAACACCAATAAGTCCAAAACATCAGAAAATACAAAAAACGTTTTCCAAAAAATATTTTCGTCCAAAACAAGTGGAGCGTAAATTTAATTTTAAAGACACGGTTTTACCATTTAGTAAAAAGAAAAAAGAAATTGTAGTTATCTATACCATATATAAATTTTTTCCCCCTTAATTATCTTATAACATGACATATTTAGTCAGCTTTTTTTGCCTTTGGTCACAGCCTCTTAATAATTGGTAATTGCAAAAAATGATGAACTATGTTGCTGTATTATTAGTAGGATTTTGAGAGAGGAGATTTGCACCATTAGTACGGCCGAGATAAAATGGTGCGGGATGTGACAGACTTTACGGCGCCGCACTACCTCCCTTACTAAGACGGCCGGTGACTCTGTTCTGCTCGGCCGAGGAGAACGGTTGCCCAGGCGTAAGCTAAGCCTGGCCGAGCTATGACTTGCAGACATTCGGCGAGGGGCGCAGTCGAACGACAAGGCCGGGCTACGGATAGCTCGGGCTGAACTGCGGATGAGGCAAAGGGCGGCACACCTTTGACCGGTCAGCCGAGATGGGCAAATTCCGGATAATCTCGGATGAATGAAGAACGGTGGGAGTCCAGCGTGCTTCACGGCTGGGCAATCAGGAGGACCGGTCATAAATAGATCGGTCGTGAGCATCTCCCTTTGGCTCTTTGTGCCAAGGTACTAGCCGGCAACACATTGTCCGGTCGTGCGTCAGGCCGGTCATGGTGCACCGGTTTAGGTGTGCCACCTGGGCCAATAGCGTGAGGGAGAGGACATCTGCTCCACGCACGCCTCAATACCGTTGAGCAGTTCTGTGTGTACTGGGGGGGAGGACTAGGCCTTTACACGCGTAAGGTGGTGAGAGGCGAGCACTGCCACCTGTCTAGGGAAGGACAGCAGTGGTAGTGCGCGCACGATCTTGAGGCTGCATGGCCAGCCTAGAAATATGGAAGAAGACGAACGTTACAGGTAAGCGAATTCACTCTATCAAAACTCCCTCTCTCCGATAGCCTTCTTCCCCAAGTGATCTGACTTGATCGTCGGAGGGTCTTTCCGGCACACCACCGCCGGACAGCTCACCATTTTTGTGTTGCAGAGATAGACGCCGTCACAAGAAGCTTGACGTCCAAGGAGTACGGAAAGCAGAGGATATTTCGTCCCCGTACAAATTCAAAACTTCAAAATATCGACTACAACAATAAAACTTGAACTAAACCACCACTTAGTCCCAACTTATGTATGACAATGTTTGAGCTTCACATGCCTGTTTGGTTGCAAAAAAGAAATAATTTCGTTTTGAATTAATTACTTTAATAAATTTTAATTCATAAACTATGATTTCACCCTCTCTCTTTTTTTCAAAGTCATAGTAGTAGAAACTGCATTTTTATATGTTAACAAACTATCATTATGGTTTTTCTCTCACAGACATACCGTCAAACACTCGGTATGCAATGCTAATGCAAGACATAACAAGTGGATTGTTCTCTCATGGCCATACTCTCTCAGACATAACAAAAAGCAGTTGCCTACTTTCTTACAGGCCACAGGCACATATTCTCCCTAAACAACCATTAGGAGAAAGATCAGAAAAGCATGAAGCAGAGCATCAAAAAACACCTCACACATCAAAACTAGGCATTAATTAGAAACAAAATAGAGAGCATACCTTAAATTTGAACTGTATATGGCGATTTCGAGATGTTTTGTCGTAGAAGTAGTAAAGAACCGTCATGTAATCTGTTATGAAATTAGAGTTACGAGATTGCCCCAAAATCAAATAACACGAAACAAAATAGAGACAATGAGAGAAGACATTGAACCGTAGATGCGATTTCAGATATTCTCCAATGGTTTCTCCAGGTTTGGTACGGCAACGGATGTTGGGATTCGGGAAACCGTAGATGCGATTTCAGATGTTCTCCAATATTGAAATTTTTTTAGTGTTTATTTTATCAAATAATTTTTTGAATTTTTTTTAAAGAAGTAATTCTAAAAACTAAGCCATACAGCTTGCCAAAAAAAATGGCAAGTAACAAAAAGTTTGCAGTGATTAAGTGCTTGTTTGGTATGCTATTTTAGTATATTATTTTATTTGGGTTATAATCATGTTATTTGAATTATAACTGTGTTTGGTTTGAGTTTTCTGGATTAAGGCCTCGTTTGGGAACAGGTTAATTTAGTAACTTTTTGGCTATTTGGCTAAAATATGAGCTAAAAAAAACTAGTATGTTTGGGATGAATTTTTGGCTTTTTACGAAAAGATGTGCAAAAAGTAGAGAGAAAGAGAATCTTTGACTTTTTGGTATTTGTTGTTGGCTTTTTGGCTAATTTAATGCCATTTTGGGAACATAATAAAAAGCCACGTTTTTGGACAAAATGTCCAAAAACGTGGTTGTCAAAAACGCAAGAAAATCCCTTTGGGAAGTGCCAAAAACGCAGCCCTAAAATTACAAATTAGGGCCTATGAAAAATAAATAAATAAATAAATCTCTTATGTTTGATAAGGTTATTTTCGTCATTTTAATTTGATTTGACACCATAAATAAATAATAAACTAAAAAGCAAAAAGTCAGCTTTTTACCAACTTCTCAAATCACTTCCAAAAAAGTTAAAAAGCTTGGTAAAAAGTCAAAAGCCAGCTTTTTACCAACTTCCCAAAACGACTTAGTAACTTTTTGGCTTTTTGGCTAAAAATGAAGGTTCCCAAACGAGGCCTAAGTTTTTTGAAAATTGACTTTTTTGATTTTTGTATTTTTTTGTTTTTAGTGAATATTTTTTCAATTTTAAACATTTTTTTTTAACTTTTTTAGATACACCTTACTTAGATGCATCTAAAAAGTAAAAAATTTGTGAAAAAATATTTTAAAAAATTAATAAATACATAAAAATACAAAAAATGTACTGAATTCTTGTATTTTTTTTTTTTATATTTTTGGTATTTAGTGAATTTTTAAAAAAAAAAAATTTACAATTTTTTTACTTTTTAGGTGTATTTTATGTTAGATGTGTTTAAAAAGTAAAAAAATTGCTTAAAATATTAAAAAAATTTAGTAAAAATAAAAAAATATGAAAAATAAGATAGTAGAATTTTCTGAAAAGTGTTTTGGAAAACTGGAATCACTTCAAACTCAATTTATATCACTTCAAACTCAATTTATATTTCACGTTTTTTCGTAAAAAGTCAAAAAGTATACTAATAATCCCTAAATTTTCATTGCCAAAACATGACACTGCCCGTTTGTTTGTCGGATTAGATTGGATAGGATTATTAGTATAGGGATTATTAGTGCGGGAATACTAATGAGGGTATAAGATAAATTGTGTTTGTTTGTGCATAATGTATAATACAATAATGTTTAGGAGTTATAATTTGAGAATTCTAATGATATGGAGAATGCTCATATGATGTGAGTCTATACTCTTTTTATATCTCTCTCTCTCTCTCTCTCTCTCTCTCTCTCTCTCTCTCTCTCTCTCTCTCTCTCTCGTCTACCTTATTAGAGCTCCTACTAAAGCTACTATTTTAGAGTTATGTATCACTATTCATGTATAGTATTAGTTGATTGGGATTAAATATAATAAATTACGTAAAAAAATCTCATTATATAAAATAAAACTTTGTTACTTCTGTAAAATGAAAGGCAAAATTTTATTTTCTCCTCTAATCCTCTACTCCCATAGGTTTGCTAGTCCCCTCCTTGGAGGGTATTAGTAGTCCCAAGACTCTTTGTCTTAAAACTATCATTTCAAACAAACACAATGGGTGCGTTTGATTGGGAAGATTAGGAGGGATTCTTTACTATGCAGATTGTAATTTATTGGAAGTCTTTATCCAGTGTTTGTTTTTTTGCTTTTTTAGTCCACCGGATATGGAGTTCAACCGACCTCCTTATCCTCCATATGTGGGATTACATTGTCTATCGGGGTGTGGGACAATTTTCATGGGATAACAATCCCATGGGATTAGATGATAAAATGACTATTTTGACCCTCTACTATTTAATTATGTATTATATTTAGTAAAATTTTAAAAAATTTAAATGTCTCAATTTAAAAATAAAATAATTTTATTTAACTTTTTATTGATGTTTTATCTATTTAATTTTTAAAAATAATTTTTTTATAGATATTTTATTGATGTTTTATTTTAAAATTTTATTTATATTTTATTTATTTTCATTATTTAAATTTTAATAGATGTTTTATTTAATTTCATTATTTAATTATTATTATTTTTTAAAATAAATTTATTTATTATTTTAATTAAAAAAATAACATATATTTTTTATTGATATTTTATTTATTTTATTTAAAAATATAAATTTATTTAATTGTGTAAAAAATAAAATAAAATAAATTTTTATTTAATCTAGTTAAAAATAATTAAAATATTAAAGATATGTTTAATATTGCTATTAGTAAGTAAACAATTGAAAATGGTAAAATAGTCTTTTATTTATTTATCTTTATTCAGTCCGTCTAACTAAATATTGGATTCACTAACAATAGTCATTTTCAGACATCTAATTCCATGATAAAACAAACACGGGATACATATCCAATCCAACCAAATAGTCTGGGAAATTCACAGTTCCAAGATTCAAGTCTGATGGATTGTAATCCTCCTATCCAGTCCGTCCAATCAAGTACACCCAATATTTATAGAATCCATGGGATTATTAATCTAGTCTCATTGAGATTGGACTAAAACAAACGGGTCCTAAAAGTGTAGTTTTCTTGTAGTGTATGAAATTGAGCAATATTTCAAATGGTTGTACCTAAGAATTTCTAAATAGAAGTATGGCTAACTTTAATTTATTAGCATGTTAACATTCTACCTTAAGGGGAAAAAAAAAAATTAAAAGAAAAAAAAATTAAAAATACCATTTTTTCCATGATAATTATGTTTATTTGCACATCCCTCCCAGTAACATGTACCTAAGTGCCATTACCCAAAAAATGAAATACGTAGTGCTTATGTGAGTAAGAGAGAATAGGGCCATATTAGTTTTAGTCCAGCTATATAGAGTTTTGTATCACTTGTGTGTACAAGTTATGTTATACAAATAAATATTTTATACAAAGTAATGTGATTCATTGTAATCTTCTCATTTTCAAGCAAAATACCGATCTTGGGCTCATAATTTTTAAATTTCAATTAACTCCTCATAATGGATGGAATTTTTATATGAAAAAGTAGTTTTGTGTAAACCATTTTTCCTTTCCTTCACTTACAACTGTTGTGTTTCAAATGTTTCGGTGGTCATTTAGATGGCTATGTTTCAACAAACTTTTTAATGCTTCAAGTAAAGGATAATGAACCTTAAAATTACAATTTTTAATAAAATTATTGCACTTTAAAATTATCTGGCAAAAAATATAGCACTTTTTGAAATTGCAAATTTAAGTTACAATTTTAAATGGCATGTTCAATATTTACTTTTGAAATGAAATCATGACTTCAACATATGAGCAAAACTGAAATCGAAAGTATAAATTGTTATTTTAGAAAAAGAAACGAACACCATATAAACGCTATAGAAGTGTAATAGTCAATCACTTATTATTCTGTATGGAAATGACACGTTCACTCACAATATTAAAAGTTGACGTTTTGAACGCTTCACTAATACCACACAATTGCAACAATTAATCTCTCCCTACTCTGCTTGGATATGTTACACTCTCCCATAATATTCAAAGTTGGGCTTTGGCATCATTAGTGACTAGCATATCACCCGTGCTATGCACGGATTGTATTTATAATTATTTATATATGTAAATTGTGATTTTTAAATATCTTTTTTTTAATTGTCTTTTTTTTTTTCTTTTTTTATATTATATTAAAGTTTAATATTTTGATAATAATCATGTGTTAGATTTTTTAAGGAATTAAATGTCTTTTTTTTTTATTATATTAAAGTTTAATATTTTGATTATAATCATATGTATTGGACCTTTCAATAAATATTTTTTTTATACTTGTTCTTAATGCATTAGAGTGTTATTATGAGGGACAATAATTATATCTGTTTGAACTTTTCAAGGAATTCATATGTGTTAGATTTCAAAGAATTTTTTTTATACTTGTTCTTAATGCATTAAAGTGTTATTATGAGAGTAAAACTTGGGAGTTGAGAGAAATTAATAAATGTTAAGATTTTTTTTTTTTTTAAATCAAAACATCAGGAAATTTAGATTGGGAGATTGAAGCTCCCACAAGACTTGGGGTTAAAAACTCTCTTTTACTTAATATATAGTATAGATGATAGCAATGCTGTAGATTGAGAGACAACTTGAAAGAGAGAGAGCGAGAGAGAGAGAGAGAGAGAGAGAGAGAGAGAGAGAGAGAGTGAGAGTGAGTGTGTGTGTGTGTGTGTGTGTGTGTGTGTGTGTGTGTGTGTGAGGAAAGGTGCCCCTCATCACTTTCATATGTCTGTACCATGGATCTTCCATTTGAAGAAGTTTAACACAGAATCGAATAAACTTTTCGCCTTCTTCCATGACATATGCCGCATCCAATGGCTCTACAAAATTATTGTAAAAAGACTTGTCCAGTAGTTCAAAAATACATACTTTCATGGCATTAAAGATGGGGCCTCCAACGGCCCTCCAAATGACCCAAAATGTTGATCCAATAAAAATAAATAAATAATAAACTAAATGTCCCTACTTATACAGCCATATGGCTCAAAAATTGCCTCAAAATGGTCCAAAAATGGACACCACTTTGTAGCCCAAATTTTACTTTTGAAGGTCTCAAATAAAACCAGAAAATTACTTCTTAAATTCCTGGCCCAAAAGTCTCAAATTCTGGACTTTTAACTACAGGCCACAATATTGTCTCAAAGCCTCTTTTAGGCCCTAAAGTTTCAGCTTTGTAAGGCCCAAAAAGTTTATTACCAAGTTAATCTTGTCATTTTAAATCTAGTCTCTTTCAAGATTACGGTAATATTAAATTGATTAAAAATTAATTTGTGAAAATTCAAATTAAATTCAAACTACGATCAATTACATTACGTGTAATCACAAAATAAAATAATTTAAAAATGAAATTTTAAATTAAAAATTATGATTTTATTTAATTCCAATTCGGAGCCAATTCTCGACTTGAGTAGACAATCCATTTCATTTTTGTGTAGCCATAAACTCAAATAATTTTCAAATCAAAATTCAAAATAATGATTGATTTGATTTTAATTTGAATTGGTTTTCGATTCGTTTGAACTAATTGATATGGATACCCAAAATAATGAATTGGTTTTATTTTATTTTTTGTGAACCCAAATTTTGATTTAAATCAAATATTAGGTCATTCATCCATTCAAATCAAACCCAAAATAATAATGGGCCATCTACCCATTAAAAACAAAATAAATTTGAAATTAGATGGGTTATATACCCATCAAACTCAAAATAAAAAAATAAAATAAAATAAAGAATATGTTCATTGTCCTAAATTATGTCGGGCTTGATCCTATAATATACGTATGTACACAGCCTAGATAAATAATCTCGATCCAACCAAAAAAAAAGAAAAAAGAATCCCTCTCCTCTATTTTTGAGCCATTGAATGAGCTATTTTTTTAGAAATTTTTACGTGCCAGTCCTATTTTTAAGGATTATTACCCAACAGGTCCTTAGTGGAAACTCTTTTACCTATAGATCCTGAACATTTTTGTTTATTCTATTTTTGCCCTCATGTTTTTGTACTCAGATTTAGAGATGAAAAATGACAAAAAAAGAAAAAGAAAAAAAGCTCTCTCTCTCTCTCTCTCTCTTTCTCTCTCTCTGCACATTTCTCCACTAACGACCATCACAATCTCTACCGTTGCCAACCACCACTGCCTCCACTGTCGTCATTGCCGACAACCTCAATCGGCATCTTCTTCCACTTTCACCATTGCTTCTACCGCCACCGACGTCTTCGCCTCCACTTCTACCGTCGTTGCCGACCATTGCCGCCTCCACCTTCATAGTTGTCGTCGCCTCCACTTCTAGATCTAGGCTCTTTGCCGCCGGGTCTTCTCTGTGTGTGTGTGTATATTGGGAAAGATACCAGTGATAAATTTGTTTAAACAAATGATAAATTTATTTAAACTAGTGATAAATTAGTGATAAATTTGTTTAAACCAGTGATAAATTTGTTTAAACTAGTAATAAATTTATCACTGTTATCACTGCTAAATTATTGTGAATTTATTTTTGTGAATTAGTAAGTGTGTGGATGTGTTATTGTGAATTAGAAAGTGAGTGTGTATGTATGTGAGTGAGAAAGAATAAGTAATTTAAGTGGTTTGGTAAATACTGATAACATTTATCAGTGTCTGTATGTTTCTCCCGAAAACAGTGACCGAATGTTGGGTTGTAGTGTTGAGTCTAGGAGTAAAAATAGAAAATATTGTTTGATTTTTTTGGGTAGGACCGACTAGGTAATAAAACAAGTCCATAGGACCGGCCCGTAACTCCCCCATTTTTTTAAGTCATGGAATGTAAATTAATTTTTTTGATCCTGGACCAACTTTTTTTTTAAAATTTTTTTACTATGAATGGGCCCATTTAAGTTAATTTTGAAGTGTATCTGGAGATAGTATGTTTTCTTCACATGCTTCTTACGCGACAATTTTGAATGGACACAAAATCCTCTCCAAATTTTTTAAACAGCCCCCTCAAATTGAATTCCTTCATTTTGGCAACCATGATTCATTATCGTCAGCCTCCATTTCGATAAAAAAATTTTAAAAGCAAAACTTCGTTTTGTTTTCACCAAAATCAAACCCTAGTAAAAAATAAAAAATAAAAAATAAAAAAATCCCCTACCTCCATTTTGGCTTCTACTACCTTCTGCCCACCCCATCCCACCCCACCCCACCCCACCCATCTCAACCCAACCCGGCCTCCTCTTTCTTCCTCCCTTGTTTACTTTCAACAAATTTTATTTGTTGATACTATAATCTTTATTTAAAATTCATATCAATATCTTTAACATTTACAATTAAAATAATTTTAATAAATAATTTTTTTAATGTTGACTAAGAGAATGAAAAACGTGTAAATATAATAATAAGACCTCATTTGTATCAAATGAGAGAGGTTTTGGTCTTTTTTTTTTATTCAACTGAGAGAATGGTATCCTTTTTTGATAATTTAAGATTTGATCATTTTTTATTTACTCCCAAAGAAACTATTGGTAACTTTTTTAATTTTGAAAATTATTTTTATTAATAATTTCTTTCATATATATACATATAGTTAAAAAAGAAATATAATAAGTTGTACTTTTCTATATTCGGGGTGATAAGTAAATACTCGAACTGCCTACGGTTAAACCAGTGCTAAATAGTTGTTACCGAAAACAAAATTAATGCAACAATCACCTAAAATGGGCTAATTGGAGGAACACTGCAGCAGAAAAACTAGTTACATTCTAACAATAAGCAAAATTAATTATCACAGGCAATGATCAACGGACAATTAGATTGGGGGAAATTGCACACAAATGAAAAGTTCAACAAATAATTGCAAGATCAATGAGAATCTAAAATAATCACACAATGCATTGGAAATCAAAAAGACTTCTTCAAAATCATAACGGTAGTGCTATATGCACCAATTAGTGTACTAACTAATATACCAACATTAGTTATGATATTATTATTGAATCCACTCATTATACAAATTACAAATACCAAAAATATCTTAAATTATGTCACATCATCAATTGGTACACTAATTAGTACATTAATTAGTGCATATAGTATTATTCAAATCCTATGGTAGTACTACATGCACCAATTAGTATACTAACTAGTGTACTAACTAGTTAGTACATTAATTAGTGCATATATCATTATTCAAATCCTACGGTAGTACTACACGCACCAATTAGTGTACCAATTAGTGTACCAACACCAATTATGACACTCCACTTATTATACAAATTATTAAAACCAAAATTATCTTAAATTGTGTTACATCATCAATTGATACACTAGTTAGTATATCAATCATAGATTAATGAAAAGTCTCTTCTTCATTCCCTACCGTTGCTAATGCCTTGCCTCCCCTCACCTATCCCCAAGCATATGAGAGAGAGAGAGAGAGAGAGAGAGAGAGAGAGAGAAGAAGAAGAAGAAGAAGAAGAAGAAGAAAAAAAAAAAGAAGAAAGAAAAGAGAACAAGATCGCGAAACCCAAATCATTGCCGTTGCCCCCAACGATCACCTCTTTTTCTTTCCCTTCCTCTTCTTACCTTATGCAAAACTAGATTTGTCTTAGCACAATTGCAATATCGCCACACACACACACACACACACACACTCACTCTCTCTCTCTCTCAATCTTATAGTGGAAACAATTACACGCTGGGAAGGGGACTAGTGATAGCGGCGATGGCGGGTTGGGCGAGGGTTGGGTTTGGAATTTAAAATAGAAAAAATTATTAATAAGTCCTTTTGACTAGACTTATTTATTCATAAGTTGTGAGTTAATTTTTTTTACATATTTGCCCATCATTTTGACAAGGAATAATTTTGAAACATTTTAGATATGTTTTGTGTTTGTGGAATGATAATTTGTGGTTAGTAATAATAATGATAAATTTATCAAAATAATAAATAATTCAGACATTTTGTCTTATGCTTATGAGTTTTGATTTATTTTTAGTTTATTAGTATTAGTTTGTATTGAAATATAATGCAAAAAGTTTAAATAGTTGAATTATGTATGCTAAAATATTTTTCTAGTGATAAAGTTATCACTGAAAGTTAGAGTAAGATTTTTTGATAAATAAATTCAGTCAACAGAATCTGCACGTATGTACCACTTTAAAATAAGGGTAATACTGCCCATAGACCTAAGCATAATTTTTTTTTTTATCTCCGGCATAATTTTTCTATTAGGCTAATTATATTTACACACCACATCTTATCTCAATACACATTATTTGTGCAGTTTAAACATTAACTTCCAATCAAAAATCAAATGTACAAAAATAAGTTATTTGAAAAACACTTATTGAATGGGATTTATATAAAAACAATTCATTTTTATTTAAAAGTTGATATCTGAAAATTTAATTTTTATTTGAAATTCGATAACCAGATGACCCAAATTGTATATATATATATATATATATATTTTGACCAGTATCTAGTGAGAAATTATGAGATGTCCCAATCGAATTACATCGGTTCAAATTTGACTCAAACAAAAAGGACCAATAATTAGGGATGCAATTTAGGCGAGCTCACCCTGAGCAAACCGAGTCCAGCTCAAAATATTTTAGGGTTTGGAAAAAATATTTTTTAATTTAGTGTGGGTTTGGACAGAAATTCAAAAGCTTGAATTAAATTCAGGCGGGCTTGGGCAAAGCCACTAAATAACCTGAGCAACCTGAAGCCTGAATTATATATATATATATATAAAAATATTAAACATGTATATAATTTATTAGTGAAATGTTAAAATAATTTAGATTGTTAGATTATATACACTATATATATTATATATATAAGTAACACAATACAAAACTTTTGCCATTTTCTTTTTTCACCTAGAAATTGCAAAGATCACTATAGTGGCGCATTAGTTTTGTCAATTCTAACCTCTTTTCTCTTTTTCACATATAAATTATTTATTTTAACATTATCAATAATTTTACTAAAAAATTGTTAATAGAGACATATTATACGTGTGCAATGCACACTATGTGCGCTCCACTTATACATTTATTCTTTTAGGTTATACAAGTTTGTGTTAATACTTATACAAAAAACTTATGAACTTATATACCATACTGGTAAAATTAATAAAATAATAGGCATGTTTGGTGAAACTTTTTTTTTAAGTTAAAAGCTAATAATCAGAAAGCAGAAGTTAAAAACAACCCTATTCTATCTTTTAAATAATCAATTTTTTTCTACTTATTTAAACTATTTCTGCTTTATAAGTTATAAACAGAAGTTGCATCAAACAGTTTGGTAAAGAATTCCAAATCAAAATAAGCTATAATCATCCTCCAAAAGCTGTAACAAACAGTCCCAATAAGTAATATTATATATGTGTAAGTAATTTCAAAAAAATAAATAAGTTTTTCACAAAAATATGTAAGTACATTCACAAAACATAAAAGTTTCACAAAATGCATAACATTTCACAAATCACGTAAGTGATTTCACAAAAAAATGTAAGTTAGAACAAACCTTGGGTAAATTTTCACAAAATACGTAAGATTTCACAAATCACGTAAGTGTTTCAGAAAAATCCATAAGTTAACATAAAAAATGGATTAGTGTGTTTCCAAGTTTGTGAAAACTTACCCATTTTGAAAAAAAATTATTTGTTTTTTGTGTTTACTTATACGTTTTTGTGAAATGATTTATGTGATTTGTGAAAATTTATACATTTTGTGAAAACTTAATTTTTCTTAACACACTTACCCATTTTTGTGTTCACTTATGCATTTTTGTGAAATAACTTATGTGATTTGTGAAAACTTACGCATTTTGTAAAAATTTAATTTTTTTTAACACAATTACCCATTTTTGTTTTCACTTATGCGTTTTTGTGAAATAACTTATGTGATTTGTGAAAATTTATGCATTTTGTGAAAACTTAATTTTTCTTAACACACTTACCCATTTTTGTGTTCACTTATGCGTTTTTGTGAAATAACTTATATGATTTGTGAAAACTTATGCATTTTGTAAAAGCTTAATTTTTCTTAAAACACTTACCTATTTTTTTATTCACTTACGCGTTTTTGTGAAATAACTTATTTGATTTGTGAAAATTTACCCATTTTGTGAAAACTTATTTTTGGAAACACACTTACTCATTTTTTGTATTAACTTACGTGTTGTTGTGAAACACTTACATTATTTGTGAAAACTTACCCATTTTGTGAAAACTTATTTTTGGAAACACACTTACTCATTTTTTGTGTTAACTTACAAATTGTTGTGAAACCCTTACGTGATTTGTGAAAACTTATCTATTTTGTGAAAACTTATTTTTGGAAACACACTTACCTATTTTTGTGTTAACGTACGGGTTGTTGTGAAACACTTACGTGATTTGTGAAAACTTACCCATTTTGTGAAAACTTACTTCTTGAAAACACGCTTACCCATTTTTTGTGTTAACTTACGGGTTGTAGTGAAACACTTACGTGATTTGTAAAAACTTAGCTGTTTTGTGAAAATTTATTTTTGGAAACACACTTACCCTTTTTTTTGTGTTAACTCACGGGTTATTGTGAAACACTCACATAAGATATTTCACAAAAACGAGTAAGTGAACACAAAAAACAAATAACTTTTCATGAAATGGGTAAGTTTTCAAAAATCACATAAGTGTTTCACAACAACCCATAAGTGAACACAAAAAATGGATAAGTGTGTTTCTAAAAAATAAGTTTTCACAAAAACCCGTAAGTGAACTTAAAAATGGGTAAGTGTGTTAAGAAAAATTTCATATTCGCAAAATGCATAAGTTTTCACAAATCATCCATAAGTGAACACAAAAAATGGGTTATTGTGTTCCCAACAAATAAGTTTTAACAAAATGGGTAGGTTTTCACAAATCACGCAAATGTTTCATAACAACCCGTAAGTCAACACAAAAAATGGGTAAGTGTGTTTCCAAGAAGTAAGTTTTCACAAAATAGGTAAGTTTTCACAAATCAAGTAAGTGTTTCACAACAACCCGTAAGTTAACACAAAATATGGGTAAGTGTGTTTCCAAAAATTAGTTTTCACAAATCACGTAAGTTATTTCACAAAAATGCGTAAATGAACACAAAAATGGGTAAGTGTGTTTCCAGGAAATAAGTTTTGACAAAATGGGTATGTTTTCACAAATCACGTAACTGTTTCGCAACAACCCATAAGTTAACAGAAAAAATGGGTGAGTGTGTTTCCAAATATAAGTTTTCACAAAATGGGTAAGTTTTCATAAATCACGTAAGTATTTCACAACAACTCGTAAATTAACACAAAAAATGAGTAAGTGTGTTTCTAAAAATAAGTTTTCACAAATGGGTAAGTTTTCACAAATCACGTAAGTTATTTCACAAAACCGTGTAAGTGAACACAAAAATGGGTAAGTGTGTTAAGAAAAATTTAGTTTTCACAAGATGCATAAGTTTTCATAAATCATGTAGGTTGTTTCACAACAACCCGTAAGTGAACACAAAAATGGGTAAGTGTGTTCCTAACAATTAAGTTTTGACAAAATGGGTAAGTTTTCACAAATCATGTAAGTGTTTCACAAAAGCCAGTAAGAGAACACAACAAATGGGTAAGTGTGTTCCTGTAACTCAACTTTTCGTGCTCCTTTCAGATACGACTAGCCCTACAGTTTGAATCTCGCGATTCTGAATCTAATCTCACAAGTGCAATGTGAAATAGATAAACACCAAAGAGTCCAAATCTGGCAAATCTTTTAAAAAATCAATTTTGAATAAAAAATGCCAAAAATGGACTACTTTGCCAGATACAGAGTCCCCACCTAAATATTTTAGAAAATTTAGAAAACCCATGGCTCGTGCCAAAGACCACGTGTTCGTCATCACCAAGATTGTCTCGGCTCGAGAACTTAGGTACGGGAGGGGAAGGTCATGAATTGAGCACCCCACTCACCCAATCAAAGATCGGCCTCTACCAATCATGATGTGAATCTTATTTACATTATATGCTCTTGTTCCGGTTATTAGGCTAACTTTACTATGTGTTGCACACAAGTATAGACTAATTTGTAAAAATTGGAACACTTGATCTCATGTATGTTTGAAAATTGTTTCGAATATGTACCACTTGAAAAAGTGATCGCATATGTACATTATTCAAATTATTCTAATTCAAGCAATTAGCTTTCATCCACAGCCATTCAAGCAATTTATCAATTAAGCACTTAGCCTCATGGCAAGTATGTTAGACATGGCAACATTCACACGCATGCGATATGCTAAAGCAAAAAAATGCTCACCTCGTACTCCAAGGCAAGCCAAACGGAACAAAAGAGTTAGAAAATATGCATGCTCCTAACTAATGCAACATGACTAATGCAACACATGCGATATGTAATTAATAGGCTCGGCTACTTATTACGTCATGCGAGTCAATTTGATAGCATGTGGTTTAAACATGTATTCAAAGAAGTATTTAAACGACAATGCATTGTTAGAATAATGAACCGAGCCTTGGTGCATGTAAGACAAGTGAATGCAAACATGGAAAATGCTAAAAGAAACATGATGTTCTAATTACCCATTATAAGCAAGTAAATAAAAGAGAGAAAGACGTGGGGTTGAAAGACATACACATTATCACAAGTTTGCCCTTGCGCAGGAGGGTCCGAATGAATGGATTAGCTAAGCTAATTACCTAATTAACTAACTATTACAAATCCAATGGAATAAACTAACTAAGCTACTTAACTAATTAATTATTACAACAACAAAATTTAATTAACTATTCTAGCTAATTAAATAATTACAACACATAATTAACTAGCTTATTCTAAGCATAACACTAATACTATTACAACATCACTTCATGGATCCTGAGGATCAAGGGAGGGCTCATTCTTGGATGCGGATTTCTACCCAATAATGCTCTCCGTTTTGTTACTGGAATGCCTCTATTGCACAATCACGGTTGGAAAAATGCATTGTTTTTTACCTTAGCTTTTGCTCTGCTTTGCTCTGCTGGAAAAAGGACACTACTCGGTTGAAAAAAGTGGCCGGCAACCCAGAAGTAGTGGCCAGCAGACCACTAATAGTGGGTTGCCATCCAGAAGCAGTGGCCTAGCGGCCACAAATGTTTCCTGCAACAACAGAGGACAGACAGAGTACAAACCAGAGTATTCCTATGGGATGTTTGTCTACCCTGCCTCTCCTTATCATCAAATAGCTCAAATAAGGGATAGGCTTGATTCGCAAGCCATCAATTGATGCAATTTTATTGCATGATGGCCTATGAACCAAGGTGTACAATTTCAATAAATGCATAACAAAAGACTCTCAAACGTCGTCCCTATCATCGATTGATCAACGAAAGTGGTTGACCTTGAAAACTTGAACCATTTCATCACTAGCAAGTATGAAATGCCTCAAGTTTCCATGTGTTCAATTAACGTCCGATTGAACACTAAATTGCTTATTATCTTGCATTATTTTTAGTCCCAATTTTATTACTTCATTTTAATTACCATCCATTCCTTAATCAATTAAGTCCAAAAGTGAAGATTAAGTCCTCTAATGGAAAGAAGTACCAAACCAAATGTTGTTTTAGGCATGAGAGAAGTATCATGCCATTGGTAATGAACCCCCAAAGGGATTGAACCATTAAGCACAATACCTCTATCTCAAGCTTAAACAAGTAAATAGTTTGAAACAACTTTTGAAGCAAAGAAAAAGCCAAGAAAGGAGGGAGGTTGCAGAGGTGATTAGAGATGAAAACAAGTATGTAAAGCACGAAATAAATACTATCAACTCAAATAGGTTGGTGGCTAAGGCCTAAACCACCAAACCTATGAGGACCATTACACTACAAGCATGCTATACAAAGCATAAATGAAACTAACACATAAAAACAGTCCTAATATACACTAAAACAGTGCTAGAATTAAAGTAAAAATAGCTAAAAGATTAAGCTAAAATAATGGAAAATTTAAACTAGTAAGCAAGCCAAAGGAGGGGTGGCTAACCCCTCCATTTTTGGGACTTCAAAGCCTCATTTTAAGCCTCTAAAAACCTTTGAAAATCAGTGTTAAAAAGCTCAAAAAAATTTGATGAAGAGATGGTAAACACAAAGGCAAAAGCTTAGGATACAAGGTTCAAAGAAGGGTGATTAAACCCTCCACCTTTGGTAGCTTTAAACCACAAGTTTCAGCCCATAAAAAAGTCCAAAAATAGTTGAAAAATAGTAAGAAAAGATAGGAAAGAAGTAGTGTAGAGATGCCCAAAATTATACCTCTTGAAGCAAGGTAACTCTTTTGTTCACAAACCACAAAGCTTACACTCTCAAGGGCTGAAATTTGGACTCAATAATCTTAGCAAGGAGAGCTCCAATATTGGTTTAGGAAGTGTTTGGGTAAGGTGTGTGTGTTGCAAGATAGAGATAGAAAGAGAATTTCAAGAATTTGGCCTTTTGGAATTTTTTGTAACCTAAAAACAAGAGGAGAGGCCTGGTATATATAGAAAAATAGCCTCTCAAGTCGAAAATATATGTATAAGAACAGCTGGAGCTTTTGGGGGACGGCTGGCAACAAATATCTGGGTTTTACACAAGTGGCCGGCAGGCCAGAAGTAGTGGCCAGCCGTCCACAAATAGTGGGCTGCCGGCCATAAAAATTTGCTTCCAAGCCTGACTTCAAATGGGCATATCTCCCTCATCCGGACTCAATTTTAGGTCATTCTTAAGTCTAAATTGAAGCCCCCAGAAGTCTAATTTTCAATGGTGGTGACCTCATATCTAAATTCTAAGTGTGGAAAGAGATATTCCTATTTTAGTAAAAGTTGCTTATTTCTATCTTAACCGGATTGATGCCTAACTTCAAACAGCCATATATCTCTCATCCAGACTCGAATTTAGGAGATTCTTGTGTCTAAATTGAAGCCCTAAAAGTCCAATTTCCAATGGTGGTGGCCTCACATATGAAGTCTAAGTGTACAAACAAATATACCTATTTAGTAAAGGTTGCCCAGTTCTCTCTTAACGATTTGATGCCCAACTTCTTTCCTAACTAGTTTTCTTCCCTCTCCCCCAATTTTCTTCAACTCCAAACCTATAAATAAGATGTTTTAAAATATTTTTCAAAGAGTTCACCTCCCTTTCATTTATTTCCACTTTGTCCTTATTCGGTTTATCGAAAAGCGCAATATTTTAAATGAAATGCGAGCCTCGGGACATCGTAGAAACATTTAAAAAAATATTTTGAAAAAGAGAGTTTTAAGGTCTAAAATAGTTTTGGTCCAAAATGAAGTGCAAGGTTGGGATTTAGAAGCTTTTCTTGTTGAAGAAATTGAGCAATCGGACAGTGTAACTTTTCATTATCGAGTGATCAACCTGAGGCGCCCAAGTATTAAGAGCAGTCAAAAATGGGGTGTCTACAGTTCCCAACAAATAAGTTTTGACAAAATGGGTAATTTTTCACTAATCACGTAAGAGTTTCACAATAACCCGTAAGTGAACACAAAAAATGGGTAAGTCTGTTCCTAACAAATAAGTTTTCACAAAATGAGTAAGTTCTCACATATCACATAAATTATTTCACAAAAATGCGTAAGTTAACACAAAAAAGGGGTAAGTGTGTTCCAAACAAATAAGTTTTCACAAAATGGATAAGTTTTCACAAATCATGTAAGTGTTTCACAAAAACCCGTAAGTGAACACAAAAAATGGGTAAGTGTGTTCCCAAGAAATAAGTTTTCAAAAATCACGTAAGTTTTTTCCCAAAAAAAGGCATAAGTGAACACAAAATTGGGTAAGTGTGTTAAGAAAAATTAAGGTTTTACAAAATTCATAAATTTTCATAAATTACATAAGTTATTTCACAAAAACGCATAAGTGAATACAAAAAATGGGTAAGTGTGCTCCCAACAAATAAGTTTTCACAAAATTAGTAAGTCTTCACAAATCATGTAAGTTTTTCACAACAATCCATAAGTGAATACAAAAAATGGGTAAGTGTGCTCCCAAGAAATAAGTTTTCACAAAATGGGTAAGTCTTCACAAATCACTTAAGTTATTTCACAAAAATCCGTAAGTGAACACAAAAATGGGTAAGTGTGTTGAGAAAAATTAAGGTTGCGTTTGGTAGAGTTTTGTAATTATGATTTGAGAGTATGAGTTGTATTTTGAGTTTGTGAGGTTTGGAATTATGATTTGAGTGTAGAAAATTTGTTTGGTAAAGAGTTTTGAAAAGAGTTTTGATTTGAGTGGGGAATTGTTGATGTGACATTTGATATTTGATACAAAAATTTATAACTCATAACTAAACATATAACTCAAAATTATTTTAAAGCACATAAAAAATTTTAAAAAATATTTTTTTCAATTATATAAAAATTAACATATCAATTGCAAAAAAAAAAAAAAAAACACTATTTCGGTCAACCGGCCAGACGACCGGTTAGGCAAAATTTGCAAAAAAAAAAAAAAGAGTCTGAAAAGCGCGCTTGAGACAGAGCTCTCTGCAGAGTTTTGGAAACGTGATTCCAAAACTCCTACCAAACATCATATTCACATGTAGGTGTAGAATCACGTTTACAAAACATAACCAAACAGAGCCTAAGTTTTCACAAAATGCATAAGTTTTGACAAATCACACAAGTGTTTCACAAAAATTTAGTAGCCAAATTATTCTTTTGGCTACAAAAGTTTTAATCAATTAATATTTGCCGACAAATATTAGTTTTGTCACTAAAGGTATGAATTATTATTATTATTTTATAGAGGGAAGCGAATGAATATTGGCAAACAAACACATGATCTCTATTCTCTCTTATACACACAAGGCTCATACACATACACACACACAACAGTCACCACCATACCTCACTCCTGCTCACCACCCCACTGTCGCTGGTCACCGTCACTCACCATCGTTACTCGCCACCGTCGCACATCGCCACCGCTGCTACTGCAAATCACAAGTCTCTCTCTCTGTCTCTCTGTCTCTCTCTCTCTCAATCTCGGTCTCTTTCTGTCGATCTCAGTTGCAAATCACAGGTTTTTTTTTTCTCTCTCTCTCTCTCTATCTCTCACTCACTCAACCTTTCTCGCTCTCTGTCGATGTCGTTCTCTCTTTGTCGATCTCGGCCTCAAATCACAGGTTTCTCTCTCTCTCTCTCTCTTAGACTTTCTCCCTCTCTATTGATGTCGGTCTCTCTTTATCGATCTCAGCCTCAAATCACAGGTTTCTCTCTCTCGGCCTTTCTTTCTCTCTGTCGATATTGGTCTCTCTCTGTCAATCTTGACCTCAAATCATAGGTTTCTCTCTTTCTCGATCTTTCACGTTCTCTGTCAATGTTGGTCTCTCTATGTTGATCTTAGCTACAAATCACAAGTTTATCTCTATTGGCCTTTCTCTCTCTCTCTCTCTCTGTCTCTCTCTCTCTCTCTCTCTCTCTTTATTTCCCTATTTCTCACACTTGCTAGGGTTTTATATGATTTTTTTAGTTTAATTTTGTGTTGATTTCTTAAATGGGTTTGGTTGAAGTGGTTTGATTTCTATAGAATTATGAGTTTGATGTCCAAAATGGGTTTGACAGAGAAAAAATTTTGATGTCAAAAATCAAAATCAATGAACAAGATGATTTATTTTAGTTTGATGAACAAGAATCATTCAGGGTTTGGATTGACATATTCACCAACTCTTCTCTTTCTTGACGTTGCTTGTCATGATTTTGGAACAATTAATTCTCTCATTCTTTCATCAATTCTGTTATCTGAATTGTTTCGGTTATGTGTGTTGAACTTTGATCAGGATTGCTAGAATTGATCACTTAAGTTCGTTGATGCTCACGCTCTATTTTTCCCCCCCCCCCTTCTATTGCTTTAGATTCATACAATTGATGAAAATCAATTTTCATCTTAGGTTTCCTTCTTAAATTTATCATATAGCTTTAATTGAGTTGTGAATATTTTTTGAAGCCTATTACAAAATGAAAGAAAAGTAAAAGATGAGGAATTTATCACATAGTTTTAATAGTTTTCAAAATAAATAATGTATGAGTATCAGTATCGTAGATTATGCCATCATTTCGATATTGCTCAAATTAACTTACTTATTGAAAGAAATTTCTAAATTAGCCTAGCCATATTTTGAAACAAGCACATAGGAATTGTAGGAAAGGTCCGGAAAAATAAAATGAAAGAAAATGAAAAAAGAAAAGACAAGAAAAAGGAGGCAGCTAGGTTCTGTGAGTTGCACCTACGGTGCCTGTCCTTAATCAAGATCAAGGCACAAGGATTGATGCTTTGCCCTGGCACAACCTTTTACTTGATAGACTTAAGACTATCAAAATCACTCTGTCTTGTTTTTAACTAATAAGTAAATATGTACTTTATGTATGTCTACAAGAGATTTCAATACAAACTCAAGTAAAGAACAATATTTTTTTTTACAAGTAATCATCATATAGATATGTATTTATGTGTGTTTATGAAACAGAAGTGAGACTGTAGGATGGAGATTTTTGCTACAACCATTCATTTATTTTTCCAACTTGGACTATTTTTTTTTTGTTTTTTTTGTTTGGCTATTCATGTAGTCTTAGACGGAATATGAATTCAATCATGTGTTTCATCGAGATCTGAGGGGAGATAATAACTAAAGGATTTAAGTTAGATCAAAATTGATGAAACTTATTATGATCTGTGAAATCAATCAAAATGTAGATCTAAGATATGAATTTTCAAACTGAAACAAGGAAATTATATTCAAATTAATGGGAAATCTCGCCAAAAAATGTAGTTGGATATGAGTTCAAATTTTAGTATATTAAAAGCAGGTTCTCTTTTACATCCAGATACTTGGTTGGACTTGGGCTGGTTATTCCAAATCCCTTTTGCAGGTTTTGATATGCTATTGATTCATAGATAGATAGATAGATGTATGTATGAAACAAGAGGTGGTGATCTTCCCTCCTACATCTCACTAGATATTTGATTGTGATCCCTTTCAGAATATCTATTACTACATCCATTAAACAACTAACTAATGTAGATATGTAACCATAAATTAAAAGTCCACAAGTCATTGAATTTTTTTTTTTTTTTAGTACATCAAACCATTTGGTCCTAGTGAGTTTTTGGATTTGTAACCTTTCGGTTATTTAAGAATTCAATGACTTAGCCATTGGTGCAGTTGAGTATTAAGAACTTGATAACTCTTCAATCTGTCTACTTGAACTGAGCTTCATGTTACATGAAGGTGCATCTTAGAACTGATATTATTTTAAAGGTACAGTTATGCTAGTCCAGTTATGAATTGAGATCAAGATGCATGAGTATAGTTGTTTTAAAATTGAACTTCAAGATGAATTGATAAGCAATGACCAACTATTCTTTGAAATTTAGGATTGATGAACCCTTTCCCCTTTTTTCTTTCAATGTGGAAAACAACTTTGGTCTCTCTATTTGTTATTGAACTTAAAAGTGCCACTATAAGGTTATGATTGTTATGTGCTTATGCTCTATTGGTCTCTCTGTTAGAGTTTGAATCAGTAAATCATGTGTTAATATGCTTTGCCCTTGTGTTTGGAGGGTGTGATCTGAACATGTATATTCATCACTGTTTGGGTGTATTTTTATTTGTTTCCTTATCGTGTATCCATGATTTGGGGTCGTTAGGATGACGTGAGAGCAACAGGGTGCCAAATAATAATATTCCTAAAATAGTGTAACAAATCCCATTGAGGGGCAGATGACAAATAATTAGCACACGTAGATTGGGAGTCGGAGTAAAAAATGCCTTAAACTTAGTCAAAAAAAGGCGTTCGGGGGGTGAAAATGCAAAACAACCCTCGAACCACTATATGGATATCACAGATAACTTCCTCGTGACACATGGGACCTGTGGGGATAGACGGGATGTAATTAGAACATGTAGGTTGGGAGTTAGAGTAAAAAATACATTAAACTTGGTTGAAAAAGGCGTTCGGGGGGTGAAAATGCAAAACAGCCCTCGAATCACTCTGTGGATGTTACGAGAAGCTTCCTTGTGACGCATAGGACCTGTGGGGATAGATGGCATGTAATTAGCACATGAAGGTTGGGAGTTGGAGTAAAAAATGCCTTAAACTTAGTCGAAAAAAGGCGTTCGGGGGATGAAAATGCAAAACAACCTCCGAACCACTCTATGGATGTCACGAGCAGCTTCCTTATGACAAATAAGACATGTGGCAGCTTCTTCATGACTCTATGGACATGTGAATATATTTTAGTCATGAGTTACATGTATTTTACCTTGATGAAGAAGAACAATAAGCAACAAATTGGCTAGAAAAGAAGAATAATCATGGTTAATAAGGTGTATGTTCAAAAAAAGTTTGGTTTTTTTTGCTTTTTTAGACTGAAGACCTTTTCTTTAGGAACTTTAGTTTTCTTCAGTGTTGCTTTCTGCAATGAAGAGAGTATTGCAGAGGTATTTTTGCTTCAAGGAAATTTTTGTCTGCTTTAGGCTCCCTCATTTTGTTTTGATGTAACATAATTACTTTCATAACTCTGTCAAAAACGTTTTATACTTAGTCGAAAAAAGGAGTTCGGAGGGCGAAAATACAAAACAGGCCCCGAACCACTTTGTATTGTAAACTGTTGTTCATTGTCACTGTGGTTGCCTTAGTTTATGTAATTGATAGGTTTAAGCTGATGTTATGAAATTTGCTTTAGTTTATGTTATGTAATTTTGGAGACTAATATGCATATGGTGGTTTGGTTTTAGGCAACTAAGTTGTACTGTTTCGTGCACAAGGTTCATGTTTGTGGAGAATGCATATGTTTCCTAGAACACCAAATATGTGTTGTATGATATTGGAATTTATGTTCATTCAATTATTGTATTATATCTTATATGATGAGTTCAAGGCATATAGAGATTGTTAATAGCCTAGCTTGTGTTCTCTTAACTTAAACCAGTGTTCCCATGCCATTCCATTCCACCAATCAATGGTCCCTTTGTACATATTATGCTAAAGGTTAGGCACTTAGATTGGTCTATATTTTATCCATTCCTCTTAGTACTCTTGGTCTTAGGACTAACAATAGGGAATGGCCTTATTTCTTAATTGAAGACAAAAAATTAGAGAAAAGATTTCTTGTTGGCATAATGTCCAGCAAACCTATCTATCTAGTTTTGGCATCATTACATTAATGATTAGCCCTTAAGAATGTGATTGTTTTTTAATAAAATTTATTTTAATGGATTGGTGATTTTGAATAAACAGAAGACTTTTAAATCTAGTAGCTGACATTTTGCAGGAAACTTTTTCAAACATTTGTCAAAAAACCAATGTGCACTTATGTCATTTTCTCTATGTTTTTGAAGAAAGAAAACCATATTGAAAAACAAAGCCAATTATTTTGGTTGTGGGTTTGTAGACACCCCATTTTTGACAGCCGTTAAAACTTGGGCACCTCAAGTTGAACACTCGATGATGAAATAATACGCTGTACAAATGTTCGACTTCCTCAACAAGAAGTTTCAGTTTTGAGTTTTAAAGCCTAGAACCTTGCACCTTTTTTGGACCAAAACCTAAATTTTTTCTATCTTGACCACCCAAAGGCGTACTGGCTAGTAGGTGGCTGGCAAGCCAATTTTAGTGGTCGGTCTTCCCCTTATATGGCCGGCCAACCATGTTTCTCGGCTGGCAGATATTTTGCTGCCAGCTGTCACTTCATGTGCATGCACTACACCAGCTGGCTCAATACATATATTTCCAATAGAGGCACTTGTTTTTCTATATATAGATGACCATCCCTCTTGATTTTAGGTTAGAAAAATTTGCCAAAAGCTTAGAAACTTGCCAAACACTCTCCCTCTTGATCTTGCAACATACATACACTGTACATACACTTCCTAAATAAAAAATTTAAGGTTCCTTGCTGAGGTTCTTGAGCTAAAACCTCAGCCCTTGAGAGTGAATACCTTATGGTTTGTGAACAAAAGAGTAACTCCCCTTCAAGAGGTATAACTTTGGCCATCTTTACACTACTTCTTCCTTCTCTTTTCCTACTGTTTTTACACTATTTTTTGGACTATTTTTGGTGGGTTGAAACTTGCGATTTAAAGCTACCAAAGGTGAAGGGGTTAACCACTCTTTCTTGAACCTTATTCCATAAGCTTTTATTGTTTTGTTTCCCATTTGTTTCTCAACTTTTGATCACTGATTTTCAGAGTTTTCAAAGGCTTAAGGTTCAAAAAAATGGAGGGGTTAGCCACCCTTCCTTAGGCTTACTTACTAGCTTTAATTCTCTCTCATTTTTGCTTACTTTTTTAGCATTTCAAACTAATTTTTTGGCACTGTTTTATGAGTTTTGGGACTGTTTTGATGTGTTTACTTCATTCAAACTTTGAATATTTTGCTTGTGTTGTTATAAGTTCTCATAGGTTTGGTGGTTTAGGCCTTAGATACCAATCTATTCGAGCTGATAGCTTTTATTTTATAGTTTTCGTACATATACTCACACTTGTAATATTCATCTCTGATACCTCTCTCCTTTCTTGGTTTTCTTTCTTTTCTTTAGAGTTGTTTCAAACAATTGATTGTTGTTCAAGGCATGAGAAAGAAACCTTTGATGCTTAATAGTTTAATCTCTTCGGAGGTTCATTACCAATTCACTACATCTCTCTTATGCTAAGTGCAACCTCTTTTTTGACACTTCTCTTTGTTAGTGGACGTAATCATCACTTTTGGACAAAATGAATAAAGAATGGCAAGGTAATGTAAAAGAGGTTAAAATTGGATTAAAAGTGGTAACAAGAGTAACAAAATTGGTTTAGGTTCAATTGGACGTTATATTGAACTTATTGTGTCTTGAGCCATTACATACTCTTTAGTGATGTTAATAATTCGAGAAGCAATGTCTACCACTTCCCTTGAGGTAACTCCATGATAGGGAGGAGGTTTTGTTGGTCTTTTATTTACATTTATTGAACCTTTGTCCCGTCGATTCATATGTCATCACGCAACGAGTTTACGACTATTGATGGTTTATGAATCGAGTCTACTCCTCCCTTAATCAGTTTCATGATAGGGAGAGGCAGAAAGGACAAACACCTCCTCAAAATACTATGTTTTGCTCTATTTCATTTCTTTGGCAGCAGGGCAGTACCAAAAACCAATGGCTGACCGGCCACCTTTCCATTCGACTGACCACTTTTCAAGGTCGACTAGCCACTCCATTTTAGACAAGCAGTGCCATTTTCATGGCAGAACATAGCAGAGGCTAGGGTGAAAAAAGATTAATTTTCTGACTGCAAAATAGAGGAGTTTTCAGGCATATATTCTTGTTCATGCATGTGCGACTTTTCGATTCCCGTACTTCTTTAAATAATGTTTGTTTTAATAGTAAATATGTCATGTTTGTGGCTTCATTCAAAACTTGTAATAGCTAGTTAATTAATTAGTTAATTTGGCGTTGTAATAATTAGATTAAATTCGGACATTCAGACCCTCTTGTATGAGGGCAAACTTGTAATATTGTGTATGTCTTCCAACCTCCATTTCTTTCTCCCTTTTATTTATTTGCTTATGATGGTTGTATCATATTTTCCATTTTCATATCATTGGCATGCTTAAATATCCATATTTGCATACATTAGGTTCGATTCATCATTCTAACCTTGTTGCTATTGCTTGCTTACTTAAAGACATGCATTGTCGCATGCTTTGAATTGTCTCACATGTCATAGTAATAAACCGAACCTATTAGTCACATTTTGTATGTGTTGCATTAGTCACTTGCACAGTAGAGCATGCATTTTTCTAATTACTTTATTTCATTTTGGCTTGGCTCAGTTAAGTACTAGATGAGCGGTTTTGCTTTAGCATATTGCATGTATGTTAGTGTTGTCATATCAAACATGTTACCATGAGGCTAAGTGCTTATTTGATATATCTCTTGAATGCCTGTGTTTAAAGGTTTTTTTTTGCTTAAATTGGGATGATTTGATTAATATACATATGAGCTTGTTTTTTCAAGTGACACATATCCAAAACACTTTTCAAAACAAACATGAAAACAAAACATTCCAAAATGGATGAAATAGTCTATACTTGTGTGCCTTACATAGTACTGTTAGCATAATAATCGGAATAAGAGCAAATAATGTACATAAAAATCACATCATGATTAGTAGAGAGGCCGATATTCGATCAGGTGAGTGGGGTGCTCAATTCATGACTTTCCCCTCTCATACCTAAGTTCTCGAGCTGAGACACTTTGGCTATGATAGACAAGTGGCCTTTGGCACGAGTCACAGATTTCCTAAATTTTCCAAAAATATTTAGGTGGTGACTCTAAAATTTGGCAATACAGTCCATTTTTGGCATCTTTAATGATTAAAAATGGATTTTCTAAAGATTTGCCTGATTTGGACTCATTCGTGTTTTATCCGTTGAGTCTGAACTGTAAGGCTGTCATATCCGAGGGGACTAAACCCCTTCGAGGAGCATGAAAAAGCAAGCTACAGTTTCTGGCGACTCTGCTGGGGAATTAGAGGACTTGACTCAAACTTTATGATGTGACATTTTATTTACAGATATATGTTCTTTGCATTGCATTTACATTGGTACTTTAAGTTACTGTGTTCTCTATCTGTTATTCCTGGACGGCTTGCTGGAGGTTTGCCTAAAAAGCTTGCCAAAAGGCTGGCCAATCATAGGCTCTGCCATGTTGGAAACACAACCCTTGGATCTAGATTATCGTTGTACTACTTGATCCTCCTTTCACTTCTCGATGTTAGGTGTGAGAGGTATATTAGGTAATCTTGCCGAGGTATCCCTTTTTGACCATTCGACCTAGCTGCATATAGTAAAGCCATAGTGACTGTTCCAACTTAGGACAGGATGCTCACCCTTATACAGGATTTTGTGAAACTACTTTCTTGAAGTAGTAAAACCCTAGATTATGACAAAATCTAGGACAGGGTAACCCTACCCCCTCATAGGGGTGTTTTGGCTCTTTATACCTAGTATGTGCTTTAAAGTGAAACTATATAGGAATGCATCATATCAATGGTACAAGTTGATATTAGTTTTGGGGGCAAAGTTCAGTGGGAAATACAGTTATTTAGTTGTGATCATAAACTGTTGCTAATCGGGCCAAAGTGCTGTACGATTTTTTATTATTGTTTTCCTTTTCTTTATTTCTTTTTGCTAGGTAGTTTGCAGTCATAGCTTCAGAGAGACCCGATATCCCCCAAGTGTTGTGGACTCGCTCTGGTCGGCTTCGCAAAACTCAAGACCTTGTTGGTGGTCAGCCTGTGTTAATCTCTCTCCCACCAATTGTTTGGCAGAGAAGAAGTAGGCAGTTATCATCACCAACATGGATCACTCAATAGCCACCTATCCATTCTCATCTACTCAACTCACCACTAGCTAACTCTCCTAGGCTCGTAATGGCGCAGAGTGCAGAAGAGGTTGTTGCTATGATGCTAGCTTTCCAAAGAACCATGGATACCTTGAATCAAAGGATAGCTTCTCAGGATCAAACTATTGTTGAAATGCGACACCCATCTGGG
The DNA here is from genome assembly GCA_025200525.1 of Camellia lanceoleosa. Lineage (NCBI taxonomy): Eukaryota > Viridiplantae > Streptophyta > Magnoliopsida > Ericales > Theaceae > Camellia > Camellia lanceoleosa. The sequence goes on along the minus strand of CM045765.1, from coordinate 112,529,934 downwards.
GTATCAGCATCTACTGTACATCCAATTTCGGCTGCCCAGCCGAATCTTGATCCACCTCCACAAGTTGAAAATCCTCATATCTCGGATCCTCAAGAAATATTTACACAGGCTCCAACTTAAAGGTCTTTGGCACAACCCCACGAGGGACTCCTTCCCTTTGACATCAACAATATTGATTCGGTTTTGATCAAAATTACCAGGCTAGAGAAAGCGCTCAAAAAATCCCGAAGCTTTAATTCTATCCTGGATATTGAAGATGGTTATACCAAGGCCTCGGTTAGATTGTCAAAAAAGTTCAAAATGCCTCACATCGATAGATTTGATGGGAGCAGAGACTTTATTGTTCATGTTTACTTGTTTTCGGATGTTCTGAGACTAATATACCTGACTTAGGCTCAAAAACTGTCATTGTTCGGAAGAACTCTATCGGACGTGACAACTATCTAGTATGCCAAACTAGAGGATTTTACCAAGCGAAGTTGGGAAGAATTGTCTGAGGGGTTTGTTAACCAATACTTATACAATACTCAGATAGAAGTAACAATCAGTGAGCTAGAAGCGACCACTCAGAATCCCAAGGAACCCTTCATCGACTTTGTTTCAAGATGGAAAGCAAAGGCAGCCTGAATGACGAACAGGCCTACAGAAAGGGAACAAGTCTGGTTGGTAGGTCAGAATCTCGAGCTAAATATGCTACGAAGAATGATAGTAGCGCCACTATCTACATTTGTTTCTCTGCACAAGTTGGGGGTCCAAATTGAAAGCGCATTTAAGAAATGCATCATTTAGAGAACTAGTGAATCGGCAAGAAAGTCATTTACCAGGAATACCAATGCTAGCCATAGCACTATTCCTCGACCTACCAAGATTAGCACCATCACCACAGCGGCCAAAATGGTCGATCCCTTCGCCGCTACAACCTCACAACCCACCAGTCCAAATTGAAACCAAAGAGCCTTTACCCCCCTTTCACATGAGCCCAGCCCGTGCTCTTAAACTGCTAATGGAAAAAGGTCACCTCAAACCCCTCGACCCTCAATCTCTTCCTGACCTACTACCACCTAGACACAATCCCACCCAATACTGCATTTTCCATCAATAGCACGGTCACACCACCGATCATTGCTATCACTTACGTCATGAGATCTAGGATCTTATCGACAATAAAATCATAGCCCCACCCTCCAAACCAAATATGACCACTAACCTGCTTCCCACCTATAACCAAGTTCCCCCACCCAAAAACATTAACCTTATCCATACACTACTGCCCATCTTTAACCCCAACGCATATATCACCCATCCCTTCTACCTAAGCCTGAGGTGGCTATTCCGGAAAGCACAGATATGTGCATGATGGATATAACACCTAAAAACAATCAGGGCCTGTGGTGGCAGAAGTGGATGAGAAGAGGATTGCACCAAAAAAGGGGTTATCTGACACCTAAGTTATAGAGAAGGGGGCTTCACTTGTAGAAGAGTATGGCCCCAGCCGGTACGTTATGGGCTGCTAACCAACTAATGCCTATAATCATACTGCCAGACTCCTTTAGCATCAACGCCATTGGAGAAAATGAGCTAGAGCAAAATCTGAATGACTAGCCTGAACAAGGCTTTAATGACCTGGTAGAACCAGAGGAAGACCTGAAGAACCTCTACTTCTTTGAAGAAAAGAATGTAGGCAGTGTCCAGATTGGGCGGTGGGATCTAAGCCAACCTAAATCTAACAACTGGTGGTTGAGTAGTAAAGAGGAATCCAACACGGAAGAGCAGATTAAAAAGAATCCGAAAGTGGAGAAACTTGGTGAGAATAGCAAGGCTGAGTCCATGCCTATGAACTGAGAAGGAATGAGTATTAGAGCAGTTCCAACTAGGTGTGCAAACGAGTCGAGCCGAGTCGAGCCTTGCTGGGCTCGAGCTCGGCTCGTTAAGCTATCGAGCTCGTTTATTGAGCTCGAGCTCGGCTCGATAAGGGACTGGGCTCGAGCTCGGCTCGGCTCGTTAATTTTTGTCGAACTCGAGCTCGGCTCGGCTCGATAAATTTTTTTTAATATTATTTATATTATTTAAATATAAATTTTTAAATAAAAAATATTATTTATATTATTTAATATATAAAAAATGCATTTATATTATTATTTATATATATATTTATATATTTTTAATATATAAATAATGTATTTATATATTATTTAATATATAAATAATGTATTTATTATATAATTTAATTATAGATAAACGAGCCGAGCCTACCGAGCCGAAAACAGGCGAGCTCGAGCTCGGCTCGTTAACGAAACGAGCCCAATAATCGAGCTCGAGCTCGGCTCGTTTACTAAATGAGCCGAGCCGAGCCGAGCCCTTACCGAGCCGAGCCGAGCCTGTTCACGAACAGCTCGGTTCATTTGCAGCCCTAGTTCCAACAGGAGAGGATAGAGAAAATCCAGAGGAAAATAGCCCGGGAGCAAGAAAACTGAAAGAGAAAATAAGAGGCCGAGTTAATAGAGGATGGTGTCCAAACCTCGGAAAAGCCTAAATAAGAATCCAGTGACAGGGAAAGGATGCCAAGGAAGCCTAGGTAGTACCGAAATGCAAAGACTGAATCTGTTGTAAAAGATGAGTGGTGTGCCAGCAGAGGGAGTGATGTAAATATGATCCGGGTGGAATTAGATAGTGACCCGACAATGACTGCAGGGGAATGGTGGGAAGACAGTGATCTGAGCCATGCATATACTGACGAGGGGTGGAAAGTCGGTACCCCTGATGATACATGGTACATAGATGAGATTAACCACATGACCATCAATGGTCGATACTTCAAACCCCTAGCTCTAGATCAGGCAAAACCCTCTGGGAAAGAGGTTGAGAAATCGAAGGAGAAAGATATTAAAGAAGACTTGGTCTTGAAGCAACTCAAAAAGATCCAAGCAGATATATCGATTTAGGGGCTGCTAATGGCTTCCTGGGAGCATACACAAGCGTTGCTAGAGGCATTAAATAAGACTATGCTGCCTATCGACACCACCATTGACCAACTGGTGTCTTTGGTCACATCTGGAGATGTTACTCCAGTATTGTCTTTTACGGACAAAGAGTTGTCACCTGAGGGCGCTAACCACAACAAACCCCTGTACGTGACTTTGGAGAGTCGGAAGATGTGGATCCCGGTGGTGCTAGTGGACACTGGCTCAGTAATTAGGTGTGTCCCGCAAGGACTGCTCACACTATAGCCTTGAAGCCAGCTGATTTCACGCTTACAACTCAAGATGGTGGAGGATAACGGGAACTACATGAGCACCTAGTCCATCTACACAATGAATAAGCAAGGATATATTCCCGGATCGGGACTGGGTAGAAGTGGCAGGCAAGGAGATGCTATTGCCAAAGAGATAAGTCACAACCCCCATGCTTTTGGGTTGGGGTACAAGCTAACTATAGATTGGAAGAGAAAGTGGGATGAATTAAGAGAGAGAGAGAGAGAGAGAGAGAGAGAGAGAGTTAAAGCAAAAATGGCCAAAAAACAATTTAAACCAATCCACAAGCCAATTCGGGGAACCCTAAATAGACGCTTTGTCCGTCAAGGAGAAGATTTCCTTTTTTGTGGATTTTCGGAGCTGTGGGTCGACCGAGAAACAAAGACAAGGTACCTGGGATTTGAGATCTTCTTTGGGAACTAGTTATCAAAAGATAAGGATGAGCAGATTGACCCGAGCATCAGTATAGAGCAGGGCAGGAATGCAAGCTTGGACGTTAATGAAGAGGAGCTGTTAGGGATGGCACTGCCTGACCTACTAACGGACTCCCACGCTGAGGCTGAGCCCGTTAAATTGAGGGATAGTGTTACTATCTCTACGATCGGGGATAAACTAGTGACAAATTACTCCAGTCTCATCATGGATGCAACCAAGGCTCTACGCCTAGTCTGGCAATTTGAGCAGGGCACCATTGGTAGTTCTGAATTGGATAATAAGTCCGAATCTGATTCCACCGAGTCTGTTCAGTTGGGATCATTTTCAAGTTCTTCTGAGGAGTCTGAGTCTGGTACTTCTGGGAGTGGTAACCCGGATACCAAAGTTCTGTCTAGGTCTTCTTTCAGTTTTTCTTTCGAGTCGACTATAACAAAGGATCTTGACTTTATTAATGGGAATGCAGTAGATTTCACTTACTTCTCCGTGCCTTTTGTTTATTGCATTGATCTTGATTTTCAAAATTTTGACTTAAACAAAAAGGAAGAAATTCCTCGGGCTCTGAAAAATTTGGTTGACCACGAGGATGAGAGGCGTGTTAAGCCCTACACAAATGAAATCATTGTAATTAATGTGGGTACTAAGGAAGATCCCCGCTTGGTCTAGATCGAGTCCATGTTGTCTTCAGAGGAACGCGAGTGTTTAATTGCTTTATTAAAAGATTTCAAAGATGTTTTCACGTGGTCCTACAAAGACATGCTTGGAATCGATCCTGATATTGTACAAAGCACCGGATCCCTCTTCACCCTGAAGCCTGACCAGTCAAATAGAAACTCCGTAGAGTCCGTCTAGATTGGGCATTAAAGATTAAAGAGGAGGTCACCAAACAGATTGATACGGGTTTCTTGATGGTATCTGAGTACCTTGGCTGGCTAATATTGTTTCGGTTCTAAAAATGGATGGCAAAATCAGGGTTTGCATCAACTTCTGGGATCTGAATAGAGCTGGTTTGAAAGATGACTTTCCATTGCTGCACATTGATGAGTTGGTATACTTTACTGTCGGCCATGCGTTGCTATCGTTCATGGATGGGTTTTCTGGGTATAATCAGATTTTAATGGCACTAGAGAACAAAGAAAAGACTGCTTTCACTACGCTGTGGGGTACTTACTGCTACAGAGTCATGCCTTTTAGGTTGAAAAATGCTGGGACTACATATCAGAGGGCTGTGACCACAATCTTGCATGACATGATCCATAAAAAAGTTGAGGTGTATGTAGACGACATGATTGTCAAGTCCAAAAAGCAAGAAAGCCACTGCATCATTTTAGAAAAATTCTCTAAACGGATCAGGGAGTACAAATTGAGGTTGAACCTACAGAAATGCACATTTGGGGTGACTGCAAGAAAAATACTAGGATTTTTTATGACGCAGATGGAAATTGAAGTAGATCCTTCCAAAATCAAGGCCATCTTAGAAATGCCATCACCTAAGACTGAAAAGGAGGTGCGCTGCTTTCTGGGTAAAGTGCAATTCATAAGATAGTTTATTTTAAAATTAACCTTGACTTGTGAACCATTGTTTGGTCTATTGAAGAAAGGGAAGAAGTTCTAATGGAATGATCAATGGCAGTTCGCCTTTGAATAGGTCAAGCAGTATCTACAAAATCCACCTGTATTGTCGCTACCAGAAAAGGGAAAGCCACTAATCCTGTATTTGTCGGTAACAGATTCGACCATGGGGTGCGTGCTAGCTCAAGAATCAGAAGCTAAGGTGGAGAAGGCCACCTACAATTTGAGCAAAAAGATGCTGGATTACGAGACTCACTACACTCTCTTAGAGAAAGCCTTCATAGCATTGGTATGGACAACAAGGAAGTTGAGACACTACCTATTAGGTCATTCCGTTGGTTTCAAGATTAGATCCCATCAAATATCTCTTTGAGAAACCGGCACTTATGGGTAGGCTAGCTTGTTGGTTGCTTCTTCTCTCCTAGTTTGACCTTAAGTATGTTATGCACAAATCAGTTAAAGGGAAAGCCGTGGCGAAATTCCTAGCAGACCACCCTGTGGAAGAAGATGAAGCAGTAGAGTATTTATTCCTAGATGAAGACATTTTACAAGTAAAAGAGGAAACATGAACAATGTACTTTGACGAAGCAGCTAATCAATATGGTTATGGAATAAGTGTGTTGCTCATAGCATCCGATGATTCCCATATACCCCTGGCTTTCAAACTCCGTTTTAGAGTGTTTAACAATAAAGCAGAATATGAGGCGTATATCGCTGGATTGAAAGCTGCCCTAGAACTATAGTCAATAAGGTTGGATGTCATTAGAGACTCGAACCTGGTTGTTTCTCAAGCCAACAGGGATTGGAAGGTCAAGAAGAGAACATAAAGATTTATCATCAGATCCTGGATATTCTAATTCCAAAGTTTGAAAAACTGATGTTCACATATCTGCTGAGAGCGAACAACCGGTTTGTTGATATATTGGCAACTTTATCTTCCATGGTAGACATACTGCTTGAAGTGAAGATGTGTCAGATCATCATTGAACAAAAGTACACACCTATTTACGAGACCATTTCCGTAATAGACGAAGTTTGGGACAAGAACCCCTGGTATTATGACATTTGGATTTTCTGGAGAAGAATACGTATCCACCAGGGGAAAATGCTAAGGATAAACGGGAAATACGGCGTCTGGCCATCCAGTTCATCATCTATGGGGATAAGTTGTACAAGAGAAGCCATCTGGGAATGCACAAGCTCTATGTCAAAGAAGAAGAGTCAAAACGTCTCATGGAGGCCGTCCACGAAGGGGAGTATGGAGTGCACACGAATGTCATGATACTGGCTAGGAAGATCCTCAGGAAAGGCTATTATTGGTCAACTATAGAGAAGGACTGTATTAACTTTGTGCGATGATGCTACAAATGTCAAATCCATGCTAATCGCATGAATATCCCACCATCAACGGTTTACAAGATGACTTCGCCATAGCCTTTCTCAGTTTGGGGAATTGACATTATCGAGGCAGTCTCGCCAAAGTGTTCAAATGGGCATGAGTTCATCTTGGTGGCGATTGGCTATTTTACTAAGTGGGTGAAAGCTTAGTCTTATTCTGTGTTGAAGGCATCACATGTGGCCAAGTTTATCAAGAATAACATCATCTGTAGGTATGGGGTGCCAAACGAGATCATCTCAGACAATGGCTCCACTTCAAGAAAGAGGTGGTAGATTTGCTAGAGAAATACAACGTGACTTTTCACAAGTCATCAACATATAGGTCACAGACCAATGGAGGCGTTGAAGCTGCAAATAAGAATGTTAAGAACATCCTGCAAAAGATGATTGAGACTTATAAGGACTGGCCAGATAAGTTGTTGTTTGCACTCTGGGGTTACAAGTCATCAACATCTACAGGGGCCACTCCTTATTCTCTAGTGTATAGGATGGAAGCTATTTTGCCAATTGAGATTGAAGTACCATTGCTGAAAATTATAGCTGAGTGTCAGATAACAGAGGTGGATTGGCAACAGAGTAGGTTCGAAGAACTAATGTTGTTTGACGAGAGAGATTGAAGGCGTTGTATCATATATAGGGATATCAGCGTAGAATCGCTAAGGCCTTGAATAAGAAAGTCAAATCTAGGAATCTCAAGGAATGAGATATGGTGCTCAAGGATAATCGAGCCCCCATCTATGACCCTAGGGGCAAGTTCCGACCTAATTGGACTGGTCCCTATATCATCAAATCTATCTGGTCTGGGAGAGCAATCATTCTCATGGATTTTGATGGATTGGAGTTCTCACAACCAATCAACATGGACAAGTTGAAGAAATACTATCCCTGAGAGGCTCGTTAGGCTGAAAACCCGAAAGGGTGGCCTATACAAAAGTTAGAGCATGCAAAGAAAAACCAAGCTCGCAAGGTAGAAAACTCAAAAGGACGACTTTGGAAAAAGTTAGAGCGTAAAATGGGAAAGTTAATACTCGAGTGAACCTAAACTGAACTACGTAAGACCTAATTCCCATCTTTGGAATACGTAGGAAACTTCATTCCAAAGTTCGACCATAACCATCTCCAACTCAACTATCCTCCTTATTTGATTAATCAATCCATCTATTAGCTGGGTTGTGTTACCTCCATTTGGCAGAAGGACCGGTTGCAAGATAAAGCAGTGATGGTGAATGCAGTTGTGGGCAGTTACAATCTTTTTGATTCGGGGCTGTACATCTTAAGGACTGATTCCGTGTGTGTCAGGTAATGACCATTTCTGAAAATTGTTTTGAAAAGTTTTAATGAAATTGATTTTTCTCACAATTTTACCTTTTACAACACAGACCATTATTTAGACTAAAAAAGGGGAAAAATTTTAGTGCAACTTTAATTCCATCGATTTCAACACAAGTACATTCTCCAGCTCTCTGATTAAATTAAAGTTGCTTTTACATATAAAACTTGAAAAGAAAAGTCAAAGCAATAAAACGAGGGGCACATATCAGTCAAGTGTCAGCCCTCTGTCTCCTGCTCGTACTCGTGGAAGTCTTTGCAGCTAAAGATAGCCCAACCTGTTCCTCGTTCTCAAGCCAAGCTAAGCACTCGCCAGAAAGAGCGTAACCGAAGCTAGGGGTAGGGGTCAGAAGCTCTCTCATCCTCCAAGCAGCGAGGTATCAAGTCAACTGTGAAACATGAACTGGAATTGGAACTGGAGCAGGGTATTCCACCCCCTCATTTGGATGGGTATGATCACGTCCAAACTGGCGTAGAAACCTGAATGGAAAATAGAACACACAGTGCGTAAGGCCAATCAATTGCATACCCAGCTGTCGGGACATGCTGTAGCTCATCTCATTGAAGTTATGCTAGTGGCAATGTCAAGCAATATCAGCCATAGATCTACTGCACATCTAGAGGCACCACAATCCCTTTGAGGAAAAATCCACCAACGGCGGACAAAAGAAGTAGGCTCTGGCCGAATACTCGGGGCAAGGGTCCACCACTTTCAGCTTATCCATCAACCACACCTGGGAAGGGATGAAAAATAAGAGAGATTAAAGAATAGAGAGATGTATGTTGAGGGAAAAATGAGGAAAGGGCTTGAAGAGAAAATAGAGAGTAAGTACTGAGTGATATGAGAAATCATAAATAAGAAAGGGTGGGAAACAATACCTAGAGAAGCAATGGACTTCCCGCAAACCGAGAAGTCTCTCGTCGATGAAGGGTGTCCAAACCCATCAAAGTCTCGGCCAGTGCCAAACTAATGCAACTCTTACCCTTTTTGAGACATTGGGCCACTTCGATTAACCTAATGCTAGCTCCAGCGCAACTAGGGGCAAGAATGAAGTGTGCAAGCAAACATAAACAAAGGGCATGTTGATGATAACCTCGCTAGAGAAGGTCACCTCTGTCTCTAATGCCAAAAAATCGATGAATCAAGTTCGGTATATCTAACTTCCCGTCATGAGCCAAGGACCGAGCCTCTTGTAAAGTAAGCCCACACATCCGTTCATGAGCTCGTGCATGTCCAAAATGGGGTTGAAGCATAATCTCCTAATCGCGCTGGGACTCCATTAAAGCTTGAAACTCTTCGAGGGTTAGATATATCTCTTGTTCCCCAAATCGAAATACGTGTGTAATCGGGTTCTAACATCGAACAGCGGCATGGAGGAACGGAAAACAAAGCAAAGTACAACTCAATAGAAAAAATGTGTTTATATCGAAACCACAGAAATTTACCTTCTCCGTACCGTCTAAAGTGGCTATCCAATCCTTGAGTCTCTTGGCAAGAGATATCTCTATTTTCAAAGAAAACTGCATAAAAGTTGAAGTTCTATCGAAGAAGTAGTGAAAGAAGATCTTTATAGAGGATACGTTTTTTGAGTGGCTGACAGCTGTTGGTAGCTATCTGGCCACAGAACTTGGCTGGCAGGACACCTCACCTGGTTGGCTATCCATTCAAGTGGCCGGCCGACTAACTGTGTTGGCCAGGCAGCCAGGCAGCAATGTTTTGTTTGGTCTTTTTGATTTGAGGTCTTGTTTTGAGTCTTTTGTTTCTAGCAAGTGTAGATAGTTGTGTTTAGGTTGTTTTTACTTTGTTTTTCATTTATTGAGTTGTATTTCGTATTTTGGTCAGTTGAAGGCTCAATATCCGATTACGAACATCGTTCAAATACAAGCATTTTCAATCTTAAATTCAAAGTGTAATCACTTTTATGCAAGTGTGGTGCCATTCTCGAGATGCAAAATAAAATTCCTTTTTATAAACTGTAGGGTTTTTACCCCGATCATAGTTTTTTACAAAAGAGAAAATACAAGTGTTTAAAATAAAAGTAACAGACCTATCTAAAGCTATACAAGTGCTACACTACCAAAGTGAAAAGCAAAAGGAAAAAGAAAATACAAAATTAGGGTCAAACACTCTTCATCCTCTTCCATGGAGGGGACTTAGGGGTACTATCACCATCAGCACCACTATCATCAGAGGAATGGGATGTAGAGCCATCTTCATCCTCTCCGATCCTTGACCCAGAGCTTTCGCCGTCCTCTTTGCTCTCCGACCCTGATCCGGTATCATCATCCTTGCTCTCTGACTCGAAGCGCCCCATTCACTGTCTCCTCAACACTGCTGGTCTTGGTGACGTCTCCGCTAAGAATTGGCTTTGAGGAGGAGGAAGTCTTCTTTGCCTCATACTCTCCGCTTTGGCCCTTGGTGCCCTTGCCTCTGCCTTGACCTTGACTCTTATCCCTACTGCATACAGGGGCTTGCCTACCTCTCCTCCTCGCAGCTGGAAGAGGTGCCACTGGTGTCGTTGGTGCTACAAGTGCCACTGGTACAAGTGGAGCCTAAAAACAAGAAACAAAGTATCAGAATACAGTATGAGTATGATGTAGATACAGTATGAGTATAGTATGTCAGTATAGTGTGATACAGTATCAAAATATGTATCAATACAGTATGATGTGCAGATTGAGTATGAGTATGGCATGTTATGATGCACAGATTCAATATGAGCATGGCATATCGGATAGTGTGGTGCAGAGTAGTATGGGTATAGTAAAAAGAGAATCAAAGCAGTTAAATAAATGAGAAAAGAAAGGGTACCTGGTAACCGTAGAGAGCCAGCAATGTCTCTTTCCTCTGTACCATTTGGACCAAAGAGGCGACCAACTCGAGGAGGCTATCTATATACTCGAGAGACACTTGTAAGTGAGTTTAAACAATCAGTATCCAAAAGGGAAATATGAATGTGGGAGCCGAATAAGTAGAAGAGTCGAAAGATGCGTACCCCAGAAATTAGATACTATTCGGCTTCATATTGCGTGACTAGGACGCCGAATACGTTAGGAAAACCGAATAGACGGAGGTCAGTAGTCAGTAGCTCCGAATGAATAAAAGGGGAATGGGATAAAAGTAGGCTCAGGCCCCGAGGCCCAGAAAGCGAGTATAAATACAAGAACCACAGGTTTAGAAAGGTATGTAAGAAACACTTCACTGAACTTAGTAAACAAGCTATCTTGAGTGTCTGAACTAACTTGTCCGTCGGAGTGCTAATTCCGGCACCCCGACCGGAGTGTTTGTATCTTTTCAGGTGACTAGCTGAGGATCACTAGCGTCTCTCAGGATCTGAAGAGTATTTCCAAACCACTTCCCCACAATTGGCGCCGTCTGTGGGAATACTCAAATACATCCATGGCAGGCGTAACTGAAGATCCTCCGATAGACACTGACGAGACTGCACAGAGAGGTGACCTCATTCCAGCAAACTCACTTGGACCAAAAACCATCATAGCAAGACTTGCCTCGGACCTCTGCTCATCTTCAAACCGAGCGCAAACGACAATACAAGCAACCATGGCACAAGCTAGGCAAACCAAACAGAGGTTGGACAACATCATCGCTGAGAACGAACGCCTTTTTCGCGATCTGGCCTTGGAAATAGAAAAATCCCAACAAACGGTGCGCCAGGCTTCTGAGCGACTCTCGCGGGCAGATGATCGACAATCGCGGGCCCGACAGCAAGAAACTGACGGCTGCTATGCCTCAATAGATCATCTTGAGGAGTTGGCAAAGGACGAACGTCTCCACCAATGCGTTCGGAGGAGTGTGGTCGAAACACCTGCCCGTCCGAAGGATGCATTTTCGCTTGACACTGTCCACATGATATACAGCCTGCCAGCAGCCCCGGCCGTGCATGCGATCCAATCACATCCAGGCCCCCAACAGCAACTCACGCCAGCAAAGCGGCCCTGGGAAACGCCAAGTATCACCTTCGACGATTCTGATTTGATCGGTGTAACACTCCCTCACATCGATCCGTTGGTTGTTGAGCTGCGCGTAAACCGGTTCACCGTCGAACGCGTTCTTATCGACAAGGGTAGTACCTCGGAGGTTATGTATTATAAAACCTTCACCAAACTCGGATTCAACGAGTTAGACCTGACTCCGGCTCCTTATCCACTATTCGGCTTCAATGCCACTCTAGAGTACCCATTGGGAAAGATCAGCTTACCCGTTCGAGCAGGTTCCAGAACGATGGACGTGGAATTCTTGGTCGTCAGGCTGCCATCGCTGTACAATCTCATCATGGGGCGATCGTGGTTGCATACATTGTAGGCCATCCCAAGCACCTATCATCAACTGCTACGTTTTCCAACAGAACACGACATTGAGCAAATCCGCGGATCCTAGAAATCGGCACAAGCATGTTATCTCCTTGCCACCAGAACGCCAAAGGAACTACAAGTAAATTCCATTGAGGTGCCGAATCGCGAGATCCTGGATGACGTTGGACGGTATCCAAATGAGAAGGCCACGGAAGATTTAGACCGAGTTGACATTTATGGAAGCCCAGAAAAGTTCTTCATGATCGGCGCCTCTCTGAATCAGGCTGACAGGCAGCAGCTGATTTCTTTCTTGCTCAACAACCTTGACGTCTTTGCGTGGACTCTGTACGAAATGCCGGGAATAGACTTGTCAGTTTCACAGCACCATCTAAATGTTGATCCGAAATGTAAGCCGATCATTCAGAAAGGCCGACGGTCAGCCGCGGAGCACACTACCACCGTTATTGAGGAGGTAGACAGACTGCTTGATGCTGGGGCAATTAGACAAGTCACTTACCCTACGTGGCTCTCCAATAAAGTGGTGGTGAAGAAGAAAAATGGGACTTGGCGAGTGTGCGTCGACTTCACGGATCTGAACAAAGCTTGCCCCAAAGACTGTTTCCCTCTACCTAGAATCGACTAACTCGTCGATGCGACGACACGTCATCAACGCATGAGCTTCCTCGATGCTTACAGAGGCTACCATCAAATCGCCATGCATCCAGATGACCAGGACAAAACTGCCTTTCTCACCCCAAGAGGAACCTATTGCTACAAAGTTATGCCCTTTGGACTGAAGAATGCAGGGGCAACCTACCAACGATTGGTCACCACCATGTTCAAAGAGCAACTTGGCCACACTATGGAAGTATACATCGACGATATGGTGGTCAAGTCCAAAGAAGAACATAATCATATAGCTGATTTAGAAAAGATATTCAGCATCTTACGCAAATACAAAATGAAACTGAATGCTTCCAAGTGTGCGTTCGGAATTGGCTCTGGAAAATTCCTGGGTTACATTGTCAATCATCGAGGAATCGAAGCCAACCCGAGGCAAGTCACAGCAATCTTGGAACTCGGCTCTCCCCGTTCAGTAAAAGAAGTCCAAAAGTTGATGGGGATGGCCGCTGCACTCAACAGGTTCATCAGCCGGTCTACAAATCGCTGCTAACAATTCTTTCAGACACTACGACAGGGTAAGGCTTTTGAATGGTCTATCGAATGCGAATCAGCCTTCAACAAACTCAAAACCTACATCTGCTCAGTACCTCTCTTGACAACACCCGCTGCTGGTGACCCGCTCATCCTATATCTGGCAGTTTCCGATAGGGCCGTCAGCGCTGTACTGTTAAAAGATGAGGAGGGGGAGCAACGGCCAGTGTATTATGTGAGCAAGGCAATGGTTGACGCCGAGACACGCTACCTTCCGCTAGAAAAACTCATCTTAGCCCTAGTCATGGCGGCAAGAAAATTGATGCATTACTTCCAGGGACATAGCATTGGGGTGCTAATAGATTATCCCCTCTGATCAGTACTACGGAGTGTATAAGCATCAGGACGTGTTTCAAAATGGGCTCTTGAACTCGGCCAATACGACATTCGGTTTTTACCTAAAACTGCAATCAAGGGGCAGGTGTTGGCCGACTTTGTTGCCGAATTCACCAGCGAGCTTGCCAACCTCAAACCTGATGAAGTTTGACCAAAGGGTGAAGTTCTACCAAAGCCGAACTAGAGAATTTATGTCGGGGATATTTGGCAATTTTACTGTGATGGATCATCTAACCAAAGGGGCGGTGGCGTCGGAGTTGTAATCATGTCTCCAGACGGCAGAGTAATTGAGCAGGCCGTCAAGCTTGGCTTCGAAACATCAAATAATGAAGCCGAGTACGAAGCTCTTCTAGCCGGTCTGCGGAATGCACACCTTCTCAGCGCGCAGTGTCTACTTGTGTTTTGTGATTCAAAATTGGTAATCAATCAGCTAAAGGGGGAGTACGCAACAAGAAACGACCGTATGGCGGCCTACATGAAAATGGCCAATTCCTTGCTGGCAAAATTTGACCATCACGAATTGAACCAAATAACACATGACCCGAACACACACGCGGATGCCTTGGCGTGCCTAGCCTTCGTCATCAATTCTGAGGTCAAACGGACCATCGAAGTAGGTTTCGTCCCGGAGCTGAGTATTGGCCCCTCGGAGGAAATCCATGTCAACGTTATAGAATCCGTACCAAGCTGGATGGACCCCATTGCTGCATTCCTCTCTTCTGAACAACTCCCAGAGGACAAAAAAGAAGCACACAAGCTGCGAAATGAAGCCCTGCGATACTATCTCGATCCGCAAGGAGGGCTATACAAAAAGTCCTTCTCTGGTCCATATTTGGAATGCGTGCACCCCGACAAAGTGGAGGAGCTTCTGACAGAGATACATGAGGGCAGTTGCGGTGCCCATTCTGGCGGACGCTCCCTGGCCCATCGAGCTATAATGCAGGGATATTATTGGCCGACAACGAGAGCTGACACGGAGAGTTATGTAAAAAAATGCGAACAGTGCCAAAAGTTCTCCCCATTAACCCATCTGCCTGCCGAAGAGTTGAACTCTATCACCAGCCCCTGGCCGTTTGCTCAGTGGGGACTTGATATCGTAGGACCATTGCCCAGGGCCCCAGGGAACAAGTGATTCTTAATCGCCGCGACAGACTATTTCACAAAATGGGTCGAAGTGGAGGCTTTAACACATATACGAGATGCCGACATTAAACACTTTGTATGGAGAAACATCATAACACGTTTCGGCATTCTGAGAGCTCTCATCTCAGATAATGGCACCCAGTTCGATTGTGGTGTATATCGAGAGTTATGCAACAAATATGGCATTCGGCCTTACTTCTCGACACCGGCCTACCCCCAAAGCAACGGTCAAGCCGAAGCCTCTAATAAATCTATCTTGGATGGCATCAAAAAGAGGCTGGAAAAAGCTAAAGACAAATGGGTCGAAGAATTGCCGAGTGTATTGTAGGCTCATCGTACTACGCCGAGGAGATCCACTTGAGAAACGCCGTTTGCTCTATGCTTTGGAACCCAGGCAATCTTACCCCTGGAAGTCGGCCTCCCAACTCTCAAATCGCAAGTTTTTGATATGGGCCGAAACGACATGATGCTTGCCCTAGATATGATTCTAATCGAAGAACGAAGAGACCGCGCCCTGGCATCCATGGCACGGTATCAGCAGCAGCTCGCCAAGTCGTATAATCAGCGAGTTCAGTTGCGCCGATACACGCCAGGAGAGCTTGTCCTAAAGAAGGTACTTCCAGCTGACCAGAGACCGGTCGATGGAAAATTGGGTCCAAACTGGAACGGCCCCTATCAGATAGAATCCATCGCAGGAACAGGGGCATATTGGCTCTCAGACATGTCAGGAAGAAGCCTGCCATGGCCTTGGAATTCAACACATTTACGTAAATTCTATCATTGACCCGACTTGTGGGCTTGATACTTGTATATATTCCACCGTTGCAATACAAAGTTTCTCATTTTCTCAAGCCTTCTAAGGCCAAAATAAAGTCTCCGGATTCGGAGCCCCCTTTTGGTGCATGACACCTTAGGGCTGAATAAGCCTATTAAGGCCGATTAAGACTCCGGATTCGGAGCTCCCTTCGTGGATATCACGATTGGCCAAAATAAAGTCTCCAAATTTGGAGCCCCTTTTGGTGCATGACACCTTAGGGCCGATTAAGACTCCGGATTCGGAGCGCCCTTCGTGGATATCACGATTAGCCAAAATAAAGTCTCCGGATTCGGAGCCCCCTTTTTGGTGCATGACACCTTAGGGCCGATTAAGACTCTGGATTCGGAGCGCCCTTCGTGGATATCACGATTGGCCAAAATAAAGTCTTCGGATTCGGAGCCCCTTTTGGTGCATGACACCTTAGGGCCGATTAAGACTCCAGATTTGGAGCGCCCTTCGTGGATATCACGATTGGCCAAAATAAAGTCTCCGGATTCGGAGCCCCTTTTTGGTGCATGACACCTTAGGGCCGATTAAGACTCCAGATTCAGAGCGCCCTTCGTGGATATCACGATTGGCCAAAATAAAGCCTCCGGATTCGGAGCCTCTTTTGGTGCATGACACCTCAGGGCCGATTAATACTCCGGATTCGGAGTGCCCTTCGTGGATATCACGATTGGCCTTTTTGAGAGATACATTTGGACCACTTCATTGGCCGAAGAAATATTCACTAAGAATCGTTCTTAATTCAAGCCGGCCAATGCATGTCTAAACATTTACGCCACGACAACACAAAACTTGCCAGTAAGTTGAAATAATACAATTAATTAAGCACATAACATTTCAAGACCAAATACAAACGTTGAAAATAAAAGAAATTCTATTTATTCGGCGCGAAGTCTATTCATTCGGCACCCTCATCGTCACTCTTCTCAATTTCGAAATCGGAATAAGGAAAGTAGTGGCGATGATACAGGGGCGAGGCCGAATCAATGCCCACGGCTTCGAGAGCTTCCTCAGTTTGAAGGGCCTTGATCCAGCTGTGCTTGAATCCACGATTTTCACATCGACAGACCTCCTTGGCAAGGTCCTATTTGGTCTTCTCTATCCCGACCTTCAGGCCGTCCTGAAACCCCTTTTCATAACCCGAGGTCCGTTGGGTTACTCTCTCCACAACAACCAATTTAGATTGACTGGCTACCACCGACGCGCTCGTTTGAACATTCTTCAGCTCCCGAAGCTCATGCTCAGCCTTTTCCACGTGAATCTCCAGACTGCGATTCCTTTCGTCCTTTTTCTCACTCTCACGTCGCGCTTCCTGCAGACGCATGCTGACTTCGTAAGCAGTATATAGTCCTTTCACGGCCCCATGTATACCGTCTCGAAATACTTCGAAATCTCAACGTCCGACCATCGATTGTTGGACTTTCGGCGGGAATATCTGTCGAGCGAACTCGACTGCCACATCTGGGTCTTTAATGACAGAATCCGCCTCCGTCATTGGTCTATTCCTCACAGAAACCGCAAAACTCAATGGTCGTGGCGTCGCATCAAGCTCAATTTTCGGTCGTGGGCGCGAAGAATTTCCCCATTGGTGCCTGTCCTTTCGGGGCGATTTGCTTCGATGACTAAGGGGCTACTGTGTTTCCCGATCCTTGGACGTCCTTCTTCCCGTACGTGTAGGCTCGCTACTACGACTCATTGCGGCGTCTGATTCAGTCGATCTTCGTCCCTCACAAGTTGCCTGAATGAAAATAAGTAAGGCCTTTGGCGTGCACCCGCCGTATTTATCCTTCAATGTTTGCAGCTCTCCCGAGGCAACGTTAGTAATCCCAAACGTCAACAGTCGGATGACAATTGTCCAGCCCACGAGTTGGGCCAGCTCGTGCCCTGGCTAAGGCCTGGCTACGGCAAGGGCAGATTTATTAATCTGGTTGGCCATGTTTTCAAGCGCAAGCGCCGATCAACTCAGGTTTGCTACCCACGAAGTTAGGCCCATTTGGTCGCCCCAGCTCGCATACAGCTAAGGCAAGGGCAATTTATTAATCTAGTCGGCCATGTTTTCCAGGGCAAGCACCGATCAACCTGTGCCTCAGCCAGCCCATGAGTTAGGCCCATTCGACTTCCCAAGCTCGCGCCCTGGCTCAAGCAAGGGCAGATTTATTAATCTGGTCAGCCATGTTTTCAAGCGCAAGCGCCGATCAACCTGTGCCTCAGGTAGCCCACGAGTAAGGCCCATTCGGCTTCCTAAGCTCGCGCCCTAGCTAAGGCAAAGGCAGATTTATTACTCTGGTCGGCCATGTTTTCAAGCACAAGAGCCGATCAACCTACGCAAGAGCCGATCAACCTGTGCCTAAGCCAGCCCACGAGTTAGGCCTATTCGGCTGCCCAAGCTCGCGCCCTGGCTAAGGTAAGGGCAGATTTATTAATCTGGTCGGCCATGTTTTCAAGCACAAGCGCCGATCAACCTGTGCCTCAACCAGCCCATGAGTTAGGCCCATTCGGCTTCCAAAGCTCGCACCCTGGCTAAGGCAAGGGCAGATTTATTAATCTGGTTGGCCATGTTTTCAAGCGCAAGCGCCAATCAACCTGTGCCTCAGCCAGCCCATGAGTCAGGCCCATTCGGCTTCCCAAGCTCGCACCCTGGCTAAGGCAAGGGCAGATTTATTAATCTGGTTGGCCATGTTTTCAAGCGCAAGCGCCGATCAACCTGTGCCTCAGCCAGCCCACGAGTCAGGCCCATTCGGCTTCCGAAGCTCGCGCCATGGCTAAGGCAAGGGCAGATTTATTAATCTGATCGGCCAAGTACCTAAGCTAAGAAGCCGATCTAACCATAACTGAAGCAATATCACTCATCAACATTTTCCTTAGCCAGTTGAGCACAACTCATGAAATTTTATATATTCAAGTTACTAAACAAAAAGCTATGACTGCAGCAACAGATGAAAAATACTAAATTAAAAACTGTAAAAATACATTCGACATCCTAAAAAATATGTCAGTCGGAATCAGACTCCAATGGCTCAACATCCACTTGCTCATATGGAATTGGCATAATCAATGAAGCGTTAGCAGCAGCAAGGGCTTTGTGCCAGCCATGTTTGAATCCTCGATTTTCAAACTTGGGAACTTGGTCCACGTACTCGGCGAGTCCAGCATTTTTCCCGGCCTCGAATACTTTGGAAGACTCTAAGTCGGTTGCTTCCTTCGCCGCCTTCATTTCAGCCCAATTTGGAGATCACCTTCTGGGCCAATTTGAGCGCATCTTCGCTCGTGTTCGCCTTCTTCTCGGCATCCGATCTCAATTGATCCGCACTACGAGCCCTCTCCATCTCGGCGTCAGCCCTTGAGGCTTCCTTGTTCGCCCTCAAAGCCTCGACCTCGGCCCTTCTTCTCTGGCCTTCAACTTCCTCGCATAAATGGCCAATCTGTTTGACGGCGTCGCGATGGCGATGGCCCATATCGGCTATCCATCCGACGATCTGCAAAACAAGAATTTAAATCCATAAATTCAACAGTATTTGGATTAAGTGAAGCTAAGTTCGAATACGTACCAAAAGTGCCGACTGGGTGGCTAGTGCTGTCGCATTCAGATTCGTTTCCACTCGGAAAGCCTCCTTGTCAGACGGCAATGACACGGATGTGGCCAAGTTGAATGCAACTTTTGGATCTTTAAGCGCCAAAGCATCAGAAGAAATCGGCATGTTTCTTATCATCGGCTGAATAACAAAAGGAACGATCACGTCCGATCCCTCTAACCGAGGATGTTTGCCGCCATGTTCTTCCGAGCCGGCCTCAAACTTGGCAGGGTGTTTCTTTGCCTCAACTTCTTGGTCAGCCTGCACGATCAAAGTAGATTCGGCATTCTGATTTTCTGCCGTCTCCACCTCAATAACGTGCAAGGACTCTGATTCGCTAACAGGCAGGGAGAATTGAGATTCGGTGGTGGGTGGTACTTCAGACGGAAGGGCCTCCGCTTTTCGCTGCGTGGCCAACTTCTCCGCATTTGCCTTCCTGGCAAGTTTTGTCAGGCTTAACCTGACCATCTCTTCGGGGTCTATGGCGGGAATATCCTCTAAGCCGTGAAAAACGCCGTCAAGTGAAAGATCCCCTCAGCCCGAAGTGGATGGGAGATCGGCCGAATTCAATACCTCGTCAGACTCGGTTTCAGCCTGATCTGATTTGGTAACATTAGCTACATCCCGCTCCGAATCAGACCCTTCAAAACCAACCTGCCTCAAGTTTTTGAAGTCGGACAAAATAAGAGCGATAAGAGAATCTTCACCCTCCGGAACCAGGATATTTTCCGCCGCCGAGAAGGTCGTATATGTCAGCTCGTAATGAAGCAGAATGTGGGCTGCCCTCCCTTGTTTCTGAAGACTTTGACGACCGAAATATTTGAGCGCGACTTTGATATCCAAAAGAACGGCACCGTCAGTTGAAGACACAACTTTCTTCAAATTGCTCCCTGCACAAGCCAAGCCGTAACAATTCAAAGAAGAGACTTTACAACAAAAACGAACAAATAATAAAAGCAAGAAGGCAATCAGCCACTTGGCTCGCCCCTCTATCTAGGAATAGGGTCGACGTAATCCTCCCATTCTAAATTCCTAGTTACCCTGGACAACGACCATAACATCATCAACTCGTTTTCCAGAACTGGAAAGCATAGTAATCAGTTGATGGTCGATATCCTTGGCCCTAAGGAAGAAACGCCCATGCCAACCAGAAGACTTAGCCAAGGCATAACAATGCCGGATGGCTGGAATGCCAAGGTTAATTCTTAGGCGACGGTTGAGCGCTATAACCCCCATTATGATTCTAAAGAAATTCACATTAGGTTGGGAAGGGATTAAACCCCAATGGCGAAGCACAGCCCTAAGAAACGGGTGAAGAGGGAAATGGACTCCACCATCTGCAATTGACAAAAGAGGAAAGACAATTGTGGTTTTGTCCTTCCTCTCCATATCAAGAGTGCCGTCTGCCACAAGCGACAGACGAACATCATCAGGAATGGAGAAATGGCGTTTAAAGCCAACAATTCGATCTGACGAGAGGAGGTCTTTTAAATGTTTCACCATACCCTACAGTTTATGAGAATATGTCAATGAAGGAATAAACCAGAGTCTTTGAAGCAAGGGAGGAGACAACTTACAAAGGACGAAGAGGATACCGGAAAAGAGAGTTGCAGGGACGATTCAAAAGGCAATCCAGCGATGAGCGTCATAAAATACATACTTGAAAGGACGTCAAAATTTTAAATTGCAATAAATAGACACGTGCGAGGGAGCGGGAAGTCGACACGACAACCGAAAGGGGTGCGCTGAGATATCCGCATGACAATGAGGCCAACCGCTGAATTTTGGCTCTAACTTTTCGAAATCCAAAACCAAGCACTCCAGCCAACTGTCGTCGGTGAAGTGCTTGGGGGGCAATTGTGGGAGCCGAATAAGTAGAAGAGTCGGAAGATGTATACCCCAGAAATTAGATACTATTCAGCTTCATATTGCGTGACTAGGACGCCGAATACATTAGGAAAGCCGAATAGACGGAGGTCAGTAGTCAGTAGCTCTGAATGAATAAAAGGGGAATAGGATAAAAGTAGGCTCAGGACCCGAGGCCCAGAAAGCGAGTATAAATACAAGAACCACAGATTTAGAAAGGTATGTAAGAAACACTTCACTGAACTTAGAAAACAAGCTATCTTGAGTGTCTGAACTAACTTATCCGTCGGAGTGCTAATTCCGGTACCCCCGACTGGAGTGTTTGTATCTTTTCAGGTGACTAGCTGAGGATCACTAGCGTCTCCCAGGATCTGAAGAGTATTTCCAAACCACTTCCCACAATGAAAATGTAAACTGTAAAGCAAGGTCCATATCTACTACGCGTCAGGATCCCTGACGTACTCATGCTCTTCCGGCAGTTCTATTGGAATCTGATAGGCCGTCCCACTCGGCCGCTAGCATGGGATCGCGGTCGAGATCACCAACAAACCAGCTACGTGCACAATAGGAGGTGCCCCACCAACATCAGGCTCAGCCGCGTGAGCAACGACTCGAACCACATGTGCACCTACAACATCTCCTGAAGCTCTGGATAAGGGTGGCATGAGATGGGTCTTGATAAACCCAACATAGTCTCCAACTCGTCGAAAGAGATCAACATCCTGCCCCGTCATAAACTGAATAATGGCCTCAATTGGGAGACCATCGGCTGTCCTTATGGCTGCTGGAGACGGAGCAGGAACGACATGGGTGGACAAGCCTAGAGTCTGGTGCACGAACTGCTCTTCCAAGTACCAGGTCCGACAGAAGGGGCCCTCTAGTCGGATCCGCATCCACGAGGTGTCCCAAGATCCGGTGTATTGACCCTGTATCCTTGCTGGCATCACCACCCAGGGCTGCCATGTGATCTGCAAATGGAGAATTCACAGTTGATTAGTTGTCGTCAATTGCCAAAGAGTGGATCAAAATAGTATAACAAAATGGAATGGGTATGAGTATGTTTATGGATGCAAATGAACCGAACTGTTCATGAACAAGTTCAGCTCAGTTCGTTAAGGGCTCAACTTGGCTCATTAAGGGCTCGGCTCAGCTCAACTTGTCTTGTCTAGTAAATGAGTCGAGCTCGAGCTCACACGAGCTCGACTTGTCAAGCTTGACTTGTTTATCTTTATTTAAATTATATAATAAATAAATAATATAAATAATATTTTTTATTTAAATATTTTTATTTAAATAATATACATAATATTAAAAAAAATTATCAAGCCGAGCTGAGCTCAGCTCGAGTTTCATTATTGTTAATGAGCCGAGCCAAGCTCGAGCTCAATAAACAAGCTCGATAAGTAAACAAGCCGAGCTCGAGCTCAGCAAAGCTCAGCTCGGCTCGGCTCGATTCATTTGCAGCCCTAAGTATTTTACCTCACGCACGGCCACCGTGTCAAAGAACCAGCGGTAGTAGGCGAAAGTGGTGTTGTCACTGCGCTTGGGGTGGCATCTACTGTCATACCGCCGGGAGTAAGGCACGGCCAGCTCTACCTCATCCCTTGGAATCGGGGCAAGGCTAGGGAAATATGCGTTGACCCATAGCTGCAAGAAGAGATCATTTGTGTAAGTCAACATATATGAATAGGGATAAAGACAGAAAGTGAAAAACATAAAGCACAATGTATGATAAAGACAGAAAGAACAAAGCAGAAATCATAATATATAAACAGAGATAAAGACAAAAAGTGCAAAGTAGAAAGGATAAGGAACAAACAACAACTGAAAATGAAAATGCAGTTTGTACCTCCCAAGCTCTCCAATAGCCTTCGACCATGTTCCCCTTTTTGCAGGATCTAGAGCTCATGTATTTGTAAAGGGTGGTGAGACCAGCACCACCCTAGTCATAGAATCGTACTCGAGGCAAGACCACCAAGGCGTTCAGCACATACAGGCCTACGGTATTCTACCTGTTCGCAAACAAGTTGGTATTGAGGAGATATATCAAGAAGCCTCTGATGAACTGCTCAATCTCTGCTTGGGTCTCTGGATGGCACCCATAGAAATGATTGTAAAACCAGCTATATTTGACCATAGACGGCTTGTCTAGAGGAGGGTGTGCGCCGAGCAGGTGAATCTAGGCAACATTCCACTGGTCCATGTCAAGGTCAAAAGGGATCGGATCACCCCGTACTCTCAAGACAATAATCATCGAGAAGTCATAGGGAGTCATCGTCATCTCCCCGGTAGAAGAGAAGTGGAAGAAGTTGGTGGTGTCCTACTATCTCTCCACTAAAGCTCCAAACAAGGCCCAGCTGGCCAATAGTCACAAGAGCCCAGAGTAGAATAGGTCAAAGCCTGCCTCGTCAACTAGCTCACGAACTCGAGCGAGGAGCTCTTGGTACCAGTCCCTCACTGTCACGGCCCCGTATCCTCTCCAGGAGAGAGCGACACCCTGTGTTGAAAAGGAAAGAAAGTGTCAAGTGCATAACAGAATGAAAGACAGTAACGAAACAGCAAGACAAGCAAAGTACATGAAAGTAATGTTTTTACCTCAATGGCATCATGAGAAAGATGGGAGGCTTGCTCCTTCAAAAGGACATCGTCAGGCACGCCCGTGGCAAAGTCCTCAAACCACAACATCTCCTCGGGGACATTGCATGTGTCCGGGGATGGTAAGTGGTCGGGTCAAAGGGTCTCACCGTTAATGGTGGCAACTCTAAGTCGTGATCTGGGGGATAGATCTCCTCTGCCTCAATGTCAGCGGCAATGTCCTCTGCCGATCTTTATAATAGGTGGAAGTACGAGTACCTCGGGAGGGAGATCGTCATGTGGAAGGTTGTTCGACATATGAAGATAGTCGGTGGTGGGTGAAAATGGTGAAAAATGAGGAGAAAAGGGCAAAATGTAAAAAGTCAAACCCTAGGAGAGAGAAAAAGTCAAAACCTAGGAAAAAGTGCGAAAACCAAGAAAAACACGATGGAAAGGAACCCAAAGCAATGAAAAACCCAAAAACTCAACCAAATCAAATTTCAATCGGTTCAAAACGTAGTGGACCACGAGTGTTTCACGAATAAAGTTTGCGTGGGGGGGGGGTGGGTAACACGAGTAAAACACAAATCTAGAGAGAGAAAGCACCTAGAGAGAGAAAGAGAAGGGGTTTTTGGTTATGTGGGTGTGTGAAAATGAGGCTTAAGTGGTGTTTTAAAGGAGATATGGGCTGAAAGGACAAAACTGCCCTCAAAACCTAATCAGGTGGCCGGCCAGCAAAGTAGGTGGCTGGTTGTCTAACTCTTGTGGCCGGTCGACCCCTTTTCTGGTCTAGAGTTGGTTTTTGCTATTCTCATGCCTAATCTATGTATGGGAGGTCTTGTTTTCACCTTGAGAAGGAAAAATAAAGTGTGGGAAGTTGTTTCAGATTCCAAGGATCCCGAGATTGTGTCTCGGTTGCACTGTCCTGAGATGCGCCATTTCTCTGATACATGAATGTGCCCTGATCACAAGCCGGAGCAAGTTGTATCCTTTTGTATGCAGTTGAAGACCTCTAGACTGTAAGTCGGAGAGTGAAATGTGAGGTGTTTTCCAAAATAACACTGTTTTGCTTTAATTTTCTTTAGAGCATTGTTTTTTTCCATGTTTATCGTACTCATTGTATCCTTTTGCATCATGTGTTTGTCTTGTACTATTTATCCTTTCATGCCGAGGCGTATTTAGGATCTTTGTCCATCATTCTTTTCTTGAGATGTGTGAACCACGTTCCCGAGTGGTTTTCTTTCCTTGTAACATGTGAAAAACGTTCTTGGGTAGCTTCCTTTCCTTGATATACACGAGATGTAATCTCGGGAGATCTCTTTCTTGGGATATGTGATGGCATATCCCTGTGCATGATAGGATGTTCCTTACCATCTCCCTTGTGGGGGTGCTTTCAATAACATCGCTTTTGTGCATCTTTTCTGTTACATCGCATGGAACATGCATTGCATCATGTTTATTTTTTTATCAATTATATCACATGATGTCGTATCCATGTGCATCTTGCTCTTTGTGTTCCCCTTATCATGTGAGTGCGATTTGGCTTGCACCCTCCACCATCTCTGTGTGAGACGTAGTTTGGAATGGAGCTTTTTGCCTCTCTGCGTGAAGCGTAGTTTGGCTTGCACTCTCTACCCTCTCTACGTGAGACGCAATTTCAAATGGAGCTTTTCTCCTCTCTGCATGGAGTGTAGTTTGGCTTGCACCCTCCACCCTCTCTATGTGAAACGCAGTTTGGAATGGAGCTTTTTCTCTCTCTCTGCAAGAAGCATAGTTTGGCTGCACCCTTTCCCCTCATCGCGTGAGTGCGATTTGGCTTGTACTCTCCACTCTCTCTACGTGAGACCCAGTTTGAAATGAAGCTTTTCTCCTCTTAGCGCAAAGCGTAGTTTGGCTTGCACCCTCCACCCTCTCTGCGTGAAACGTAGTTTGGAATGAAGTTTTTCCCTTTCTGCGCGAAGCGTAGTTTGGCTAACACCCATTCCCCCTCATCGTGTGAGTGTGATTTGGCTTACACCCTCCACCCTCTTTACGTGAGATGTAGTTTGGAATAAAGCTTTTCTCCACTCTATGCGAAGCGTAGTTTGGCTTGCACCCTACACCTTCTCTGTGTGGGATGCAGTTTGGAATGGAGCTTTTCTCCTCTCTGCACGAAGTGTAGTTTGGCATGCACCCTACACCCTCTCTGTGTGAGACGCAGTTTGGAATGGAGCTTTTCTCCTCTCCGCGCAAAGCGTAGTTTGGCTTGTACCCTCCACCCTCTCTGCATGAGACGCAGTTTGGAATGGAACTTTTCCCCTCTCTGAGCGAAGCGTAGTTGTAGACACCCCATTTTTGACCAACCTTAAGACTCAGACGTCACTGATTGAGCGCTCGGTGATGTTGCATGTTGTGCTCGTTCAGAAGTTTCAGAGTCGCGGCCGTTTGCCCTGCCTCCGGACTTCCGAACTCTCTTCTGTGCCTTGCCTCGGTTTGCGAACCAGACTCGGTTTTCTCTGTTTTCTTTCCTGAGGGAAGGGAGTGGTCCGTAGACTATCTCTCGGTGGCCGTGCGCTACTTTTCGTGGCCGTAGGCCATTTTGCCCATTTCGGAGCCCGGTTCTCGGTTTTCAAAGCCGTCAGGCCGTGTGCCTCGGTTCGGGACCGCTCAACCATCTCCGATTTCTCCGGTTTTTGGAAAGTGCCTCTGTTTTATCATAACGAGGGACACTGGGGTCGTAGATACCCACTTCGTGGCCGAACACCACTTTCGGTGCTCGCAGCCTATTTTCGAGACCCCAAATCTCGCGGTTTGCACCCCGAGCATTCATTTTGCACCGGTTTCTGTTCAAATTTGGCAAGTGCCTCTGTTTTGTCATTATGAGGAACACTGGGGCCTCTGATGCCCACTTCGTGGCCGAATGCCACTTTCGGTGCTTGCAGCCCATTTTCGGGACCCCGAACCTCGCGGTTTAGGCCCCGAGCATTCATTTTGCACCGGTTTCTGTTCAAATTTGGCAAGTGCCTCTGTTTTATCACACCGAGGGACACTGGGGTCGTAGATACCCACTTCGTGGCCGAACACCACATGCGGTGCCTGCAGCCCATTTTCGGGGTCCCGAACTGCGCGGTTTGGGCTCCGAGCATTCATTTTGCATTAATTTTTGTTCAATTTTGGCAAGTACCTCTGTTTCAACACTAGGAAGATCACTGGGAGGCAGGAGGCCAGCAATTATCTCAGAAAACCAGTTTCGCTCTTCCGGCGCCCGTTTTTCTCGCTTCCGGGCTAATGTTGAACACCCTAGGGGTATTTTCTTCGAGCCGGGACTACATATCTGTGATAAGGGGACATGGGAGGACCTTAAAAAGTGGTGGTCGGCCAGTATTTGTGATTTTCATTTTTGAGCCTCTCCTTCAAGTTCTATGTTGTGACTCTTGCTTCAGTGTTGCCAAGCTCCAACCCTGGGGCCTTATTCTACACACCTGGGAGGACCCTAAACAGTGGTGGTCGGCCAGAAATTTTTTGTTCCATTTTTTGGCCATGGCCGGCCGACCAGTTGGGGTGGCCGGCCGGCCACCTTCAAGAAAGTTACTGCCGCCACGGCCTTTTCACCTCTTACATTGTCAAATGCTTTTTGAAATATCTCACCCCTCCGGGGGATATTTTGGGAGGGAAAGCTTGGATGCATTTCCCTCCCCTTTTACACCCTTTCTTGCCTATTTAAGGGGCTGGACAGCTCCTTCCCTAGGGTTAGAAAATCTTCTCTCAAGACTTCATCTCCCAAAACCTCCATTTTCATCTTCAAAAGCTCAAAAAACCTTCAAGGTTCTAGCCCCTTCCTTCATCAACCCTAAGCACCACCATCACCACCTCCATTCCAGCAACAAAGAAGTGATTTTTAAAGGCTAAGGACCAGCAAATTCAAGCCAAGAAGCAACAAAAGACTTGTCTTCAAGGGTAAGCCTCTAATTCCCTTTTTCTAGCATAATCTTGAATCAATTCTTTACCCTATTTACTCTCTGTTTTGGGCTCTGACCTCTACTGGTTTTAGGCTTATTTTGAGTCCCTCTACAACTTTGTAGAAGGGCTCAACCCTGTTTGGTACTTCTATCATACACCTCTTTCAATACCACTCTTTATGCCATTATTTGCATGCTTTGTTTGGCTTTTGAGTGATCTAATTTCGAGCCTGGTATATACTGTGTATGGGCCCATTTTGAGCCCCTCTTCAACATTGAAGAAGGGCTCAACCATGTTTGGCCTCTCTATCATGCACTTTCTTTGTAATCCTCCATATTTTCCGTAAAATTGTATGATTCATTTGGCCTATTTGTGGTCTGATTTGGAGTATTTCATGAACTGATATTGTGTTTATTTTGAGTCCCTCTTCAACATTGAAGAAGGGCTCAACCTGGTTTTCATGCTCTACATGTCACTTGCCTTGAATTCATGTTCTACTCCTATTTTGCATGCCTCTTTGAGCTTATTTGGCTTCTGTTTTGGGTCTCCATCAGGCCTGAAAAGAGCCTTGTTTTGGCCCATTATTCATGTTTTGTTAAGGGTTTTAGGCCATTTGGTGAATGCTTTTGGTACTTCATGTAATATCCTCTTTAATTCTGTAAAATTGCATGCTTTGTTAGGCTTGCTTAGATTCTATTTTCGGCCTTCATCAGGATTAGAAAGTGTCTTATTTTGGCCCATTCTTCATATTTTGTCAAGGGTCCAAAGTTGTTTGGTGTATGCTTATGGTACCTCATGTTATAGCTTTCGTTGGCTCATTATTTTGCATGCTTTGTTTATCATATCTACACACTGAATTGGGGGATGTCATCTCTTGTAAATATGCATATTTTTGGTCCCTCTTTGATGTTGTAGAACTGTTTTTTTTTTGGTTTGAGCATTGTATATACTACTTGCTTTGTAATTCCCCTCTTTTTCCCCATTTTTGTATGCTAATTTTGCCATAGTTGTGGTTGTTGTTTGGCCTTGCTTTATGCTAAGAAAATGCTAGTTTAGGGGCTGCCTTGCTACTGTTTTACATGTTATGTCCATATTGTGCATGTTTAGTAGGGTCAGAGGTCGCTTTCGGTGCATAACATTGCATTTCGGGCATCGGGTGTAATTTTGTCATAATTCGGGGGCTATTTATGCATCATTTTAGCTGCTGAAATTTGCATTTTACATATGCCATGTGTTACATCTCATTCGCATGTCATCTCTGTGCCTTAGGGCCATGCCTTGGTCTGCGTGCCCGTGTGCACGCATTTCGAGGCAGCTCATTTTCATCCATTGGCAGCTTATGTGAGAGTGGCTGAGGCTCTCTCATGTTAGTGTAAGCCCAATTCGCATTTTCCATGTCATTTGCATTGCGTATGCCTTTGCCTCGGTTTATGCGTCTGCAGCACGATTTCGAGGCACTTCATTTTTTTCCGACGGCCTCTTATGTGAGTGCGGCCGAGGCTCTCTCATGTTAGTGTAAGTCCAATTTGCATTCTCAGATGCCATTTCATGTCTATATGTCACCGCTCGGTTTATGCGTGCTGTGGCACGCATTTCGAGGCATCTCACTTTAGTCTCATCAGATATCATATTGCATGCCATTTCATGCTTTAGTATCATCGCCTCGGTTTGCGTGCCCGCATGCACGCACTTTGAGGCATCTCATTTTCATAGCATTGTGCATGCTAGATCACATTTTAGTTGCATTCATGCATGACGTGCATATTGCATTGTGTTCGATAGGCGTAGTTCGCACGGAAACGAGGCACGCTTTCAGACCGAAAGTGACGGAGCGGTCTCAATTCCCAAGTCACCGACACTCGGATTACCCATGATGGAGTTAGGTTTTGTTGTAGCATTCATATGCATTCATCCTATATTGAGTTGTGCAATCCGATTCTCGCCATCATGCATCGAGATGCGATTGTGGCACGAGGATCGAGGCATGCATATATTTGTGAAATACATTGCTTTGCCATTTTCTCTGTTGCGGTAAAATCAAGAATCAAAGTCTTGAGTCCGCACGCATTTCGAGAAACATTGCAAACAGAGGCGGATCGGGGCATCCTAGTGGATCTCCGCGCAAAGCAGCTCAACATGCATCATTTTATTATCCGAAGCGGAGTCAAGGCAGCCCCTGGCTTACCGGCCAATTTTACAGCTTTCTTATTTAATTCGTTAATTACTTAAGAATTTGTATTATTCGGACTGTATTATTCGGACTGTAATATTCTTTTATTCGGATCAGACATTTATTCGACCCTCTGCGAGGGCATAATTGTAATGAGGGTGTGTGAGTGTGATGTATGTCTTCCAACCCCACGCCTTTTCTCCCTTTTATTTACCTCGCCATTTATGGTTAGATATAGGGCATATTTCAATTAGCATACAGTATGACAGCATGTTTGCATCATTCATTTGTTTTGCATGCACCGGGCTCGGTACATCATACAAACTGCATTTGTATTTCAATTCCAAGTTGAATACTTGATAGCTGTAGCATTTCGCATGTCATATTTAGAATAGCCGAGCCTGCTATAGTTTGCATCTCTGCATGTGCTGTGTTAGGCAATCCTGCATCTAGGATCATACATGGATTTCTAATAAGCTTCTGTTTTTAGCTTGGAGTACTCGGTGAGTTTTTATGCTTTAGCATCCTTGCATGCGTGTGAATGACTGCCATGAATAGCATGCTTACCATGAGGCTAACTGCTTATGTGATATAACTGCCTTGAATGCCCGTGGGTGGAGGTTGAGTTATCTGAATTGGGACAATTCATCAAATGTTTGTTTTAAGCCCACTAGATAGTGGCAAAATCATGTTTTCTAAGCCCACCTGAGGGTGGCAAATCCACGTCTTAGCCTACTTGCGGGTAGCACCATCAAACCATTTTCAAACAAACAAACATGAGATGTTCGGCCCAATTCAGCGATTCATTTATACTTGTATGTCAGGCGCATCACATAGTAACCTAGGCTAATAACCTAATAAGAACGCACAAAGTTTTCAAAAACAGATATCATGGTTAGTAGAGGCCTGGTCTTTGACCGGCGAGAGGGTGCTCACGATGTGACCTTCCTAATCGTACCCAAGTTCTCGAGCCAACTTTGGTGATGACGACACGTGGCCTTTTGGCACCGAGTCGTGGTTTCCTAAATTTCCCATTTTAAAAATATTTAGGTGGCGACTCATATCCGCAAAGCAGTCCATGTTTGGCACTTCTTTCAAAAATCTTTTTCAAAACGATTTGGATTTGGACTCTTTGGTTCAAGATTAAGAACCGCAACAAAATCGAAGTCCGAATCAGGCGAGGTCCTCATGGGCTTGTTACGCTTCTGGCGACTACCGGGATTTAGAGAACTTGACTCGAACTCATGATATCCGGTTTTGACTACATTTGTGTATTTCTTTGCATTGCATTTGCATTGGTGCGCCTAGGACACCGTGGTTTGCCATATGCCATTCCCGAACGACGGTCGGAGGCCTGTCTTGTCAAGGCATGTCCATAAGGCCGACGGCTCTGGCTCGACAAAGATGGGAACACAAACCCCTTTTACCGGCACCCTTTTTACCATTCGACCTAGTGCATATTCGATCTATAGTGACCATTCCAAGCTAGGACAAAGTTGCTTACCCGCTTATAGGTTGTTTGAAGTCATTGCAGTGCATAGTGAAACCCTAGTTCTCGACAAAATAGGACAGGGAAACCCTACCCCAACATAGGGGTGTTTTGGCCCACTTACCTGCTATGTCCTTGTTAGAGTGCGCCTCTACAGGGAATGCATGTATCGCTTGAGTTTGGCATCAGTTCGGGCATCATTCAAGGTTCCGAGAATCGCTTGTCTCATGATATCGATTCAGCTTTAGGGGAACAAAGGATACAGAACAAAGGATCGGGTTGAGGACAGTATTTCAAATTTTATCAAACTGCGTGTTGTATGCCCGTGTGTTGTGTGTATTTAATTTAAGCCGTTATATCGCCTGCTTTTTCCGGTCATTTATTTCCTTTTTGCTTTATTATCTTTTTCTAGGGCGCTTTGTAGCACGATTGCTTCCGAGCCACCGATACTCCCCAAGCAATTTGGACACGAGGTCGCCGACCAACCGATCCGAGGATCTAGTTGACGGACATCCAAAGGTTCCACTTTCACGCCAAATACCGAAGAAGGCCGAGAAGGCATTGTGTCGAGCACCAACGGATCTACTCTAGTGTCGGACAATCGGGTTGAGATTCCTCGCTATAGAGATACACTTGTCCGTTATTCAGATGGAACAATGAATCCAACAATGGAGGCGATGATGCGCCAGATGAATGAGAGCATGAAACAAATGCAAGATGATGCTATCCGCCAGGCGGAATTTTCTAAACAGCAGGCCGCTATCATGGCCCAAAGAATCGAGTTGATCACCGACATAACAGCAGAATGTCAGATCCGCTTCACACCAGTCCCTCCTCCACTAGGGGCGATCAGTTCTCCTCCACCCGGGCCCCATTGCTCGAAAGCAGCCTATCTACTAGCCGTAATGCTCCTCCAAATCCCGTAATACCCGTAACACCCGTAATACCCTCCCAAATCCACGAACGCCCGCCAAACTTCCAAAACACCCAAGAGGACACGGGTCTTCCAACGGTTGTTCTCCCGCTTCACCAAGAATCGTCCAAAAATACTACACCCAATCACCCGACTCTCCATTCGAGTTCGAGGTAGACCGCATAACTCAAATTGAGCAAGTTGGAAAAGCTCTTCAAGAAATCACAGGTGAAGGCCATCCAGATATTGAAGACGCTACACCGATGTGGCCGTAACATTGCTTGACAGATTTAAGATGCCCCAGATTGATCGCTTTGATGGATCCGGGACCCCATGGTTCATCTACGGTTTTAGACATCTTATGCCAATGGGCCTGACCAGACTACAGAAACTCTCACTGTTCGGCCGAACCCTGTCAGGAGTGGCCGCCAACTGGTATGCAAAGTTGGATAATGATGTCAAGAGGAATTGGGATGAGATGGCTGAAGCCTTCGTTGCACAATATTCATATAATACTCAGATCGAGATTACAACACGTGATCTCGAGACAACAAGGCAAGAACAGAAGGAGTCTTTCTCTGATTTTGTCACTCGATGGAGAGCAAAGGCATCGATGATGACCTTAAGGCCAACTGATAAAGATCAAATCCGGATGATTGTGCGCAATCTCCAACCAAGGCTTATGCAGAAGATGATTGTAGTTCCCTTCCCCACCTTCGCAGATTTACACGATATGGGGGTGCAAATTGAGGATGCTATGAAGCAAGGGTTGATTGACCAGGATCGGGAGCAGCCCCGAAGAACATTCAATCGTAATAACAATGCGGGCCCGAGCGGCTCTACCAATGCAAGAACTTCAGAGGTCGGAATGGTCACCACCAATCCCCCTCCCCAACCAAGGCCCGCCGCGGCCACACCTTTTTCTGATGCATCTGGGAGCAGTAACCAAGCTTCAAGATACCAATCCAGGGGGCAACGAACCTTCTCCCCACTACATATGCCTTTGTCCAAAGTCCTCGGGGTTCTGGTCAGAAAGGGGCATCTGAAACCCTTAGAACCGAGGCCTCCTCCAAATCCACTCCCCCCTTCCCACAACCTGGCCAAATATTGCAAATATCACCAGCAGCATGGTCATGACACCGACCAATGTTACAGGCTGCGTCATGAGATTCAAGATCTCATTGACAAAAACATCATTCTACCTCCCGAGCGACCCAACGTTACAACCAACCCACTCCCAGCACATAACCAAGATCCACCCAAAAGAATCAATCTCATCCAAACTGGGGACGTGTCTTACGACCCTAGTATCTACATTACTCCCTCCCACTTACCCAAGCCGGAGGTGATTCTTCCTGATAGCACTGACTTGTGCATGATGGACACCTCCACAACCCAACCTGAGCCAAAGGTGGTGACCACCGAAAATGTAACGGCAAAGCCCGAGGAGAGCAAAACCGCTGAGTCCGAGGTGGAGCAGCCTGAGAATTTAGCTAGCAGAGCTTATGAGCCGAGTGGATATATCTTGTCAATGAGTCAGCCTAAGCTGAGTGTGGGGCCGCCGGAAGAGGCTGAATTGTGTATGATCCGGGGGGACAAACTTGAATCAGTGGGGGATGATCCGACGATGGAAGAGGACTTCGCCAACCTCCGCTTTTTTCAACGACCAAGAATCGGGGATGCATCAATCAACCGGTTCAATACGAGGAGTCGCCAGGTCGGGTGGTTGGATGATCAGCCAGATATTGTACCATTTGTGGCCGGAAGGGCCGAGGGTCAGATTGAATTGCCGGAGAGCGCCGGTACGAAGAATTTCGCTCGGGAGCAAGACACTTTGAAAACTGAACAATTAACGCTGGAGGAACAAGAAGAGAAATGGGATTCTGAGAGGATCCGAAAAGCAAAGAACCATGAGGAGGTTGAGAATGCTGTGAGTACAAAAACTGAACATGCTGTGAGCATGTGGGAGGAAAATGCTGAGAGCGCAAACAAGCCGGAACCAGACAGGTGCCTGCTAGATGCTAATGGAATGTGGTGGGAAGATGAAGACTTGTATCTCGCCCAATACGCATTTAAGATGGGCGGTGGCCAACCAGACAAAGACTGTACCTCAAGAGGTGGACCATATGACTAGAAGTGGGCGGTATTTCAAGCCCCACACCTTGATCAACCCGAGGCATCGTGGAAAGATAAAGAAGCGGAGAAGCAGAGGGAGAAGCAAGTTGAAGAAGAGGTCAGATCAACAAGTAAAGAAAATACAAGCAGACATCTCCATCTGGGACCGCTTATGGCTTCAAGGGTGCAGACAGTCCGTCTTCTCGCTATGGACAAAGCCAAACTCTATCGAAACTACGCCGAACAACTAGTTGGGTAGTCTTCCGGAGGAGGTTCCCCAAGATTGACCTTTTCGGACATGAAGCTACCGAGGGCGTGGATCATAATGCACTCTACATCTCTCAGAGAATGCAGGACAAATGGATTCCTGTAGTACTTGTTGATACCGTCCGCTATCAATGTCCGCCTGCCGAACGGGCGATGCAATTGGGTTAAAGTCATAACTTCACACCGACTACTCAAGTGATCGAGCCTCACGACAATACAAGTAGGGATGTCCCGGGACAAGAAAATCCAAACCAAGATTGGGCCCGGCAACACGAGGTAGATTTTCATGTCTTGGAGGTCCTCGCATCCTTTAACATGCTTTTGGGGCGACCTCGTTGCATCAGTGAAGGCCGCCTCATCTACTCTACATCAAATGGTGAAATACCCCTATGGAAAGGAGTAGCCATTGTTTTGGGAATTCATCAATCCATCCTCCTCCGGAGATATCTACGCCAGTCTTGGAGATTGAACACGGCATGGAAGACATGTTCATATCAGGGTTTACTTTGGCTGAGGCCCGGGTGGTGCAAAACATTATGACTGTGAATGAGGGTGTGTATGTCGCTGCTCAAGCCGCTCTACCTCATGAACAAGCTACAACATATCCCCGGATGGGATTGGGAAGAAGCGGCAGAAAGGAGTCGCAGCTGGTCAAGTGCCACACAATCCACATACCTTTTGGATCAAGTTATCCGCCCACCAAAGAAGATTGGGCAAGGAAAGGAAGGAAATGGCCGGCAGAGCTGAAAGCAAAGTTGGGAAGCCTTTTGATCTAATGCAGTGCCCATCCAGGTACCTCGAACGGACGCTTTGTCCGGAGGGGAAGACTTTCCATTTTGCGGCTTCCAGAGCCATGGTTCAACGCGGAGAGGAAGCGGTACTGTGTTTCAAATCTTCTTCGACCGCAACTATCCGCATGACGTTGCTACAGAAAGCATGCACCCAACAACCGAGGTTGAGCATAAGACAAAGGATCCCGAGAGCACAGAATTGGAAATAGGGGTAGCCTCGCATGTCTCCTCTCTGATCCTCCGATCGACCAAGATTGCTTGGGGAATAACTTCATGGTTTCCATGATTGGGGATGAAACGGCTGTGAGCCGACCAGCAGCTATCTTGGATGCATCAATCGCACCCTCTCTCACTTGGCAGTACGAGGAGGGATTTTTGTCCAGCAGTTCCGGGTCAGGTGGTGAGCCGGAATCTGATTCCACCGAGTCTAGTGAGTCGGAATCAGGTTCCAGCTCGACTAAGTCTGAGTCTGGTACTCCTAGGGATGTTAACCCGGATGCCATAGTCCTGTCCAGGTCGTCTTTTTCGTTTTCATTTGAGTCTGTTGTAACCGATGAATTGGACGAGTTGAATGTGCCTAATGAGAACGACCTATCTGTGGTTTCTGAGTACTTTTCTGTGCCCCTAATTTATTGCATTAATTCAGACTTTCAAAATTTTGATCAAAACGACGAGGACGAAGTTCCTCCGGTTTTACAACGTCTAATTGAGCAAGAGCAAGAGAGATTTGTTAAGCCATTAATGGATGAAATCATTTCCGTGAATATTGGTACTGAGGAGGACCCGCGGCTGGTCCAGATCGGGTCCACGTTGTCTTCGGAGGAACGCGAGCGCTTAGTCGCTTTATTAAAAGATTTCAAAGATGTTTTCGCGTGGTCCTACGAAGACATGCCCGAATCGATCCCGAGATTGTACAAAGATCGGATCCCCTTGACCTCGAGGCCCGACTTCAAGCGTAAGCTCAAGGATCCGCCCGGATTGGGCTCTCAAGATTAAGGAAGAGGTCACTACAAATTGACGCAGCTTCTGCTGGGTATTTGAATATCCGACTTGGTTGGCTAACATTGTTCGGTCGGCATCAAGAAAGATGGCAGGATCCGTGTGTGTAGACTTTAGGATTTGAATGTAGCTAGTCCGGCGACGACTTTCCCCTACCACACATCGATGAGTTAGTGGACTTCACAGCAGGGCATGCATTGCTCTCATTCATGGATGGCTTCTCAGGGTACAACCAAATAGTGATGGCGCCAGAAGACAGAGAAAAGACTGCATTCACCACCCCATGGGGAACATATCACACGGTAATGCCGCTCGGGTTGAAGAATGTCGCTACTTATCAACGGGTCGCGACCACAATACTACATGATATGATCCACAAAGAGGTTGAGGTGTACGTGGACGACATGATTGTCAAGTCCAAGGAAAGAGAGGGCCACTACACCGCCTTGCACAAGTTTTTCCAAAGGATCAAGGAATTCCGGTTGCGGCTAAACCCTTAGAAATGTACGTTTGGTGTTACAGCGGGGAAAATGTCGGGTTTCGACACAATAAAGGCATCGAGGTCGACCCTTCCAAAATCAAGGCCATCTTAGAAATGCCACCACCAAGGACTGAAAAGGAGGTGCGAGGCTTTCTGGGTAAAGTGCAATTCATAAGACGGTTTATTTCAAAACTAACCAAGCTGCATTCGAACAGATTAAAGAATATCTACAGAACCCGCCCGTTTTATCACCACCAGAATCAGGGAAACCGTTGATTTTGTACCTATCAATGACCGAGACCACAATGGGCTGCATGCTTGCACAAGAATCAGAAGATAAGGTGGAAAGAGCCATCTATTATTTGAGCAAGAAAATGCTGGAGTATGAGACCCGATATACACCGCTGGAAAAGGCTTGCTTAGCTCTGGTATGGGCTACCGTGAAGTCATGCACTACCGTTAGCTCACTCAGAATGTTGGCTTCACGACTTGTTCCCATCAAATATCTCTTCGAGAAACCAAAGACTTACAGTAGGCTAGCCCGCTGGTTGTCAAGTGTTTCCGAATTTGATCTCACATATGTGACGCGCAAGTCAGTGAAAGGAAGAGCAGTGGCAGAGTTCCTTGCCGACCACCCGGTTGAGGAGGATGAAGCAGTTGAGTACCTATTCCCGGATGAATCAATTCTGCATATCGACGAGGAAACTTGGACAATGTACTTTGACGGAGCATCAAATCAACATGGGTATGGGATAGGAGTGTTGCTGATAACACCCGATGATTCCCGTATCCCTCTAGCCTTCAAACTCCGGTTCAAAGTCTCGAACAATGAAGCAGAATACGAAGCGTGCATCGCTGGTTTAGAAGCGACTCGAATTAGGGCAAGACTTTGGACGTCATTGGGGATTCAAATCTTGTTGTGTCTCAAGCTAAAGGAGACTGGAAAGTAAAAGAGGAAAACATGATGATATATCACCAGACCTTGGATTTGCTAATTCCTCGGTTTGAGAAGTTAAGTTTTACTCATCTACTAAGAGAGAACAACAAGTTCGCAGACGCTTTAGCAACTCTATCATCTATGATAGACATCCTGTGTGGAGTCCGGATGCGTCCAGTCATCATCGACCAGAAATTTGCACCTGCCTATGAGTCAATTACAGCCATAGATGAAGTTCAGGACAAACACCCCTGGTATTACGACATCTGGAACTTTTTGGAGAAAGAAGCATACCCGCCAGGGGTAAATGCCAAAGACAAGAGGGCAATCAGAAGAATGGCAGTTCAGTTCATCATCTGTGGAGGTAAACTATATAAACGGGGTCATCTGGGAATGCATAAACTGTGCGTTGATGCTGAAGAGTCAAAGCGTCTGATGGAAGCTATCCACGGGGGTGAATGTGGTGCACACATGAATGGGGTAATGTTGGCACGGAAGATTCTTAAACAAGGCTATTACTGGTCCACCATGGAGGAGGATTGTATTGGCTTCGTCCGGCGATGTCACAAGTGTCAAATTCATGCAAATCGCATGAACATCCCGCCGTCAAAGTTGTACAACATGACTTCGCCATGGCCGTTTTCTATCTGGGGAATTGATGTAATCGGAGCCGTTACGCCGAAGGGATCGAATGGGCATGAGTTCATCTTGGTAGCGATAGATTATTTCACAAAGTGGGTTGAGGCCCAATCTTATGCAGTGTTGAAAGCTTCACACGTTGCAAAATTCATCAGAAACAACATTATCTGTCGCTATGGAGTCCTAAATGAAATAGTTTCAGACAATGGTTCCCACTTCAAGAAGGAGGTGATTGATTTGTTGGAGAAATACAATGTGGCTTTTCATAAGTCGTCTACTTACCGGCCGCAAACTAACGGAGCAGTTGAGGCCGCCAACAAGAACATCAAGCGCATACTACAGAAGATGGTGGAAACCTATCGGGATTGGCCAGATAAGCTGCCATTTGCTCTGTGGGGCTACAGGACTTCGATCAGAACTTCTACTGGGGCGACTCCGTACTCATTGGTCTATGGGATGGAGGCCGTTCTGCCTATTGAGATTGAGGTCCCGTCATTACGAGTATTGGCCGAGTGCCAGATAGCCGAAGCGGATTGGCAGCAGAACAGATTTGAGGAACTCATGCTTT
The DNA here is from genome assembly GCA_025200525.1 of Camellia lanceoleosa. Classification (NCBI taxonomy): domain Eukaryota; kingdom Viridiplantae; phylum Streptophyta; class Magnoliopsida; order Ericales; family Theaceae; genus Camellia; species Camellia lanceoleosa. The sequence goes on along the minus strand of CM045765.1, from coordinate 112,490,801 downwards.
TCGATGAAAGAAGGTTGAAAGCACTGTACCATGTCCAAGGTTATCAACACAGAATCGCCCAGGCTTTTAACAAGAAGGTTAAGTCCAGGAACTTGAAAGAAGGAGATTTGGTACTCAAGGACAACCGAGCTCCCATTCACGCACTAAGGCAAGTTCAGCCCAATTGGACTGGTCCCTACATTATCAAGTCAATTTGGTCAGGTGGAGCTGTGGTTCTAATGGATCTAGATGGCTTAGAGTTTTCCCAACCGATCAACATGGACAAGTTGAAGAAATACTACCCCTGAGAGGCTCGCTAGGCCGAAAACCCGAAAGGGCGACCTAGGCAAGATTCAGAGCATAGAAAATTTGAAATTCTAAAAACTGAGCTCGCAAGGTTGAAAACCCGCAAAGGGCGGCCTTGGCAAAAGTTAGAGCGCAAAAGGAGAGTAAAAATACCCGAGCGAACCTAAGCCTGAACTACGTAAGACTTGATTCCCATCTTTGGGATACGTAGGCAGCTTCATCTTGAAGTTCAGTCATAATCTTTTCCCTGATCAACTTTGTCCATTCTGATCATCTCAGTCATCTCTATTCATCAGCATTTATTGTGATCTCCGGTACAGTGTTATTCAGACTAGGGGCAACTTTCCGTTGCTATGAATTGCCAAGGCACTTTTCAAACTAGGGGCAACTTTCCAGTTGCTAGGATTCGGGGTTGTGCATCTCAGTGACAGATCTCAGGCGTGTCCAGTTCTGATTCATATCGAAAATAGTTTTGAAAAGTTTTAATAAAAGTTGACTTTGTTCAAATTAATATTTTCACAACTAAGACCATTTCTGGACCAAAAGTGGAGAAGTTTCAGTACCACAACCTTCAATTTCATTGATTTCAAAACAGAGTTCTCTTGCTCTTGCATACAATTGAAGTTGCTTTTTTATTACACTCATAAAGAAAACTTGAAAGTGCTAGTAAAGCAATAAATCTGGGGCATAGTTAAGTCAGGTGTCCCTGCGCCCCCTTCCAGAGCTAGTTGAAGCCTCTGATGCCGACCTAGGCCCAACCTGTGCTTCTTCGTTGAGCCAATCCCAACATTCATCAGACAAAGTGCAACTGAAAGTAAGGGCGGGGGCCAGAAGCTCTCTAACTCTCCATGCTGCGGCCTGCCGAGCCACCAGGCGCCGAATCGAAATGTAGCCGATACTCTATCCTCCGTGGGCAAGTCCGATCGTATTAACCGGGCGCATGCGGAATGGGAAATAGAACACACAGTGTGTCAAGCCGATCAGCCGAATCCCGACCTGCCGAGACATGCTGTAGCTCATTGCCGGAGATTAAGCCAAGGGCAGCACCAAGCAATGCGTTCGGCTGACAAATTGCACATCCATTCGAACCACCAGTTCTCATCAAGGGCATTGACTAGGCGTTGCCGAAAGAAGTAGCCACGGGCTGAGTAAGCAGGACAAGAGTCCACAACTTGCAATTTATCCATCAACCATATCTGGGGAAGGATGAAAAATGAGAGAATAAAGAAAAGAGAGATGTGCGACGAGAGAAAAATAAGAAAAGGGTTTTGTGAGAAAAATCGAGCCCGAGGGCCGAGTGATGTGAGCAAATATACATGTGAGCTTGGGTGGGAAACATTACCTGTAGCAGTAGTCGACTCCCTGCAAACCTGGTTGTCTCCCGGCAGTAGAAGGCATCCAGACCCATCAATGACTCGGCCAGAGTCATGGCAATGCAACTCTTTCCTTCCCTCAAGCCTTGAGCAATCTCAATCAAACGGACGCTAGCTCCTCCAGAACCCGAGACAAACAGAAAATGAGAAATAGGCACAAGCAGAGGGCGTGCTGCCGGAAGCCTTGCCAATAGTGGTTGCTGCGGTCACCAGCGTCGGAGAATCGGTAAATCAGGCTCGGAATGTCCAACATTCCGTCACTAATCAGAGATCGAGCATCATGCGCGTTGAGACCGCACATCCGCCCTAAGGCTTCGGCATAGCTAAAATTGAGTCAAGGCATTTCTCGCCACTCGGACTCCATCAAGGCTTGAAAATCTTCAAAAGTAGGACATACCTCTTGCCCGCCAAAGCTAAAGACGTGCGTCACCGGGTTCCAAAACCTTGCCGCAGCAGAGAGGAAAGGAAGATACAGTGGAGTCCGGCTTAGTGTAAATAGTGCATTCAAGCCAAAACCCCGGAAGTTCAACTTCTCCGAGCCATCTAAAGAAGAAATCCAAGATGTGAGATTTTCTGTGAGAAATGCCTCCATTTTGCGAAGAAAGGTGATGAAATGAATGAGTTCCAAAAGGGGGGGCTTTTATAGAGGGGCAAAACACTATTCAAGGGACACGTGTCAAACTTCTGGAGGTTGCGAGAGAGGTGGCCGGCCGGCCATCTATCCTAGTAGGCCGGCCACCTTCTAGTCTTCAAATGCAACATGTTTTCGGCCGCGCGTTGGTCCTGTTTTGCCCGCCGGAGGGAAGTTTGAGGCACTTTTTATGCATCAGGAATGTTGAAGGCCTCCATTTCTATCAGTTTCGGATACATTCCATTATCCGGATTGTTCGTCCGAAGTATGTTTTGTTGTATTTTGCTTATCGAGTTGTTGTTTTGTTTATCGCGTTGTAAGTTTTGTCGAGCTGTCGCATTTTATGTTTTGAGTTGTTGCTTTTTGGTTACGCAATTTTGGTTAAGTCTTGTTTATTGAGTCGTTAACAATATTGTACTTTGCTTATCGAGTTGTAAACTTGCTAAGATTCTGTTATTCCTTAGCGGGTTGGTTTGTTTTGATTTGTTGCGTCGGTTCATTACCTGACCCGGTGAATACATGAGGCACATTTTCATTCAATTCCATTTTGTGCAAAATAAAATAATGCGATGCAATGCTAAGAATTTCAAATACAACATCTTTTCAAAAGCTGTTTCATTCCATCATATTTTACAAATAAAGGTACAAGTTTTACAGAAAATGAAACTGCCTAACAATGTGCAAAGTGCTACAAACTACTAGCTAAAAAGTAAAATAAAGCAGGAAATAACATCAATATCCTCGGGAACGGGAATGAGGAGGTCCTCTCATCCTCTTCTGCGGGATAATCTCTGCATCCTCATCGCCATCCGAATCAGAGCTGTCATCCTCCGGATCCCCCTCAGGCTCGCCTCTGCTCCCGGAACCAAGACCGGAGCCTCCCTCCCCAGGAGATGTCTCTGACACACGGTCTGCGACCTCTTCCTCTTCATCCTCGACAATGGGTGCCTTGCGTCTGCCAGACGACCCAACTCCTCGAGCTCCTCGGTAAGGCCTGGATGGCCCAGCTCCTCGAGGCCCAGTACCTCGAGCAGGTCTAGCACCTCGACCTCTTTGAGAAGACCCGGGTGGCCCGCCCCGTGTCGAAGCATATACGGGAGGCATCTGGAAATGAAAAGAGCAATACATCAGTTCAAACATAAAAAGCAGGTAAGAATGCAGTATGTGAGTGGGGTGTGTGCCAGATGTGTTCTACACAGTCTATCAATACAGCGGAATGTTTAAAGCCAGAACGTTATCACAAATATGATAAATGCAAGAGAGATGAAGAGTACCTGGAAGCCCATGATGGACATCTGTGCCTCTCTACGCAGGACCATCCCCTCAAGCGAGGCCACCACCCCGAGCATCTGATCTATGTACTCCCGAGGTGGCTGCAGATACGAGCTCGAGTCATCAATAAATAAGCAACTGCCAAAATGTCTGTGTGATAAATGAAAAATGGTGGAACATACCGGTGGTGAGTCAGGATCACTGACATATCTGTGACCAGGCATCGGAGGCTCCATAGGGATCGGGATCGGAGAAGTAGTCCCATACTGCCAACTCGTCAACTCAGTCGGCATATCTGGCCATCCAGGATGATCGAGAGTTAGGGGGATCGGAGGAATCGAACTGCCTCTACCTCTAGATGCACCAGCCCTGCTAGAAGAAAGGATGTCTGCAGCACGGGCACGACTCGAAGATGGTGCGCCAGTGGGCCTCAGTGGTGGAGCCCGTACTCCCGTCAAGGGGGGCATCAGATATATGCGGCGATAGGTGGTGTAGTTCCCCTCGATGAGATGTAATAAAGCATCGGTGCCCTGCATGTCCCTAATGACCTCCTCAGTAGATAGCCAGTCGGCAGTCCGCATAGTGGATGGAGGCACAGCAGGAGGTCCTGAGAATCATACCCCCAAACCTGACGCTGAAAGCGTTCCCCCATGAACCAAGTTCTACCAACCGTCCTCGAGCAGAACCTATATCGAACTAGTCGATTCTCCGGTACCGATTTCGAGATCATCGCCAAGATCGCCAGTGGCGCCAGGTGATCTGTGGATAACCAGTGTACAAGTCAATCAGAAATCAAAGAAATACAAAGCAGATCAAAGATGAAAATGAAAAGAACTGAGAGTTCTGAAATACCTCTGTCGAGCGCACGGTGTCAAAGTACTGTCGCAGATGGAAGAGAGTCTCTCGAGGCCTCGATAAGTGCTCGCCCTCAAACATCAATGAAAACGGAGTCATAGGAGGTCCTGCCACCTCCATCTCCGGAGCCAATGTGGGGAAATATGCATATACCCATAGCTGAGAAAAGCAGTGCGGAATGTGAATACAAAGTGCTAAAGGCAGAATACAGAATGCAAAGTGCGCCAGATGCAAAGTGAATAAGTAATGAGGAGCAAAATGTAAATCAAGAGGACAGAATGTACCTCCCAAGCTCTCTAGTAGCCGAGTAAGTCCTCACAGGCGTAGAGATCAGCTCATGTAACAATAAAGGGTAGCTGTGCCAAGGCCACCCCAATCATATCGACCGACTGTGATAGGTCTACCAGAGCACTCAAGAGATACAACCCGACCATGTTCCTCTATCGGCAAAACGTAGTGGTGCCAAAGAGGAACATGAGGAAACCATGGGTATATCGACCTCCTGGAGACTCAGCTCCATCTGTGGGTCACGGAAATGGGAAGAGAACCAAGTATACCGAACCCTTCTGGTACCTCTGTCTACAGGCGGGAGTGCCCCCAATAGGTGCATCCAAGCAGCCTCCCACTGACCCATATCCTCGTCGTAGGGAATAGGTCCACCGCCTATGTCTAGGCCGGTGAGTACAGCAAAGTCCAATGGGGTCATGGTCATATCCCCGGTGGCAGAGAAATGGAAAGAATTGGTGGTGTCCCACCATCTCTCCGCCAGAGCAGCAAACAATGTCCTACTGATAAGACAGTGAGATAACCCCCTGCAGAATGGTCCGAATCCTGCAAAGTCAACCAAGTCTCGGACAGGTTTCAAAGATACCACTCCCTCAAGGGAGCCATATCCTCGATGTCGCGCCGGCAATTTAAAGTGAAAATGAAAAAATGACGCAAATGAAAAATGAAAAATGAATTGCAAGTTGAAACGAATTAGTGGGTCAATGGTTCAAGAATTTGGTATTTGAAATGGTTCAAATTTCGTAAAAATCAAGCAATGTGTTCACGCCAACTGGGTCATGGTTCAAGAATTTGGTATTTGGGTCATGGTTCAAATTTCGTAAAAATCAAGTATGTGTGTTCACTTCAAATGGGTCAGGTGTTCAAGAATCGAGTTTAGGGTCAGGTGTTCTACTCTTAATCAAATGGCGTGTTCACTTCAAACTGGGTCAGTGTTCAAGAAATCGAGTTTAGGGTCAGGTGTTCTACTCTTAATCAAGCAATGTGTTCACTTCAAATCAACAGGTGTTCAAGAAATCGAGTTTAGGGTCGTGTGTTCTACTCTTAATCAAGGGGGGTGGGTGTTCACTTCAAATCAATGTGTGTTCAAGAAATCGAGTTTAGGGTCGAGTGTTCTACTCTCTTAATCGCGGACTGTGTTCACTTCAACTGGGCCGTGTGTTCAAGAAATCGAGTTTAGGGTCAGGTGTTCTACTCTTAATCAAGGTCATGGTTCACTACAACTGGGTCAGTGTTCAAGAATCGAGTTTAGGGTCAGGTGTTCTACTCTTAATCAAGGGTCATGTGTTCACTACAACTGGGCCGCGTGTTCAGAAATCGAGTTTAGGGTCAGGTGTTCTTCTTAATCGCTGGGTCATGTGTTCACTTCAACTGGGTCAGGTGTTCAAGAAATCAAAGTTTAGGGTCAGGTGTTCTCCTCTTAATCAAGCAATGTGTGTTCACTTCAACTGGCCGTGTGTTCAAGAAATCGAGTTTAGGGTCAGTGTTCTACTCTTAATCAATGGGTGTGTGTTCACTTCAACTGGCCGTGTGTTCAAGAATCGAGTTTAGGGTCAGATGTTCTACTCTTAATCAAGTCATGTGTTCACTACAACTGGGTCATGTTCAAATTTCGTAAAAATCAAGGTCATGGTTCACTACAACTGGGTCACGTGTTCAAGAAATCGAGTTTAGGGTCATGTGTTCTACTCTTAATCAAGGTCATGTGTTCACTTCAACTGGCCGTGTGTTCAAGAAATCAAAGTTTAGGGTCAGGTGTTCTACTCTTAATCAATTAGGTGTGTTCGCTTCACATCCGGGTCATGGTTCGTAAAATCTAAGTTTGGGACTGTGTGTTCTACTCTTAGTCAGTATGTGCTGTGTGCTCATTTTCAACTTCGGGCTGTGTGTTCGGTGAATCAATGTTTGAGCCGTGTGTTCAATTTCTAACTAATGCGTACTATACGTTCACAATCAGTCAGTGAGCTGTGTTCATAAAATTCGAGTGGCTAAGTCACATGCTCAGGATGCAAGTACTATGTCATAAGCTAAACTGTGTGTCTAAGTATGGCAAAGGTACAAAATGCACGAAAGATACAGGAAATAAGGTAAAATACCTCTGCATCGTGGGAAAGGTGCTGCTCCGGCTCTCGCAGAAGAAGATCCCCTGGTACCCGATCGTTGAAATCGGTGAAATGACGGAAAACGGCTCATGAAGCCTATGTACCGGGCGACGATCGGGAACAAAAGGGCGAACCCTTGGGGGCAATGTCATAATGTCGAAATCATCTCCGGCACCCGGAAAACCTCCACCGTGAGGGAAATGACCCGCCATGTCAAGAAATCTGCAAAGAGAAGCAAAAATGAGCAAAATGAGCCAAAATTGGAAAAAGTCAACAAAAGTCAACTCCCGGGAAAATTTTCCAAATATTGAGACAAAATTACCTCAAGTGATGAAAATGAGAAAAGAAGCTCCCAAATCAAAATTTAGTCGCCTCAAAGTGCTTAAATCTGAAGGATTTCGCAGAAACAACTTACGTGGAAGGCCGAGGGGCGCGTATAAAATGCAGATTTGAAAGAGCAAATGGCTTAGGAAGCAAGAGGAGAGAATTTCACACTTGGGGGAGTGATTTCGGAGGCATTGGAGGTGTGTATATATAGAAATAGCCGAAAAAGACCAAAATGCCCCTACTTTTGGGCAAAGGGCCTACCACCTTTCCCGGCCGGGCCGGCCATCTACTTTTCCCCCCTGGCCGATGGCCTCTCCTAGGGCAATGAGCTGGCCGACCATGGTTCCCACTCCCTCTCCTACCTCTCTGCAAATTTTGAGGAAAATCGGAGTTTCCGAGACCGGAAAAAGTTTAAGAAAAGTGCACTTTCTGGCGCCGAATTGCTCCACCGGAACTTCAATGGCAATTTCTGACATGTGTCTCATCATTATTCATCAAAATCAGAGTGTATCTTTTTTAAACATGTTGTGACCTCTCTGGGAGGTAAATCAGAGGTCATGATCGAAGTTGCCGCCGAATGCGCTGCTTTCCCAGCTCGTTGTTGCACAACAAACGGGCGCCCTGATTTCTGCTCGTTTTGCATTATTTGGCTCATAATTTGAATTCTCATGAATGTTTTGCATTGTCATGCATGATTTCTTGGTGTACAATGTTTCTATGCTTGAGCATGCGTTGTCACGAATTATCTTTTCTCGCATTGTGATGCATCCACTCGCCGACACTGCGTGTGTCAAACTTTCAGAATCACAGGAATCACATTGAATATATGTTGTTGGCATATTGTTCTTGTTGAATTTCTATTTTGCGTGCACGATATTGTATGTACGGTTCATTTGAGGTCAAGCACCAAACGAATCGCCAAGCAGTATCGTACCTTCTCGGTGTGAGACGCGACGAGAATTGAATGATTCTCCGCATTCCTAACTGCATGAAATGTAGTTGTTTGCTTTGCATTCTTGCTTAAAACTGTTGCATCTATTTGTCAATACTTGCTTCATTACAGCTTGCTGCACTTGCATGATCACCTGGCTCCGTGCCTATCATTTTGCATTTTGCCCCCCGTCATGCATGCATGGGGCGATATCTCTGCTTATCTTGTATGATTGTCTAAGTCTTGACCTTGTCAAAATGGGTCGTCTCGGCTTTGACATTCACTCCGCCACTTGACTTCCGAAGTTCACAAAGAGGGGCAACTGTAGACACCCCATTTTTGACCAACCTTAAGACTCAGACGTCACTGATTGAGCGCTCGGTGATGTTGCATGTTGTGCTCGTTCAGAAGTTTCAGAGTCGCGGCCGTGCGCCCTGCCTCCGGACTTCCGAACTCTCTTCTGTGCCTTGCCTCGGTTTGCGAACCAGACTCGGTTTTCTCTGTTTTCTTTCCTGAGGGAAGGGAGTGGTCCTGTAGACTATCTCTCGGTGGCCGTGCGCTACTTTTCGTGGCCGTAGGCCATTTTGCCCATTTCGGAGCCCGGTTCCCGGTTTTCGGAGCCGTCAGGCCGTGTGCCTCGGTTCGGGACTGCTCAACCATCTCCGATTTCTATGGTTTTTGGCAAGTGCCTCTGTTTTATCATACCGAGGGACACTGGGGTCGTAGATACCCACTTCGTGGCCGAACACCACTTTCGGTGCTCCCAGCCTATTTTCGGGACCCCAAATCTCGCGGTTTGCACCCCGAGCATTCATTTTGCACCGGTTTCTGTTCAAATTTGGCAAGTGCCTCTGTTTTGTCATTATGAGGAACACTGGGGCCTCTGATGCCCATTTCGTGGCCGAATGCCACTTTCGGTGCCTGCAGCCCATTTTTGGGACCCCGAACCTCGCGGTTTAGGCCCCGAGCATTCATTTTGCACCGGTTTCTGTTCAAATTTGGCAAGTGCCTCTGTTTTATCACACCGAGGGACACTGGGGTCGTAGATACCCACTTCGTGGCCGAACACCACTTTCGGTGCCTGCAGCCCATTTTCGGGGCCCCGAACTGCGCGGTTTGGGCCCCGAGCATTCATTTTGCATTAGTTTTTGTTCAATTTTGGCAGGTACCTCTGTTTCAACACTAGGAAGATCACTGGGGGGCAGGAGGCCAGCAATTATCTCAGAAAACCAGTTTCGCTCTTCCGGCGCCCGTTTTTCTCGCTTCCGGGCTAATGTTGAACACCCTAGGGGTATTTTCTTCGAGCCGGGACTACATATCTGTGATAAGGGGACATGGGAGGACCCTAAAAAGTGGTGGTCGGCCAGTATTTGTGATTTTCATTTTTGAGCCTCTCCTTCAAGTTCTATGTTGTGACTCCTGCTTCAGTGTTGCCAAGCTCCAACCCTGGGGCCTTATTCTACACACCTGGGAGGACCCTAAACAGTGGTGGTCGGCCAGAAATTTTTTGTTCCGTTTTTTGGCCATGGCCGGCCAACCAGGGGGAGTGGCTGGCCGACTAGTTGGGGTGGCCGGCCGGCCACCTTCAAGAAAGTTACCTGGCCGGCCACTTTACCTTTTCACCTCTTCTGGTTGTCAAATGCTTTTTGAATATCTCACCTCCGGATATTTTGGGAGGGAAAGCTTGGATGCATTTCCCTCCCCTTTTACACCCTTTCTTGCCTATTTAAGGGGCTGGACAGCTCCTTCCCTAGGGTTAGAAAATCTTCTCTCAAGACTTCATCTCCCAAAACCTCCATTTTCATCTTCAAAAGCTCAAAAAACCTTCAAGGTTCTAGCCCCTTCCTTCATCAACCCTAAGCACCACCATCACCACCTCCATTCCAGCAACAAAGAAGTGATTTTTAAAGGCTAAGGACCAGCAAATTCAAGCCAAGAAGCAACAAAAGACTTGTCTTCAAGGGTAAGCCACTAATTCCCTTTTTCTAGCATAATTTTGAATCAATTCTTTACCCTATTTACTCTCTGTTTTGGGCTCTGACCCCTACTGGTTTTAGGCTTATTTTGAGTCCCTCTACAACTTTGTAGAAGGGCTCAACCCTGTTTGGTACTTCTATCATACACCTCTTTCAATACCACTCTTTATGCCATTATTTGCATGCTTTGTTTGGCTTTTGAGTGATCTAATTTCGAGCCTGGTATATACTGTGTGTGGGCCCATTTTGAGCCCCTCTTCAACATTGAAGAAGGGCTCAACCATGTTTGGCCTCTCTATCATGCACTTTCTTTGTAATCCTCCATATTTTCCGTAAAATTGTATGATTCATTTGGCCTATTTGTGATCTGATTTGGAGTATTTCATGAACTGATATTGTGTTTATTTTGAGTCCCTCTTCAACATTGAAGAAGGGCTCAACCTGGTTTTCATGCTCTACATGTCACTTGCTTTGAATTCATGTTCTACTCCTATTTTGCATGCCTCTTTGAGCTTATTTGGCTTCTGTTTTGGGTCTCCATCAGGCCTGAAAAGAGCCTTGTTTTGGCCCATTCTTCATGTTTTGTTAAGGGTTTTAGGCCATTTGGTGAATGCTTTTGGTACTTCATGTAATATCCTCTTTAATTCCGTAAAATTGCATGCTTTGTTAGGCTTGCTTAGATTCTGTTTTCGGCCTTCATCAGGCTTAGAAAGTGTCTTATCTTGGCCCATTCTTCATATTTTGTCAAGGTTCCAAAGTTGTTTGGTGTATGCTTATGGTACCTCATGTTATAGCTTTCGTTGGCTCATTATTTTGCATGCTTTGTTTATCATATCTACACACTGAATTGGGGGATGTCATCTCTTGTAAATATGCATATTTTTGGTCCCTATTTGATGTTGTAGAACTGTTTTTTTTGGTTTGAGCATTTTATATACTACTTGCTTTGTAATTCCCCTCTTTTTCCCCATTTTTGCATGCTAATTTTGCCATACTTGTGGTTGTTGTTTGGCCTTGCTTTATGCTAAGAAAATGCTAGTTTAGGGGCTGCCTTGCTACTGTTTTACATGTTATGTCCATATTGTGCATGTTTAGTAGGGCTGTAGGCCGTTTCGGGTGCATAACATTGCATTTCGGGCATCGGGTGTAATTTTGTCATAATTCGGGGGCTATTTATGCATCATTTTAGCTGCTGAAATTTGCATTTTACATATGCCATGTGTTACATCTCATTCGCATGTCATCTCTGTGCCTTAGGGCCATGCCTTGGTCTGCGTGCCCGTGTGCACGCATTTCGAGGCAGCTCATTTTCATCCATTGGCAGCTTATGTGAGAGTGGCTGAGGCTCTCTCATGTTAGTGTAAGCCCAATTCGCATTTTCCATGTCATTTGCATTGCGTATGCCTTTGCCTCGGTTTGCGTGCCCGTGTGCACGCATTTCGAGGCACTTCATTTTTTTTTCCGACGGCCTCTTATGTGAGTGCGGCTGAGGCTCTCTCATGTTAGTGTAAGTCCAATTTGCATTCTGTATGCCATTTCATGTCTATATGTCACCGCCTCAGTTTGCGTGCCCGTGGGCACGCATTTCGAGGCATCTCACTTTAGTCTCATCGTATATCATATTGCATGCCATTTCATGCTTTAGTATCATCGCCTCGGTTTGCGTGCCTACGTGCACGCATTTCGAGGCATCTCATTTTCATAGCATTGTGCATGCTAGATCACATTTTAGTTGCATTCATGCATGTCGTGCATGTTGCATTGTGTTCGGGATAGGCAGTAGCCCGGGCACGGAAAACGAGGCACGTTTCGTACTCCGAGTGACGGAGCGGGTCTCAATTCCCAAGTCACCGACACTCCGGATTACCCATGATGGAGTTAGGTTTTGTTGTAGCATTCATATGCATTCATCCTATATTGAGTTGTGCAATCCGATTCCTCGGCCATCATGCATCGAGATGCGCGATTGGTGGCACGAGGATCGAGGCATGCATATATTTGTGAAATACATTGCTTTGCCATTTTCCTGCTCTCTGTTGCAGTAAAATCAAGAATCAGCAAGTCTTCGGAGTCTGGCACGCATTTCGCGAAACATTGCAAACAGAGGCTAATTGGGGCATCCAGTGGATTTCCGCGCAAGGCAGCCCAACATGCATCATTTCATTATCCGGAGCGGAGTCAAGGCAGCCCCTGGCTTGCCCGCCAATTTTACAGCTTTCTTATTTAATTTGATAATTAATTAGGAATTTGTATATTTATTATTCGGACTGTATTATTCGGACTGTAATATTCTTTTATTCGGACTGTATTACTTATTCGGACCCTCTGCGCGAGGGCATAATTGTAATGAGGGTGTGTGAGTGTGATGTATGTCTTCCAACCCCACGTCTTTCTCCCTTTTATTTACCTGCTTACGATGGTTAGATATAGGGCATATTTCAATTAGCATACAGTATGACAGCATGTTTGCATCATTCATCTGTTTTGCATGCACCGGGCTCGGTACATCATACAAACTGCATTTGTATTTCAATTCCAAGTTGAATACTTGATAGCTGTAGCATTTCGCATGTCATATTTAGAATAGCCGAGCCTGCTATAGTTTGCATCTCTGCATGTGCTGTGTTAGGCAATCCTGCATCTAGGATCATACATGGATTTCTAATAAGCTTCTGTTTTTAGCTTGGAGTACTCGGTGAGTTTTTATGCTTTAGCATCCTTGCATGCGTGTGAATGACTGCCATGAATAGCATGCTTACCATGAGGCTAACTGCTTATGTGATATAACTGCCTTGAATGCCTGTGGGTGGAGGTTGAGTTATCTGAATTGGGACAATTCATCAAATGTTTGTTTTAAGCCCACTAGATAGTGGCAAAATCATGTTTTCTAAGCCCACCTGAGGGTGGCAAATCCACGTCTTAGCCTACTTGCGGGTAACACCATCAAACCATTTTCAAACAAACAAACATGAGATGTTCGGCCCAATTCAAAGCGATTCATTTATACTTGTATCAGGCGCATCACATAGTAACCTAGGCTAATAACCGGAATAAGAACGCACAAAGTTTTCAAAAACAGATATCATGGTTAGTAGAGGCCGGTCTTTGACCGGGCGAGAGGGGGTGCTCACGATGTGACCTTCCCTAATCGTACCCAAGTTCTCGAGCCAACTTTGGTGATGACGGACACATGGCCTTTTGGCACCGAGTCAGGGTTTCCTAAATTTCCCATTTTAAAAATATTTAGGTGGCGACTCTGTTATCTGGCAAAGCAGTCCATGTTTGGCACTTCTTTCAAAAAATCTTTTTCTCAAAACGATTTGCCGGATTTGGACTCTTTCGTTCAAGATTAAGAACCGCAACAAAATCGAGTCCGAACTGTGGCGAGGTCCCTCGCGGGCTTGTTACAGTAGTTTGGCCAGCACCCCTCCCATCATCACATGAGTGCAATTTGGCTTGCACCCTCTACCCTCTTTATGTGAGACGTAGTTTGGAATGGAGCTTTGCTCCTCTCTATGCAAAGTGTAGTTTGGCTTACACCCTACACCCTCTCTGTGTGAGACGTAGTTTGGAATGGTACTTTTCTCCTCTCTGCGCGAAGCGTAGTTTGGCTTGTACCCTCCACCCTTTCTGCGTGAGACGCAATTTGGAATGGAACTTTTTCCCTCTCTGCGTGAAGCGTAGTTTGGCTAGCACCCCTCCTCTCATCGCGTGAGTGCAATTTGGCTTGCGCCCTCCATCCTCTCTACATGAGACATAGTTTGTAATGGAACTTTTCTCCTCTCTGAGTGAATTGTAGTTTGGCTTGCACCCTCTACCCTTTCTGCGTGAGATGCAGTTTAGAATGGAGCTTTTCCCTTCTCTACGCAAAGCGTAGTTTGGGTAACACCCTTTCCTTCATCGCGTGAGTGCGATTTGGCTTGCACCTTCCACCCTCTCTGTATGAGACGTAGTTTGAAATGGAGCTTTTCTCCTCTTTGCACAAAGTGTAGTTTGGCTTGCACCCTTCAGCTTCTCTACGTGAGACATAGTTTGGAATGGAGTTTTTCTCCTCTCTGCGCAAAGCGTAGTTTGGCTTGCACCTTCCACCCTCTTTGCATGAGACGCAGTTTGGAATGGAGCTTTTCCCTTTCTGTGTGAAGCATAGTTCGGCTGGTACCTGTAGCTTTCTTTTTGTGCTCCTTTCGGATACGATTAGCTGTATAGTTTGGACTCCCGTGGTTCTGAATCTGATTTCAGAAGTGCAATGCGAAATGGATAAACACAAAAGAGTCCAAATTTGAAAAATGTTTGGAAAATCAATTTTTAATCAAAAATGCCAAAAATGGGCTGTATTGCCAGATTTCAGAGTCGCCATCGAAATATTTTTGGAAAATTTAGGAAACCCGAGACTCATGCCAAAGGCCACTTATTCGTCATCACTAAAGTGTCTCGGCTCGAGAACTTAGGTAGGAGGGGAAGGTCATGAATTGAGCACCCCACTCACCCGATCAAAGATCAGTCTCTACTAATCATGATGTGATTCTTATGTATAGTATACGCTCTTGTTCTTATTATTAGGCTATTCTTTACTAGGTGACGCACACAAGTATAGACTAATTTGCAAAAGTTAGAACATTTTGATTTTATGTTTGTTTGAAAAGTGTTTTGAATATGTACCACTTGAAAAAGTGATCTCATATGTACATTAATCAAATTATCCTAATTTGAGCAATTAGCCTTCATCCACTATCATTCAAGAGATATATCAACTAAGCACTTAGCCTCATGTTATATATGCTTTGACATGTCAACAATCACATTCATGCAATACGCTAAAGCAAAATTGCTCACCTAGTACTCCAAGGCAAGCTAAAGAAAACAAAAATAAGTATAAAAGTGCATGATCCTAGGTAATGCAACATGACTAATGCAATGCGTACAACATGCAATTAATAGGCTTGGCTACTAGTATGGCATGTTAGTCAATTCAAATCATGCGATAAAAGCACGTATTCCATTAAGAAAGTTGAAATTGAAATTTAATTAGTATGATAAGCCGAACCTTATGCGTGCAAACATGGATATAAGTCATGGCAATGACATGAAAGTGTAAAACATAATGCTACCATTATAAGCAAGTAAATAAAAAGAAGAAAGAAATGGGAGTTAGAAGACATACACACATTATTACATATTTTCCCTCATGCAAGAAGGTCCGAATAAATGTCCCAATTAGCTAATTATTACAACAAATGAATTAACTATACTAATTCAATATTACGAATTAGAATTAAACTAATTAATTAGTTACAAAACAGAATTAATAATTAACTAATTAACTAAGAGCTATGTAAGCTAATAAAAATCGAGTAGGGGTTAAGGAACCACACATACCAATGCCCACATCCTTCCGAAAACACCTTTGTTTTGCTACCAGAATTGTTCTATCTGCAAAAAAATACTTCTGTTTTTGCCTAAGTTTTTGCCCTGTTCTGTAAGAAAAAGACACTGTTTGGCTGAAAAAAAGTGGTCGGCCGGCCAGAGAAAGTGATCGGCCGGATTCAAATGGTGGCCAACCAGCCACTACTTTTGGTGTTGCCTTGCTGCATCAGAAAAGAAACAGAGCAGAAACAGATTGTTTCCAAGGGATGTTCATTCTCTCTGCCTCTCCCTATCATGAAATTGATCAAGGGAGGAGTATAATCAATTCACAAATCATCAATGGTCGCAAGGTTATTGCATGATGATCCATGACTCGATTGGACAAAGGCTCAATAAGTGAAACAAAAAGACCAACAAAACCCCCTCCCTATCGTGGAATTGATCAAGGGAGGTGGTTGACATTGATTTTTGAACCATTATCATCACAAGAGAGTACGAAATGGCTCAAAACTCAATGGGTTCAATTAACGTCCAATTGAACCCAACTTGATTTTATTATCTTGTACCATGTTAGTCCAATTTTATTAGCCTCTTTTAATTACCTTTCCATCATTTAGTCATTTTAGTCAAAAAATGAGAATTAAGTCCACTAATGGAGAGAAGTGTCAAACAAGAAGTTGTTTTTCGCATGAAAGAGATGTAATGCCTTGGTAATGAATCTCTAAAGAGATTAAATCATTAAGCATGAAAGGGTCTCTTTCTCAAGCTTAAACAACACTCGTTTGAAACAACTCTCAAACAAATAAAACCAAGAAAGGAGGGAGAGTGCAGAGATGGTTATGTAATTGTGAACATAAGTATGAAAAGTATAAAATAAATGCTATCAACTCAAATAGGTTGGTATTTAAGGCCTAAACCACCAAACCTATGAGGACTACAACACTACAGGCATACTATACAAAGCATAAATGAAATAAATACACAAAAACAGTCCTAAAGACAGTTAAAACTGTACTGAAATTATCATGAAAAAGCTAGAAAAAATGAACTACAATAATGGAGAAATGAAGCCAGTAAGCAAGCCTAAGGAGGGGTGGCTAACCCCTCAACTTTTTGAACCTCAAAACCACTTTTTTTAGCCTATGGAAAACTCTAAAAAATAGTAGGAAAAGTTGGAAAATAGATGGGAAACACAAGGGCAAAAGCTTGGAAAATAAGGTTCAAAGAATGGTGGTTTACCCCTCTACCTTTGATAACTTTAAGCCACAAGTTTCAGCACATAAAAACAGTGGAAAAACAGTTCAAAAAATAGCAAGTAGAGATAGGGAAGAAGTGGTGTAAAGAAGCTAGAAGTTATACCTCTTGAAGAGGAGTGACACTTTGATTCACAAACCAACAAATTCTCACCCTCAAGTGCTGAAATTTAAGCTCAAGAACCTCAACAAGGAGCCCTAAATCTTTGGTTTAGGGAGTATAGGTAAGGTGTATATAGGTTGCAAGATACACACACTGAGAGAGAGAGAGAGAGAGAGAGAGATTTTCAAGAATTTGGGCTCTTGGAATTTTTTCTAACCTAAAAACATAAGGTATGGCTCTCTCTCTATATATAGAACAACTGGTTGATATCTCAGAAATATCTATATTGAGCCAACTGGTGCAGTGTATGTACATGGGGGGACGGTTGGCAATAAATATTTGTTCTACCGGAACACTTGGCTAGTCGATTAGGTAAGGGATAGATGGCCACTAATTTCTGGTTAGCCGGCCACCTTTTGGCCTACAGGCCTCTAGGTGGTTAGGCTTTAAAAAAAAAAAAAAAACTATTTTTTTTCCAAAAGTGGTGCAAGGTTTGTAGGCTTCTGAGACTCAAAACCGAGGCTTCTTGCTGAGGAAATCGAACGTTTGTACATCATAATTTCATTATTAGATGATCAATCTAAGGTGCCCAAGTCTATCTACAATTGCCCCACTTTGACAGAGCTCGAAGTCATGAAATAACGTGAGTGAATGTCAAAGACTAGAGACGACCCATTTTGACAAGACCGTAAGACTTGGGCAAAAAATTAAGACATAAATGCAATTGGTTGAACTTGAAAGTTGCCTACGTATCCCTTTGCAAGGAATCAAACCAGCGTAGTTCAGGAGAAGAATGCGTCATAAGAAATAATGCAATGCAACAGTGGAGAACACAAACAATTTTAACAATTGAAGATGAGATTCAATGCAATACAACAATTGAAATCAATAAATGAGAAACAAACTTAACTATGCTTCCGCGTATAAGAAATAATCCAAACCACACTTCCGCTCAGAAAGCTTAACAAGACACAAGCCAGACTACACTTCCGCGTAGAAAGGTGAGAAACGATCCTAACTACACTTCCTTTTAGAGAGGAACAAAAAAACCCAAACTACACTACCACGTAGAGAGGCGATCCTAACTACACTTTTGCGTAGAGAGGACACAAGAACAACCAAACTACGCTACCGCATAGAGAGGTGATCCTAACTACACTTCCGCATAGAGAGGACACAAGAACAACCAAACTACACTACTACGTAGAGAGGTGATCCTAACTACACTTTCGCGTAGAGAGCACACAAGAACAACCAAACTACACTACCGCATAGAGGGGTACAAGAACGAACCAAGCTATACTTCTGCATAGCGAGGAACAAGACCAGCCAAGCTACACTTCTGCATAGCGAGATACAAGAACAACCAAGCTACACTTCCGCGTAGTGAGGTACAAGAACGAACCAAGCTACACTTCTACGTAGCAAGGAACAAGAACAACCAAGCTGCACTTCCGCATAGCGAGGTACAAGAACAACCAAGCTACACTTCCGCATAGCGAGGTACAAGAACAACCAAGCTACACTTTTGCGTAGCGAGATTAAGGGGGAGAAAACCCAAATCACACTCACGTGACAAGAGTGGATACAAGAACTAAAAAGCACGACGCACATATATGCGGCACAATTATAATGGATACGAGTACAATGATGATGCCAAGATAGGTATGCAAGTTACAATGCACTACATGTTCTATGCAACATAATAGGTATGCGAGTTACAATGCAATGCATGTTCTATGCAACATCATAGGTACGCAATAATGAAAAGATAAGTAGAAAACGATATCCAAAGACACCCTGCAACGATCTTCGACTTACCATTCTAGGGCTCCTCAAAATGCTTAAAAAGGATACAACTCGCTCTGTCTTGAGATCAGGACACATTCATGCACTGGAGAAACAGCGAGAATTGGAGTGGTGCAATTCGAAACACAATTTTGAGATCTTCAGAATCTGAACCAACTTCAAATGTCGCAGTTCTTCTTCTCAAGATGAAAACAAGATCTTTTATACACAGATTAGACAAGAGGGTAGCAAAAACCAGCTTTGGACCACAAAAGGGGCCGGTCGACCACAAAAAAATGGGGCGATCGGCCAAGAGGTGGACGACTGGCCACCCATGAAAAATCGGGGGCAGTTTGGGATTTTTGGCTCGGGTCTTTAAATAACACAAGGCTTCACTTTATATGCACCCACACAACTGGAAACACCTTTGGCCCTCTTCACTTTGAACCGATTGGAATTTGTTTTCGTTGATTTTTTGGGTTTCTTATCACTTTGGGCTCATTTCCCTCGGGTTTTGCAAATTTTCTCAAGTTTTAACTTTTTCTCTCATTTTCTCTATTAGGATTGACTTTTTTTAGGTTCTCTTTTTTTTTTTTCTTAATTTTTCCCATTTTCACCCATTTTCCACATGGCGGATGATATCCCACATGGTAGCGCCTCTCCTGAGATGCCCGTACTTCCACTTATCGCAGAGGTGGAGGAACCGGTAGTTGATGAGGCCGACAGAGTGGCAGAGGACATCACTGCAGACTTTGAGACAGATGAGGTCTTTCCTCTAGGGCCTAAGCCCGAGTTACTGCCACTGAGGTTGAGGCCATTCAACCTGGCCACTTACCACCCTTGGACCCATGCTATGGCCCCCAGAGGCATGCTATGATTCGAGGACTTCGTGATGGGCATGCCTGAGGACGTTTTGTTGAAAGAGCGGGCCTCCCACCTTTCTTACGACCCCGCTAAGGTACAAACTTTTCTTTCATGCACTTTTCTTGTTTTTCCATTTCATTACTACCTTTCATTACTGTATTTCATTCTGCTACACAACTGATGCTTGTTACTCAATTGACACTTTCATGTTTTACGAATACAGGGTGATGCCTGCTCTTGGAGAGGATATGGAGGGGGGGTGACAGTGAGGGACTGGTATTATGAGCTCCCTGCTTGGGTCCACGATCTTGTTGATGAGGCGGGTTTTGATCTTTTCTGCTATGGAATTCCACGACTATTGGCCAGCCGTGCCTTACTTGGAGCCTTGGTGGAGGGGTGGTGGGACGCCACCAACTCTTTCCACTTCTCCTCCACTAGAGAGATGACGGTGACCCCCTATGATTTTTCGATGATCACCGGCTTGAGAGTATGGGTGATCCGATCCCTTTTGACATGGACATAGGCCGATGGGAGATTGCATGTATACATCTACTCAGGGCACGCCCTTCACTAGACAGACCAGCTATGGTGCGCTATAGCTAGTTTTACAACCGCTTCCATGGAAGACAGCTGGAGACACAGGAGGAGATGGAGCAGTATACACGGGGGTTCTTGATCTGTCTCCTCGGTACCACCTTGTTTGCGAATAGGTGGAATACCATAGGGCTATACCTACTAAGTGCTCGTGATATTGCCCCGAGTCCGGTTCTATAACTAGGGTGGCGCTAGCCTTGCCACCCTATACGGCTATATGAGCTCTGGTTCCCATAAGAAGGGGACAAGGTTGGAGGCTACTGGAGAGCCTGGGAGGCACACACTTTACTTTCTTTTAATTTTTGCTTATTATGCTTTCTGCTTCGTATTTTCTACCTTTATTTATGTTTATACCTGTGCTTTCTACTTTGTACTTTTTGTCTTTATTCACTGTTTATACCTGTGCTTACACAACTGATCTCTTCTTGCAGCTATGGTTTTATGCCTATTTTCCTACCTTGGCCCCAGTGTGCGTATATGAGATAGTACCAGCCGTACCCTACTCCCAACAGTACGATGGCAAATGCCGTCGCAGGCGCCGTGATGACATAACTTTCTCCTACTACCACTGATATTTTGACACAGTGGTGGCTCATGAGGTAATTCAAAACCTATATTCACTTCTGCTTTGTTTCCTTTACTACTCTGATCCATACTTTGACAACTGACAGCAACTAACAACTTGTGAATTCTCATTTGCAAATCACATGGCAGCTTTGGGCAATGATACTGGCTGGGATACAAGACCAGTATGTTGGATCCTGGGCTACTTCTCAATATCGGATCTTGCTGGAGGGTCCATTCTGCTAGACCTGGTATCTGGACGAAAGGTTCGTGCGTCAAACCCTGGGCCTGCCTACTCTAGTCGTTCATATTCCTCCTTCAGCGTCCATGAAGACAGTTGATAGACTCCCAATTGAGGCTATCGTTCAGTACATGGCGGGGATGGATGTTGATTTCTTCAAAGGAGACGGAGATTACGCGACCTTCATCCGAACTCATCTCATGTCGTCCTTGACTGGAGTTCGCATGGGCGATGCAGTAGGTGCCCCTTTGGTTAGAGAGGCTGCTCATGAGGCTGAGGGTGATATTGGAGGGGGCCCTCCTACTGTGCATTCAATCGGTTGGCCAACAATTCCTATCGTGATTCCCTGCTGGCGGCCGACTGGGATGGCCTATCAGATCCTAATAAAGCCACCAAATGCGAAGCATAGGTATGTCAGAGCTCTGGGCACACCGCAGGTATGGACTGTGCTTTACAGCTTACATCCTGTATTTTTCCTTTTGGGATACTAATTGTTGAAATTCACTTGTAGGCACCTACGGAGTACACAGACGGTCTACTTTAACTGATTGGCTCTTTTGTTCACATGGTGCAAAGGAGAAAGACATTGTTGGCTCTCCATGGTATCTAGGTATTCTCCTTTCTTCTCATGCATTTCATAACTTACTCGTACCATTCTGCACTACACTGCACCGACATACGATACTCAAACTGATATGTGATACTCACGCTGTATATGACATGCATTCTAATATTGCCTCACACTGTATTGAATCTGCTTTATGCATCATACTCATACTGCATACTACACTCTGTAACATACTCATACTGTACCTGATACTCTGATGCTTGTTTTCAGATTCCACCTGTACCGATGGCACTAGCGGCACCGGTAGTACCTTCTCCAGTAGTGGAAAGGAGAAGCAGACAGGTCCCAGCGCACAGCTAGGATGAGTGTTGAGGACGGGACAGAGGTAGGGGTGCTCGGGGTCAGAGAAGCGAGTCTCAAACAAAAAAGACCACCTCTTCCTCAGAGTCGATTTTGAGTGGAGATGACGCTGAGACCAACGGCACTGAGGAGGCTGTAAGCAAGCACTCTGAGTTTGAGAGCAAGGACCATGATGCTGCCTTGGGGTTAGGGAGCGAATAGGATGCCGAGATAGGCTCTGAGTTAGGAAGTAGATATTGCAATGCCAGCTCTGGCTCGAAGTCCTATTCTTTTGATGATAGTGGTGCTGACGAAGACAGTGCCCTTGAGTGCCCTCCGAAGAAGAGGACGAAGAGGGCCACTCGGGCTTAATGCGACCAGCGTAGATTTTTGTACTCTTTTGCTTATTTTTTTTTTTGTTTTGGTTGCTTAGTACTTGTATAGCTTCAAATAGGTTTTTACTTTTGCTTTTGAAAAACTTGTATTCCCTTTTTTTGTAAAAACTATGATTGGGGTAAAACCCTACAATATTGTGAAAGGAGTTTTGTTTTACATCATGAGCATGACACCACACTTGCATAAAACAAAAATGGAACTGAATTTGAAACTGAAAACGCTTGCATTGGAATAATGTTCATAACTGGATATTGAGCCGACGACCGACTAAAATACAAAATACAACTCGATAAATGGAAAACAAAGTAAAAATAACCTAAACACAACTATTTACACTTGCTAAAAACAAAAGACTCAAAACAAGACCTCAAAGCACAAAGATCGGAACAAAACCACACTTCCCAATTGCCAGGCCAACAAAAGTGGTCAGTCGACCACTAAAGAGGACAATCGGGCAAGAGAGGTGGCTGGCCGGCCAAATGTTGTGGCTGGACAGTTAGCTGACAGCTCACAGAGCATTATCCTCCATAAAAGGTCTTCATCCGCTACTTCTTCAACAAAATCTCATTTTTGATGTTTTTTCTAAAAATTGAGATATTTCTTGCTGAGAGGCTCAAGGATTGGATAGCTACTTTGGACGGTGCGGAAAAGGTAAATTTTTGAGGTTTTGGCATAAACCCGTTTTTCCCGTTGAGCCGTACTTCACTTTGCTTTCCGTTCCTTCATGCTGCGATATGATGTTGGAACCCAGTTACACATGTATTTCACTTCAGAGCACAAGAAATGTGTCCGACTCTTGAAGAGTTTCAAGCATTGATGGAATCCTGTAGCGATGAGTAGATCATCTCTATAGACATCCCCTTTTTGACCGTCCTCAAGACTTGGACGTCATCATTTGAACACTCGATGATCATCCATGCTCGTGTTCGTTTTGAGTTCCCGAAGGTCTTAGCTGTGTGCCTTGCCTTAGGATCTCTCAACTTGTCTATTTTGTGCTTGGTTATGGACCAAGGACTTGTGTTTTTGCTTCTGAGGGAAGAGGGTGGCTTGTTGGCCATCCCCTCAACCCATCGGCTAAAGTATGATGCCATCGGCTATGTTTTCTTGCCATCGGCCATAAGTGTTGGCCGATCAGCACTCTTTTTGGTCGATCGACCATATTTTTGAGCCGAGACCTTTCTATCTACTTTTTTCAAATATTTTGTGCCAGCTGTGACAACTGGTGGGCACAATTCTCATCCTCCATACACGTGTATGGAGGGATTGCATTCAAGACTCAAGTTTGTTGAACAAGCTTGAGAATTGAAATTCTATAAGATGGGAGCCTCCCCTCCCTTTCCAGAGGTTCTAAAAATTGGATGTACGAGTTTTATATCTCTCTCTATATATATTTTACCTCTCTCTCTTGTTTAGCCCTTGTTTGTGCCCAAAAGTGTAATATCTTCACACTATTGCACACAAACACCTACTAGAACACCATCCTTTGGTTGTTGAGGTCCTTAGGAGTTGGTTTTGGAGTTCTTGGACTAGTTTTGATCAGGGAAGAGTGCTGGAGTTGTGTTCTTGAAGGTGTTCTTCAATGGTGAGTAAACTACCTTTTAATCCCCCATTTTGGCTTAAGCTTTTAGACCTATTTGCATATTCTTTTAAGCTTAACTCTAAACTAAATTTTTTTTTTATTTTGTGTGCTTGAGATCTTTATTTAAGGTCATTTTTGTGTTGGGGGTAGTCTACCCCCTCTTAGGCCTTGTTTGGCCTTGTTTTGTGCCTTCCTTTTTGAGCTTTGGAACCATCTTGTTTTGACCTTCTCACCACTGAAATCCAGAGGATTTTCAGTAGTGGAGAAGTGGTTTTGGAGTCTTGAATATGAGAGGGACACCCCCCTCTCCTTGTCTTGTATGCTTGCATTAATGGCTCATATTGGTAACATGTTTGCTTAGCATGTTTTGGCCTCATTTCAGCAAGTATTTGGAGTTGTTTTGCCATATTTTACCTCTTTCTAAGGTTGGTTTGATAGCATATTGCATGCACCATGCACTTGTCTTGCAATCCTCTCATTTGCCTTAACATGCATCATGTGTTTGGACCATCATTCTTGCATATTTTGGCTCAACTCAAAGAAGCTTTTAGTCATGTTTTACCATGCTTGTGCTTTGTTTCATGTTGTTTTAGTCATGCATACACTGTTTTGTATAGCCATGGTTCAATCTAGCTTGTTGGCTTTGAGTGTCCAAGTCCTTAGCATGCATTGCTTAGACCATTTTCATGATTTGACATCATTTCATATGTGATTTCAGTCCATGTAGTGTAGCCATACACTTACATTTGTCATCCTTTCAATGCTTTAAGAGAGTTGGTGTTTTATGCCTCAAGAATGAATCATTGTGCATACTATCATACTTAAGCTTTTGGGATGCCATCTCAGTGGGTTGTTGGGCTTATTTTGACATGCCATAACTTTGTTTTTCATTGGTTAAGTCATGCCATGTTTGGTTTTGATAGGTGTAGTGCAATCCCCTTTGTCGGCCTTACTTGCATCACGCCTTATGCCCTTCGTGTTGGCTTGCTTTGGCTTTGATCTATGCATGTTGTAGACTCACTTTGGTATGCTTTAAGACTGTTTTGGTTTGCTTAGGCCATTTTCTTCATGTTTTGCATAGCCTTACGGCAAGTGCTTATGCTAGCTTCAAGTTTTGAGCCTTTTTGCATGTTATGCTTGCATTGTTGGGTTGATTTGGCATCATTCCTAACATGATTTCAGAGCTTATGATGCTATCACATATCCATGCTTGTCACTCTTTAAGTGTGCTTAAGAGTTGCATCTTTATGCCTTAGTCCTCGAGCTAATTGGCATGCATGCTTGTCTTGCCTTTTCATGGTTTTCATACCATCATTTCAGCACCATTGGCCACTGATTTTGGGCATGGCCGAGGTCTGTCCATCTTTAGTTTAAGTCCATTTACCATGTGGTTCCATGTTGCTAGTTTACATCATGCTTGCATGCTTGAGTTGCACGACATTTGCATGCTTGTTGCATAGCCTATCATTGCATATTGTTGCATGTTATTGCTTAGTGCATTGCATGTTGTTACATGCTAGTTGCATTACGTGACATTCTTGCATGTTGTTGCATGCTTGTCCATCTTTGCATGCCATGCATGTTTGTATGTTTAGGTTTCATTTTGCATGCTTGCTAGCTTGCATTGGGAATGCTTGTTACCTTAGCCTTGTGTGCATGTTTGAGTCATATTGCATTTGGCATGCTTATGTTGCATTGCATAGCTTTTCCATGTTGCATGCATTGCATTGTGTTCAATTTGGGGTGTCAAACCAAACACGAGGACCGAGGGACGTTTCGTACTTGAAGTGACGAAACGTGCCTCAATCCTCGGTCACCGACACTCTTGATCCAACATGATAGAGTGTGAGGCATCCATGTGTTTTTGTGCATTCATTCCATATTGATGTGTGCAATTCGGCCTCTTTGGCCATCATGCATCGAAATGCATAATTGATGGCTCAAGAGTCAAACACTACACTCCTTTGAGTTCCAAACATGACAAGGGGTGTAGTTACACAACATTTTCTTGCAAATGTATTGCCATGCCCTTGTTTGTCCTCTGCTGCAGCAAAAGGAGCAGTCTGTAGGAAGAGATGGCCGATCAGCTATCTGCAGTGCCGATCGGTGTAGACATCCCATTTTTGACCGCCCTTAAGACTTGGGCATTACTAATGGTTTACTTGGTGATGAAAGGTGTGCAGGGCAAATGTTTGATTTCTTCGGCAAGAGGAGAGTCAAATCCCAACCTTACACCCCATTTTAGACCAAAGCTATTTAGAATGGTTTTTAGACCTTAAAACCCTCTCTTTCAAAATGTTTTTGAAAATAAAGTTCCTACGATGTTCCGACGCTTACATTTTGTTAAATGTTGCGCTTTTCGATAAACTGAGCAAGGACAAAGTGGAAATGAATGAAAGAGAGATGAAATCTTTGAAAAATCTTTCAAAACACTTTGTTCGGGGGTTTTGAGTTAAAGAAAAGAGGAGAAAAGGGAAGAAACCTAGTTGAGGAAAAGTCGGGCATGGATCGTTAAGAGAGAGACGAGCAGTCTTCGCTAAATCAGGCCTATCCTTTTGAATACTTGGATTTCAGTTATAAGGCCACCACCGTTGGAAATCTTACTTCTGGGGCTTCATTTTCACTCAAGAATCTCCTAAAGCCGAGTCCGGATGGGGGAGATATGATTGGTTGAAGTTGGGCATCATTCCGGTTGGACCGAAACTGAGCAACCTTCACTAAAAGAGGGATATCTCTTATCACACATGGAATTTTGATGTGAGGCTTGTATAATTGGATAGAAAACTTCCGGGGCTACAGTTTAGGCTCAAGAATGACCTGAAAAGGAGCCTAGATGAAAGAATTAGGCTTGCTTCAAGTCAGGGACTAGGGTTGATTTTTTCCATCGACCCCTATGGAGGTCCATCGGCCACAATTTGACCTTAGCAGCTATAAGTTGGCCAAAAGTGAACCTTATCGGCCACAAATGTTGGCCGATTGGCTAAAAATGTCCAGAAAGCCTGGAATTGGCAGATATTTCTCCTCCAGCTGTTGTGCACTGCATTAGATATTTCCCATTGACATATTTTCGACTAAGCTTGATATTTTGCTATATAATGAAGCCTTATATCTCATATTCAAGGGTTAGAACATTTAGATAACATTTTTGGCAAAAGGTTTGGGAGCTTCTCACACTAGAACCTCTCTCTCTACAATCCTCTCTTGAGCATTTGTGCTAGAAGGCTTGCATACAACCATCTTCAACCTATCAACCCTTAAGAAGACTTGATCACCATTGGGTTGAGGTCCCTTGGAACTTGGTTTGAGCTCCAAAAGGTGGTTTTGGCTCAAGAAAAGTGGCTGTTTTTGCTGTTGTGCTCCAAAGGTAGTCACTTACCCCTTTTACCTTTGCTTTGCATGCTTGTTTTACCACCTTTGCAAACTGTTTTTGGCTTGGTGTTGAACTACAAAAACCTCTATTTTTCAATCCTAAAAGTGGTGGTTTAGGCCTATTTTGTGTTAGGGAGTTGTCTCTCCCTTTTGTTCCTTAGCTTGTATAGCTTTTGAGCCATCTTCTAAGGCCTTTCAAAAATAACTTTTCATGGCCTTTTAACCACTAAAATCCAGAGGATTTTTAGTGGTAAAAACCCTATTTTGAGGGCCCAAATAGGAGAGGGTGGTCCCCTCTCCTCTTGTCTTGCTTGCTAGTGCTGATGGCCAACCAAATGAGCATGTGTTTTTACTTCTCTATGGCTTTGTTTAGGCTCATTTTTGTGATTTCTTAGACCTAGCATATCACTGTTTTGGCTTGGTTTGATCACCTTATGCATGCTTTATATACCTGTAGTGTAATTCTTGTAAACTAGCTTTGTGTGCCTTGTGAAGTAGCTTGTCTTTCTAGCATGTTTTGGCTCCATCTCAGTGGGTTTTTCGTCTGATTTTGTCATGGTCTAACTCTGTTTTTGGTCAGTTAGGGCATCCCTCATTTGCTTCTTACACTTGTAGTGTAAATCCTCTTTGCTAGCTTTAATGCTTTAAGGACCCTACCATGCTATGCTTGTATTGTTTGAGTGATTTAGTATCATTTCATACCTAATTTGAGAGCATGTAGTGTTGTCACACTTCCATGTTTATCACTTCTTCACTGCGTTTGAGGGTTGTGCTCTTAGGCCTAGTTGATGAGCCAACGCATGTGCATGCATGTCTTGCCTTTCGGTGCCTTCATTTCATAACATTATGGCCACTGATTTGGGCATGGCTGAGGTGTGTCCATTTTTGGTTTAAGTCCATTGAGTATGTGGTTTGCATGTTGTTGCATGCTTGTTATATGGCCTCATATTTGCATGCATGTGTTGCTTTGTTAAGTTAATCATGCATGCATTGCATTGTTTAATGTACTTGTTTTGCATTGTTGTTTGGTTTGGGTGTCAAGCCAAACACGAGGAACGAGGGACGTTTCATACTTGAAGTGATGAAACGTGCCTCAGTCCTCGGTCGCCGACACTCTTGATCAAACATGATAGAGTTTAAGGCATTTGTATGTTTTTGTGCATTCATGCGATATTGATTTGTGCAACTCGGTCTCTTTGGCCATCATGCATCGAAATACGTAATTAATGGCTTGAGAGTCGAGCACTACACACCTTTGAGCCTTAGACATGATAAGGGGTGTAGTAGCACACACATTTTCTTGCAAATACATTGCCATGGCTCTGTTTGTGCTCTATTGCAGCAAAAAGGAGAGTTTGTAGGAAGAGATGGCCGATCGGCTATCTAGTGTGCCGATCGACTATAAATATTTGGCTGATAGACTCAAAATTGGTCGATGAACATTATCCACTGGCCGATGGCCACCCCTCTTGGCCGACGACCTCTCAGAGTGTCCATGAGGTGGTTCAGAAGCATCACAGAAGCTGGCATAATTTTTAGAGGTGCAGAAGTGTGCAAACAGAGGCAACATGAGGCATGGCAACGGATTTCCAAGCAAAGTCGACCAAGCATTCATCTCTTCTTCGCCCGCGAGGCCATTTCACTGTTGTTGATTAGTTTGAATGATTAATTATTTGATTTGTTGTGTAATAATTAAACTAGCTAATTTGTTTAATTAGTTAACGTGTTATAATAATTAGCTTAGTGTTAGCTAGTTATTCATTTTGATTATATAATAATTAGTCTAATTAGATTATTAGATTAGTTAGAATAGCTTAGCGTAGCTAGCTTGTATTATTCATTTGGACCCTCCGTCGGGAGGGCGAATTTTGTAATAAGTGTGCGTGAGTGTGTGAATGTCTTCCAACCGTACGTCTTTCTCCCTTTTACTTACCTGCTTTCAGTGGTTAGTTTTAGGGCATATTTCAATTAGCATCCTTATACTATGCATGTTTGCATTCATTCATATGTATTGCATGCGCCGGACTCGGTGCATCATATTAACTGCATATTATTTCAATTTCGATTTGAATACATGATTATCAAGTTGCATCTTATATGCCATCTTAGAATAGCCGAGCCTATTTCTAGTTGCATTTTACATGTGTTCCATTAGCCATCTTAACATAAACTAGGATCATGCATGATTACTAACTAGTTGTTGTTTTGGCTCGGAATACATTGTAAGTGTTTATGCTTTAGCATCCCTGCATGTGTGTTATTGATTGTCATGACAGCATGTTTGTCATGAGGCTATTTGCTTAAATGATATAATTGCCTGAATGCCTGTGGGTGAAGGTTGGATTGCTTGAATTGGAATAATTCATCGAATTGCGAGTTTTAAGCCCACTTGAGGTGGCAAAATCATGTTTTCTAAGCCAACTTGAGGGTGGCAAATCCACGTCTTAGCCTACTTGCGAGTAGTAACTTCAAACCATTTTCAAAAAAACAAACATGAGATGTTTTGTTCCAACTTAGGCGATCTAGTCTATACTTGTATGTTGTGCGCATCACGTAGTAAGATTAGCTAATAAACCGGAATAAGAGCACATGTATTTTCAAAAACAAAATATCATGCTTAGTAAAGGCCGATCTTTTGATCGGGCGAGCGGGGGTGCTCATTGCATGACCTTCCCCTCTCGTACCCAAGTTCCCGAGCCGAGGCAACTTTGGTGATGACGGACACGTGGCCTTAGGCACAAGTTAGGGTTTCCTAAATTTTCCCAAAATAAAATATTTAGGTGGCGACTCTGTATCTGGCAAAGTAGTCCGTGTTTGACACTTCTTTACAAAAATCAGTTTTTCAAAATGATTTGTCGGATTTGGACTCTTTGGTGATTTATTGGTCTTGCATTACACTTTGCGTGATTAGATTCAGAACCGTGACATTTGAGTCCGAACTGTAGTATGCTAATGAACAAAACGGATTGTCGCGCCATTTCGCTTTAAATAGTATTTAACAAATACTTTTCTATACAACAATAGCACAAAAAAAAACACATACATTCTACATCTGTCTCTGTGATTATATATGTGTGCTTGCATGTGATTGAGCTGCTGGCAAAATTATATTCCAAGTGCTCAGACTAAATAAAAGTAGATTTATTTTGCAATGTAACTATCAAGTAGAAGAGTAGAACTCAACAATTAATAGGTTCACCCTCAGCAATCTTAACTACATTGCTGAGAAGCCTAGGTTCCATAGTTGGATGGTAAGGCAAACAAGCAAACGGAACCAATTGACTTACCACGTATAGAATTTAACCTCATCAAGTGGCATAACCAAAATTATTACCGCAAACTTAGACTGAGGTGGAGACATTGATGTCTTATGCACTTCTCCACCTGGTCCCAAGCTTCTTCCCCTGTCACAAACTTTAAACACCAACATAAAAAGAATAATAGAAAAAGTAAAGAAGTGAAGAAGAATATGGAGTGAGAGAATTACAAAGTCCCTGCAAATAATGGTTCTGCCACAAGTTTTACCAAGAAACCACAGTTGTCAAATCTCTGATTAACATAAAAACAAGTCATTCATTATTCTTCTGTACATCTACTTCATTTAAACTGCCATATTATATACTATTTTGAATTGATTTAAGAAATATGCAGTGGATACTACGCTAGCAGTTTATTAAAATTCAATTTACTTATAGTTATATAGGAGTATATTACATATAAACAAAAAAAATGAAACAATACAACATCAGAAAACATAAGAAGAACTAATGTCAGGTTTTATTAGTTCAAATGGCAGATCACATAGAATTGTTCATAACATAGTTTCAAATTCTATCGATATCAGACTGAAATTAAATACATTAAAAAAATACAAGCACAAAAATGACCTATCACTTAAAGGCCCTTTGTTTTTAGATTTTAGTTTACGGAGCCGGGATGTTCGGGCACGTCTACAATCTCCCAACCCCATTTTGGCCATGCACGAGCTTTGGAACGGATGTGTGGGCTTACTTTGCACGAGGCTCGATCCTTGGCTCATGACAAGGAGCTAGATATACCCTGCTTGATTCATCAGTTTTCCGACATCGGTGACAGAGATGACCTTCTCTAGCTAGGTTATCGGCAACATGCCCTTTGTTTGTGTTTGCTTGCACACTTTCTTCTTGCCCCTAGTTACAGTGGAGCCCACATTAGGTTGATCGAAGTGGCCGAGTGCCTGAAAAAGGGTAAGAGCTGTATTGGTTTGGCACTAGCCAAAACCTTGATGGGTTTGGATGCCTTTCATCGGTGAGAGACTACTTGATTCATGGTGAGCCCACTGCTTCTTCAAGTATTATTTCTCGCCCTTCCTTATTTATGATTCTCACATCACTCAGGCACTCACTCTCTATTTTTCTCTTAAAACCCTTTTCTTACTTTTCTATCAATGTACATCTCTCTATTCTTTACTCTCTCTTATTTTTCATCCCTTTCCAGGTGTGGCTAATGGATAAGCTAAAAGTGATGTACCCTTTTCCTGAGTATTCGGCCTGAGCCTACTTCTTCCGCCACCTGCTAGTGGATTTTCCCTCAAAGGAATGGTGGTGCGACTCGATGTGCAGCAGATCTTCGGCTGACATTGCATAACGTTGCCCCTAGCTTAACTTGACTAAGATGAGCTACAACATGTCCTGACAACCGGGTATATAGTTGATGGGCCTCACGCATTGTTTGATTTGTTTCCCTTTTCGATTCAAATGCCAATTTGGACATGATCAGACCCGTCTAGAAGAAGGAGTGGAATACTTGGCTTCATTCCCAGTTCGTGCTTCGCATTTGGTCTGATACCTCGCTGCTTGGAGAACAAGAGAGCTTCTAGCCCCTACCGCTAGTTTCTGCTATCCTTTTAGACGAGTGTTTGGCTTGGCTTGAGGACGAGACACAAGTTGGGCCAACTTTGGTTGTAGAGATTTTCGCAAGCACGAGCAGAGGACGCAAGACCGCCTGACTTATCTATACCCCTAGTTTATTGCTTTGACTTTTCTTTTCAAGTTTTATGATGTAAAAGCAAATTTGGTTTAAATTAGAGAGTTGGAGAATGTACTTGTGTTGAAATCAATGGAATTAAAGCTGTGAGCACTAAAAATTTTCCTTTTGGTCCCCAAAAATGGTCTAAGTTGCAAAAGGTAAAATTTTGAGAAAAAACAACTTCATTAAAACTTTTCAAAACAATTTTCGAAAATGATCACTACCTGACATGCATGGAATCAGTCCTCAAGATACATAACCCCGAATCAGAATATTATAACTGCCTGCTACTGCATTCATCGTCACTGCTCTTCATTCCAACTGGCACTTCTTCTAAAATGAAGATAACACAACCAAGCACAAATGATGGACAAAGATGGCCCGATCAGACAAAAGGATAGGACAATTGAGTTGGAGATGGTTATGGTCGAACTTCAGAATGAAGTCACCTATGTATCCCAAAAAATGGGAATCAGGCCTTACGTAGTTCGATTCTGGTTCACTCGAGTATTAACTCTCTCATTTTGCACTCTAACTTTTGCCAAAGTCGCCCTTTCGGATTTTCGACCTTACGAGCTTTGTTTTTCTTTGTTTCTAATTTTTCACGCTCTAACTTTGGCCTAGGTCGCCCTTCTAGATTTTCGACCTAGCGAGCCTCTCAGGGGCAGTATTTCTTCAACTTGTCCATATTGATCGGCTGTGAAAACTCCAAGCCATCTAGATCCATAAGGATAATCGCCCCTCCTAACCAGATAGATTTGATAATGTAAGGGCCAGTTCGATTGGGTCAGAACTTGCCCTAGGGTCACGGATGGGAGCTCAGTTGTCCTTGAGCACCATATCTCCCTCTTTGAGATTTTTGGACTTGACTTTCTTGTTAAAAGCCCTAGCAATTCTACGTTGGTACCCTTGGATATAATATAATGCCTTCAATCTTCTCTCATCAAATAACATCAATTCTTCGAACGTGCTCTATTGCCAATCTACTTCTGCTATCTAACACTCAGCCATAATTCGCAGTGACGGTACTTCGATCTCAATTGGCAGAACAGCTTTCATCTCATAGACTAGAGAATACGGGGTCACCCTTGTGGATGTTTGAATTAATATTCTGTAGCCCCAGAGTGCGAATGACAGTTTATCTGGCTAGTTCCTGTAAGTTTCCATCATCTTTCGCAGGATGTTCTTGACATTCTTGTTAGCGGCCTTAATAGCTTTGTTGGTCTGTGGTCTATATGTTGATGACTTGTGAAAAGCCACGTTGTATTTCTTAAGCAAATCCACCACCTCTTTCTTGAAGTACGAACCATTGTCTGAAACGATCTCGTTTAGAACCACGTACCGACAAATGATGTTGTTTCTAATAAACTTGGCTACATGCGACGCTTTCAATACAGCATAAGACTAAGCTTCCACCACTTCATAAAATAGTCAATCGCCACCAAGATGAACTCATGTCCATTTGAACCCTTTGGCGAGACTGCACCGATAACGTTGATTCCCCAGACTTAGAAAAGCCATGGAGAAGTCATGTTATAGAGTTTTGATGGCGGGATGTTCATGCGATTGGCATGGATTTGAGATTTGTGGCATTTCCGTATAAAACCAATACAATCCTCCTCCATATTTGACCAATAATAGCCTTGTCTAAGGATCTTTCGAGCTAGCATCACACCATTCATGTGTGCTCCACACTTCCCCCTGTGAATGGCCTCCATAATACATTTCGATTCTTTTTCTTCAACATAGAGCTTGTGCATTCCCAGATGACCTCTCTTATACAGCTTGTTTCTGTAGATGATGAACTGGACGGTCAAATGTCGTATTCCCTGTTTGTCCTTAGCATTTGCTCCTGGTGGATATGTATCATTTTCCAAAAAATTCCAAATGTCGTAATACTAGGGATTTTTGTCTTGAACCTCATCTATTGCGGTGATGGTTTCATAAGCCAGCGTGTATTTATGTTCGATGATAATCGGATGCATCTTCACTACGAGCAGGATGTCTACCATGGAAGATAGAGTTGCCAGCGCATCAGCAAAATCGATTGTTCTCTCTAAGAAGATGCGTGAACATCGGATTTTCAAACCTCGGAATCAGAATATCCAGGGTCTAATGATACACCTTCATTTTCTTCTCTTTGATTTTCCAATCTCTGTTCGCTTAAGAAACAACCAAGTTCGAGTCCCCAATGAGGTCCAACCTTATTGCCCCTAGTTCTAAGGCAGCTTCCAAACCAGCAATACATGCCTCGTATTCTACTTCATTGTTGGACACTTTGAACCAGAGTTTGAAAGCTAGGGGTATATGGGACTTATCGGGTGCTATGAGCAACACACCTATCCCATAACTGTATTGATTGGATGCTCTGTCAAAGTACATTGTTCATGTTTCCTTTTCTACGTGCAGAATGCATCCATCTGGGAATAAATACTCCACTGCCTTATCCCCTTCTACTAGGTGGTCTGCCAAAAATTCTGCTACGGCTCTCCCTTTGACTGATTTACGCATGACGTACTTAAGATCAAATTCAAAAAGAAGAAGCCACCAACGAGCTAGCCTCCCCGTAAGCAAGGGTTTCTCAAAGAGATATTTGATAGAATTTAATCTCGAAACCAAGATTACGAAGTGAGCTAACTAGTATTGTCTCAACTTCTTGGTAGCCCATACCAAGGCTAAGCAAGCTTTCTCGAGTGGAGTGTAGCAGGTCTCGTAGTCCAACATCTTCTTGCTCAAATAGCAGGTGGCCTTTTCTATCTTATCTTCAAATTCTTGAGCTAGCATGCACCCCATGGTCGAATTTGTTATTGACAAATATAGAATCAGAGGCTTCTACGGCTCAGGCGACAACAGCACAGGTGGATTCTAAAGGTACCGCTTGACTTGTTCAAAGGCATACTAACATCGATCATCCCATCAGAACTTCTTGCTCTTTTTCAGGAGACCAAATAGTGGTTCACAAGTCAAGGTTAGTTTTGAAATAAACCGTCTTATGAATTGCACTTTACCTAGAAAGCCACGCACCTCCTTTTCAATCATTGGTGGTGGCATTTCTAAGATGACCTTGATTTTGGAAGGATATACTTCAATTTCCCTCTGCGTGATCAAAAATCCCAGCATTTTTCCTACCGTCACACCAAAGGTACATTTTTGCAAGTTTAACCTCAATCTATATTTCCTGATCCATTGAAAGAATTTTTTCAGTGCGGTGTGGTGGCCTTCTCGTTCTTTGGACTTGATAATCATATCATCCATATACACCTCAACCTTTTTGCGAATCATGTCATGCATAATGGTGATTGCAGCCCTCTGATATGTAGCGCTAGCATTTTTTAACCTAAAAGGCATGACTCGGTAATAGTAGGTACCTCATAGTGTAGTGAATGCAGTTTTTCTCCTTGTCCACCGATGCCATCAAAATCTGGTTATACCCGGAGAACCCATCTATAAATGAAAGCAAGGCATGGCTAGCAGTGAAGTCTACCAACTCATTAATGTGCAGCAATGGAAAGTCATTTTTCGAACTAGCTCTATTCAGGTCTCGAAAGTCAACACAAACCCAAATTCTGCTGTCTTTCATCGGAACTGGGATGATATTGGGCAACCGGGTCGGCTACTCGGACTCTAATAAGAATCCTGCATCAATCTGCTTGGTGACCTCTTCTTTGATTTTCAGTGCCCAATCTAGATGAATTCTCAGGCCTAAAGGTCAAGAGGGATCCGATGTTGTACAATCTCACGGCCGATTCCAGGCATGTCTTCGTAGGACTACACGAAAACATCTTTGAAATCTTTTAATAAAGCGATTAAATGCTCGCCTTCCTCCGAAGACAACGTGGACCCGATCTGGACCAAGTGTGGATCCTTCTCAGTACCCACATTAATGGCAATGATTTCATCAATACATGGCTTATCACGCCTTTCCTCCTCTTGATTAATCAAGTTTTTCAAAGCCAGAAGAATTTTTTCCTCTTCGTTTTCACTAAAATTCTAAAAATTGTGGTCAATGTAATAAATCAGCAACACAGAGAAGTACATAGAATCTGCAGTGTTCTCATTCATAAGTTCTAACTCTTTGGTTACAACAGACTCAAAAGAGAAAGAAAAAGAGGACCTCCATAGGACCTTGGCATTCGGGTTACCACCCCCGA
Organism: Camellia lanceoleosa; assembly: GCA_025200525.1. Lineage (NCBI taxonomy): Eukaryota > Viridiplantae > Streptophyta > Magnoliopsida > Ericales > Theaceae > Camellia > Camellia lanceoleosa. Next base: position 112,454,584 of record CM045765.1, on the reverse strand, counting down.
GAATGCCAGACTCAGACTCCCCAGACTAACTTGAATCTAATCCCGACTCCAAAGACCTGGTGGAATCAAATTCTGGCTCATCATCTGATTCTAAACTAGAAAGAAAGCCCTTCTCCAGCTGTCAAGTAAGACATGGTGCCCTTGATGCATCCAAAATACCACTGGTGGGATCCACACCCGGGTTTTCCCGATCATAGAGATAGTAAAGTTATCTCCTAAGTTCTCTGTGTCGGTTATGGGATCTGTCAAGAGATTGGCTAGTGCTGCCCCTATGTTAGCCTCACTATTGTCTAAGTCATTTTCTTTGCTCCGGCCAGTGTTAATGCTTGGTTCAGCCCTTTCTTTATCACTATCTTGCAACTGATGGTCAAAGAAGATCTCGAATCCGGGGACACGTTTCTTCGAGGAATTCACCCAAGGCTCAGGAAAGCTACAAAAGGGGAAATCCTCTCATTCTCTAACGAAACACCCATTCAATGTCCCCCGATTTGGCCTGTGGACAAGCTCATAATGCTTCCCAGCTCCTTTGGCCTTGGCTCTGTCCCTTATTTCTTTCCCTTTCTTATCTAGTCCTCTTTGGTGGGTACATAGCCCAACCCAAAGGCATGCGTGTTGTGTGGCACCTCTGCTAGTGCTGCAACACCTTTTCGCTTGCTCCTTCCGAGCCCCATTCCTAGAATATGCCGCAGCTTGTTCATGAAGTAAATGGACTGGGCATTGACGTACATGCCTTCGTCTACAGCTAATATTGTCTGTACTACTCGGGCTTTCGCCAAAGTGAATCCTGAGAGGAATACATCCTCATTGCCATGATTGATTTCTAGCACTGTTGTAATTACCTCTGGCGGTGGATGTATGGATGAGTTCCTAAAAACAGTTGCTACTCCTCCCTCGTGAGGATACTTCAGCATTTGATGGAGGGTGGAGGACACAGCCTTCATGTGATGTAACCAAGGCCTTCCTAACAACAGGTTAAAGGTAGCTGGCACATCCAGTACATGAAACTCGATCTCTTGCTTAGATGGGCCCACCTGGACTCACACTTTCACTATCCCCATGACTTCTCTTCTTGTGTTGTCACCGCCCGTATCATTTGGGCTATGGAGACGAAGTCTTCCTGTTTGAGAACTATCGCATAGGTAGCGCAGGAAGGACAGACATTAATGGAAGAACCGGTGTTCACCAACACGCCTGACACCCACTTCTCTCTACACTCCATGGATATGTATAACGTCTTGTTATGAGCCGACCCTTCCGGCGATAGCTCTTTGTCAGAGAAAGTAAGCATTGGCTTGGCACCACTTGGAAAGACTAGTCGGCTCCACTTGAATCATCTTTACAGTACAAGTGTTCCCCTCAGGGCGACATGCTGTTGTGGTTTTCTGACTGTCTTTAATTCTTTCTCTCTCAAACTGTCTCAATGCAGCTTCCTGTTCAGTATCTATAGTCACACTACCCACTTCTTAGGTTGGTTTTCCGGCACATGTGCCTTTTCTCAATTTTCCTTTCTCCCCAGCCTTCTCAGCTATCACAGCTATCTCTGCTTTCTTTCCCTCTGGTTTAATCCCAATTTTTTCTTTCTTGTCTGACTCATCACTCTGCCACCCGGTATTATCAGTCGACTAGTTCAAATTGAACCAACCGATCTGCACAATGCCTTGATCTTGTTCATTAAAGAACTACAGGTTGTCCAAATCTTCTTCGAGGTCAGCCAGATCATCCAACCCCTGGTTCGGGCCATTCTCCCTAACCACATTAATGTCTACCGAGGTTGGTAGCACCACCTCAGGCTTGAGTTAAGTAGTATGAACAATGTAATGGCTCGGGTTGTACTCTCTTTTCGAGGAGTCCCTGGGACACTCTGGTAATAGACAAACACCTCCCCTTGAGGTCAAAACCTTTTTTACTGCATGTGTTGTCATTACTGATCTGTGAGGCTTAGTTTGTAGATTAGATGTGTCCATTACGCACAAGTCTATGCCCTCAGAAATGAACAACATCGGTTTTGTTAGGTAGGAGGGAGTAACATAGACGCTAGGGTCATAGGAGGTGAACGGTGTATGGATAAGGTGAAGATTTCAAGGTTGGGGGGACTTGGTTATGGGCAGGGAGTGGGTTGGTGGTTACATTTGGTTTTTTCGATGGAGCGATGACTTTATTTTCAATGAGATCTTGAATCTCATGATGCAAGCAGAAGCATCGGTTGGTTTCATGACCGTGCTATTGGTGGAAAGCATAGTATTTTGTGGGGTCATGCTTGGACGGAAGAGAGTTGGGAAGTAGGCGATGTTGTAAGGGTTTTAGGTGCCCTTTCTTGATCAGCACTTGAATGGATTTGGATAGGGTCATGTATAGTTGGTTAAAAGTTCTACCCGAAGGTCGGGTAGGGTTGATGATGTTTGTGGGCCTTTGTTAGCGAAGGGGTCAGTAGTCTTAGTTATGGTGACAACACTTACTTCTAACGGCCTCGCAGTTGTGCTACTGCTGGCAACATTGAAACTACAAACAAACGGCCTCTTAGCCGGCTTCTTATCATTAGTAATAATACCCTATTTCATGGCATCCTCAATTTGAACCCCCATTTCATGAAGTTCTTTGCATGTAAATAAGGAGAGAACGATTATTTTCTGCAACAGCTTACCATGCAGGTTTCGGACAACCATTATGATCTGGTCTTTCTTTGAAGATCGAGTGGTCATCATTGACGCTTTAGCCCTCCATCTCATACCTTCCTTTGGCTCTTGACACATGGCCTCGAGATCAAGAGTTGTGACCTTAATTTGCGTATTATAAGAGTACTGATCAATGAAGGACTCGACTAATTCCTTCCAATTCTGCTTTGTAGAATCTTCCAACTTGGAGTACCAGATGGCCGCTATGCCCAACATAGTACGACCAAAGAGAGATAGCTTTTGTAATCTAGTCAAACCCATTGGTCGGAAAATATCTAAAAACAGCCATAAATGTACCATTGGGTCCCCGAAACCATCAAAGCGGTCAATGTACGGCATCTTAAATCGCTCTGGTAAAGTAATCGCAGATTTGGTGTATCCCTCCTCTATGTTTGGAATGGAGTTAACCCCTTGTGCCTTTTTGAACAACTTTTCTAGTTTGTTGATTTTGAGTGCGGTCAGGTCAACCTTGAATTCGAATGGTGCCTCGGTCTGATAGACTGGGGCTTTGGAAGCTTGTGCTGCGATGGGTTTTGCTTGGTCTTGGAAAACCGAAACACCTCTAGTTTGGGGATCTTGAGTAGTGGCAGGATTAGTAGTGACACCGCACACAGGAATAGCCGCGGCGAGTACATGTGATGTAGAGGCCACAACTGGTTGTTGTTGTTATTGCTGTCGCCTAGTTATGACCTTGGCCTAGCGGGTCACATCATGCTGTAGTGTGTCAATTGTTTATTGCAGATGGAGTATTAATTCCTCCATATTTACTAGGGGATACTGCGCCATTAGAATAGGTGACTGTTCTTAAGCTGGACTCGAAGTAGATGACTGTTCTCGAGCTGGGCTAAATACAGGTGAGCTGAGAGGTGATTGTTGTAAGAACAGCACTAGTGAACCTTGTTTGATCCTCCTTCGCCTTGTAACCGGTGACAGTAAGGCAAACACGGGCCGTCCTCGAACAAGATCTCCGACCATGCAAAGTCTTCCAATGCAGGTCCAGAGTACTCGGGGGATATCAGAACCTTCTGAAGCTATAGTTTTAAACTACCTAGCAAAAGAAATAAAGAAAAGAGAGCAATAATCAGAAACCGGATAGCACCTCAGATAAGATGTTATCAACACAGACATGATCAAAGTTGTAGGACTGTACTCCACACTATATTTAGCCCCAAAATAGATACCAACTTTGCCACTGATATGAACATTCCTATACAGTTTCACTGTAAAACACATACCAGTTAAAAGAGAACCAAAACACCCCTATGAGGGGGGTAGGGTTACCCTATCCTAGTTTTGTCATGAACTCAAATTTCACTACTTTAATCAAGTGGTTTCACGCAATCCTGCACAAGCGTGAGCATCTTGTCCTAGTTTGAAACAGTCACTATGATTTTACTATATGCAGCTAGGCTGAATGGTCAAAAAGGGTACCTCAACAAGACTATCTAATATACCTCTCACACCTAACATCGAGAAGTGAAAGGAGGATCAAGCGGTACAATGGTAGTCCAGATCCAAGGGTCGTGTTTCTAACATGGCAGAGCCCACGACCGGCCAGCCTTTTGGCAAGCTTTTAGGCATGCCTCCGGCAAGCCGTCCAGGAATAGTAGATAAAAAATGCAGTGACTTAAAGTACCAATGCAAAGAACAGATATATGCAGATAAAATTTTTCATCATGAAGTTCAAGTCAAGTTCTCTACTTTCCCCAGTAGAGTCACCAAAAACTGTAGCTTGCTTTTCGTGCTCCTTTCGGATACGATCAGCCCTACAGTTTGGACTGCCGTGGTTCTGAATCTGATTTCACAAGTGCAATGTGAAATGGATAAACACAAAAGAGTCCAAATTTGACAAATGTTTGGAAAATCGATTTTTAATCAAAAATCTAAAAAATGGATTCTATTACCAGATTTCAGAGTCGCCACCTAAATATTTTTGGAAAATTCAGGAAACCAATGACTTGTGCCAAAGGCCACTTATCCTTCATCACCAAAGTGTCTCGGTTCAGGAACTTAGGTATAAGAGGGAAAGGTCATGAATTGAGCACCCCACTTACCCGATCAAAAATTGGCCTCTACTAATCGTGATATGATTCTTATGTACAGTATATGCTCTTTTTCCGATTATTAGGCTATATTCTTTACTAGGTGACGCACACAAGTATATACTAATTTGCAAAAAATGAAACATTTTGATTTTATGTTTGTTTGAAAAGTGTTTTGAATATGTACCACTTGAAAAAGTGATCTCATATGTACATTAATCAAATTACCCCAATTTGAGCAATTAGCCTTCATTCACTAGCATTCAAGAGATATATCAACTAAGCACTTAGCATTATGTTATATATGCTTTGACATGGCAACAATCACATTCATGCAATATGCTAAAGCAAAACCGCTTGCCTAGTACTCCAAGGCAAGCCAAAGAAAACAAAAATAAGTAGGAAAATGCATGATCCTAAGTAATGCAACATGACTAATGCAACGCATACAACATGCAATTAATAGGCTTGGCTACTAGTATGGCATGTGAGTCAATTCAAGGCATGAGATAAAAGCACGTATTCAATTAAGAAAGTCGAAATTGATATTTAATTAGTATGATAAGCCAAACCTTATGCGTGCAAACATGGATATAAGTCATGGCAATGACAAGAAAGTGTAAAACATGATGCTACAATTATAAGCAAGTAAATAAAATGGAGAAAGACATGGGGGTTAGAAGACATACACACATTATTACATATTTGCCCTCATGGAAGAGGGTCCGAATGAATGTCCCAATTAGCTAATTATTACAACAAATGAATTAACTATACTAACTAAATATTACAAATTAGAATTAAACTAACTGATTAGTTACAACAAGTAATTAATAATTAACTAATTAACTAAGAGCTAATGTAAACTAATAAAAATCGAGGGGGGGTTAAGGAACCACACGTGCCAATGCGAACATCCACCCGAAAACGCCTCTGTTTTGTTGCCAGAACTGTTCTGTCTATAGAAAATACTTTTATTTTTGCTTCAGTTTCTACTCTGTTCTACAAGAAGAAGACACTGTTCGGCTGAAATGAGGTGGCCGACCGGCCAGGGAAAGTGGTCGGCCGGATTCAAATGGTGGCCGGCTAACCACTATTTTTGGTACTGACTTGCAACAAAAATGAAATAGAGTAGAAATAGAGTGTTTCCAGGGGATGTTCATCCTCTCTGCCTCTTCCTATCATGAAATTGATCAAGGGAGGAGTAGAATCGATTCACAAATTATCAATGGTTGCAAGGTTATTGCATGATGATCCATGACTTGATTAGACAAAGGCTCAATAAGTGAAACAAAAAGACCAACAAAACCCCCTCCCTATCATGGAATTGATCAAGGGAGGTGGTTGACATTGATTTTTGAACCATTATCATCACAAGAGAGTATAATATGGCTCAAAACTCAATGGGTTCAAGTAACATCCGATTGAACCAAACTTGATTTTATTATCTTGTACCATATTAGTCTAATTTTATTAGCCTCTTTTAATTACCTTTCCATCATTTTGTCATTTTAGTCCCAAAATGAGAATTAAGTCCACTAATGGAGAGAAATGTTAAACGAGAAGTTATTTTTGGCATGAGAGAGATGTAATGCCTTGGTAATGAACCTCCGAAGAGATTAAACCATTAAGCATGGAAGGGTCTCTTTCTCAAGCTTAAATAACACTCATTTGAAATAACTCCCAAACAAATAAATCAAGAAAGGAGGGAGAGTGCAGAGATGGTTATGCAAGTGTGAACATAGGTATGAAAAGCATAAAATAAATGCTATCAACTCAAATAGGTTAGTGTCTAAGGCCTAAACCACCAAATCTATGAGGACTACAATACTACAAGCATACTATACAAAGCATAAATGAAATAAATACACAAAAATAGTCCTAATGACAGCTAAAACTGTGCTGAAATTATCATGGAAAATCTAGAAAAAATGAACTACAATAATGGAGAAATGAAGCTAGTAAGCAAGCCTAAGGAGGGGTGGCTAACACCTTCACTTTTTGAACCTCAAAACCACTTTTTTAGGCTCTGGAAAACTCTAAAAAATAATAGGAAAATTTTGGAAAATAGATGGGAAACATAAGGGCAAAAGCTTTAAAAATAAGGTTCAAAGAAGGGTGGTTTACCCCTCTACCTTTGATAGCTTTAAGCCACAAGTTTCAGTCCATAAAAGCAATAGAAAAATAGTTCAAAAAATAGCAAGTAGAGATAAGGAAGAAGTGGTGTAAAGAAGCTAGAAGTTATACCTCTTGAAGAGGAGCAACACTTTAATTCACAAACCAACAAATTATCACCCTCAAGTGCTGAAATTTAAGCTTAAGAACCTCAGCAAGGAGCCCTAAATCTTTGGTTTAGGGAGTATAGGTAAGGTGTATATAGGTTGCCAGATATATATATATATATATAGAAAGATTTTCAAGAATTTGGGCTCTTGGAATTTTTCTTAACCTAAAAACATAAGGTATAGCTCTCTACCAGAAATATCTCGAAGATATCTGTATTGAGTCAGCTGGTGCAGTGCATGCACATGGGGGGACAATTGGCAACAAATATCTATTCTACCGGAACACCTGGCCAGTTGGCTAGGTAGGGGACAGCCGACTACTAATTTCTAGCCAGCCGGCCACCTTTTGGCTGGCAGGCCTCTAGGTGGTCAGGCTTAAAAAAAATTGTTTTGGTCCAAAAGTGGTGCAAGATTTGTAGGCTTCTAAGACTCAAAATTGAGGCTTTCTGTTGAGGAAATCGAACATTTGTATAGTATAATTCATCATTGGGTGATCAATTTGAGGCATCCAAGTCTTAATGGCAGTAAAAAATGGGGTGTCTACAGTATCCCTTCCCCTTATCGCATGAGTACGATTTGGCTTGCACCCTCTACCCTCTTTACGTGAGACGTAGTTTGGAATGGAGCTTTCCCTTTTCTGCACGAAGCGTAGTTTGGCTTGTATCCTGTCACCCTGATCATGTGAGTCTGATTTGGCTTGTACCTTTCATTCCTTCTGCGTGGTACCTAGTTGATACGCTCTCCAATCTTTCCCCCTCTCTCCGTATACAATACGGGGAGACGTTTCTGTCGATTGCACCGTCTCATTATTTGCTTACTTGTTTTCATGTGAGACATGGCTTGCTTTTTTGTTTTGATTTAATCTTTTCATTTATGTTGTCGTATTGTTGATTACATTATTTTGTATGATCATGAGTTTTCAAAAGTAGCTAGCTTCGTGCAGCGTATAAGTCCAACTTTCAAATACATCCTTTCTGCATATTATTTGCATCTTTCCCTTGAACTACGTTGGTTTGATTCCTTGCAAAGGAAAACGCAGGCAACTTCTGAGTTCAACCAATTGTATTTGCATTTTGATTTCTTGCCCAAGTCTTGCAGTCGTGTTAAATGGGTCGTGTTTGGGCTTTGACATTCACTCACGTCATTTCATGACTTTGAGCTTTGTCAAAGAGGAGCAACTGTAAACACCCCATTTTTTACCACCCTTAAGACTTGGACGCCTCAGGTTAAACACTCGATAATGAAATAATACGATGTACAAACGTTCGACTTCCTCAGCAAGAAGCTTCGATTTTGAGTTTCAGAGCCTAGAACCTTGCACCTCCTTTGGACCAAAACCTAATTTTTTTCTAGCCAGACCACCCAGAGGCCTGCTGGCTAGCAGGTGGCTGGCAGGCCAATTTTAGTGGCCAGCTAGCCATGTTTCCCAGCTGACAGATGTTTTGCTGCAAGCTATCCCCTCATGTGCATGCACTGCACCAGCTGGCTCAATACAGATATTTTCAATAGAGGCACCTGTTTTTCTATATATAGATGACCATCCCTCTCAATTTTAGGTTAGAAAAATTTGCCAAAGCTCAAAAACTTGCCAAACACACACACACACACACACACACACACACACACACACACACACACACACACTCTCTCTCTCTCTCTCGCTCTCTCTCTCTCTCTCTTGCAACATACATACACTATACATACACTTTCTAAACCAAAAATTTAAGGCTCCTTGCTAAGGTTCTTGAGCTAAAATCTCAGCCTTTGAGAGTGAATACCTTGTGGTTTGTGAACAAAAGAGAAACTCCTCTTCAAGAGGTATAACTTTGGCCATCTTTACACTACTTCTTCCTTCTCTTTTCTTATTATTTTTACACTATTTTTGGGACTATTTTTGGTGGGCTGAAACTTGTGATTTAAAGCTACTAAAGGTGGAGGGGTTAACCACCCTTTCTTGAACCTTATTTCATAAGCTTTTGTCCTTGTGTTTCCCATTTGTTTCTCAACTTTTGGTCAATGATTTTCAAAGTTTTCAGAGACTAAAACATGTGGTTTTAACATCCAAAAAAATGGAGGGGTTAGCCATCCTTCCTTAAGCTTACTTACTAACTTTAATTCTCTCTCATTTTTGCTTACTTTTTTAGCTTTTCAAACTAATTTTTCAGCACTATTTTATGAGTTTTAGGAGTATTTTGATGTATTTACTTCATTCATGCTTTGAATATTATGCTTGTGTTTTGTAAGTCCTCACAGGTTTGGTGGTTTAGGCCTTGGACACAAATCTATTCGAGTTGATAGCTTCTATTTCATAGTTTTCATACATATACTCACACTTGTAATAATCATCTCTGCAACCTTCCTCATTTCTTAGTTTTCTTTCTTTTATTTAGAGTAATTGATTGTTGTTCAAGGCATGAGAAAGAAACCTTCAATGCTTAATGGTTTAATCTTTTTAAAGGTTCATTACCAAGGCATTACATCTCTCTCATTCTAAGTGCAACCTTTTTTTTGACACTTCTCTTCATTAGTGGATGTAATCATAACTTTTGACACTTCTCTTCTTTTGACACTTCTCTTCTTTTTGAAAAGCGGTTGCATTTACCGTAACAGTGGTGATGGCGCGATTACGGTTGCGGGGTATAAAGGCCGTAGCGTAACGGTTGCGGTAACCGGAACCGTGAATTTTTTTATTTTTCGCACAATTTAAAAAAAAAACTTACCGATATGCATATTTTTTTTCCATGATCATATTTATTGGGTTTAAAATAAATATTGATCAATTTTTGTAAATTTTTAAGTATGATCCAATTATTTCATATTTTTAAATCACTATAAACTGAGTTTTTTACATTTTATTTTAATAATTAATGACTTTATATTATACAAAAAATCAGTCACCAACTATTATATATAAGATAAACAATGACAAAAGTAAGAGAATAAATAAGAGCCTAAATATATATATATATATATTTTAACCAAGCCAAATAGATAATGACTACACTTATTATTATTATTATTATTATTATTATTATTATTATTATTATTATTATTATTATTTTCAAACAATATATAGATAGACACACACAAACAAAATGGTTGAGTGATAGCAGCTGTATAGAATCGCATAGGTCTTACAGCTTTCAACAAATCAATAACATGTTCTTCATCTTCCATTTTCTCTCTCTCTCTCTTTATCTTTTGCTCCTCCATTTTCTTTCTTTATCTTCCCTCTTCTCTCTATCCCTCTTCCCTTATTTTCAGCTTTTTTTTTGTGTTTTTTTTGGAAAGAAGCTGTTCGGAACCATTACATAACGGTGCGTAACAAGTCGTTACGGCTGTTACGGCATTGTTACAACTGCTACGGCAGCCGTTACAGCCGACACACCTGTGAATCTCAATCACACTGCAAAAACGGCCGTAACAGGTGGCGGTAACCACCACAACCGTTACGTAATGGCGTTACGTAACGGTTGCGGCTGCTTTTTAAAACCTTGATTGCAAGGTAATGTAAAAGAGGTTAAAATTGGATTAAAAGTGGTAACAAGAGTAATAAAATTGGTTTAGGTTCAATCGGACGTTATATTGAACCTATTGTGTCTCGAGTTATTACATACTCTTTAGTGATGTTAATGATTCGAGAAGCAATGTCTACCACTTCCCTTGAGGTAACTTCATGATAGAAAGGAGGTTTTGTTGGTCTTTTATTTACATTTATTGAACCTTTGTCCCGTCGATTCATATATCATCATGCAACGAGTTTACGATAATTGATGGTTTGCGAATTGAGTCTACTCCTCCCTTAATCAATTTCATGATAAGGAGAGGCAGAAAGGACAAATTCCTCCAAGAAATACTTTGTTTATGCTCTGTTTCATTTATACGGTAGCAAGGCAATACCAAAAACCAGTGGCCGGCCGGCCACTCTTCCATCCGGCTGACCATTTTTCAAGGTCAGCTGGCCACTTCATTTTAGACAAGCAGTGTGTAGACACGCCCTCGGGCTTCATGCTACTACAGTTCAGACTCAAATGTCACGGTTCTGAATCTAGTCTCGCAAAGTGCAATGCAAGACCGATAAATCACCAAAGAGTCCAAATCCGGCAAATCGTTTTGGAAAACTGATTTTTAAGAAAGAAGTGCCAAACATGGATTGCTTTGACAGATACAGAGTTGCCACCTAAATATTTTATTTTTGGAAAAATTTAGGAAACCCTGACTTGTTGCCTAAGGCCACGTGTCCGTCATCACCAAAGTTGCCTCGGCTCGGGAACTTGGGTACGATTGGGAAAGGTCATCTATAAGCATCCCCGCTCGCCCGATCAAAGATTGGCCACTACTAAACATGATATCTTGTTTTTGAAAACACAAGTGTTCTTATTCCGGTTAATTTAGCTAGAATTACTATATAATGCGCACAGCAAGCAAGTATAGACTAGATCGCCTAATTTGGAACAAAGCATTGCATATCCGTTTGTTTGAAAATGGTTTGAAGTTTGCTACTTGCAAGTAGGCTAAAACACGGATTTCAATTAATTGTCCCAATTCAAGTAATCCAACCTTCACCCACAAGCATTCAGGCAGTCAATCAACTAAGCAGTTAGCCTCATGGCAAGCATGCTTTCATGGCAATCGATAACACACATGCAGTATGCTAAAGCATAAACACTCACAGTGTACTCCGAGCCAAAACAGAAACTAGTTAATAATCAATGCATGATCCTAGTTCATGTTAAGATGGCTAATGCAACTAGAAATAGGCTCGGCTATCCTAAAATGGCATGTGAGATGCAGCAATTAATAACATGTATTCAAATTGGAATTGAAGTACAATGTGGTTAGTATGATACGCCGAGCCCGGTGCATGCAATATAGATGAATGATGCAAACATGCATAGCATAAGGATGCTAACTGAAACATGACCTAAAACTAACCATCGAAAGCAATAAGTAAAAGGGAGAAAGAAATGGGGGTTGGAAAACATGCACACACACACGCACACTTATTACAAAATTCGCCCTCTCAACGGAGGGTCCGAATGAATAATACATGCCAACTAATTAACTAACTAACAATCTAATTAACTATTACATAACCGAATGAATAACTAGCTACAACTAATTATTACAAAACTCAATTAATTAACAAATTAACTAATTAAATTACAAAAGCAAATGCTAACTAACAAGTAAGCAATTGAACAATGCTGCCTCGGCAAGTTGAAGAAGGTGAACATGCATGCTCGGTTCCCGTCCCGGTAAGCTCTCTGGTTGCTCTTTAGAGGCTCTGTCTGCAAGGTGTCCTTGAGACCTTGCTGCTAGAACTTACCAAAAACATGCTGGGGAGTGCATCAGTGGCCTGTCGGCCATGGGAAGCCACTGCCGACCACCTATCAGCCAAAGATGGTACACTGCCGGCCAAGAATGAACTACTGCCGGCCATCTGTAGGGCACTGCCGGCCACTGATGTGCTGTGACACCGAGCTACAGCAGAGCACAAAATAGAGAAAATGGAGGGTCTCCTAAGAATATATACGCACTATGCCACCCCATATCACCTCGAAACATCAAGGGAGAGGCATAATCGAATCCATGACCATCAATCACGCATCCCGATACATGATGGCCAAAGATCCAACTTGTGCAAATAAATGTGAAATGAATGCACGAATAAACACATAAAGCCTAAAACTCTATCACGTGTGATCAAGAGCGTTGGCGACCGAGAATTGAGGCGCGTTTCATCACTTGAAGTATAAAACGTCTCTCGTTTCTCATGCTCGGATTAATACTTAATCCAAACAACAATGCAACACTAGCATGGCAAACATGCAATATGTCCTAAGCATGCAAACATGCAACTACATGGCATACTCAATACAAGGTAGTATGATTAACTCAACAAAGCTAATGGCATGCACAATGCTAATGTTTACAACAACTAGAATACTCAATGCAAGCATCAATTAGCATGCTCAATGCAATATACAAAACATACACGATGGACTTAAGCCAAAAGAGTAGACCTCAATCATGCTCCAAATCAGTGGCCATAATGCATCAAAACTAAGGCATGAAAGCATATATAAGCATGCACAATGCAATGGCTTAACCACTAGACCTCAAAACACAAACCTCAATCATGATAAAGAAACGATAAACATGGAAGTGTGACAATACTAAAGGCTCTGAAATCAAGTGTGAAATGATACCAAATCATTCAAACAACACAAGTAAGGCATGCAAGAGGACCTAAGGCACAAAGCTATCAAAGGGACTACACAAAGGGCATGCAATACATGGCACAAATGATTGAACCAAACATAGACAGAGGTTAAATAGGTCTAAACAAATACTTAAACATGCTGAGATGAAGGCTCAAATACCTAGGTACGCAAGCATACAAGCTAAGCCATAAACTAGGCAATAATGCACAACACTCGAAGACACTTGAAGCATGAATGAAGTGGGAATATGGCAATGCTACATGCTCTGAAATGAAGCATTAAATGTTGCCAAATCATCTAAATAGCTTAAATATAGCATGCATGAAGCATCAAAACACAAAGTTAGCAAGGCCAATTGCACTACAGCTATACAAAGCATGAAGGATATGGCAAAGGCAACCCAAAATAGTCCTAGAACATGTTAAAATGAGACAAAAACATGTATGGAAGTAAGCCAAAACAAGCTAGCATGGTGAGTATGAGGCATGATGCATACAAGGCAAATAAGGTGGATTACACTATACCTATTAAGACCAAGCATGTGATGACTCAACCAACAAAAATTAGAGTTATATCATGGCATAATAATCCCAAAAACCCACTGAGATGGCATCCCAAAGACCTAAGCATAGAGGCATGCACAATGATCCATTCATGAGGCATAAAACACAAACTCTCCAAGGCATTGAAAGCATGTCAAATGCAGGTTGTGGGGGCCAAGATTCGGGAGTCGTAGAGATTTCGGATAGTCAAATCTGGTAGAGTCAAGGTTCGAAGCACTCGGCAATTGACTCGAAAGCTCAAATCCAACCCTACTCGGCCAAATAACCGATTAAGCGAGGGGCCGAGTGAAGATCGGTCCATTATAAAATGTGCCGAATATAAGGTGAGGAATGGACCTAATCCTGAGGCCCAAAGAAGAAAAGATATAAATAGAAGAAACATCAGCCAGAATAAGGTATGTGGGAATTATTATGCTTAACTTAGAACACAAGCATTCTTGAGTGTAGAGACTGACTTGTCCGTCAGAGTGCTAATTCCGGCACCCCCAACCGGAGTGTTTATCCCATTTCAGGTGACTATCAGCGGATCTCGAGCGCTTCCCAGGATCAGAAGAGTATTTCCAAACCACTTCTCCACAATTGGCACCGTCTGTGGGAATACTTAAACACATCCATGGCAAGCGTGACGGAAGATCCTCTGACAGTCACTGTCGACCCTATATCGCAAGATGAAACCACTCCAACGAACATGCTTAGAGCAGAGACTATCGCCGCAAGACATGCCTTAAATTTCACCTCACCCTCGACTTCGGAGCACGAAGCAATGCAAGCGCTCCTGGAACAAGCAAAGCAAAACAAACAAAGATTGAAGAACATGATTGCAGAGAACGAACATCTCCGTCAGGATTTGGCCTTGGAGGTGGCGAAGTCCAAACAAGCTACATACCAAGGCCCGGAACGACCCGAGAGGGTAGCTGGTCGACGATCTCCAACCCGACAACAAGGTACTGATAAAAACTCCGACTCATTATCCTCGGAGCCCAAGAAGGAGGGACGATCTAAAATTTCCAATTCTTCTGAAGAGAGTCCCCGTATAAGGCTTAAGCGAAGGAGAAACAGATCGGATGACGATCAACACGATCCTTTTGTACGACGGATTGCAAAGGCAATCCTACCCAAGAAATTCAAAGCACCATCATTCACCCTGTACGATAGTACATTGGTACAAGATGGCCGGCTACAACTGTATGTCCGAAAAGGCAACCCAACCAAAGCAATAGCCTTGACACAGGATTCACATTCGCTCCACGTGATCCGCATGATATACAGCCTGCCAATGTCATCGGCAGTGCACGCGATTCAGTCGAAGTCTAACCCTCAAGAGCAACTCACTCTGGCTAAACGGCTCCGTGAAGCCGAGGTTATCACTTTTGATGATTCGGATTTGGCCGGAGTAACACTGCCCCACAATAATCCCTTGGTAATCGAGTTACACGTAAACCGATTCACAGTTGAGTGCATACTCATCGATCCGGGGAGTACATCGAAGATTATGTACTATAAGACAATCACCAAACTGGGCTTCTCCGAATCGGATCTCTCTCCGGCCCCTTATCCACTTTTCGGCTTCAATGCCAATCCAGAGTACCCGTTGGGAAAAATCAGACTTCCCGTTCGAGTAGGTTCCTGAACAGTGGATGTGGGATTCTTGGTCGTCAGAGTGTTGTCGCTATCATGGGGTGATCATGGTTGCATGCTATGCGAGCCGTGCCCAGCACCTATCATCAGCTACTTCACTTCCCGACAGAACATGGTATTGAGCAAATCCGTGGCTCCCAAAAATCGGCACAAGCATGTTATCTCCTTGCTGAGAAAACGCCAAAGGAACTACAGGTGAATTCCATTGAGTTGCCGGATCGAGAAAGCCTCGACGATGTTGGGCAGCCCCCAAACGAAAAGGCAACGGAAGACTTAGCACGAGTTCAAATCGATGGAAGCCCAGATAAGTTCTTCATAGTTGAAGCCTCCTTGAATCAGGCCGACAGACAGCAGCTAATATCTTTCTTGCTCAGCAACCTCGATGTCTTTGCATGGACTCCGTACGAGATGCCGGGTATAGATCCGTCAGTTTCACAACACCATTTGAATGTCGATCCTAAGTGTAAGCCGATCATTCAGAAAAGCCGGCGGTTGGCCATAGAGCACACTGACACCGTTGTTGAGGAAGTTAATAGGCTGCTTGACACCGGAGCAATTAGGGAGGTGACCTACCCTACATGGCTCTCTAATACAGTGGTGGTGAAGAAGAAAAATGGGACTTGGTGAGTGTGCGTCGACTTCACAGACCTAAACAAAGCCTGCCCAAAGGATTGTTTTCCTCTTCCTAGGATAGACCAGCTTATAGATGCTACGGCGCGCCATCAGCGTATGAGTTTCCTTGATGCCTATAGAGGTTATCATCAAATCGCTATGCATCCGGAGGACCAAGAGAAAACTGCATTCCTCATCCCAAGAGGAACCTATTGCTATAAGGTAATGCCTTTTGGGTTGAAGAATGCAGTGGCAACCTACCAGAGACTAGTCACCACCATGTTCAAGAAGAAACTCGGCAAAACTATGGAAGTGTACATTGACGATATGGTGGTCAAATCCAAAGAAGAGCAGAATCATATAGCCGATCTGGAAGAGACATTCGGCATCCTGCGCAAATATGGAATGAAGTTGAACACTTCCAAATGTGCGTTTGGTATCGGCTCTGGCAAATTCTTGGGCTACGTTGCCAACCACAGAGGCATCGAAGCCAACCCAAGGCAAATCACAGTAATCCTGGAGCTCGGCTCCCCCTGTTCAGTAAAGGAGGTTCAAAAGTTGATGGAGATGGCTGCCGCACTCAACAGGTTTATCAGTCGATCCACAGATCGCTGCCGACAATTCTTTTATACACTACAGCAGGGCAAGGCCTTTGAATGGTCCGCCGAGTGCGAAGCCTCTTTCAACAACCTGAAGACCTACCTCCGCTCAGTACCACTCCTGACAACACCCTCTGCTAGTGATCCGCTCATTTTGTACCTGGCAGTTTCTGACCGAGCCGTCAGCACCGTATTGATAAAGGAAGAGCTGGGGGAGCAGCGGCCAGTGTATTATGTGAGCAAGGCAATGGTTGACGCCGAAACACGCTACCTTCCACTGGAAAAGTTCATCCTAGCCCAAGTTATGGCGGCAAGGAAGCTCATGCATTACTTCCAGGGGCATAGCATTGGGGTGCTAACAAATTATCCCCTCCAATCAGTACTACACAGTGCGGAAGCATCTGGACGTGTTTCAAAGTGGGCTCTGGAACTTGGCCAGTACGATATTCAATTTCTACCCAGAACCTCAATCAAGGGACAGGTGCTTGCTGACTTTATCGCCGAATTCACTGGGGGCCTCGCCGACTTCAAGTCAAATGAAATTCGACCAAAGCCGAACTGGAGGATTTATGTTGGGGACATCTGGCAGTTGTATTGTGATGGATCGTCCAATCAGCAGGGCAGTGGAGCCGGAGTTGTAATCATGACCCCCGACGGCACAATAATTGAGCAGGTCGTCAAGCTCGGCTTCGAAGCATCAAATAACAAAGCCGAATACGAAGCCCTTTTAGCCGGTTTGCGGAATGCGCATATTCTGGGTGCTCGGCGTTTGCTTGTGTTTTGCGACTCAAAACTGGTGATCAATCAGCTAAAGGGAGAGTACGCGGCAAGAAACGACCGTATGGCGGCCTACATGAAAACGGCCAACTCCCTGTTGGCAAAATTTGACCATCATGAGTTGAACCAGATAACACGTGATCAGAACACCCATGTAAATGCCTTGGCTTTCCTAGCCTCTGCAATCAACTCAGAGATAAAACAGACCATCGAAGTAGGATTCATCCCAGAGCCAAGTATTGGCCCTTCGGAGGAAGTCCAAATCAACGTCATAGAATCTGCACCAAGTTACATGGATCCCATTGTTGCATTCTTATCTTCTGAACAACTTCCAAAGGACAAGAAAAAAGCACATAAGCTACGAAACAAAGCCATGCGATACTACTTGGACCGCAAAGAAGGCTTTATAAAAAGTCACTCTCTGGCCCATATTTGGAATGTGTGCACCCGGACAAAGTCGGGGAGCTTCTGACTGAGATACACAAAGGCAGTTGTGGTGCCCATTCTGGCGGACGCTCTTTGGCCCATCGAGCTATAACGCAGGGGTATTATTGGCCGACAATGAGAGCGGACGCCGAGTGTTATGCAAAAAAGTGTAAACAGTGCTAGAAATTCTCCTTGTTAAACCATCTGCCTGCTGAAGAGTTGAACTCTATCACCAGTCCTTGGCTGTTCGCCCAGTGGGGGCTTGATATCGTAAGACCATTGCCGAGGGCCCTAGGGAACAAGCGATACCTGATCGTCGCAACAGATTACTTCACGAAATGGGTCAAAACGGAGGCATTAACACACATTCGAGATGCTGACGTTAAGCGCTTTGTGTGGAGGAACATCATAACACGATTTGGCATTCCCAGAGCTCTTATCTCAGACAACGGCACCCAGTTTGATTGTGGCATATACCGAGAGCTGTGCAGCAAATATGGTATTCGGCCTTACTTTTCTACGCCGACTTACCCCCAAAGCAATGGCCAAGCCAAAGCCTCTAATAAATCCATCTTGGACGGCATCAAGAAGAGGCTAGAGAAAGCCAAAGGCAAATGGGTCAAAGAATTGCCGAGTGTACTGTGGGCTCATCGAATTACACCGAGAAGATCGACTGGAGAAACGCCGTTTGCCCTATGCTTTGGAACCCAGGCAATCTTACCCCTGGAGATCGGCCACCCGACACTCAAGTCGCAAGTTTTTCATATGCGCCGAAACGACATGATGCTGGCTTTGGATTTGATTTTAATCGAAGAACAAAGGGACCGAGCCCTTACATCCATGGCACGGTACCAGCAGCAGCTGGCAAAGTCGTATAATCAATGCGTTCAGCTGCGCTGCTACACACCAGGAGAGTTGGTCCTGAAGAAGGTGCTTCCAGCTGATAGGAAACCGGCCGATGAAAAATTGGGTCCTCACTGGGACGATCCCTATTAGATCGATTCGATCGCTGGAGTAAGGGCATATCTACTAGAAGACATGTCAGGAAGGAGTCTGCCACGACCTTGGAATTCCACACACTTAAATTTTATCATTAGCCCGACTTGTGGGACATGATGCTTGTTCTGAACTGCTCGCCATGTACATCTCTTTTTCCGTAATACAAAGATTCCTATTCACCTACCACAGAATCTAGTTCAAAGATGTTCCGATTAAAGCCTCCGGATTCGGAGCCCCATTGGCGAATGACGTCTTTGGGCCGTTAAAGCCTTCGGATTCGGAGCGCCCTTCGTGGATATCACGATTGGCCGATTAAAGTCTCCGGATTCGGAGCCCCATCAACGAATGACATCTTTGGGCCATTAAAGCCTCCGGATTTGGAGCGCCCTTCATGGATATCACGATTGGCCGATTAAAGTCTCCGGATTTGGAGCCCCATCGGCGAATGACGTCTTTGGGCCGTTAAAGCCTCTGGATTCAGAGTGCCTTTCGTGGATATCACGATTGGCTGATTAAAGTCTCCGGATTCGGAGCCCCATCGGCGAATGACGTCTTTGGGCTGTTAAAGCCTCCAGATTCAGAGCGTCCTTCGTGGATATCACAATTGGCCAAATAGCCTCCGGATTTGGAGCCCCATCGGCGAATGACGTCTTTGGGCTGTCAAACCCTCCGGATTCGGAGCGTCCTTCATGGATATCACGATTGGCCGATTAAAGTCTCCGGATTCGGAGCCCCATCGATGAATGACGTCTTTGGGCCGTTAAAGCCTCCGGATTCTGAGCGCCCTTCGTAGATATCACGATTGGCCAATTAAAGTCTCTGGATTCGGCGCCCCATCGATGAATGACGTCTTTGGGCCGTTAAAGCCTCCGGATTCGGAGCGCCCTTCGTGGATATCATGATTGGCTAATTAAAGTCTCCAGATTCGGAGCCCCATCGGCGAATGACGTCTTTGGGCCATTAAATCCTTCTGATTTGGAGCACCCGTCGTGGATATCATGATTGGTCGATTAAAGTCTCCGGATTAGGAGCCCTATCGGTGATTGACATCTTTGGGCCGTTAAAGCCTCCGAATTCAGAGCGCCCTTTGTGGATATCACGATTGGCCGATTAAAGTCTCCAAATTCGGAGCCCCATCGGCGAATGACGTCTTTGGGCCGTTAAAGCCTCCGGATTCGAAGCGTCCTTTGTGAATATCACGATTAGCCAAATAGCCTCCGGATTCAGAGCCCCATCGGCGAATGACGTCTTCGGGCCGTTAAAGCCTTCGGATTCGGAGCGTCCTTCGTGGATATCATGATTAGCCAAATAGCCTCCGGATTCGGAGCCCCATCGGCGAATGACGTCTTTGGGCCAATTAAGCCTTCGGGCCATGCGTAACACAATGATGTCGATTAAATTAGGCCGATCAATATTCATTCACTCGTCTGAAATACGTTTATTCAAACATGTATATAATAAAACACATGCAAGCACGTATGCGCCGAACAAAAATTATAACAAAACATTGAAAATAAAGTTCTTTTTTATTCGACCAACCAATAAATACATAATTCTAGACGCGATCCGCATTTGAACATTACAACGAATATTTTTATTCAGCGTCGCCCTCATCATTGCTCTTTTCAACTTCAAAGGTGGCAAAGGGCAAATGATCACGATAATCCAGGTCACATAAGTTGGAATCAACACCCTTTGCTCGGAGAGCCTCCGCGGCCTGAAGAGTCGCGATCCAACCATGCTTAAAACCCTAATTCTCGCATCGGCAGACCTCCTCATCAAGTGTCTCTTTCGTTTTGTCGATCCCAACCTTCCGACCAGCATAAAAGCCCTCATCGTAACCTTTGGCCCTCACATTTTGTACAGCAAACATGCCTGCCGTATCTCGGTAGGTGATGGCAAGACTCAATAGCTGTTGGGTCACCCTCTCGTCCACAATTGGGTTAGATTGACCTGCCGCATGCGGATAGGCGACTTTAACCTTCCTAAGCTCCCTAAGGTCGCCCTCAGCTTTCTCCGCACGAGCCTCCGAACTGCAGACCCGTTCGTCCATTTTCTCCATCTCTCGCTGCGCGGCGCGCAGACGCATGTTGACTTCGTAGGCGGTGTACAGCCCCTTCACCGGCCCATGAATACCTTCTCGAAACACTTCCAAATCTCGTCGTCTAACCATTGATTGTTGGACTTTTGGTGGAAAGATCTGTCGAGCAAACTCGACCGCTACACCCAGATCATTGACGAAGGAATCTGCCTCAGTCATCGGTTTATTTCCCACGAACACTGCAAAACTCAGTGGTCGTGGCGTCGCATCTGACTCATTCTTTGGTCATGGTCGCGGGGAGCTTCCCCGTTGATGCTTCTCTCTTCGGGGTGATCTATTTTGACGGCTTGGAAGTTGACGTTTTTCGCTTTCCTTGGACGTCCTTCTTCCCGTACGCACAGGCTCGCTGCTGCGATTCATCGCAGCATCTAGCTCAGCCAGCGTTCGTCCCTCTCCTTTGCTGTTGAAGAACAGTCTGTTTGACATTCGCCCTCGCCTCAAGCTAGTTCAAATCGAATCTGAATAAGAATAAGTGGACCCATTGGCGCGAAATCACCCCATTTATTCGTAGGTATGCAGCAGCCCCGAGGCAATTTCATTAACGCTTTTGGCAGTCTCCAAACGACGGAGACCGATTGATATGTGCCACAGCCACTTCATGCACTAAGTTCTAGCTTGTTAAAACGGCCTAATTATCTAAACGGCAACTATGGGAGATTGCCTTGAAGTCCATGCACTGGCTGGGGCAAGGGTAGATTTATTAATCTAACCGGCCGAGCATCTTGGCCCCATGCCGATTGATATGTGCCACAGCCACTTCATGCACTAAGTTCTGGCTTATTAAAACGGCCTAATTATTTAAACAACAACTATGGGAGACTGACTTGATGTCCATGCACTGGCTGGGGCAAGGGCATATTTATTAATCTAACCGGCCGAGCATCTTGGCCCCATACCGATTGATATGTGCCACAGCCACTTCATGCACTAAGTTCTGGCTTGTTAAAACGGCCTAATTATCTAAACGGCAACTATGGGAGACTGCCTTGAAGTCCATGCACTGGCTGGGGCAAGGGCAAATTTATTAATCTAACCGGCTGAGCATCTTGGGCCCATGCCGATTGATATGTGCCACAGCCACTTCATGTACTGATTTTTGGCTTTTAAACAGCCTAACTATCTAAACGGCCTAATCATCTAGTCGGCAAGTATACAAAACATTTTATCCAAAACAGCAACCAAACAATTCCGTTCATTAGTAACAACAAAGTACAAAATGAATTTTCATTAAGTAAATTGGGCACAAATTGTAACTATTTTACATATGAAAATTACTAGACAAAAAGCTGTAAAAAGCTGAAAATTACATGCAAATCTTAAAACAAAAAAACAAGAGCCGCCCAAATTAGTTATGGGAGTCAGACTCCAGCGGCTCAACATCCACTTGCTCGTATGGAATTGGCGTAGCCAATGTCACATCAACAGCAGCAAGGGCTTTGAGCCAGCCGTGTTTAAATCCCCGATTCTCAAATTTGGGGACTTCGTCTACATATTCATCAAAAGTAGATTTTTTCCCAGCATCGAATGCGCTAGAAGCCTTTAGGTCGACGCTTTCCTTCGCCGCCTTCATCTCTTCCAATCCAGCCTCCAATTTAGAGATCGCCACCTGGGCCAATTTAAGCGCGTCGTCACTCGCATATGCCCTCTTCTCGGTGACTAATCTCAATTTTTCAGCATTGTGGGCTCTCTCCATCTCGGCCTCGGCACGGGCGCCCTTCGATTGCGCCCTACTTCTTTGGTCCTCAACCTCCGCTTGTCAACGGCCAATTAGCTCGACGGCATCGTGATAGCGACGACCCATGTCAGCTATCCTTCTGACGGCCTGCAAAACAGGAAGTTAAGAACAAAATAATATTTGCGTAAAGAGAAAAGACAAAGTGCAGATATATACCAAAAGAGCCGATTGCACGGCCAACCCAATTGCAACCAGATCCGGCTCTACCCGAAAAGCCGCCTTGTCAGCAGGCAGTGAAACGGACATCGCCAAGATGAGTGCAACTGCTGGATCTTTGATCACCGAAGCATCGGAGGAGATCGACATATTCTTTATCTTGGGCTAAATAACAAAAGGTATGATCACATCCGACTCCTCCAAACGAGGTCGTTTGTCGGCACGGTCTTCTTCTAAGCCGGCCTCGACATCGGCAGGGCGCTTCTCCACCTTTTGCTCAGCTTCAACACTTGCCTGCACAAAAGGTTCCGCCTCGGTACTTCCGTTCTTTGCCGTCCCCTCAATAACAGGCAAGGAGGACTGGGACTGAGATTCGGCAACCCGAATCTCCTCCGCCCTTCACCGCGCGGCCATCCTTTCCGCGTTCGCCTTCTTGGCAAGTTTAGTGAGGCTCAACCCAGCCATATCTTCTAGGAACGCACCGGGAAGGTCCTCCAGACCGTGAAAAATATCGTCAAGCAGATGGTCCTCTCGACCCAAAGTGGACGGAGGATCAGCTGAATTAAGGCCGGCTTCTTCAAATGCTAACTTCAAAGCCTCGTCAACCTTAGTTTCTGATTGGTCTGACTTGACGGCCTCAGCAACTTCCGGTCACTCTGAATCTGATCCCTCATAATCAATTTGCTTGAAATTTCTGAAATCAGTCAAGATAAGGGCAACAAGAAACTCCTCACCCTTCGGAATTGGGATGTTTTTCGCCGCCGAAAAGGTCGTATAAGTCAGCTCGTAACGAAGCAGAACGTGGGCCGCCCTCCCCTGCTTCTAAAGACTCGATCAGCCGAAATACTTGAGCGCAGTCTTGATTTTCGAAAGGACAGCGTCGTTAGTCGAGGTCAAGACTTTCTTCAAATCGTTTCCGGCAAAAACAAAACCATGAGGTCCCGAAAATAAGGTTTTATAAATATAACAAGTAAATAAATAAAAGAAGATACTCGGCCACCTGGCTCACCCCTCCATCTAGAAATACGATCAAGGTGATCCTCGCCTTCGCCGAATTCCCAGTTTTCTTAGACGACGACCATAACATCATCGGCTCGCTTCCTAGAGCTGGAAAACATAGTCACTAGTTGATGGTCGGTGTCTTTGGCCCTAAGGAAATAATGCCCGTGCCGACCAATAGACTTGGCCAAGGCGTAGCAATGCCGAATAGCAGGAATGCCAACATTAAGCCCAAGGCGGCGGTTTAGTGCGATAATCCCCATCACGACCCTAAAGAAGTTGACGTTAGGTTGGGAAGGGATTAACCCCCAATGGCAAAGCACGGCCCTAAAGAGTAGGTGAAGGGGGAAACGGACCCTACCCTCTGCAATTGATAGAAGAGGGAAGACGATCGTGGTTTCATCAACCCTCTCCATATCGAGGGTGTCGTCTGCCACAAATGACAGACGGATGTTATCAGGAATGGAAAAATGGCGTCGGAAGCCAGAAATTTGATCCGGTGAGGAGATCTTTTAAATATTTCGCCATTCCCCCCAGCCAATAGGATTATGCTAAGCCAAAAAACAAAGTAGAGAATGAGAGAACTTACAAGAGGCGAAGGAGATAGAGAAAAGTAGGAAGTTGCAGAGGTAGTTCGGGAGGCAGTCCAGCGACGGGCGTCTAAAAGCGTGTATGTATTTGAAAAGACGTCGAAATTTTAAATCATAGTAAATAGAAGTGTACGAGGAGGCGGGAAGTTGAAGTGATAACCGAAAAGCGTGTGTACAGACATTTGCATTGGAATGCGATCAGCCACCGAATTTTGGCTCTGACTCTTCGAGTTCGAAGCCAAACACTCTAGCCAACTGTCGTTAGTGGAATGCTTGGGGGGCAATTGTGGGGGCCAAGATTCGGGAGTCGTAGAGATTCCAGATAGTCGAATCTGCTAGAGTCGAGGTTCGAAGCACTCGGCAATTGGCTCGAAAGCTCAAATCCAACCCTACGCGGCCAAATAACTGATTAAGTGAGGGGCCGAGTGAAGATCGGTCCATTATAAAATGTGCCGAATATGAGGTGGGGGATAGACCTAATCCCGAGGCCCAAAGAAGAAAAGATATAAATAGAAGAAACATCAGCCAGAATGAGGTATGTGGGAATTATTATGCTTAACTTAGAACACAAGCGTTCTTGAGTGTAGAGACTGACTTGTCCGTCGGAGTGCTAATTCCAGCACCCCCAACCAGAGTGTTTATCCTATTTCAGGTGATTATCAGCGGATCTCAAGCGCTCCCCAAGATCAGAAGAGTATTTCCAAACCACTTCTCTACATAGGTGTATGACCACATTTCATGCACTGAAATAACATTCAAGATGATGGCAAAGCATGGAAGCATCACATGCATGGCATGGTAGGGACCTCAAAACCCAAGGCTAGCCAAAGCATTTACACTATAGCTATACAAAACATGAGTGATATGACCATGGCAGCCCAAAATAGTCCTAGAAAAGCCCAAAATAAGAATAAAATCATGCTGGAGAAAAGCCAAAACATGCTGGAATGATGAGTCAAAACATCATGCACATAAAGCTAGTAAGCAAGATTTGTTCTACAAGTATATGGAGCATGCTAAAGAGGATCAAACCCACTTTAGACAGAGTTATGTCATGGCAAAAAATCACCAAAAACATACTGAAATGGACTCAACATAAGCTAGGCAAACATGCTACTTTGATGAGTCACAAATAGGATTACACTACACATACAAGAAGCATGCAAAATATGACCAAACCAGCCATGGACAGAGTCAAGGAAGGTCCTAAAAGTCACAAAAAAGGTCCTGAACCAAGCCTCAAAAGTAAAGGGATACATGCTCCTTTGATAGGCCAATAACATAAGCAGACAAAAACAAGAAGAGAGGGGGCCACCCCCTCTGATTTGAGACTTCAAAACTACATGCCTACCACTGAAAATCCACTGGATTTCAGTGGATAAAAGGTCAAACAAAGCCTAGCTCAAAGGCCTTAAAGCATGGCTCAAAACAAGGCCAAACAAAGCATACAAAAGGGTTGTATACCCCTAACACCAAAAAGACCTTAAACAAACTTCAAAATCACTTAAATATAGAACTTTTTTCAGTTGAAAGAAAGGCCTAAAACAATATGCAAGGATGACCAAAATGAGGTACAAATAAATGCTAAAAAAGGGAAGAAACTCACCCTTGAAGACCAACTTCGAAGCCTGCAATCTCAGGGGCCAAAAACCAAGTTTCAGAGCTCAAGTAACCCCCTCAAGAACCTCAGCTCAAAGGTGATGGTGTATCTCTATGTGTTGTAGTGCAAAAGTGCAAGAAAAATGGACTTTAGAGCACTATTCTATGCAATATAGAGAGAGAGAGAGAGAGAGTGAGTGAGAAATATAGAGAGAGAGAGAGATACAACTCCTTCGAAACTTTCTTTCAACCTCTGATATATAAGAAGGCTCCTTCCTTATATAGAAGAATACAAGAAGAAGCTTGTTAAACAAGCTTGGCAAGAGCTTCATCCCTCCATACACGTGTATGAAGGGGAGAGGAGTGAAAACCAACTGGCTCAAAAGATCTAGCGTGAAACCTGCTGAGACAAGGGGTCTGCCAGCCATCAGTGGTGGCCGACAGTGGCTCATTGATGGCCGGAATGCATCATCAATGGCCGGCAGTGGCAAAGGCATGGCCGGCAGGGCCAAAAAGGGGCCGGCAATGCCTTCCACAAAGCATACAGAAAAGGCCAACACATGGTCCAAAAAAGGGGCAGGAAGGATACAGGGTTTGGAAAGTTCAAACCTGTAACGTTCCGCCGTGAAAGTTGAGTACTCGGCGAGCAATCGAACTAGTTGTTGGGTGTACCTGCAAGCACAACCAAGTCTTGAGGACGGTCAAAAATGAGGTGTCTACCCAATGCCATTTTCATGGCAGAACAGAGCAGAGGCTGTGGTGAAAACAGATTAA
Organism: Camellia lanceoleosa; assembly: GCA_025200525.1. Taxonomy (NCBI): domain Eukaryota; kingdom Viridiplantae; phylum Streptophyta; class Magnoliopsida; order Ericales; family Theaceae; genus Camellia; species Camellia lanceoleosa. Next base: position 112,427,790 of record CM045765.1, on the reverse strand, counting down.
TTTTCTGACTGCAAAACAAAACAGTTCTGGTAATAAAACAGAGGAGTTTTTGGGAAGATATTCTTGTTCATGCATGTGCAACTTTTCGATTCCCGTAGTCCTTTAAATAATGTTTGTTTTAATAGTAAATATGTCGTGTTTGTGACTTCATTCAAAACTTATAATAGCTAGTTAATTTGGCGTTGTAATAATTAGATTAAATTCAGACATTCGAACCCTCTTGTGTGAAGGCAAACTTGTAATATTGTGTATGTCTTCCAACCTCCATTTCTTTCTCCCTTTTATTTATTTGCTTATGATGGTTGTATCATATTTTCCATTTTCATATCATTGCCATGCTTGAACATCCATATTTGCATACATTAGGTTCGGTTCATCATTCTAATCTTGTTGCTATTGCCTACTTACTTGAATACGTGCGTTGTCACATGCTTTGAATTGACTCACATGTCATATTAATAAACTGAACCTATTAGTCACATTTTGTATGTGTTGCATTTGCCACTTGCATAGTAGAGCATGCATTTTTCTAACTACTTTCTTCCATTTTGGCTTGCCTCGGTTAAGTATTAGGTGAGCAGTTTTGCTCTAGCATATTGCATGTATATTAGTGTTGTCATATCAAACATGTTACCATGAGGCTAAATGCTTAGTTGATATATCTTTTGAATGCCTGTGGTTAAAGGTTTTTTTCGCTTAAATTGGGATGATTTGATTAATGTACATATGAGCTCACTTTTCCAAGTGACACATATCCAAAACACTTTTCAAAACAAACATTAAATCAAAACTTTCCAAAGTGGGTGAAATTGTCTATACTTGTGTGCCTTACATAGTAATGTTAGCATAATAATTAGAATAAAAGCATATAATGTACATAAAAATCACATCATGATTAGTAGAGGCCGGTCTTCGATTGGGTGAGTGGGGTGGTCAATTCATGACCTTCTCCTCTCATACCTAAGTTCCTGAACCGAGACACTTTGGTTATGACGGACAAGTGGCTTTGGCACGAGTCACGGGTTTCCTAAATTTTTCAAAAATATTTAGGTGGCAACTCTAAAATCTGGTAATGCAGTCCATTTCTGGCATCTTTAATGATTAAAAATGATTTTCTAAAGATTTGTCGGATTTTGACTCATTCGTGTTTTATCCGTTTCAGATTGCACTTGTGAAACTAGATTCAGAACCACGGGAGTCCGAACTGTAGGGCTATTATATTCGAGGAGACTAAACCCCTCTGAGGAGCACGAAAAAGAAAGCTATAGGGTTTTAATTAACTGTGGTTACTCATGCTATTTACTTTACTTATTCTGTCCTATGCATTGCAAGTTTCTCTTTTAGTTGTATGATTTATTTTCTTGGAGCTGTTTGCTTAATCAAGAGTTATTGTTTGCATGGTAGGATTTATAGCTACGCCAAGGCTTATGTAGTATTTGTTGTCACTGTATAGGTCCGAACTTACTCAAAATGGGTAATAGATGGAGAGTATGATTGGCCTCTTGAATGCTGCCTATGTCATGCTGTGATTGAAGGGGGGACTAATCCTCAAACTACTTGATTGGGTTGCTTGCGTATGTGATCTTGCACATTGTTAACCCTCATGTATGCAATTTTTATCTTTAATGCAAGCTGGATGAATTATACCAAATTACTTACATTTTTTTTGGGTTCATATTAGATATTATACATACAAGCTGCTTAGATTCATATATTTAGGGTTTTCCTCCACACACTGCTCTAGCTGGATATACTTGTCCTGTCTGTTCCACCCCGGTATGATTTTTTTTATGGAAGCTGACCAAAGTTTTATTTGTTTCCATTCATTTTTTCTGTTTTTTAATGAACTTATTGTGGTTGCATTCCTTTATTACTCTCTTGTCTTGTACCTTCAAATAGTTAGGTTCATAACTACTTTTTGTTGAAATTTCCAAAGACAAGTCTGCATGTATCGTGAATGTGTTTTGATTCAATTGTATCAGAAGCTTCAGATAAAAAGGGATTCATCGCTACCGCCAACCAACCCCACCGGTAAGCCCACTTTCCATTACTTTTGTTGTCCCTCTATATCCTCTCTTGCTTCCTACTGTCATGCCCTAATCTCTCTCTCTCTCTCTCTCTCTCTCTCTCTCTCTCTCTCTCTCTCTCTCTCAACCACCATATGTTGTTCTGGGTACATGTTAATTTCTAGATTTGGTAATTCGAGGAGTATTTTGTGATGGTACTTCGCATTTATGTTTCTTTGATCAATTGCAAATTCAGTTAAACACACAATATATTTATGTTGGATGTACACATGAATTATTGGAAGAAAAAAACTAGTGTGAACTAAGAATTTGGTTCTTATGTTGTAGTAGTCTATTTAATCAATTTATTAACTTGCACTGCTATAATGTTTGTAATTTCTTATGTATGATTAGCTTTGTATATTATTTGAACATGAGGAAAAGGACTAACAAGGCACCTCATAATAGAAAAAATGTATGTAATTACTCCAACAAAACAAACATTAATCATCTTAAAACCTCTTGAGGTTAAGGGTAAAGAGGTACTAGTTCAAATCTGGTTTCAGGTTTTCAGTTTTATTTATTTATTTATTATTATTTTTATTTTTTTTTTGGTTTGGTATGATGCTTCAAATTGAATCCTCCAAATATCATTACAAGAAGTGGGTTTACAATTCATTGATTTAAAAGTTCACAGTTTGGGGAAGGTTTATAGTTTAATTTAGATGGAGTAGTTTAATTCACAATTAACAAATTCTTGGAATGGAAGTGTTTAGACTGACCAAAGTAATTTTGGCTGATAACATCATCATTCTTCATCTTACATCTCTACATGTAAAGGCATTACATTTTTCTTTTCTCTTTTCTTTTTCTTTATTTTTTTTTTTTTTAAGGTTCCAACGATTAGAATTGTTTGCCATTTTGTGATTTTTGATTTATAGGTGTGGTGTAAGCACTTTGAGGCAACAAGAAAAGGTGATCCCCGAGTGAACACAGCAATGGACACAGTTCACACCACTGGCAAACAAGGAAAACAGAAAGGTCCCGAAGAAATGAAACAAAAGAGAAGGTTAATGAAAGAAATGAAACAATTGAGTTTTACAAAATTCATAAAATCTGAAGAACAAACCGCAATTTAGGAATGTGATTATGGAAGAAATCATTATCAGTTATTACACACCTATTATTACTCTTTGTACATTTTTCATATAATGGCACAACACCTCATATCCACAGAAAATTAAAAATGTTAAATGAAGTAAAACCTTAGCTAGTTTATGTACTTACCTTACTATATAGTAGAAGAACTGACAATTCCATTTGTGGATTCCTGGGTGAATGAAGAGACCTAATCCTTAGGATTTAGATGGAGGGAAATGAATAGGTGGTAGTCATTTTGTAATTTGTAAAATGAATTTAAATCAATTGCAGTCTTTGTTTTATTTATTTTTGTAGTAGTCTATTTTTTTAGAAAGCTGGTTTAGATGCTCATCCAGGTATTGGTCCTCATGTTTGTGCTAAATGGAACTATTGGCAAATCTTATAAAATATTGTTCCAATCTATTGTATAGTATACCAACAATTTATCAGTGAACTTTGCCTTATATACTTTGTTTTTGAACAGTGGGTTTCCTCTTTGGTTACATTTCATACCTAGAATTCAGTTTCGAACTGATAATGAGCCATTCAAGGTATTCCCAATCACTTTGTCCTACTATTAAATTTTAAATTGATAAACTAAATATGCTCATTGTACTTCTATTTTAGGCGGAAATGAAGCGATTTATAGCCAAGATTGTGGACATGATGAAGCAAGAAAACTCTATGCATCCCAAGGCAAACCCATTATCTTATCCCAGGTTAGTTTATTAGTTTTTATGTAGATTTGCCATATATATGCAAGCATTGTATAATTATGGGTTCTATATAATTGTGGGTGCATAATTCTATTTCACATTTTTACTTTGACACAAAGTATGTCACTTTAACTTTCTCTTTGAGTCTCAAATGATTTATTGATTTTGTTTTCTTTTTCACGAATTATCAAGTACTGTCACTGATGTAGTTTTAGGTTTCTCAGAATAATATCTAGTGGATGCAATTTATCTTTACTAGGAGCGCTATTTTTTATTTTTTAAAAATTATTTTTGCACTGCAATGTTTGTTGGTCCTTCAGATCTTATTGTTACTAGTCACATTTAACATTTGATCTCAGATTTTTAAGTTTTTTTTTTTTTTTTTTTTAATCACGTTTAAAAACTATGATGGAAAAATTGCACAATCACACCTTCATCCATCACTTTTTTTTGTGTTAGAAAAAACTTAGATTGGCCATTGGTCCTTTCTCCGCTGACCTAATTGTATTGTCAAAATATATAAAATGACTGGGCTTTGGAAGAGAAGTATGCTCCATTGGGATTGGTATAATGTGTCAATCATGATCTGTTGCAACCATATCATGTTCTTCTTGAGAAGCCTGGTAAGAAATTCTAAAATTCTAGTAAGGATTCAAACACTGGCTATATGTTAGTTGGCTTATCAATCTTAGAATATCTATATTTTCTTCTGATGTTGACAATTTTGGTTTGTTGTGTAGGTGACTATGTTGCCCATATAAAATTCACTGTTCTGCTAATGCCAAATTCTAGCGGAGATATAATTATTATTTTTCACAAAATAAGACAATAGTACCTTTTAAGAAAATAAAAAGAATTTATTTTATTTACAATATATGAGATTTATTAATATTCTCATTAATAAGGCTGTAACGCCCCAACGTTTATTACTTAAATATTATTTACCATATCCTTTAATCAATCCATTTTTGATAATGATAAACATGCAGAAGTATTAAAGAATGAATAGTTTACAAAGTTCCCTCTCGTATATATGTAATGAATTACATACACGCCTGTGGGCTTACATCATCAAATATAGATAAGAGAAATAAATAAAGGGATTAACCTCTTTACAACACATTGGCATTCCGCCTACAATTATAAGGTCCCATGGCTAACAAATTAAAGACTTCAAGTCTTGTACAAGTCTTCACTTTATACCTGGAAAATGATTAACTACATGAGATGAACACAAAAGTCCAGCAGAGATCCCAATGATCATAAACAATAGCAACATATAGATAGCTATGATCATGAATGCTCCACGTATATACATATATAAATAATGTGGCATTTCAAATTTCAAAATATACTTACATAAATACATTTTTCCAAACAATCTTCTTTAATTGGGTAACAAAACAACCATTCTTATCATTTTTTTCTTTCCGTTTTAGTTCCAAGAAAACTCACGATAACCATTGTTTTTCGAATACAAGTTTATACATTTAAAATGGATTCTCATGCTTGTCACTATTCCCATTAACAATTAACCCACTACGTACATCAAAGCACTATAGTCACATGAATAACTACCACGTTCAATGGCCTTAAGCACAAGAATAAAATGAGCACCCATAACAATATATACATACAACAATAGACATGTCAACATTCATTACTCTATTTTTCCGTTCACAAGCACGGAATGCCAATAATGCATCCCATTTTATCACAACACTAATATGAAGATAAACTACACATAATTACCGCATAACATAATTCGGCTTGCTCAACCCATAACCACCACAACCCACTTTACGGCACGAACCATAGGGGAGAGGAACCCATAGCACCAAACTTTACTGGACCTCGAGACGGAGGGAAGAGGAATCCACTCACACTTTGTCGGGTGCTAACCAGAGAGGAGAGGAACCCATGTCAAAGCGCCAAAACTTTTTTCAGGCTCAAATCTAGAGGGGAGAGGAACCCAAAACAATGCACTCTTTCATTCAATTCAACAATTTGCACCTTATTCCAAGTTTCACTATTTATTCAACAACATCAATACCATCCTCAACCGATGGCCAAAGGCACAACCTCTAAAACAATACGGACCATGTCCACAAATTCAATTTTGTCCTCTTAATTTAGATTTTATGAACATTTATTATATCGTTCATCTTTCAATTTCCAATTCATGCCGATTTCAAAACTCATAGTTAAATTCCTTTCCATCATCACCATCCCATCTTTATGATTTAATTCAAATATTCAAATTTGGTTTAACAAATAGCAATTTCGTCATAAATACAATTATTCATTTGTTTTTAAATATTAAAAAAAAAATCAACCCTTCTTACTTCTCATTTTTATTTCTCATTTCACGAAAGTGTATAAATCTCATATTAATTTCAAAATTTGTTTCCCTTCTTTCCAAATTCCTAATACTTGCCACGAATCATCACATTTTTCTCTTTTGCTATCAAAACTCAACTAGTCAATTTATTTTCATAATTTAACACACACACACACGCACACACACACACACACATATATATATATATAACACCAATTAATCTCGTCACTATAATGCACACAACATTTACCAACACCCCTTCTCATTTCTCCAATATCCCAATTTCACAACAATTATACAACTCAACCATTATAAAACCACTGACAATTATTGACACAATTTAAATTCATAACAACCCTCTTTATTTCTTTCTCATCCGTTTTCATATTTTAAATGCACACACTTCCATGTGGTTCAAATAATACCAAAGCATCAATTTTTACCTTTTTCTTACAACCACTAAACAATAATTAGGGCTTTTTACTCTAAACTATTTAAATATGTTTCTCAAGAACACAATTTCATAAATCCACAACAAACACAAGATTTAACTCTAGGTCATAAAACCTTAACCCTCATCACATGCTTTTCAAAAATGTATCCAACAAATCAAGCTTTTAATGTAATAAAAACTATCACATGTCTATCTATAACGATGTATTGAAAATGAACAAAGAAATCCTTACCTCAGGGAGAGAAGATGAGATAAATCAATCTCCACAAGTCAAAACGTAACCTTCGAAATGCTCATCATTTTGGTATATGGAACTAGTACAAAATCTCTATGGATCTTGTTAGATCAAGAGAAGAGATAAGGATGAGAGTAGGTTTTTAGAGAGGGGTGAAAGAAAAGAGAAAATAAAAGTTTAGAGAGAGAGAGAGAGAGATGAAAAAGTGATAAACATGGGGGTGTTGGATCATATTTGAAAGAGAATAGCCCAAAATTCGAAGCAAAAACGTGTTTAGTTGCACGTACAGGCTCTCTGGCCACCGCAGGTGTAGAAGCCCACGCCGCACATCCGGATCCTCCTAGCACCAACCCAAGTTTGCTCTCTTGTTAGTGCACGTTCAGGACTTAACGTCACACATTCAAAGCCTCACACCGCACGTACGAGTATCCCCACTGCACATATGGGCCCTTGCCCAGCAAAATTCAATTTGACATGCACCAATCCGCACATGCGACCCCACCTAACCTAGCGTAATCTTTCTGAGGTTATTTCACTAATCCATTTTTCGTCCTTACACTTGAAACCCAAAAATTTTAACTCAATTTATGTTAAGAAGATTAAACAAGTTCAAATTCATAAACATCAATGCAACACAACCCTCCAAGGTTTCGAAGAAAAAATTATAAATTCGAAAGGCACGATTAAGTCTGATCTGAGACCCAGGACATCACAACCTCCCCGACTTAGGAAATTTCCTCCTCAAAATTTGGTAACTAAAGGATTAGAATGAAGAAATAACAAACAAACCCACAATCCTACTAGAAGGGTTAAACCCCGACTACCATGAAAGTCTACAACTCATTCGAGGTCACTCTAAGATTCAAACGAAAATCGAAAACAAAGGACGACAAGTGTCAACTCAAGTTTTAAGCCAACACACAAAATAACTTCCCAAATCCTAATTTCCCATCTCAATGCCCCAAAGGTTAGCACAAACAAAATATGGTGAGTCACTCCCAAATCATCTACTGTGGTTCAAGGAAGCTTGGTCTAACAAAATAAAACACAAAGTCACAAATGTCTTAGCAACCTACAAAACTCATTGGGTTTTACGAGACGAAATTCGATCACAATTTTCTACTCACAGGCCAAATTGCAATTCTTCCTCCATCAACTACCAATCCAATTAATGACTCAAACCTAAGTGTAACTTTACACTCACACCAAAAAGCTCTCAGCCAAGTCTCACAAAGAAGCGAGCTACACCCATGCAATGCGGTCCACGAGGATGACTTCCCGGCACAACAAGCCTCAATGATACTAGTCTACCTAGAACTAAATACGCAACAATGAAACAAGTAATCCATATTCGCATCATTACTCAACCAAGAACAAGGTGCACAATTACGAACTAACAATTCAAGCTTAGTCCTCTACATAGCATTACCAAGTAAGATTAAGGAATTACTCACATGTCTCATCTTGTAAAAAAAAAAATTCCCCATTTTCATTGAAATTTTCTTTTCTTTCATACAAAATTTTTGCAAAAAAAAGCTCAAGCTGACACCAAGTACAATAAAAGATTCTCCCTATTCTCAAGTACAATTCATTAGTTTTGTAAGTGTTTTCCAAAGACAAACAAGTGTGTTTACAACAACAACGTTTTCAATCCCAACTTTGCCATCCAAGGCCATAACACTAGGAAATTATTTGTTTTCTCAACATGATAACTGGTGAACCTCACCGTCACCTAACAATACCCATCACTCCTACGGTGATGTCATAGCTCAATCACAACATTTTTATAACAATTTATAAAATTTACAACTGTGCTGACAAAAGATAATACACATACAACTTTAAAAAAAAAATAAAAAATAAGAGACTCATTCCTTTATAATCACCATCGCAATTTGTCAATCAAATATTTGTGCAAGTACACTCACAAAATCATAGTTCCTTCACATTAACTCAAAGGATTTTCACACAAACAAAACAACACACGGCACACCACACCCATACAAGCGAAACTCAATTCTCTCAAGTGTAACCTAAGACACTCCGCGATCTTACAACTTCTTGCTCAAAACTAAGACAACTCCCGAGGGGACTACTTGTCACCCAATTTTGGATAATGACAACCAACTCAACAACCCACAACATTCGATATCAAACACTAACATTCACCCGACACTGCTCACCCTTATATGGGGTTTAACACATTTTCGCATCACTAGTGAATCCATGTCGGACTCTTCAAGACCAAACACACTATGACCACTCTCTCCTAACATTTCCCTCCTATAACTCATTCCACAATTCTTATTCATAAGTCAACTCATTATACATTCATGCCTATGTGGCAATCAAACACTTCAGTTTCCATTATGCACAAAAGACTAGTAGGATCAACGACAAACCCACTACTCACCCAAATCCCAACACACAAGACAATCAGCATAAGCATTACTCTCATCACCAAGAGACACAAATCTCACACTCTCTCAGGAATATCCCTAACACCTTACCAAGTAGCTCTCATCGATTCCATAAAATTTTAATGGATTGCACCACCGCAAACCATACACACTTAGAATAAAATGACTCCACCCACTCTACATTTCTAAATTAGTCACAACAACACCCAAATTGTTCATTTCTGACAAACATCTCAACTCAAAATACGGCTCACAAGCCATCACATGCTCGGTCCATGAAACTACGAACAAACATATAACAATACTAGGATTACCAACCCCAACCATGACTTACCAATTATGGAAGTTCAACATTCATTATATGTCCAAATCATTAGGGTAAACAAACGAATACACATACAAACAAGTAGTCATGATGTCTCAGCATCCAATAACACGTTGAGTGCAATAATCAAAATGACCAAAACCACTCCACTACACTCTAACATTATCTCTATCCCTGCTTGGATTACTAAAACTAGCTCTGCTCCCACAGAGGTTAACGACACCTAGTATGGCTAGACTAATTACACCTAGAGTAAGTAGGTGGTCCTCTATTCTATGACTAATTTGACGAAGTCTGGGTTGATTAGAACTCCTAAAGGACGAGTCAAAGAAGCAAACGTAGTCTGAGGTGGAAACTGCGCTTGTTACTGAAATCTGGCCTGTCTCTAGCTCTTACTAAGCCTAATGCACATTTGAACAGTAGAGATAGTTGATATGACCTCCTCATTATCCTGACCAACACCTAAAACCATGTACTCCATGTGGGCGCCGCCTCCACGAGTGTGTAATAATTCCTATACATGCTCGCAGCAACCATTCCCCGAATGTCATCACAACCTTTTCTGGAATTCAATACAATGGCACTTCTTCATTGTCACCAACTCTGGAGCGAATCTAGACAAACAAGTGAGCTGCGCTTCAAACTAAACTAAAGGAGCTATGCCACGGCACAACTCAACAAATTGTGTCCTCAATCTTTTTTGTGCAAAATGAGGGAAATACTTGGCCTTTTTATTGAATGGAGTTTTCAAAAATAGTTTTTTGAGTTTTAATCATTTTTTTTTCAACTTTTTAGATCTACTTAATCTTGATGTATTTAAAAATTATAAAATTGGTATAAAATTTTTTAAAAAATCCATTGAATACAACAAAATATGCAAATGTACTTGATTTTCATATATATATATATATATATATATATTTGTATTTGGTGAATTTTTTTAAGTTTTTTTTTTTCACAAATATTATATTTTGTAAGTGTATCTAGATTAAGTGTATCCAAAAAATAAAAAATTTGTGTAAATATTATATTAAAAAAAATCATTTACAAACAAGTCTTATTTTGTAAACTTCAGCAGTGCTATATCCACACAATTTATTTCCCCTTCCCCCCCCCCCCGGGTGCGCGTGCCCCCCGATTCCCCTAATGAGGTGGTGAGACAAAATGCATGTAAAGAGAGTTCTGAGAGAATCTTTGAATGTGGGCCAATTTTTCGAATTTTGCTTGCCACGTCATTAGGGAGATTGTGAGGAAAAGAAATTGTGTGGATGAATCATTTTTTAAGTTATATATACATATGTATCTGTATTATATGGGGTTTTAGGTTTTGAATGGAATAAAAAAATAGTAGTAACTAATCATATCCCTCTTTTTCTCTATCCAAAGCAGTAAAGTTTGGATAACTTAAAAAGTTCATTTTCGAGAGTTTGAAAAAAAGTCCAACAAAGTAGATGTTAGAAAAATTGGTTTTTGACCTATAATTTTGGTTAAGTTTAAGCGAAAATAAAAGTTGGACCTATATGCCTTTTTAGGTGGGTCCAAGTGATGACGTGTACTATGCCATGTGGTGATCAACACCTTGAAGTTGGTTTGTTAAAACCATTAATGGGTGGATAAGAAATTGACACCAAAGAGAGCTCCATGAATATGGAAAGTCTTGGTGCAATAAATGTGTATTCGACATTGCTAGAAGAGAAAAGTTTGGTTTATATAGCCCAAGTTGGCATTTGGGTTTGGGCCCCAAAGGCACTCAAGTTTTGTAAGAGAAGGAGTTATGGACGGGCTTGTGCTTGGACCCAAGACTATGGACAAGTGGATTATGCACAAAAAAAAAAAAACACATACACACACACACACTTGCGCGTTGCCACTGCTTGGCTGTGTTGTGCTCAGGCTTGGATTCTGATTCTGGTGTGCTTAATTGGTCCAGGCCATATCTTATATTTTTTAGCCAAATTCATTTGAATTTTTGTCCAAAAACTTGTGGGAAAATTTTACTTTTGAAATTTGAATTCAAAATAATTTCGAAATGACCCTAGCATTTTTGAAACATTACAATTTCATCCCTTTTCCTAGACTAGTGCATCTGCTCACTTTCTTTTTTTTCACTAAACAGTCATAAAAACTCAAAGGCACTAGTGCGAGGGTGAATTTTGTCTAAAGAATAGTGTTAAACACTAGACTCCATCACTTCAAATTTTTGTTTATTCTGAAATTTCATTTCTGTAAATTTTTGATTTATTATTACTTTTGTTATTAATTAATTTTAGTTTATATTTTGGATTAATTTATTTATTCCAAAATATATTTTTTGTTCCATTTTTAATTTACACTTAAGATTGTCCAACAATCTTAAGATAGAATTCTACTTTCAATCTTTTTGTGTGTATTCATACTTAGGGCTATGAATGAACTAAACTGTTCACGAACAGATTCAGCTCGGCTCGTTTAACGAGCCGAGCTCGAGCTCGAGTTGGAATAAGTTTGGCTCATCAAGCTCGACTCGTTTATCTTTATTTAAATTATAGTATAAATACATTATTTATATATTAAATAATATTAAAAAAAATCTTATCGAGTCAAGTCAAGCTGAGTTGAGCTTGAGTTTCATTAATATTAACGAACCAAGCTAAATTCGAGCCCAGTTACTTATCGAGCTAGTTCGAGCTCAATAAATGAGCTCGATAAGCAAACGAGCGGAGCTCGAACTCAGTAAAGCTCGGCTTGGCTGAGCTGAACTCGTTTGCAGCCTATTCATACTATTTCTAATTTGTGTAATCAGAAAAGATGACTACTGAAGAGAATGCTTCGGGTACTAGCAATGTCAATTTTATGGGATTTTTTTCTCAATTGTATTGTACTCTGATCTATCAATCTCAATTTCAATCTCTTTGCATATTTTGTTTTGGAATTGATTTAGGGGATTGTATTTACTTTAAATTTTTTTTTTGGGTATATTTTTTTATTGATGCTTATTTTAGGACTTATTTCTCCTTTGGGTTGATATTTGTAATTTTATTTTGATATATTAGCTTAAACTTGTGAGATTTTTTTAGGGAGGTAGCACGTGATCAAATTCAAAATAGGAAAAGCCAACCTATTTAAGTTTTCTACCATTGTGTGATACTAGTCCTTTTGTTTTTTTTCCCCACTTGTAGGTATTATAAAAAAAATTATATTATGTTACTTGATTGTTTTTTTATTATATGAGATGAAAAAAAAAAATTGAAAATACTAGAATTATGTTAGAAAGTTAATAAAATTTAAAAAAATACTAATGTAAATATTAAAAATACATAAATAAAAAATGTGTAGACTTTAATAATATATAACTCTAATTTAAAAAAATGTGTATCTCATTAGGTTTAATTTTGATCTATAAAATTAAAATTTATGCATGAGATGTAATTTTAGTAGGTGTTTGGAATATCTTATAAAAGATAAAAAGTTAAAAATTATTAAAAGGAAATAAAAATGTTAACATTATTCATCAAAACCAAGGGGCGGGAAAACAACAACGCTAGTCAAAGACAAAAAGACCGAAATGCCCCGTTTTTGAACAGGAAACATGTATTAAAAAAAATGTACATATCTTCTCAAGTATCCCTGCTCAGTGCCCACCACACAATGACAAATCAGTCCGTACTGGCCATCACGTGAGTCACTGACAGTACACATAGGGGGAATAGGGATAATATGATAATTTGCATATTTGTTATAATATTATAATGCAGGTTTTTTCATAAAAAATTAAAAAATTATCTTAAATGATCATCTTTTTTTCTCCTAATTTTTTTAGTCAAAAAAAAAATTTTTAAAATGCACTTATATAGATCATCCCAAACAATTCCTTAATTTTTTAAATAAATCCAAGCTGTAACACTTGGATTGTGTTTGATTGAGGGATAAGGGGGATTATTTACTGTGCAGATTGTAATCCGGGACAATCATCCAATGTTTGTTTTTTTTTTAGTTCGCCGAACATAAAGTCTAATTGGACTCCTTATCCCCCGTATGGGAGATTATACTATCTTAGAGGGGTGTGGGACAATTTGGGAGGGATTATTTACTGTTGGGATTAGATGGTGAAATATCCATTTTGACCCTCTACTATTTAATTATGTATTATATTTAGTAAAATTTAATAAAATTTAAATGTCTCAATTTAAAAATAAAATAATTTTATTTAACTTTTTATTGATGTTTTATTTATTTTTTTTTAAAATAATTTTTTATAGACATTTTATTGATATTTTATTTTAAAATTTTGTTTATATTTTATTTAATTTCATTATTTAAATGTTAATAGATGTTTTCTTTAATTTAATTGTTTAATTATTATTATTTTTAAAAACAAATTTATTTAAAATTTTAATTAAAAAAATAATATAAATTTTTATTGATATTTTATTTATTTATTTATCTAATTAAAAAAATTATTTAATTGTGTAAAAAATAAAATAAATTTTTTTATTTAATCTAGCTAAAAATAATTAAAATATTAAAGATATATTTAATATTGCTATTACTTAGTAAACAATTAAAAAAAGGTAAAATAGTCTTTTGTTCATTTATCCTATCCAGTCCGATCAACTAAACGTTAGATTCACTAAAAATAGTTATTTTCAGACATCTAATCCCATGAAAAAACAAACACAAAGATACATATCCAATCCAATCAAATAGTCCGAGAGATTCACTGTCTCAGAACTCAAGTCTGATGGATTCTAATCTCCTTTATCCAGTCCGTCCAAACAAACACACCCTTGGTTGACAGACTTGTTTTAGAAAATTAGTTAAAAGTTAATTTTTTAATTTTTAATTTTTTTTAAAAATGTGTAAAAAAATAAAAAATAATAATGTAAGTCAAAATAAATTAGAAATCAAAAAATGGCTTTCACGTTCCAAATCAGGCCTAATAAATAACAACAAATCGAACGCCGTTGTTGTACAAGTCTGCTTCTCCATTGTCTTGGCGTAAACGAATCGAATCGAAAAACGATCGCTTTGGAAGACATTCCTTGTGGAATAGAGGAAACCCAAACTTTCTCTCTTCTCTGTCGTGTTTGACTCAAAAGCCCTAAACACCTCTCCTTGATTTTCAATTGAATATTGACAATATTCACAATCACTCTATTCTTCTCTCTCTCTCTCTCTCTCTCTCGATTTTGACAGCTTTTGGATCAATCAGACACAGTCTGCGTAACCCAATTCTTGAATTCGATTTCCTTTCTGTTTCGTCTTTGGTAATTGTTTCTATTCTACAAAGAAACTCTTTCACGTTTTGGGCTTCTTGGGGTTGTTGTAATGTTGTTTCGTTGTTTGAAATTCGCAGAGACCAATCGGAGTAGCGCGAGTCTTGCCATGGCCAAAAGCTCCTTCAAGCTCGAACACCCCTTGGGTATCTTCTTTTTTCTCTTTTCTATCTACCCATCTTCTTGAAAATACCCATTACTTTTGTGGAATTTTTTTTTAAAAGGGGGGGGGGGGGGGGGGGGGGGGGGGGGGTGTTTGTTTGTTGCTTGTTTGGATTGTCTGCTTCTTTAGCTTTTTCTGGATAATAGTTGTGATATATATCGATGATTTTGGTAGAAGGATCCTTATGATTTCTTGTGATGCTATTATGACTTGTATGTTGGAATTGTATTTCTGGTGAATTTGTTACTCTTCATGGGATTTATCTGGTTTTTTTGGTCTGGGGGGCGCTAATTGATTCATTAAGGTTACACTTTGTTGGAGGACACTGAATGTCATCATGAGATTTAATTTTGTATGGTTTTATATTCTAGAATTGTGGCAGTCTCTTGCACACCGTTTTAAATAGTGGTATCTGGAGACAAATCGGTATCAATCACGGTGTAGTGATATTGGGATTGTTGGGTGACATCTATCGGGAATTGGGGGACATGGTTGTAAAATTTTCAAAATTATTTACAACTCCTCTCAAACTCTTATACATAAATTTAATTTGTTATGTTTTAATTAATATATGGAAATGTAGAATCAGATTTTACTTATTGGATTTATGAACGAAAATTACAAGCCAAATCAATTTATCACGCTTTAACATGTGGTGGTGAGTTTAATGAATACAATTTAGTCAAATGAATCCGACATTGCCTGCATAAGGATTGCCTCCATAAAAAGCCTTATGGAATTCGTCAAACTATAAAAGCAAGCTTTATGCATTGTTTTGAAAGGCAATGCTTTGAATCCCACATTGGTCAGAGAGTGAGCGAGGAGGTATTCCACAATGTACAAAAGAAAGCCTTAGGATTCTTCAACAAATCAATGCTCTTGGTATCCTTGTCGATATGTGTGGAACATATGGTGTGCCACTACTCATAGATTTAGCGATGAATTTTTTTTTTTTTTTTTAATCCATGCCACATATTCGTAGTTTATGTGCTAATGGAATTTCAAGAGTTAAATTTTTGGAACACAAAAACTTATTCGAGTGTTGACTGAACCTGAACGGGATCAGTTTACGAGAGACTTAGTAATTTATCCAGAGCAAACTGGTTTGTGAGACAAACCGGTCAGTTCTTACTTAAAGAATTTGTAGTCACACTAGTATTCCAGTGAGTATCTAAATTGGGAAGCCAAAAACATAGAAGTTCCTATGTAGACTATGCTTGTAGTGGTCACTTTTGAAGCACCTCCAGAAAGACGTTATTGGAGGCTTTGCGTGTCTTGCTGGTAATCTTGATTAGATTGCTAGCATAACATCTACATGGTACTTTGGGTTTAGCATAAAATCTACACCCAAGAATTTTGACCCTTGCTTCAATTTGTGTTGCACGGACTCTTCTACGTCCCTCAGTGTACCTTGTGTCACTGGATGTGAATGGCAAGGTGATGTGGGATGTGTGTCAAACACCCATACCCAATTTAGACACTTGGGTTCTCTTACAATATTCAATTTCTTATCTAAAAATATTATATAATATGCAACATATGCAAGTGTTTAATATGTGTCCCCATACTTAACTTTTTTTATGCATATCCTAATATCCTAGGATTTAGGGTTAGGAAGATTTGTCTCTTGGACATGCACTTGCAGCCACACCCAATACTTGTATCAAAGTCCATATAACATAAGGATTCAATCCTAATGGGATCAAAAAATTATAATGTGGATCAAACAATGGTAATGACACCCTTTTTTTTTTTTAAACCTGTGAAACATGTAATAATGTGCTCCACCAAGAATGAAAAAGAATAGATCATTATATGAAATTTATTGATGTTTACTATCAGTTACATTAATGAATCAAGGGGTATCTACACTGTGGACTTAGAAATTTTAAAAATTAATTTTTTAAAGGCAAATCATGTCGCTGCTTCTATTAATTGCACTTTCCTCTATGAGGAAAGCTTTCTTCTCTTCATTCTTTTTTCTTAATTTCTCTTGGTTCAGTATGTTCTTTTATTTGATTGGAAGGAGTAAAATATTTTGTTCCCTATCCTTATATATATATATATATATATGTATATATTGCCCATTCATTTGTTGTTATTTTTTTTGGTTTACTACATGTTAGAGAGGAGGCAGGCGGAGTCTGCTCGCATCAGAGAGAAGTATCCCGATAGAATACCAGTAAGATGACTTTTTCTTTTAAGTTAAGAGTAGTGAATGCCGCAGGCAATTTACTGCTTTGATGATGTTTTTCTCTTACAATTTATTTTTCCATGTAGGTAATTGTGGAGAAGGCTGAAAGGAGTGACATTCCTGACATTGATAAGAAGAAGTATGTTACATTATTCTTCTTTCGTAGCCTCTTTTGTGATCATTACCTGGAAGTAATTGTAATTGTTCATTATTTTTTATTTGTTGTTCAAGTTATTATTCAGCATCATTCTGTTTTTTGGTCTCCATATACCAATATTGGTTTTGCCTTCTATATATTGATTACTTATTGCAGAAACTTTCAACTCCGGATTATTATATTTTAACATTTACAACTAGGAAGTAGTCGTTCATAGAATTACATTGGTATTCTTTGATTTTTATTTCAAATTCAAATCTATGTCATAGTCGGTGCTACATTCTTGGCTGCATGTTATAGCCTTTCTTCTCTGTCCAGAATTTGATGAATACTGGTAGAATGTTTGTGCTTTATTCAAACATGCGTTGACCATTGCTAGAAAACATTGTGTAATTAGCTGCATATTTCTACTTAACGACGATTGTGTCAGTACAAAATAAATCTTGGAAGGTTTCAATAGTGTATTTGTGGAAGTTGCATCTAGTGGGAGAAGATTGGTGTGGCATTATTACTGAATAGTGATGAAGGTCAAACTAGGTGAACTAGTGGTGGGTGGTAGGTGAGGCAGTTGAAGGTGTGAATCTCTCTCTCTCTCTCTCTCTCTCTCTCTCTCTCATGAGGGTTTGAGCTTGTCCAAGTATCCTTGAGATTTTGAAGTTACTGCTCTTATGTACATGAAACATCATTCATTGTTTCTAGGCAAATGGAAGATGTTAAAAAGCTATTTCTTAACTGATCTGCATTCTGTTTTGTAGAGACAAACATAAATAAAGTGATTCAGGATGAAATTGTTTAGAGGGTTGGTCGATAAATTAGTCTTCTTTCTTCTGTAACATTTTTCGGTGTGTATGAACAACTATTTTTTTTGTTTTGCCATACGATAGGATGTTAGGGGGTTAGTAAGTTAGATTACAATGAAAGGGTCGCAGTTGCTCCATCAACTCGTATGCTGAACCTCTGACCTTCTCACTGTCCCAAGGAACAGCTACATGGACCACTCCACTGGGCCAACTGCCCTGTCCAGATGAACAACTGTTACTACATGCTAAATATAAATGTTGTTAGATGTCGAAACAGCTATTTATTTTACTGGTAATATTTGCCTGATTCAGGATCCTGGAACACTTGTCCATGCTTGCAATTCAATATTTCTTTAGTATTTGTTTCATCATGTTCACGTGTATTCTTGCTTTTAACAATATGTTGATGGAGAAGAGTTGTTGGTCGAATGATTCAGGCGGTAAATGTTCTTGTGCCACTTTTTTGTCATGAATGCAGATATCTTGTCCCTGCTGATTTGACTGTCGGGCAGTTTGTTTACGTTGTTCGGAAGAGGATTAAGCTCAGTGCTGAGAAGGCTATTTTTGTCTTTGTCAAGAACACGCTCCCTCCCACAGGTAAGGGGATTTTTAATCTCTTTGAATATATTGGTAGTGTTGTCCCTGCTGATTCAAAAGTTGGAAAGTTTGTTCACAAGTTGCTTTTGTAATGTATCTTCTGTTGCTACAGCTGCCTTGATGTCTGCAGTTTATGAGGAAAACAAGGATGAAGATGGGTTTCTGTACATGGCTTACAGCGGTGAGAACACATTTGGCTCCCTCTAAAAATCCCGAACTGATGACAATTTTTTGTAAATAAAACTCCTCCCAAGTGTAAATTCTCAGCTGTCACGTTTTTAAGCCTACGGTGTCTGACCATTTACCCTACTCTTAATCTGGATGAATGGTATTAACTTTGATGCCAAATGGATTTGATTATAAGTGGTTTGCTCTTACAGTTTGGATTTGAATGGATGAAATTGCATTTTAAGTAATGTTCCAATTTGTTTTTTAGTTGGATGTTGAAGATATTTTTCAGGTAGAATTGATTTTCATTTGTTCTCAGTTGCTTCTGATGTAAAGTTTGTTCTCTGCGTATCTGGTAATGATACTGGAATGTGTTCTTTTCTTATTTTTGAAGCAAAACATTTGATATGTTGTTTTCTGGAGGGAGTATTGGAATATTCTTTCTCCCCAAATCAAGGAAAATATTGACAATTTGCTGGGTGAAAGTTATTAAAGTGACTTTCAATTTTTGGAGAAATTCTGCTTGTTATTGTTTTTGTCTTTTTTGTTTTCATTTTTCGAAAATAGAAACAATGAGAAGTCTAGAAAATGCCATCGTATTCATTTTTGTGCGAAAACAGAGTTGTAAATTTAATAGAAACTTATATTTTTTAAAAGAAAGAAAATGCATCATGCATTTGTAAAGAAGTATAACTTGTATGAAAGTTATGATTTTTTATGAAAAAAGTTATGAATGTCTGGTTTTTGTTATGACATTTTGGAGTTACAAAAGATGTGGCGTTTTTTATAGTTTTGCGATGATATTTTGGGTAAAAAAATTATTGTTTATGTTACGAAATGTTGTAAAAAGTTATGAAGGTCCTATGATATGTAGGAATGCATATTGTAGCCTCTCCCAACAGCAAAATATGTAACTGCACTGCACAAGCTTTATTTAGGATTGACTTTTTAACTTTTTTTAGAATGGTAAAAAAACTAATATTGTGTATGAAAATTTGCAATGATTAGTTGCATTTTTACGAGTAAAATTGATGTGACATTTGATTTTCTTTTTAACTATTTTAGTCCAAAAAAATTGCCTTTTTCAATTCCCGAAAGAGGCCATGAGGATAATCTTCTTTTGAGTTTTTAATGTCAACTGATTAAGTTGTGTTTTTAAAACACAGTTTGTAAAAAGTTGAACCATTTTTTCTACTCAAAAAATCAAATGTTTGCAAAAACATGTTTATGATGAGATACATTCATACACATGGATCATTTGAGGCTGAAGGAATACAAATTTGTCATACAAAAGATACAAAAACATATAAAGAATATTCCACAAAATACAAAACAGCAACTAGCATTATTCATTTGAGGGTGTTTTTTTCTTCTGGCATTGGTTCTTGATCCATTTGATGCCATTGCATGTCCCACTCTTCACCTTTTGTGCCCCTGCCATGGCCACTGCTTTGGCTTTTCCGAGTCCTACAGAAGAGCCCGTCTTTTTGTCGCTGCCCTTGTCTCCGATGGCCTTCTTGTTATCTTCTCCTTCCATAGCACCGATGCCACCTGCTCCCCATTGATCCGCCCAGCTCGGTGCCTCAGTTGCCATGCTTCCTTCCTTCCTTTCTTCACTCTTTATTCAATTGCTGCACTGATATTTGTACAGATAAAATCTTTAGTCTAACAACAAATTTTATAAAACACAAGCAAATTAATTAATCGTTCAATGAAAATTCTGAATTTGCTTTTTTCTTGGCAATCCTAAGGCTTATATGTTTGTTTCTTTCAAATCTCCTTATTGAAAGGGCTGCTTTGGAGAAAATATGATCCAATTGAACAAGAAAACAATCTGATCTCTGTCCAAAATATGATATGATGAACAATATAGAGAAATGCAAGAATCAGCTTAAAGATCATGGAAATATTTGCTGTTAAAACATCAAGAACAATCTGAGAGAGAGAGAGAGAGAGAGAGAGAGAGAGTACCTGGCTGTGAGTACTCAACTTGACAGATAGCTGTGAATTTGGGTTTGGTGACGGAGAAACTTAAGAAGAAAACATGTTAAAAAGAGAGTAAATAGAAAACAATTTAGAGATGAAAGCTGTTTAATCAAAGGCTGTGGGCATGTGGGATAGGCTGTCCTTTATCCTTTTTTTCCACTTTCTTAAAAGGACATGCCAACTCACTTGTTTACCAACTCCACAAGCAAAACTTTGTTCCCATTTTTTTTGTTTCTTTTATTATTTTCAATATATATAAATAAAATACTCTGTTTCTTTAGTAGTTAAACTGCCAATTATGGATCTTCACCTGAAAATGAGGAGCCGTTCCTCAAGCCCGGGGCATCTCGCCCCCCGCCCGCTTCCAACTAAAACAATCACTTGGCTAGGGTCTGGAATTCGTTGAATTTGGAGTTCCAACTTCGAATTAAAGAACTCTTAAGTCGTCTATTGAAAAATAAAAGGTCTGAACCAAAAAAGAGTTGAGACGTGAGAAAAATGAAGGGAGAGGGTGGATAGTTATTTTCTAAGTTAGAATGATCTATACCTTTCAAGCTTGAACGGATAATTGTGAATTTTCCAACTACCCTATTAAAGTTGGAACTCTAAATTTAGTGAATCCAAATTTGGGATGGTTGATGATATGCTCTTATTCCAAGTAAATTTTTATTTTTATTTTTCAAATGGGTTGGTGAGTATTAGGTTTATTTGATTGATTAATTTTGTTAATTTAATTGACTAATATCCTTTGTGAGTATAGGTTCTCATGATATTGACTTTAAATTGCTAATATCATCATCATAGTATGTGGATGTAGATTATAATTTTGGTCTTTTCCTTTTTGATGACTCTATGTAAGATTTAGTATTTTCACAAATTCTTTGTAGGGGTTTATCGAGGTTGAATTCTTGTTCGAATTTTCCTACAATGAGTTTCTTTAACCTAATCGAGTGGTGGAGAGGGATCTCAGGACAAGGGAATGGACAATTGAATAAAAAGATCTCCAGTCTTATCCTATATTCTGATTTTCTCTTATTCTCTTGTCCCAAATCACTTCTCTACCACATATTAGATCTCTTTGGCCTCCTATAAGATGGAGATGAGCAGAGACGAGAGGATTGGGAATATTTGAACGGGTACAGTAGATGGACCCCTTCAGTACACACCCTTGTGTATCATATGCACCTTATTACGTATTTTTCTGATACATGTTATGTATTTTTGTGATAAATGTTACGTAATCTTTTAGTAAAATTAAAAATGCATAACATTTATCAAAAAAAAAAAAAAAAAAATTGTAATAAGGTGCCTATACTGAAGACATTTCCCCGGTGGGTTGAGTAAATATTAACTACTGGTGTGGAGATATACCCTAGGAAATAACCAACTTAGCATGTCCATTCTTCCATTTTTGTATGCCTTTCACAATTATTTACTTCAATTCAAAAAACCAGGCTTAAGTAGTCTTCTTGCTCTTCTTTTCAACACCATATCTACATGATGATAATTTTGTTTTTCTTTGAAATGTAGTTGGCACCAATGAGGGATCAATTAAAGATAATTGACATTATAGAGTACCAATTTGCTACAGCACTAGTTGCATATGATGTGGCTTCAACTATACCATGTTTGTCACGAATGTTGGAAAAATGGTTTGTGAAACCATAACTTTAGGCCAACTTTGAACCTAAATTGAGATGGGCTCCGAACACTGATTGAGATGTGTCCAGGTGGAAATGCATTCTTTGTCAAGTGATGATTCACTTCGTCTATATGGTTGTTCAAACCGTTTTCTGAGTGAATGCGAAATTAATTCCGAAAGAAGCTTCGGCAACACGGTAGTTGAACAAATTCAAATTGAATTCGTCTCTAGTTTCGTCTAGAAACGCCGAAGTGTTCTAATAGAAATTCAATTTCAATTGTGATTTGGTTTCTCCTTCTTCTAGGAGCATCTATCAAATTCTTGATAGAGGTTCATTCCGTGAAGGTCAATTTTATAGCCGAATTTGGAACAGTTTGTTCACCGTATTTCTAGAGAATTCTCGGAGTTGAATCATCGAAATTCTAACAGATTTGGAGTTGTTTACACCACCATCTCAAGTCTATAAATACCCCACTCTTCCTAAGTTGTTGTCGAGATGAAATTTGTATCGAATTACAATCTAAATTAGTCATAGTTGCGTCGAATTTTTTGGAATTTCTACTCTATTTTCTTCATCATCATTCATTTCTGAGTCTTTGAGTCAGAGAGAGTACAACACAAGTTTGGTTCGCCATATCTGGGATCGTTGTGCTGCAGTCTTAGATTCTAGTCGTTGTATCTTGGGAGGTTGGCGCCGATAACCCGAGCACATCAGTGGCGGCGAATTAAACCTTAAGGAAATTATGTCCAACACAAGCCCCATCTAATTTTGGTATTGTCTTGTTTTGTGTTACAATTTCCAGTTTAATATTCAGTATAATTTTCTTGCATATTAATTTGTTTGTTTGAAGTATCGTTGTTGCGTTTTATTACTCTATTTCTGTCTGAAATAATTCCAAAATTTTCTACTCTATTTGGTTCAAACCAAACCCACAATCACTTATTCACACTAGTGCTCACTTTGTAAGTGAATTAAATTACATCATTTATAATAATTTCCAACAATCTTAAAGTTTAATTTTATCTATATTTGTGTTGGAAAATTGTTTTTTCTGAGAAAAAAAAAATACAAGTTTATTTGAGCAGAAAATTCGTAAATATTTAAAATCTTTGGGTTAAGGGACAACCAAATTATGTGTAACTCATGTATCACTAAAGGAAATTATTTCTTACCTAGAGATTATCTCTTACCCATTTCTATGATAAGAAAAGTGAGACCTGCATCGTTTATAGGGCGAGCTTTGCTTTTAATGACTCTTCTAAACTTGAATGTTCAAGTTGGAGTATAGCAAGATACTCTTCATAAGCGATGTTACCTATATGAGTGTGAACTGGGTCAATTCTATGAGAATTGATAAGGTTAAATTCTCTAGAGCGCTCATGAATACCAAGCATTGTTCAAGGCCATAATGAATACAACCATGATAACCAAGTTGTGTTGATGGTGCACTGTGTATAGCCTATTGTCTTGGTATACACAAACAGCTGAACAGTTCAAGGCATCGTATCCACTAGTTAGCCAGTATGTCGATAAGCTTTCACTAGGGAAGGTTCAAAGCCAAAAGCTACCTATCTCGATACAATGTGTTACTTTTATGTACTCTGTCTTAGTTTGCATGTTGTTGCATGTTCGTCGTCGTCAATTCCATTCATATGGGGGATTGTTGAAAAAATGGTTTGTGAAACCATGATTTTAGGCCAACTTTGAGCCTAAATTGAGATGGGCTCCGGACACCGATTGAGGTGTGTCTGGATGGAAACACATTCTTTGCCAGGTGGTGATTCACTTCGTATATATGGTTTTTCAAACCATTTTCCGAGTGAATGCGAAATTGACTCCGAAAGAGGCTTCGGCAACACAGTAGTTGAACAAATTCAAACTGAATTCGTCTCTGGTTTCATCTAGAAACTCCGAAGTGTTCTAATGGAAACTCAATTTCAATTGTGATTTGGTTTCTCTTCCTTCTAGGAGCATCCATCAAATTCTTGATAGAGATTCATTCGGTGAAGGTTAATTTTACAACTGAATTTGAAATAGTTTGTTCACCGTGTTTCTGGAGAATTCTCGGAGTTGAATTGTCGAAATTCGAACAGATTTGAGGCTGTTCACACCACCATCTCAAGCCTACAAACACCCCACTCTTCCTAAGTTGTTGTAGAGATGAAATTCGTA
The DNA here is from genome assembly GCA_025200525.1 of Camellia lanceoleosa. Lineage (NCBI taxonomy): Eukaryota > Viridiplantae > Streptophyta > Magnoliopsida > Ericales > Theaceae > Camellia > Camellia lanceoleosa. Next base: position 112,403,018 of record CM045765.1, on the reverse strand, counting down.
TCAAATTACAATCTAAAGTAGAGTCATAGTCACGTTGAATTTTTTGGAATTTCTACTCTGTTTTCTTCATTATCATTCATTTCTGAGTCTTTGCGTCAGAGAGAGTGCAGCACAAGTTTGGTTCGCCATATCTGGGATCATTGTGCTACGGTCTTGGATTCTAGTCGTTGTATCTTGGGAGATTGGCGCTGATAACCCGGGCACCTCGGTGGGGGCGAATTAAACCTTAAGAAAATTGTGTCCTACACAAACCTCGGCTAATTTTGGTATTGTCTTGTTTTGTGTTACCATTTCCAGTTTAATATTTAGTATAATTTGTTGGAACAATCTTCTGTGTAAATAAAATAAATTGAAACTAAATCAAACAAAATAAAATAAACACTTACAGAATTTATTTTGTCGAACCAAATGAAAAATAAAAAACTAAGTCGAGTGTGTGACACTCTATCCTTAAGACAGATTCGCCATGCTACGGTGCTTACAGTTATGTGGTGTCTATCTCCCCGGATGCATTAATCTTCACAAAATTGTTGTAGCACTCCAAACAAATTTGTACGGCGAACCAAACCTGTGTTCTATACTCTCTTTATTTTTTCCTAAAATTATTATAAAGAATGTATGCAAAAGTGCAGAATTTAAGACAGCACAAACTGAAATTTCAGACTGTTTTTTCATCCCTCAACACTGCTGGAATGATCTGTATTTATAGGAAAAATTCACAGCCCCAAACAGGTGCTGTTTGTCACTGAACAGGTACAAACTAGTGTCAACAGATACTGTTTTGAAATTCAAACAGATTCAGAGCAGTTATATAACTGAATATGTCTGTTGCTTCTTGGAACAGTTTTTCAAACAGTTTGAAAATATATCCGTTGCTGGAACAATGTTTTAAACTGTTGAAACAATTTTTAAAAACTGTTCGGAAGAGATACAACTTTAGGAAAACAAAATTTTGAATTTAAATAAATTTTTGTCCAAAAAATTAATATTAGAACTGACCCGACCCACACCCAGCATGGCTCGGATGGTGACGGCGGCATGCGCGTGGTGGTGGTTTGGGCTAAAGTTCACTTTGTCCATAACTCCTCCCTCCTACAAACTTGGGGTGCCCATTGGGGCCCAACCCAAGTGTTGTAGGCTAGAGCTTATATATACACAAAAAGCTCTCTTAAAGTTTCAATATGGGACAACCCATTTCAAAGAAACCCATATTTACTTCTTTAACCATCTATTCACGAATCCGAAAACGACGTCAAGTGCCCATTCACTCATAAATGGTTTTGACTAACCGTCTTCACCGTGTAACTTACCATACGGCAAGGAACACATCATCTCTTTGAACCCACCTCAAAAGACGTTTGGGGCCCACTCCATTTTGGGCGCAAAATCGGCCCAAAATAAGCCTAATAAACCAAATTTTCCAACATAATTTTCTTGCATATTTGTTTGTTTGGAGTATGTTGTTCTGTTTTATTACTTTATTTCTGTTTGAATTAATTTCAAAATCTTCTGCTCTGTTTGGTTCAAATCAAACCCACAATCACTTATTCACACTTGTGCCCACTTTATAAGTAAATTAAATTTATAATAATTTCCCAACAACAGATGCACCTGCACTAGTAGCCTATAGTCCAGTTCTTTTGAGTCATTTTATAAAATAAAATAAAAAAAGGTCACACAAACTCCGGAAAGATGGTTGGTAGGTAACCTTTGCTCCTCTTTTTTTAGTGGAGAGGTTGATTTCCATGACTGCGGGCGGATAGCACTTGCCATCATGCCAGGTCACAACATTTTCACCAAAAAAAAACGTCATTGTATAATTTGCCCCTCAATCATGCAGCAATTCTATTCAATGTGACCACCCATCCAGGTTACCCAAACCTAATCATCATCAGACTCCCTAACTCCATTAAAGAATTAAATATTTTTAATTTCTACATGAGCGCTATGAGCAAATTATAACACAAAGCTAAAAAAGACGCAATGAACAAACATAGAAACAGAGTGAAAAAGCTCAACACCCACTGCGATTTTAAATCCAAGATCAACCAAGATCAAAACCTGTTGTTTTGCCGATGATTCCCTGTGGATCCATCGATACCTCTATTTTAAAATGAACAGATGCGAAACTGGCCTTTTATGCTGTGTTTGGTTAGAGGATTTGAGAAGGGATTTGAAAAGGGAAGTAGAAAAAATAGGTGAAATGTGAATAAAATATACTTACATTTCACTTAATTTCACACATTTTTTTCCTTTTCCCTTTCCAAATCTCTCCCCAAATCCTTCAACCAAACATAGTGTCAGGGTTTTTTTTTTCTTTATCTTCTTTTTTTTTGTTTTTTTTGTTTTTTGTCTTCATCTGCAAGTTTTGGGGAAACAAAACCCACTGTGGAAAAGCTCGAACATGTTGCCAAACGAGCCCTTAAGTGCCTTGAATGATTATCAGTTTGAGTTTATGACTTTTAAGTACCTTAAAACAAGGTCTTAAGGTTAAACCGTGTTGATGGTAACTCCTTAGGACTTGGTCCAAAGTCACCTAACAGGCTGATTAATCTGCCTATGGGACACTGAGCCTTGAGGGTGAGGGAACCGGAATTGTTAATTGAGGATACTATTCTCATAACAATCTGCAAATTGTTAAGGTGTCCAAGGCCGCCTAGTAAACCATTGATTGACACTGAAGATTTCTTGACTAGGCCATGTACAATCTTGTTGTGTTCATGCAACAAAAACAACTTTAATTTCACCATATTTAATTCCCAATTGAATATGATCATCAAAAAAAGAAAAAACGCTGTGCGTTTCAACATTTTCTTTGACCCTCTGAAACTCGTCACATGTCACTGTAAAGAAAGTGACATACATGTATAAAAACACCTCTCCGAGATATTTCTACGAACCTTGGAAAGAAGCTGAATTTGTCCCTATTTGGAAATGTCAAGCAGCCTGAATAAAATAAATCTAGACTTGTTCTGTCCATGAAGGGGTCTCCTTATCTCTTGCTTGGTTAAACATGGCGACTTAAGTGCACAATTCAACATCGATAGTTTTACCTTTGAAATTTCCAAGTTTGTTGCAAATGTCACCATCTCAGCAAAACAAGAATAATCAACTTGTCCAGAATCAGCTCACTGGCTATGTTCTCCTTCCTTAGGGCCTAAGAATACTTGCCACGTGTATGCCTTCATATATTTTGTATATATATAGAAGAAAGCAAGAGATTATTTGTACAACCCAACCCAACACAATAACTACCACCTGCTAAAGGACTCAATCTTGAATTGTAAGAGCTAGCTCTCACAAAATTAACTTTCATGGCTTTCTTCAATAGCTTCTTCGGTTGCTTCTCAAATTCTAGCAGGGTCAGATGTGAAGATGGTGTTTGTGTGCGTAGTGAATCAAGTAAAGCCCAATCCGATCATGATGCCAAATCAAAGAGTAAGTCCCAAAAAAGCCCTCCAATCCCAATGACCTACTTTCCCATTGGATCAACATTTTCGCGGCTATGAAAGCATTAAACATGCCCTGTAAGCCCATGCCATCTTTTGCAAGGGTACTTAATTACAACTTTTCAACAGTAGTCTCTCATTAATGATTGTTTAGTAGAGGTTTATTATTGTTGTTGTTTGAATTCATTTTTTGATGTAAACATTATATAATAAATGTATTTTAAGATTTTTACTTTGTAAGATTTTGATCTGCTGAGTTTAAATATTTATGTTTAAGATAGATGTTTAGTTCAAAAAATTGAGCAAGTTATCATCACATAAATTGGCTACGAAGCAGAGACACTTCTGTTGGTGTGTCCATGTCATGCCGTGTATCCGCATCCGTGCTTCAAAGTAGGTTACTGATGGTGATATTTTGATTGCCACTTCTTTCTAATAACGATTCATTAAGGTAAAATAGTAAGGTTACCAATTTACTTTTAATTTTTGTCAGTTGTTAAAAGAAAAAGGGTAAATTACACCATTAGTCAGTATAGTTTAACAGAAGCATCACTAGTGGTGTGAGTCAATGTCTTCGTGGTCTCATAACCTTGAAGAAGTGGGATTATTTCTCTGTATGCTGGAATTGGTGGCTTGAGCATAGAAGTGATGAAAGACTCGTAACCAAATCCAAGTCCCTTGAATGGGATTCCCAATAGCTGCTAGATCATCACAGATACTTTTAAATATCTGAATATATTCAGACAATGTAAAATCTTCTTTGCGGTGGCACTGAAGTTGTTGAAGCAAGTAAAACTCTCTTTCTTGAGTTTCTTGTGCAAATGCATCAACAAGCGATTTCCACATTTCTGCTGAAGTTTCAGCTCCAATAACCAGTCCTAAAACCTCTTCAGACAACGTTCTTGTCCTAAATCATCAGAACATTCTTCTGTGGAAGACCCCAATCATTGAAAATCAAGAGATGCTTGGCTTCATTAATGGAGAATTCCCAATGCCAGATTGCCAAATATCCATCTCTACTGCTGAAAGTGCAGGAGAGAAAACAATCCAAGAGTACCCAAATTTCATTTCAAGAAAAAGTCAATCTGACCTTCTCCATGCTTGTAGGAAGAAGACTACTTTGAGCACAGTGGAAGCTTATGGCTTTTGGATTAAAGCTCTGATACCATCAAGAATTTCTGAAAGGACTTTCCCTTGTACACCCAGTGGGGGTTGACCCCCAGTGACGTGGGGCTCCCCCACTGGTCAGTTTTTCTTTTTTTTTTTCTCAGTCCAATCACCCAGTGACACGTGTCACTGGGTGTCACTGGGTGTAAAGAAAACTGGGGGTAGGAAGCATTTTGCTTTCTGAAAACAGAGTTTTGGGACAACTTAATCTCTCCAATGATGAGACCTTTGTATTGAGATGCACTATATTTACATACCCCCTCCATCCCAAAATATTAGTCACTTGCTCCATTTTTCATTGTTCCAAAATATTAGTCATTTTAAAAAAATCAAGAACTAAAATAATATGAATTTCTTATTTTACCATTCTTTTAAATTCATTTACAACACAAAAAGTACAATTATGACAATTGATATCCCAAAAAAATGTCCTATTGAAGGGTAATTTTGAAAAATTAAAATCTTTAAAGTGCAATAATTGTATTACAAAAAAAAGTTGAACTTTCCAAAAGGGACTATTATTTTGAGATGAGGGAGTACAAGAATTGCATTCAATCATGCCTAATTTACTTCAATTATGTACATATTTAACACATGAGATGGAGTCAACTATATGATTTCCATTCATGAGCTTCATCCTTGGCTAGTTCTTCTCCTTGATTTCAGCATATGGATAGTTTTCATTCTGTGGCATATTTTCATGACCCTACTGTTTATTTTCAGTACTTGTTTTATGAGAAACATTGATTTCCTCTTTAGAAGCTTTTGTGGCTGAGAAATGCCAAAGAACACGCGGCTCTTAAGCTCCTTTCCAAACCTCTTCATATCTCTCTTATGGGCCTCAATTCAAACCTGCACTGATAATATGAACCCTCTACCTTATAGGCCCTACATTAAAGGTCATTAACGCAAAACTAAAAATTAGTTTCATCATACATTATATTGACTTGGGTGTAGGTATCGGATGTGGGTGCGTATGTAAGAGTCGGACCCTTCAAAACTAAAAATTAAAAATACGTGGATATGGATCCAAATTTGGATACGGTACGGGGATACGTTAAATAATTATTTTTTAAATATATTTATTATATGAAGATGAGTTAAATAGTTATTTTTTAAATATGTTTATTATTTTTTATCTTATGTATTATTTTTATTGATAATATTTTTAATTTATCTATATAATTTCTTTATTTTTAATTGACATATATATTATAAATAAATATGATTTACAAATAGTTATTTTTATTGATATATGACATATATATTAATTAAATATCTTTTGAGAGAGAGAGAGAGAGAAGAGCAAGATCGAAGCTTGTCAAATATGAAGCCAACAAAGATAGGTCAAAGCTCTCTACGGTGGTGCTTGTCAAAGATGAAGTCGAAGTCGAAGGGGCCACGCTCGTTCAAGTCAAAGGTGAAGTCGAAAGGCGCGTGATCGAAGTAGTCGAACAGAGAATTGAAGCTAGCGACCAAGTTCTCTCTTTTGTTTCTTTTGCATTTAGGGCAAAATAGAGTAATATCCATTTGTACAGGAGCCGTATCCCAACTGTATGCCACACCTGTACCCGTGTCATGTCATGTCGGCATGAATACCTCCTAAATTTCAAAAAGTCCGTGTAACGTAGGTTTCATCGAACATCTATAAATATATGAACAAATCGTATTTTACTTTATAAAATGAATGGCAAATATGATTATAAAACTTAAACCATTGTAAACTAAAAGAAATATTGAGAGAGTGATTGAAAGAGATAATACACTCTGTATTTCAATTTATTGATGAGAACCACGCAGAGACTCCATTATATAGGAGTCTGATTACAAACATTATGATGATACATTGTAATATAATAAGGAAAGCAAATGATACATTGTAATATAATAAGGAAAGCAACCGAAAGCATAAGAAAAAGAAGCCGAAAACAAAAGCAAAGGAATCCAATTTTATAGCTTGATTTCCAACACTCCCCCACAAGCTACGTTGTAGATGTTAATCATTCCCAATTTTTCCGTCAGATCTTCGAAGTTTACTCGAGCAAGAGCTTTTGTGAGAATGTCAGCCTTTTGATAGTTTGTTGAAGTATAGCTGACTTGAAAAACTCATTCTTCAATATTTTCCTTGATAAAGTGTCGATCTATCTCCACATATTTAGTTCGATCATGATGAACCGGATTCTTAGCTATACTGATGGCGGCTTGGTTGTCACAGTATAAAACCATGGGATGCTCAGATGGAACCTGTAATTCTTCTAACAGCCTGTTCAACCAGATTCCCTCACAGATACCTAGTGCCATAGCACGAAATTCTGCCACAGCACTACTACGGGCTACCACTGACTGTTTCTTGCTTCGCCATGTAACCGCATTCCCCCAAACAAACGAACAATAGCCAGAAGTTGATCTTCGATCAGTCACTGAACCTGTCCAATCTGCATCTGAAAAAATCTCAATTTTTCTATTTGTTGTTCTTTGGAAGAAGCGACCCTTTCCCGGTGTCCTTTTTAGGTACCTTAATATTCTGGTCACAGCAGTCATATGTTTTTCGGTTGGATTATTCATGAATTGGCTGATCACACTAACAGAGAAGCCGATGTTTGGCGTTGTATGAGAAAGATAAATGAGTTTTCCCACAAGACGTTGATATCTCCCTTTATCACTTGGCGCACTACCGTCACTTTCTTCCAGTTTGATAGTTGTGTCCATAGGTGTTTCTGTCGGCTTACATCCTAGCATCCCTATTTCATTTAGTAAGTCTAGAACGTATTTACGTTGTGAGACTGCTATACCTTTCTTTGACCTAGCAATCTCCATTCCAAGAAAGTACTTAAGGTTTCCAAGATCTTTAATCTCAAATTCCTTTGTTAGGAATTTTTTAAGTAAGCCAATTTCCTCTTCATGATCACCTGTTAAAATTATGTCATCTACATAAACAATGATAATTGCTAATTTCCCTTCTAGGGAGTGCTTCACAAATAATGTATGATCGGATTGACATTGAACATAACTGTACCCTTTCACTGCCTTAGTGAACCGTTCAAACCAGGCCCTGGGAGATTGTTTGAGACCATACAAGGATTTTCAGAGTCTGCAAACTTTGTTGAAATTTGATGTCGTCTCAAGTCCAGCAGGAATGTCCATGTAAACTTCTTCCTCTAAGTCACCATTGAGGAAGGCATTTTTCACATCAAGTTGGTGAAGTGACCAATCGAGATTAGTTGCTAAGGATAAAAGTACACGAATAGTGTTGAGCTTGGCAACTGGAGCAAAGGTTTCCTGATAGTCAATGCCATAGGATTGGGAGAACCCTTTGGCGACCAACCGAGCTTTATAACATTCTACATTACCATCTACCTTGTGCTTTACTATGAAAATCCACTTACACCCAATTGGTTTCTTACTTGTTGGAAGATCAGTAATTGCCCAAGTACCATTCTTTTCCAGAGCCCAAACTTCCTCATTGACTGCCGCCTTCCACTTCGGATACTTAAAAGCTTCCTAAATATTCTGAGGAATGGGTATCTCCGTGATACTAGAAATGAAGGCACGAAACGAAGGTGATAGCTTATCATAAGAAATAAAGTTCCCAATGGGATGCTGAGTACATGATCTAACTCCTTTTCTCCAAGCCGTGGGCATATTAAGAATACTATTTTCTAACTCAGAATTATTAGTACTATCTGTGGGAGGAATATTGTCACCTGGAATGTTGCTTGGATTAGAACCCAGTTCAGCCTCATGGGATTGTTGAGAAAGTGCTCCTTCCTCCGTTTCCTCTTAGATGTGCTCATTATCCCGCAAGTCAACAATGAACTCGGAATTGTCGGCAGGTAAAGATTGATTCAATGACTCAGGAGGTGTGGGATTTTTGGTGGTGATGGATGGCTAGCTAAATGACTCAAGGGTCCAAAATTGATATTCCTGGGTTGGAGTCTCCCCCTGAATATCGATTTTAGGGTAGTAAGACTGGGTTTCAAAAAATGTGACATCCATGGAATTGTAGAATTTCCTTGTGACCGGAGAGTAACACTTATACCCTTTTTGATGTGACGAATACCCAATGAAGATACACTTGAGCGACCTGGGATCAAGGTTACTTCGATACTGTTGGTGGATATGAACAAAGACAGAGCACCCGAAAATTTTTGATGGGATGGTGGAGATAAGGCGAGTAATTGGAAAGGATTTTAGGAGAAGTTGACAAGGAGTTTGGAATTGTAGTACCTTAGATGGCATCCTATTGATAAGGTAGGCTACTGTAATAACAGCTTCCCCCCAGAAGAATTGTGGAACATTTGTGGAAAACATTAGCGATCTAGCAACATCTAACAAATGCCTATTTTTTCGTTCAGCGATGCCGTTTTGTTGTGGGGTGTCAACACATGAACTTAAATGAACTATCCCTTCTTTTGCTAAAAATTCTCCTAGAATGGAGTTGAAATAGTCTCGAGCATTATCAAACTTTAGAATTTGAATTTTTTACTAGAATTGTGTATGAATCATAATTTGAAAATTTATGAAGATTTGGCTTGTTTCAGATTTGTCTTTCATGAGGAAGACCCAGGTTAATCTAGTATGATCATCTATGAATGAGACAAACCACCTAGTACCAGTTACATTTTTTATTCTTGATGGACCCCAGATATCACTATGAATTAGTGAGAATGGACGAGATGCTTTATAGGATTGAATGGGAAAATGGGACCGTACATGTTTAGCCAATTGACAGATTTCACAATCAAAAGGTTTTGGAGTTTTAAATAATGAAGGAAATAAATGCTTGAGATACATAACATTAGGATGACCTAAACGATAGTGCCACAACATAATTGCTCTATCGTTATTTTGACACGAAACTGAAAAAGAACTACCACGAATTGCCGTTTGAGGTTGTTCCTGTGGATAGTGGCGTTCCTTAAGGATGTAGAGTCCAGAGCATTCCTCAGCATTGCCAATTGTCTTCCCCGAATCCAAATCCTGAAATTCACAATGAGTGGAGAAAAAATTAGTAACACACTTCTTTTCCTTAGTGAGTTTACTAATTGACAATAAATTACAGTCCAAGTCAAGAACAAGGAGAACAGAGTTGAGAATAAGATTCCTAGACAGCACAACTGAACCTGTACCGGCAACCTTTGATAGTGAACCATCTGCTATTCGGGCCGTTAAATTATTTTGACATGAGCTATATGTATCAAAAATTGTTGCATCTCCCGTCATATGATCAGATGCTCCTGAGTCCACAATCCAAGGTTTTTTACGTTTCTTACCAACAGTAAAGGCGTTCAAAGAATTACCTTTGTGAGCCAAGGTTCCGGATCCAATGATGTGGTTGGAAGACGAACCAGATTGTGACTGTAGTAGTTTCTGGAGCATCTCCATTTGCTCCTTGGTGAAAGGGCTTGCTTCAGGTTGTGGTGATAGTTCATTTGTACCTACATGATTACCTCGTCCTTCTTTCTCAAGAGGCTGACGTGGCTTCCAATCTGCTGGCTTTCCATGAATCTTCCAGCAAGTTTCTCTCGAGTGACTCGGCTTTCTGCAATGATCACACCAAGGCCTACCTCCTTTATTTTTTTGACGGTTGTCAATAGGAGCGAATTGAGTCTTAAGAGCCGAGCTCTCTACCATATTCAGTTGTTGATGGGATCCCATCATGAGTTTTTTTCGACTTTCTTCGCGACGGACTTCAGAGAATGCCTCTCTAAGGCTAGATAGCGGTTTTACTCCCATAATTCTTCCTCTTATTTCATCAAGATTTGTGTTCAATCCTAACAAGAATTTAAACACACACTTCCCTTCGACAATCTTTTTATATAACAAACCATCAGCAACACACTGCCAGTTATGAACCTCAAACGTATCAAGTTGACGCCATAAACGAGTAAGGGTATTAAAATATTTAGTTATCGTAAGATTGTCTTGACGTAAATCGTGGAGGGAGCTTTCAAGCTGGATGATTTCAGATGTGTTTTCCTTGTCCGAAAATGTTTCTTTTGCCATGTCCCAGATCTCTTTGGCAGTATCAAATGACAGAAAATTTTCGCCAATGTCAGTGGTCATAGAGTTAACAAGCCACGACATGACCATATTATTTTCAGCTATCCACCTTTTGTAGGTTGATGCTGTGGTTTCTGGTAGCGCTGAGGCTCCGGTGATGTAGCCATCTTTCTCCTTGCCCCGTATAAACATTAATATGGATTGAGACCATTGCAAATAATTTTGCCTATTCAGTTTATGGGCGGTGATCGGAAGCTGAGAGGTTTCCATTTGATGAGAGGATAAAGATGATGAGATGATAATATCAGAAGAAGAGGAGGATGAGTCGATAGCCATTCCAAAAGCTGGACCGTATTTAGGTATGAAATAGAAGGATAGATTTGAGTAGAAGAGAGAGACAAAATATTAAAACAAAAAACTCGAATACTGACTGAAGAGGCGAAAATGATGAGACAGGATTACACCTGCTCTGATACCATAAAAGAAATATTGAGAGAGTGATTGAAAGAGATAATACACTCTGTATTTCAATTTATTGATGAGAACCACGCAGAGACTCCATTATATAGGAGTCTGATTACAAACATTATGATGATACATTGTAATATAATAAGGAAAGCAAATAATACATTGTAATATAATAAGGAAAGCAACCGAAAGCATAAGAAAAAGAAGCCGAAAGCAAAAGCAAAGGAATCCAATTTTATAGCTTGATTTCCAACATAAACTTCTCATTTTTTCCTTAGCAATTCATTGTTTCTCTCTGATTTCATTAGCCCTAACACTGTTTTTTTTTTTTTAAATAGTTTTCTTCATTGTTCTTGCATGTGCAAGTGTGTGTATATATATTGATTTCGGATATCTATATTGGTCAGTCAGGCGATAGAAGTATTGAATTTGGAATAGTGTTTGGTTAGGAGTAAATTAAAAATGGAAGGACTAAGACTAGGTTGGGCAGTGAAGGCGATCATAGTGATCGTGATATTGTCGGTGTTGTTTCGTTGCGTCTTTGTAACCACCAACCACTCCGTCAGAGGTCCTACTAGTTAATCTAATAGTTACATTTAACATTGTCCTGTTTTGTCTATTCACAGTAGATATCTGGCCAAATATCGCTAAACAAGATAGATATATATATATATATATATATGATAGCCTTTCTTGGTAATATAGGTACAGTTTTTCATTCCCTTTTAATATGTGTATCATTTGTATATGTATGCATGTAAATATTGGTACAGTTTCTCATTCCTAAATCACAACTTTGACACAAATCTTTTACTGTGTTGTGACATTATGGTTAGTGCTTTTTTGGATATATTCCATGTTTAATCTAGTCGGTGATGGTTGATTGTTTCAGATATCTGACCTCCGCGAGAAGTGTGACGCCAACAAGTACGTGGATTGAAGAGTACATATATTTTGTGTAATAAAAATCTCATGAAATGTGCAATTAATTTGGTTCTATGGACGAGTTGAGTACTTTTATGCACTTTTTCCCATTTTTGTATAATGTTTTATGATGTCCAGATTACAATGGCCCTATTTTTTATTTTTTATTTTTATCAGATACAATGGCCTTATTTGGAAAGTGGATTTTTGACTTTTTTTCGGGTTAAAATTTACAAAAAGAAAAATAAGTTAAAATAGTTAATAAGATAAAATACCACATCAAATCTATAATCATTTCACTTTTTTTCTTACAAACATCACATCCAATTATAAAAAAAAAAAATCAACTATCTTTCCCAAACACAAAAATTTTAGCTTAACTTATTAAAATAGTTAAAAACTAAAATAGCCTACCAAAATAGCCAACTTTCCAAACGAGGCCAATATATTAGATATATAAAAATTGTGATTAGCTTGATATGTAAATTTGAGTCATTTGCGTCGGTAGTTTAATTCTCAAGCTACCTTCTTTGGTTAAATTCTTTGGCTTATGCTCTACTTCAGAATCAGGTGGAGAGGGAATTTTTTTAAAAAAATTCTTTGGCTTATGCTATATTTCATAATTAGGAGAGAGAGAAGGTGAAAAAATGTCACTAAATGATGTTATACGTAGTTTGTGATGGAAATTGAGGCGGGCATGAAAGATTTTGCAGCATTTTACAAAATGTCGTCTAATATTTTTAGTGATATTTTTCAAATGTTGTAAAGCTATTGTGGCAGTCATATCAATGACGAAAATATTAAACATCAGTTTAACTTTTTACAGCATTTTTTAGACTTGTAGCCGCGTTTCAAATTTCCTGTAGTGTTTGAACATTTTCTTTGACCTTTTGAAACTCTCGTCACTAGTCACTGTAAAGAAAGTGACATAAATGTATAAGATCACCTCTTTGAGATGTTTCTGGGAATCTTGGGAGGAAGCCAAATTTGACTTTGTGCCAAACCGCGTCAGTTAAAGACATCTAGACTTGTTTTGTCCATGAACTATGGAAAATACAAGTTCAAGGTCTCCTTATCGTCTTCATAGGCAACATAGATCCCTTGCTTGGTTAGTGATGGCGGCTTAAGCACACATTTCAACATCGATAGTTTTACCTTTGAAATTTCCAAGTTTGTTGCAAATGTCACCATCTGAACAAAACAAGAATAATCAACTTGTCCAGGATCACCTCATTGGCTAAGTCCTCCTTCCTTAGGGCCTAAGAATACTAGCCACGTGTACGCCTTCATATATTTTTGTATATATATAGACAAAAGCAAGAGATTATTTGTACTACCCAACCCAACACAATAACTACCACTTGCTAAAGGACTCAATCTTGAATTGTAAGAGCTAGCTCTCACAAAATTAACTTTCATGGCTTTCTTCAATAGCTTCTTCGGTTGCTTCTCAAATTCTAGCAGGGTCAGATGTGAAGATGGTGTTTGTGTGCGAAGTGAATCAAGTAAAGCCAGATCCAATCATGATGCCAAATCAAAGAGTAAGTCCCAAAGAAGCCCTCCAATCCCAATGACCTACTTTCCCATTGGATCAACATTTTCACGGCTATGAAAGCATTAGACATGCCCCGTAAGCCCATGCCATCTTTCGCAAGGGTACTTAATTACTACTTTTTGACAGTAGTCTATCATTATTGATTGATTAGTATAGGTTTATTATTGTTGTTGTTTGAATTCATTTTTTGATGTAAACAATATATAATAAATGTATTTTGAGATTTTTACTGTGTAAGATTTTGAATTGTTGAGTTTACAAGTTTATGTTTAAGAGATGTTCAATTTAAAAAATTGAGCGAGTTATCTTCACGTAGGTTAGTTAAGAAACACAAACACTTTTATTGGAGTGTCTATGTTATATCACGTGTTTATGTCTGTGTCTCTGTATCCGTACTTGAGAGTAGATTAGTGATGATATGGATGATATTTTGATTCAACAATGATTCATCCCCCCCTTTTTAGGACCCCCTTTGGACCCCCTCTCTCTCTCATTGGTCACCTTTTCTTTTTCTTTTTCTTTTTTTTCCTGCTCCTCCAATCACCTCTTGCCACGTGGCAAAGGGGATAAAGGGGGTGACTCCCAAAGGGGGTTCCAACCTTTATTCATTTTGATTTCCACTTCTTTCTAATATCAATTCATGGACTTTTCTTAAGTGTGCAACTCTTAAGGTTGCACACCATGTGTCACTTACACAAAAAGTGTAAATGGAAGGTGAAAATAAAAGTAGAACTGCAAACAGAAAAAACGTAAGTTTAAAACGTAAATTACATACCATAACAGGACCCTCAATTCATTAGTCTTTAATTTTTGCATTTGTTAAAAAAAAAAAACACAGTTGCCAACTCTTGAGTAGGTAATAAATGTACTGTTGTTGAAGAGTAGACGATGTGCAGAACAGTAAGCCGGACACTCCTTACTGTACTCTTGAGTAGGTAATAAATGCACTGTTGTTAAACACAGTTGTTCTCCACCATTTAGCACATGACACTTATCATGTTGTTTCTCATAAATCTAACAAAAAAATATTGGCTCCACGATTTTGACCAATAAAAATTAAACGGGAGCGTCAATAGGGTCTAGACATATTTTTTTAGGTGAATATCTAGACATGTTAATTCCCATATCCAACACCAAAAAATAAAAAATAAAAAAGAAAAAACCATTTAATTGAAAGACCCTAAAACCTTTTCTTCTCTCAAGTTCAGTTTTTCATAGAAATGAGGTCCCATTATCTTGATTTTATAAAGTATACTGGATTTATATTTGTTTAACGTCATTGTCTTCATAATTATCTATGGTTAGCAAAACATTTGAGCTTGACCACCACTTAAAAGGGTGTCTTCTTGTACAATCATCATCTTTTGTGACTAAAAGAGAGAGCAAATAGCAATAGTTTACATGGTTGAAAAACGTCAACAACTTAAGCACTTGCCTAAATTACATTTAAGTATTCCAATAATTTTATTAAAATTTCACTTTGCTCAGTTAGTTTTCTATACTTTAGATTAATTTACAATTTCACCCTTATATTCATCTACCGTTAATAAAGCTAATAAAAAATAAAAATTAAGGGACTAAAATAAGATTTTCATAAAAGTGTAAGAATTAAAATGGGATTTTAATAAAAGTATAAATAAATTACACTTTAAATCCCTACACTTTACACAAAGTATCATTTTAGTCCCTCTATTTTTAATTAAAATGATCAACTCTTTATATTTTTAGTCAACTAGCAATCTCATCATTCTCAAAACCAAACAAAAAAGAGTCGTGTGAGACTCAACACAACTAACACTACAAAGACACCCAAACATACCCACAACCAATGGCGAAGCTAGAAATTCAGTGAAAATGGGACACAAATTAATGAAAATATTGAATTTTTTTCCCTCATAATAAACAACAATGAGATATTACTAAATGTAA
Source organism: Camellia lanceoleosa (assembly GCA_025200525.1). Taxonomy (NCBI): domain Eukaryota; kingdom Viridiplantae; phylum Streptophyta; class Magnoliopsida; order Ericales; family Theaceae; genus Camellia; species Camellia lanceoleosa. The sequence goes on along the minus strand of CM045765.1, from coordinate 112,387,523 downwards.
ATATTAAGAGTTTATTTGGATAGATGTGAATTTTAAATTAAAGGATTTGAGGTCAAATTTTATACAAATACTGTGAAGTAACTATTTTAGGTGGATTGAAAAATTAAAAAAGAAGACAGGTTGAGATAGAAATGATATATTTTAGTAAAGAAATTCTATAAAACACACAGCAAAAAAAAAAATGTCTATCATATGTCACAATTATGATCTTTATGGTCTTTAGTTATGACACATTATAGTGTTGAATATAACTTAATTATAACTTCTTGTGATTGTTATTTGGGTAATGATTGAAGAGGTCTTTGATTATACATTAAGTAATGATTCGTAATAACTCATTTTGATATTAGTTATTACTTATTGTATTATTAAGATTGGTAGAATTTGGGGGGAGGTTATTAAGATAGATGATGAAACAGTGCAATTATCCTCTTTCTCATGTGGTAGAGTTAAAATCGCCACTAAATTTATAGATTCTATCAATTCAAGTATTCAGGTTCTAAGTGGGGATAGGAGATACTCTGTAAGGGTGTGTGACGAGCAAGTCATTGTGTCCAAAGTTGTGTAGGTGGAGTGCAAGTATGCCATACATGATTGTTATAGCTCAAATAAGCTCGAGCAGATGGGTGGTGAACATGGAAACAGTGATGAGGAAGATGATGTTGAGGTGGCTAGTGATGAGTCTCATGATGTGGCTGTTGAAGAAGAGGTGGCAGTTGTTCAACGGAATGAGTTGTCTCTTAGTGGGGCCAATGCAAGTGAAGGTGAGAAAGTCGTTTCATATCCATCCATCGTGGTGGAATCGGTTAGTAAATGTGGGGGAAACACGAAGGTGGCTGAGGTTCATAGAAATCGTGCAGAGGAAGATGGACTGCTAGTGACTCAGAGTGTTAAGGGCAGTAGTGAGGATGACGAGGTAGAAAAGGTTATCACGCCTGGATATATGAACAGTTTGAGTGGGGATGTTGTTAATAGGCCTGGAATAAATATAGAGGTTGTATTAGATAAAGCCCCATTAAGTTTGGCCTTAAGTAAGCCCACTAACAACCAAGTGAATATTGGTTTAAGTAAGCCCAACAATAAGTCTGTGGCTTTAGATCAGAGCTTAGTAGATCAGGCCTAAGGCAGAAACCTTCTAACGTTGCCTGGGGCTCTATCTGGTGGGCTGTTGTCAAATAGGGCATCAAAATCTAACAGAGCTCAATCCCAAATTAGGGCTTTGGGTGATGTTGGTACGGGAAAAGAAAGAAGGGGAGGGATTGCTCATCAAAAGCAAAAGATTGTGTCAAGGGGTGGAGGATCATCATCCATGACAAATTGGCATAAGGGTCCAGCTTTCCGTGTAGCAGCTTCTGTTCTGTCGCGGCCGAAATCACTTGGCCAGGGTTTATCCAAGAACACTGCCCTCACAATTGAGGCGGTGGAAACTGTTAATCTGGATAAAGCTTTGGGGATTGATTTTTTAGGTCAGGAAGAAGAGGCGGTACGAAGAATTGTTGAGCTTGAAGTGGAAGATGCAAGCAAAGTAGCACAGGTGGGTTATGGTGTTTGATCATCAGCACCCATTGGGTAGAGGTAAGGTGTTTAAATGTTTTCTAATGAAGCTGTTGTCTTGGAATATAAGGGGTCTTGGGCGATCTGAGAAGCGACGGAAAATTAGGAATATAGTTCAGGAGAGGATGGTTGATGTCTTGTTTTTGCAAGAAACAAAAAAGGTTGGAGTGTCCGAAGAATTGGTCAAGTCTATTTGGCCATATGATGATTTTGAGTATATGTCTGTTGATGCTGATGGTTTCCCCGGTGTATTCTGTGTGTATGGAAGGCTTGTGTGTTTTCACTTGCTAAGTGTTGTAGCTCAAGGAACTTCTTAATTCTATCAGGTTCGATCCTTCCCTGTTTCAATTGTGTTTTCGTTAATGTTTATGCTCCAAATTATGTAACCAAAAGGGGAGTTGTTTGGAATGCACTGCGGAATTTAAAGTCACAGTTTGTAGATCCTTGGTGTTTAGGGGGGGACTTTAATGAGGTTAGAAGTATGAGGGAAATGAAGGGGTGTATAAGAAGAGACAAAGGGATGAGGGAGTTTAATGAATTTATTGAGGGTGTTGAACTATATGATGTACCCATGCAAGGTAGGCAATTTACATGGAGTAACTCAAGTGTGAGGGGTAGTTGGAGTAGAATAGATAGAGTCTTACTTTCATCAGAATGGCTGGAAAAGTTTAACTTTACGCTATGGGGTCTTCCAAGAGGGCTCTCCGATCATTGTCCTCTTCTTCTTATGGAGGATAGCAGGGATTGGGGTCCTAGGCCGTTTCGGTTTGTTAATGCTTGAATTTTGCATCCCCAGTTTTTGTCAATCATAAAGTCTTCTTGGGTAGAATCAGAAGTTAGAGATGGGCTGGTTATGTTATTCAAGAGAAGCTTAAAAATCTTCGTCGGGTGCTAAAGAGATGGAATCATAAAGTGTTTGGGAATGTGGCACACTCATTAAATGTAGCTGAATCTAAATTACATAATCTTGACTTATTAGCTGAATCAAGGGAGTTATCCAATGCTGAAGTAGATTGAAGGAGACAGTTAAGAAAAGAAGTTTGGTCATTGAACAAGAAACAAGAATGGCTATGGCTTCAAAAGTTCAGGATGAATTGGAGCATGTTGGGGGATAGGAATACGAGATTTTTCCATATTATGGCGTCTAGGAGAAAAAGCAGGAACTTGCTAAATTCTGTATCTGTAGTTGGGGTGTTGTATGAGGACCCGCAAAGAGTGAAGTTTAAGGTCTTTAATCATTTCAAGCATGTGTTCTCTGAACAATGGAGGATTAGGCCTAAGCTTGTTGGTCAGTTTAAATTTGTTGGTATTGATGGTGTTGCTGATGGTCTTGAAGCAAGATTCATAGAGGAGGAGGTGTGGGCTGCTGTCAAGAGCTGTGATGGAAACAAAGCTCCCGATCCCGACGGTTTTAACCTTCTGTGTTTTCAAAAGTGCTGGAAGGTCATTAAGTCTGATGTGTTGAGGTTTTTCAATGAGTTTCATGAAAATAGAAAATTGGTAGGTGGTGTTAATAGCTCCTTCGTCACTCTTATTCCAAAAGTTGAGGGTCCAGTTAGCATTTCGGAGTATAGGCCAATTAGTCTAATTAGCTCTGTGTATAAAATCCTTGCTAAAGTCCTTACTAACAGATTGAGGCAAGTGATTTCTAGGGTAATTGGGGAGGCTCAATCCGCTTTCCTAGGGGGAAGGAACATTTTGGATGGGGTCTTAATTGCAAATAAAGTAGTTGATTGGTGGAAGAGAAGTGGTCAGTTAGGTTTGATCTTCAAATTAGATTTCGAAAAAGCCTATGACTCTGTGAGTTGGGACTGCCTTCTATCTCTGATGAGTAGGTTTGGGTTTGGAACAAGATGGAGAAAATGGATCCAGGAGTGTGTATGTACTCCTAAAGTTTCTATACTAGTTAATGGGTCTCCTACGACGGAGTTTAGTCCTGAAAAAGGTCTTAGGCAGGGAGACCCCTTGTCACCTTTCCTTTTTAATCTGGTTGCAGAGGGTTTAAATATGTTGATTCAAAGGGTAGGTGAATCTGGGCTTATCACAAGAGCGGTTATTGGTCAGGCAGGAGCAAGCACAACTGTCTCACATTTACAGGTCGCCGATGATACTATAATCTTTTGCAAGGCTGATGTGGGAGAGGTTATGGCAATAAAACGAATTTCGAGATGTTTCCAATTAGTGTCAGGGTTCAAAATTAATTTCCATAAAAGCTATGTATGTGGAATTGGTGTGTCTGAGCAGATGGTGAAGGACTGTGCTGGTGTGCTTAATTGTCAAAATCAAAGTCTCCCTCTAGCTTATCTTGGTTTGCCTTTAGGTGCCAGCCCTAGATTGAAGAAAACTTGGAAACTAGGAATCGATAAAATTAGGGCCAAATTACCACCTTGGAAAAGGAAATTTCTCTATTTTGGGGGTCGTCTAACTCTCATCAGGTCTGTCCTGTCTAGTTTACCAGTGTACTATTTATCAATTTTTAAGATGCCCCAATCTGTGGTGAAGACAATTGACAGTTTGAGGGCGGCCTTCTTATGGGGAGGGTCCGAATTAAGGAGGAAGATTCATCTAGTTAAATGGGAGGAGATTACAAAATGAAGGGATCAAGGTAGGCTGGGAATCAGAAGGCTAAAGGATGTGAATGACTGTTTTCTAGCTAAATGGTGGTGGAGATTTGGTGTTGAAGATAAATCCTTGTAGAAAAGGGTTCTATGTAGTAGATACCAATATAATGGTGGGAGATGGTCGCCTTTTCCTTGTATTGATGCATATTTATCTAAGGTATGGGGTGGGATAGTAAGGGTTGGCCAATCAAACCCTCAATTGAAGAGTATCTTTCTTGATAACGTTAAGTTGGTTGTGGGAAATGGGGGCAGGACTCAGGTTTGGTTGGATCATTGGTGTGGGCATCAGTGCCTTACGGAGAAATTCCCTAGGCTGTTCAGTTTATCAACAGAAAAAGACATAACTTTAAGTGCATTGCTGGAGAGGAAAAGATTATCAGGGGTCTGGGAATTTAATTTTCGAAGAGTGTTGTTTGCTTGGGAGGCCGAGGAGTTAAAAAGGTTAGTCACGTTAATTAATCAAGAAGAGTTGGGGGCAGTGGATAGCGAAGATTGTTTGAAGTGGCTGGCATGTTCATTAGAACAATTTTCTATATCCTCCTTTTCAAATGCTTTTGCGGATAGTCCTTCTATTCTGAGCACTGGTCTGTTATGGCATAATTTGGCCCCTCCGAAAGTTCAGTTCCTTGGTTGGCTAGCGTGGAAAGGTAGATTGAAAACAGCAGTGTTTCTGCAAAAAATTGGCGTGCTAAACCAAAGTGCTTCCATTGATTGTGTCCTTTGTAGGAATGATGCTGAAACAGTTAATCATGTTCTTCTTTGGTTCCCTTTTGTATGGCAAGTATGGTCTACAGTGTTGAACTGGTGGGGGATACAGTGGGTTTTGCCTGGTAATGTTGAAGGGTTGCTACATTGGTGGAGGGGATTTAAGTGGAGAAAGTTTGAAGCTAGACTTTGAAAAGTTATTCCATTGGCACTCATGTGGTCTACTTGGAAACTCAGAAATGAAGTGGTTTTTTTTTGGGAAGCAGCTTTTCCTTGCAAAATTTTGTGAGTTGATTATGGCTAGAGTGGCTTTTTGGGTCAAAGCTCATTCAAAGGGGTGTTCTTATTCAGTCCAGGACATCATTCGGAAATTGCAACAAATCAGGTATGTGCCTTTGTCTTGATGTTGTCGGCGGTGTTGGGATGCTTCCATTCTCTTGTAAGTTTGGTGGAAGTTGGAGGTGTTAGGACTGGATTGGTGGTGCTGCTAGTTTTTATTGTATGGAGTTTGTTTTGTTTTGTTTTTCTGGTTGGGTGTAGGCCTCTTGGTTTGTTGTTTTTTTCTTCTTAGGTGGTATCTCACCATCCTCTGGTGTGTTTTTTCTCTTCTTTGCTGATGTGTTCATCTGTATTGTTGAATCTCATCAATAAAGTTGATCTTTTTTGCAGATCAAAAAAAAAAATAATGGTAATTTTTTTTTTCTTTTTATAATTGAAGATGTGTTGTTTGGTTATAATTTATATAGTAATCATTTTAGTTATAAATGAAAATAATTAGGTTATGAAAATTTATAATATCAATACCATAAAGTAATAACTAGCATATGGTACATCCCTTTTGGAGGTGTATAATAGAAGGACTCATTTTAGTAGGCTTATTGTAATTAGAAAAAAATTTATAATAGAGAGACTATTATAATTTGAAGAAGGAATATTATTATAATTTTATAGAAGATATATATGATATAATCTAGGGTAAATTATAACTTAATCCCTTGTGATTTACCCAAAAAACACGGAGCCCCCCTATAGTTTCATTTGTAACACTTAAACCTTCTATACTTTATATGAAAGTGCAACTTTGGACGAACGTAATAGAAATTGTAAAAAGTCTAAATTATCCTTATTTATTTCTCTAATTTTCTTCTTAATGCCATTACAAACTACCAGTCAACAAACTGTACAATCCGTTTGGTCTTGATAATGGCAACAACTGCATTAACATCCTTTGGAACAACATCTCTGCGGTACATCAAGCAGCAGACCATATATTTCCCATGCCTCGGATCACATTTCGCCATCATGCTTGCAGGCTCAAACACTAAATTTGTGATCTTAGGTATAAATAGCTGCTCATGGTATGCTTTCGTAGCTGAAATTACAGGGGCATATGAGGAGAGCATGAAATGTATACGGGGATATCGTACAAGGTTAGTTTGGAACTCTGTAACGGCCACATTAATGGCCCCATCAAACCTTAAAGAAGTTGTCAAAGACGATATTATTTGGGAAATCAATCTATTCAAATTGGTATAAGTTGGCCTTTCAAAGTCTAGGGATCTCCGGCAGATATCGTAAATGGCTTCATTGTCCAAAAGCATAGCCGCATCTGTGTGTTAGAGGAGAGAGTGCGTAGAAAGAACGCTGTTATAAGGCTCCACAACTGCAATAGAGACCTGCAATGAACAAAGCTAGCTGCACTTCAATCAACAAAACCATAGCTTGAATGATAATGTTTCTAGTCACAACTTTGATGCACATATTGAACAAAATTCATGCCATTTTTAATAGGTAGCAGAAGTGTTTTTTTTTTTTTTTTTCAACCACAGGTAACAGAGATGCTGATATTTCACTGAAACACCATTAAAAAGAACAATAATTTTCAACTTTATGTTAACTAGTATTATTCTAGTTTTATGTCAATTAAAACAAATAATAATGCAATGGCAAACGTCACTAAAATCATGACTACCATAACAATTCCATATTTGTGTGAGAAACTGAAGAATCTAGCATTGATAAGTTAACATGTAGACACCTGAGAAGAAAGATAAATGGTGAACCCAAGCTTTGACTTCTATATATATATATATCTTCTCTCTCACCGTGACCACCATCATCACCACCATTGCCCAGCTCCGTCAAAACCAAGAACCACCCTTTACAAAGTGCTATAGATAAAGCAATAGAAGATGGTGGATGATGGAAAAAAAAAAAGAAAAGAAATAGATTTGGAGATGTTTCTTTGAAATGTGTGAGTTAGTTTTCAGACGACTTTCGGTATGCCAAAACCATCCATTTTAGGAAGAAGTGAGAAAATGAGGTAACGCAGAATGAAGTATAAAGCAAGGTGAGGAGATTGGTGAAAGAATGGGATAAAATCATTAAGAATTAAGAAAATTATGAAGTCTGAAAGATGGGCAAAAGAAATGTCGGAAACAGGAAGAAAAAGTAGGTTTGGTTGATATGAATCCCATCAATTCTATTTCAAAAATCTAAATGTTTACCCATATTAATTGTTTGATTTCATGGGTTGAGTTTGTTACTAATTTGGATTATAAGAAGAAAAGTGGGTTTAGATAATTTTTAGAGAGAGAAGTTGTGGTGGTGATTTTGAGTGGTGGTTTTGCATGGAATAAGAAGTTGGTTGTGGTTTTGTATGGAATATGATGGTGGTGATGTTGGTTGGTGGTGATTTTGCATGGAAGGTGAAGGTGGTAAGATGAGAGGAGAAATAAAAGGTGATAGTGGTGGTTTTGCATGGAAGGTGATGGTATTGCATATTTATATAATGAGAGAGAGAGAGAGAGAGAGAGAGAGAGAGAGAGAGAGAGAATTTGTCTGATGGTCCAAGAGTGTAACTCATACTCTGTTGCACTACATCATTCTGTGTATATATATGGCAATGAGGGGGTTTTGGTCATTTGTCATATGTTTTTGGGTTGGAAAAACTGCTCTGCTCACCATTCATGGTCGTGCAACACACGTTCTGTTTAAACAAACAGTTCTGTCCAAAATTACACTTTGGTATGAAGTATAAGGGGTTTAAGTGTTACAAATGAAACTATAGGGGGACTCTGTGTTTTTTAAGCAAACCATAAGGGGTTAAATTATAATTTACCCTATAATCTATATATATAGGAGTACCAATATAATTATCAAAACTTTAGGGGGGCACGTGTCCTTCCCAGGCATAACTACCTCCGTCCCTGCCCACAACATAGACTTCGTTGTTTTTATTTTTATTTTCTTTACATATTTTTCTCCAACCTAATCATCTTTCGAGAAATTATTTAATAATCTCGGAACACTACTTTTACCATACTCCAGGTCAATCACCAATTACTTAACTCCTATGTTATTTCCCCATCCTCAATATAAATTGTGGGCCTCTACCTCTCTCTACCAAACAAAACCTTATAAAGTACCACGTGTTCATATTCTGAAAATACTGAATAATTACCCTCATCTTCCTCAATAGTCCTGGAATGACTTGCTTTGAACGGAAACACATTAGAGGGTCATACCAAACAACAAACCCACAACTTCCCTGCTCCTAGAGAAAAAAGGGGAAAAAAAAAAAAAAATCATTCACTACTACATGGGGAAGCCATTACATAGCGTCAAATAATCTTCCTTCAACCGTCCAATCAACCTGGGCTGGAAAAAAAACAAAAACAACCACAAACCAGTCCGATTCAAACCAAATTGTAAGGTTTCATTTGGTTTTATCAATGCATGGTTTGGTTCTGATTCTTGAAATAGACAAATCGTACTTAATAGTTCGGATTGAGATAAAATCAGAATCAATCCATTGTCTAGGATTTCATAAAAATTGGAACCAAATCAATCCATTTAAATCATACTATCTTTTAGAATGTGTATATAAATCAAAGTCTACTTAGTCCCTAAACTAACAGTTGAATCTATAAAGTTACTAAAATATTTAATTCAAACCTATTTAATTCCTGAAAAAATTACAAAAATAAAATATAAGTTCATAAATATAGTAAAAGATATTACTTAGTTAAGATTTTATTCTAGAAAATTTTTAAATTTCTATTATGTTTTAATTTATTATTATTTTTTTGGTTATTTTTTTTAAATTGGTATCAAAGACTGATTTATTAGTCTTGTCAGCAAAATTATGTGAGTATTAGGTATACTAAACAAGTAAAATAAGATAATTGAATAACAGCATTTCGCTACAAATAATAATAAAACAAAATAATACATCATTTAAGTTATTAAAAGAACAACGAAAAACTTAAGAACAATCAATTAGAAATTATAGACAAAATCCAATACATAATACTAGATAAAGCCAAGCAAATAACCATTGTAGAAGATAAGTAAGAAAAATATTATATATAATTACCCTTATCCTTATAAAGAAATTCACCTGAAGAACTGGCGCCCACTTTTTAAAGATAAAATAGAAATTTTATTATTATTTTTTTTAGAATACAATCTTAACTAGATAGACATCTTTTACTAATTTATAATACTTATAAACTTATATTTTATTTTTGTAATTTTTTCAAAAATTAAATAAATTTGAATTAGATATTTTAGAGATTTAATAGATTCAATCGATAGTTCAGGAATTAAGACTTGGATTTATATACTTTAAGAACTTAATAGATTCAATCGATAATTCAAGAATTAAGTAGACAATTTAGCAATAATGCAAGAGTAGAAAATAGAAGTGGATATCAGCTTGTTGGCCTGCCCAACCCAACCCAACCCAACCTTATTTTTCTAGGATTTGAGAATATTGTTTTAGCCCATAAGGTTGGGCCGGGCTAACATTTTCAGTCTGAAATATTAACAAGTTGGGCTTGGGATTTATCCTTTCAACTAGCCCAACCCAACCTGGCCCGCTATTAAATTAATTAATTATTTATTTATAATACACTAAAATACATATATTTTGTTATGATTTAAACTTTTATCTTTATTAATTTTATTGAAACTCACATTTATGGTAATATGTGATTAAATTTATTGAAGAAATTCTTCAATTTATACACAAAATCTTTCAATTTGTAATTAGGTTAATATGTTTATTTAAGAAACATAATGTGTGATAAAATTTAATTACAGAATGTTTTAAATTTTTTAACATATAACTTGATCAGTGAATTTGGGATTTAAAATTATTTTTTGAACCGGACTTGGGCAGATATAGAAGCCCAATGTTAAGACCTGGTTGGGTTTGGATAGACACAAAATTTTCTATTATATATGTAGTGTCGACCCAGCCCGACGTTTATCCACCCTTAATAGAAATTGAAGTAAACTCATTATCAAATTTAAATTTGATAAAAATGATGTCTAATTATTTTATTAAACTTGTATCAAATCAAATTTTTAAACAAAATTTTCACCAAATTTAATGAAAGAATTTTTGTAGATGAGAAATGCTATATGTGGGAGCCGAATATCGGTACTTGCAGGGAAGCCAAATAACGGGTCTGATGGTAATCAGGATATTTATTATATTCGGCTCTATCATGTACGATCCCAAAGCCGAATGAACTAATCGGCCTTAGAGCCAGTTGAACAGAAAGTCGCGTAGAAATTGGCACACGACAGAAGGGGCCGAATGAGCAATCACACGATGGATTAAGAGTGGGTCCGACCCTAAGGCCCAAAAGCAAATATAAATAGAGGAACATCAACCAAAGAGAGGTACGTAAGAAAAAACCCAAGAAACTTAAGACATTAGCAAACAAGAGACATATACTAACTTGTCCATCAAAGTACTAATTTCGGCAACCCTAACTGGAGTGTTAATCCCTTTTTCAGGTGGCAATCAGAGGATCAGGAACATCCTTTTGGATCCAAGAGTATTTCCAAACCACTTCTCCACAATTAGCGTTGTCTGTGGGAATACTCAAGTACATCTATGGCAAGTGTAACAGAAGATCCTCTGATAGTCGCTGATGAAACTACACCAAGAGATGACCTCACTCCAAGAAACATGCTGGACCGGAGAATATCGTCGCGCGGCGTGCCTTGAACTTTGACTCAGTAGCTCAGACCTCACCCTCAACTTCAATGCATGAGACAATGAAAACGATTATGGATCAGGCAAAGCAAAATGAACAGCGGCTGGAGAACATGATGGCTGATAATGAGCGCCTACGCTAGGATTTGGCTTTAGAGGTGGCGAAATCTCAACAAGCCGCATGCCAAGATCGAGATCGACCTTCGGGAAAGAAGGATAGTTGCTGGCGTCGACTTCAGAAATGCAATAATGATAGTGATTCAGACTCACCATCCCTGGAGCCCAGAAAGAATGGGCGCGTTGATGTATCCAGCTCGTCTGAAGGAAGTCCATATGTACGGCACAAACGAAGGAGGAGCGATGATTCGGATGAAGAAGATAAACATGACCCATTTGTGCGACGAATTGCCAGGGCTGTGTTACCCAAAAAGTTTAAGGCACCGTCGCTCACCTCTACGATGGAAAATCAAACCCCACTGATCACATTCGTCATTACAAGCAAGCGATGATGCTTTATGCTGACAACAAAGCCCTCATGTGTCGGATATTTCCAAGTAATCTGGGACCACTGGCCGTGAGGTGGTACTATAAACTGGAGCCGGCATCGATTAAGAGCTTCTACCAACTCCAAAAGTCATTCAGGGCAAGATTCATCACTAATGAGGTCCAGCCAAAGCAAGCCAATTCTCTCTGGGCCATGCAAATTAAACCGAAAGAAACTCTTTGTGAATACTCGACCCGCTATTAGGAGTGCTTTAATCTGGTAGATGATGCTTATAATGATTCCATGGCCATTACCGCCTTTAAGATGGGATTACATCCTGATAGCTCCCTCCGCAGTTCATTAACCAGGTGTCCCCCTAAAACCGTCTGGGCATTAATGAAGAAGGTCGAAGAGTACTGCAAAGTGGAAGATGATGCCCTTCGAGTCAAAGCCGAATGTAAAGCCGTTGAGACGGCCACGTCGGGAATTGTTCAGCCGATTAGCGTCGTGCCGTTAAGAAGCCCCGAGCGACGGAATCGATCTAAACGAGACAAAAGGCATGACTCGCGCCGATCAAACGACCAATGTTTACATCAAGCTAATGAACAGTATCAAGTGGATAGCAAGCGAGTAAGGCGTTCAGGCAAGAAATACACAGAGCTGACAGAGCCAATCAATAAGATTTTGTCGAAAATACAGCACATTCCGTTTTTCAAGTGGCCGCCCAAGATGACGGGATCTCCTGATGCGAGAAGACAGGATAAACGGTGTGAGTATCACAAAGACCATGGTCACAACACCAATAGTTGTTATGCATTAAAAAGATCACCTTAAAGAATTGGTGCAAGACGGCCGTCTTACATAATATGTCCAGAGGAACAGTTCAACAAACACAGTAGCTTTACGGCCGTAGTCACTTTCTCTTGGTGTAATTCATATGATTTACAGCTTGCCAGTGCCACTTGAGGTGCACACAATCCAGTTGCCGTCTAGCACCCATAGCCCAATGACCCCAGCAAAGCGGCCACACGACGCTAGAAGGATTAGTTTTGATGACAGTGATTTAGTTGGAGTGACCCACCCCCACACATGATCTCCTCATCATCGAGCTACATGTAAATAGATTCACCATAAAGCATGTTCTCGTTGACTAGGGTAGCACTTCAGAGATAATGTGTTACAAGACTTTTGTCAAACTCGATTTTACCAATTCAGACCTGTCTTTGGCTGATTACCTGTTATTCGGCTTCAATGCCAACCCGGAGTATCCTTTAGGCAAGATCACACTACCTGTACGGGCCGACACCAGATCAGTAGACGTAGAATTTCTAGTTGTCAAGCTCCCTTCGCCGTATAATTTGATCATGGGCAGAACTTGGTTACATACGATGTAAGCCGTGCCAAGCACCTACCACCAACTGCTCCGTTTTCCGACTAAATACGGTATCCAACAAATTCGCGGCTCTCAGAAATTGGCGCAGGCATGCTATCTTCTAGCTACAAAGAGACCGAGGGAACTGGAAGTGCATTCAATTGAGGTACTGGATAGGGAGAGCCTCGAAGACATTGGGAGGATCCCAAGTGAAAAAGCAACCGAAGCCCTGCATCGGGTCGAAATTGATGAAAATCTTGACAAGTTCTTCATGATCGGCGCTTTCTTTGATAACGTCGAAAAGCAGGAGTTGGTAGCCTTCTTACTCGGCAATATTGATGTATTTGCATGGTCCCCATATGAGATGCCAGGAGTATATCCATCAGTGGCCCAACACCGCTTGAACGTCGATCCGAAATGTAAGCCAATTATTCAGAGAAGCTGGCAGTCAGCGACGGAGCATACTTCGGCCATCGTTGAAGAAGTAGATTGGTTACTTGACGCCGGGGCAGTTCGTGAAGTAACTTATCCTACATAGTTATCCAATATTGTGGTCGTAAAGAAGAAGAATGGCTCTTGGCGTGTCTGTGTGGATTTACGGACTTGAACAAAGCTTGTCCCAAGGACTGTTTTTCCCTATCTAGAATAGACCAACTCGTAGATGCAACGGCACATCATCAACGCATGAGCTTCTTGGATGCCTACAAAGACTATCATCAAATTGCCATGCATCCGGAGGATTAAGAAAAAACCGCATTCCTTACCTCAAGAGAAACTTATTGCTACAAGGTCATGCCTTTTGGGCTAAAGAATGCGAGAGCAACTTATCAAAGGCTAGTGACTTCCATGTTCAAGGAACAACTTGGCCGTACCATGGAAGTATACATCAATGATATGGTGGTCAAATCCAAGAAAAAGTACTCCCATCTAGCCGATTTGTCAAAGACATTCGGCATTCTTTGAAAGTACAAGATGAAATTGAACGCTTCTAAGTGTGCATTTGACATCGGATCCGGCAAATTCCTTGGCTACATTGTTAACCACCGTGGAATCGAAGCCAATCCAAGGCAGATCACAGCAATTCTAGAGCTTGGATCCCCTCGATCAGTCAAAGAGGTTTAGAAGCTAATGGGGATGGCCGCCGCACTCAACAGGTTTATCAGCCGTTCCATAGATCGTTGCTGACAATTCTTTTACACACTTCGACAAGGCAGGGCATTTGATTGGACTCCCGATTGCCAGGCCGCTTTGGATGGCCTGAAATCTTATCTCTGATTAGTACCACTCTTGGCAACATCTGCAGCCAGCTATCCACTCATTTTGTATCTGGCAGTATCCGACCGGCGGTCAGCGCCATATTGTTAAAGGAAGAACTAGGGGAGTAACGACTAGTATACTATGTGAGCAAAGCTATGGCCGACATTGAGACACGTTACCTTCCATTAGAAAAGCTTATCCTTGCTCTCATCATGGCTGCAAGAAAATTGATGCAGTACTTTCAGGGGCATACCATTGGGGTACTAACGAAATATCCCCTCTGGTCAGTGCTCCGTAGCGCGGAAGCGTCGGGGTGCGTTTCGAAATGGGCTCTTGAACTCGACCAATATGATATCCTATTTCTACCTAGAACTTCCATCAAAGGGAAAGTGCTTGCCGACTTTGTAGTCGAGTTCATAGGATCCCATGCCGACTTTAAGTCTGATCAAGTGCAAACTAAGCTCGATCGGAGAATCTATGTTGGGGACGTTTGGCAGATGTATTGTGACGGGTCATCCAACCAGCGTGGCAGTGGGGATGGCGTAGTAATCATGACCCTCGAAGGGGCAATAATCGAACAGGCCATCTGTAGACACCCCATTTTTGACCGACCTTGAGGCTCAGACGTCACCGGTTGAGCACTCGGTGATGTTGCATACTGTGCTTGTTCAGAAGTCCCAGAGTCACGGCCGCGTGCCCTGCCTCCGGACTTCCGAACCATCTTCTCTACCTTGCCTCGGTTTGCGAACCAGGTTCGGTTTTCTCTGTTTTCTTTCTTGAGGGAAGGGAGTGATCCCGTAGGTTATCTCCCGGTGGCCGTGAGCTACTTTTCTTGGCCGTAGGCCATTTTGCCCATTTCGAGTCGGTTCGGTTTTGAACCGTTTAAGGCTGTGTGCCTCGGCTCGGGACCGCCCAACCATCTCCGATTTCTCCGGTTTTTGGCGGAGACCTCTGTTTTAATGTTCCGAGGAACGCTGGGGCCCCTCATGCCCACTTCGCAGCCGAACACCACTTCCGGTGCCCGGCGACCCATTTTCGGGACCCCGAACTGCGTGATTTGGGCCCCGAGCATTCATTTCGCCTCCGCTTTCTCCGGTTTCTGGCAGGAACCTCTGTTTTATCATTTCGAGGAACCCTGGGGCCCCCGATGCCCACTTCGTGGCCGTATGCCACTTTCGGTGCCTGTAACCGGTTTTCGGGACCCCGAATTGGCGGTTTGGGCCCCGGACATTCATTTTGTATCAGTTTTCTCCGTTTTTTGGCAGGTACCTCTGTTTTGTCATTCCAGAGGACACTGGGGTCGCAGATACCCACTTCGATGCTGAACACCACTTCCTAGACTGCGGCCATTTTCGGGATCCCGATTTGCTCGGTTTTGGCCCCGAACGTTCATTTCTCATTAGTTTTTGTTCAAACTTGGCAGGTACCTCTGTTTCAACATCAGGAAGATCACTGGGGGGGGAGAAGCCAGCAATTATCCCAGATAAGCAGTTTCGCTCCTCCGGAGCCCGTTTTTCTCACTTCCGGGCCAATGTTGAACACCTTGGGGGTATTTTCTTCCAACCAAAGTTACATATTTGTGATGAGGGAACATGGGAGGACCCTAAAAGCTACTGGTCGGCCAGAAACTGTGGGTTTCATTTTTGGGCCTCTTCTTCAAGCTCTATGTTGTGACTCTTGGTTCAATGTTGCCAAATTCTAACCTTGGATCCTTGTTCTACACATCTGGGAGGACACTTTGGTATGGTGGTCGGCCAGCAATTGTGGGTTTCATTTTTGGGCCTCTCCTTCAAGCTCTATGTTGTGACTCCTGCTTCAGAGTTGCCAGATTCCAACCTTGGGGCTTTGTTCTACACACATGGGAGGGCACTTTGGTATGGTGGTCGGCCAGAGTTTTTACTGTTCATTTTTTGGGGTGGCCGGCCGGCCATGGTGGGTGGCTGGCCGACCAGGTGGGGTGGCTGGCCGGCCACCTCCCAGAAAACCACCTGGCCGGCCAGATTCTCGGCTGTCCCAGCTGTCCGGATATCTTCCAACATATCCCGGGGCATCCGGGGGATATTTCGGGAGGGAAAGATTAGGTGCTTTCCCTCCCCTTTTACACCCCATTTCTTGTCTATTTGAAGGGCCCTCCCTCTCCTTCTTCAAGGTTGGAAAATTTGTCTTCAAGAACACTTCTCCAAATTCCTCCATTTTCATAGCTCAAAACCTCAAAAAGCTTCTAAGTCTCTAGGTCTTCCCTTCATCAACACCTAGCCTCACCATCCCTACTACCATTCCAGCAGCTAGGAAGTGAATTTCAGAGGTTGAGAAGCTACAAATCAAAGCCAAGAATCAAAGAAAGACAAGTCTTCAAGGGTAAGTCTTCAAAACCAACTTTTAGGGCTTTTTCTTGATTCATTTCTATACTCCAATTGGTTGAGAATTGGGGCTCCGACCCCTACTGCTTTTGTGCTTGTTTTGAGCCCCTCTACAACTTTGTAGAAGGGCTCAACTTCATTTGATGCTCCTATGATATACTTGTTTCAATACCTAGCTTTTATGCCATTATCTTGCATGCTAGTTTAGGCCTAGTTCCTTTTGTTTTCAGGGGTCCGACCACTACTGGTTTTGTGCTCATTTTGAGCCCCTCTACAACATTGTAGAAGGGCTCAACCTCATTTGGTCATTGTATATACCACCTCCTTCAAATTTCATCAAGTGTGCCATTTTTGCATGCAATTTTTGACCTATTTGTGTTTGTTTTTGGGACTTCGACCCCTACTGGTTTTGGTCTTATTTTGACCCCCTTTACATATTTCATGAAGAAAGTTTTGTCATTTGGTGTGTGCATTGCATGTCTCATGATATAGCCTATTTGGAAGCCTACTTTGCATGGATTTTATAGCATGTTTGTATTCTGATTTGGAGGATGTCATCTTCTGAAATTGTGCTTATTTTTATCTCATCTTCAATGTTGTAGAAGAAAGTTTGTCCATTTGGGGTTTTCATATGTCACTTGTCTCAATACTCCTCTTTTGGCCACTAACTTTGCATGCTATTGTTGATCTATCTATGCTTGCATTTTGGCCATGTTTGTTACTGAAAAATGCCATATTTGGGACTGCCTTGCTACTGTTCTTGCTTCCATGATCATATTTTGCATGTATGGCATGGCTATAGGCCATTTCGGGGCTTAATTTCACACTTTCGGGATGAATGCATGCTTCGAGTGTCATTTCGAATTGTTTGGGCTGTTTTCCCTTTATTTAGGTGCTGAAATTCCATTGCCATGCTTACATATCATTCCCTATGCCATTTGCATCATTTTTGCATTGCCTCGGTTTGCGTGCCGGTCTTGCACGCCTTCGGCGCCTGCTTTTATCTGCCAGGCAGCCTATGTGAGTGTGGTTGAGGCCCTCTCATGTCGGCGTAAGCCCAATTTGCATTTTCATGCTTCTACATCATTGCCTCGATTTGCATGTCATGCGCACGCGTTTGAAACGACTTTGTTTTATCAAGCGGCCTCCCTATGCGAGTGGTGAGGCTCTCCCATATTGGTGTAAGCCCATCGTTGCATTCCGTATGCCATCTCGTCTCATTTCATCATCGCCTCGATTTGCGGCGCTGTGGGCACGTGTTTGAGCACTTCGGTTTATCCGATTTTCATTTCTTTCATCGCCTCGATTTGCGCGCTGTGGGCGCAGCGTTTGGCACCGGTTTATCCGATTTTCATTTCTTTCATCATCGCCTCGATTTGCGGCGCTGTGGGCACGCAGCGTTTGGCACGCCGGTTTATCCGATTTTCCTTCTTTCATCACCGCCTCGATTTGCGGCGCTGTGGACGCAGCGTTTGGCTGCCGATCTTATCCAATTTTCCTTCTTTCATCGCCGCCTCGATTTGCGGCGCTGTGGGCGCAGCGTTTGAACGCCGTCTTATCCGATTTTCATTCTTTCATCATCGCCTCGATTTACGGCGCTGTGGGCACGTGTTTGAGCACCCGGTTTATCCGATTTTCATTTCTTTCATCATCGCCTCGATTTGCGGCGCTGTGGCACGCGCGTTTGAAACGCCATTTATCCGATTTTTATTTCTTTCATCATCGCCTCGATTTGCGCCGCTATGGGCAGCGTTTGAGCTGCCGATTTTATCCGATTTTCCTTCTTTCATCGCCTCGATTTGCGCTTTGTAGGCACGCGTTTGGCACTGCCGATCTTATCCGATTTTCATTCTTTCATCATCGCCTCGATTTGCGCGCCTGTGGGCACGCGTTTCGAGGCACTTCGGTTTTATCCGATTTTTATTTCTTTCATCATCGCCTCGATTTGCGCGCCTGTGGGCACGCGTTTCGAGGCACTTCGGTTTTATTCGATTTTCATTTCTTTCATCATCGCCTCGATTTGCGCGCCTGTGGGCACGCGTTTCGAGGCACTTCGGTTTTATCTAAGTTTCTTATTTCATCATCGCCTCGGTTTGCGTGCCTGTGGGCGCGCGATTCGAGGCACTTCGGTTGTATCCGGTTTCCATTTTGTCATCGCCTCGGTTTGCGTGCCCGTGTGCACGCATTTCGAGACACTCTGTTTTATCCGCTTTGCATTTCATCATCGCCTCGGTTTGCGTGCCCGCGTGCACGCTTTCCGAGGCATCTTGTTTTCATCTCATTTTCACAGCATTGTGCATACTAGGTTGTATCTTAGATTGCATTCATGCATTACCTCGGTTTGCGTACCCATGGACACGCATTTCGAGACATCTCATTTTCATGGCATTGTGCATGCTATATTACATGTTAGTTGCATTTCGTGCATATCATGCATATCGCACGGGAAACAAGGCACGTTTTGTACTCCGAGTAACGGAATGAGTCTCAATTCCCAAGTCACCACCACTCCGGATTACCCATGATGGAGTTAGGTTTTGTTGTCGCATTCGTACGCATTCATCCCTATATTGAGTTGTGCAATCCGATTCCTCGGCCATCATGCATCGGTATGCGTGATTGGTGGCGCGAGGATCGAGGCATGCATATATTTGTGAAATACATTGCTATGCCCTTTTCTTGCTCTCTGTTACAGCAAAATCGAGGATCAACAACTTTTCGGAGTTAGTAGCGCATTTAAATCTGCAAGCGAGGCTAATTAGGGCATCGGTGAATTTCAGCCATAGCGACCCGGATACATCATCTATCGAAGCGGCGGGTCACGGCTTGCCGCCCGATTTAATTCTTTTGTAATTAATTTGTTAATTAATTAGAATTTGTATTATTCGGTGTATATTCTTTTATTGGTGCGTATTATTATTCATTCGGACCCTCTGCGAGGGCATAAATGTAATAAGGGTGTGTGAGTGTGATGTATGTTTTCCAACCCCATTTCTTTCTCCCTTTTATTTACCGCTTTGAATGGTTAGATATAGGGCATATTTCAATTAGCATCTGATGTATTTGCATGTTTGCATCATTCATCTGTATTGCATGCATCGAGCTCGGCACATCATGCAAAGCGCATTGTATTTCAATTCTAAAGTTGAATACATGTTAGTTGTTGCATTCCATATACCATGTTTAGAATAGTCGAGCTGCTATAGTTGCATTTTGCATGTGTTGCATTAGACATTCTGTATATTTTAGGATCATGCATGATTTCTAATCAGCTTTTGTTTTGGCTTGGAGTACTAGGTAAGTTTTATGCTTTAGCATCCTTGCATGTGTGTGAGTGACTGCCATGAAAGCATGCTTACCATGAGGCTAAATGCTTATGTGATATAACTGCCTTGAATGCCTGTGGGTGGAGGTTGAGTTATCTGAATTGGGACAATGCGTTGACTGTTTGTTTTAAGCCCACTAGATAGTGGCAAAATCATTGTTTTCTAAGCCCACCTGAGGGTGGCAAATCCGCATTTTAGCCTACCTGCGGGTAGCACCATCAAACCATTTTCAAACAAACAAACATGAAATGTTTTGTTCCAATTCGACGGCCCGATCTATACTTGTTTCTTTGCGAGCATCACATAGTAATCTAGGCTAATAACCGAATAAGAACTCACAAAGTTTTCAAAATCGATATCATGGTTAGTAGAGGCGGTCTTTGGCCGGCGAGAGAATGCTCACGATGTGACCTTCCCTAATCGTACCCAAGTTCCGAGCCAACTTTGGTGATGACGGACCACGTGGCCTTTTGGCACCGAGTCGGGGTTTCCTAAATTTCCTATTTTAAAATATTTAGGTGGCGACTCATTATCACGGCAAAGCGTCCATGTTTGGCACTTCTTTCAAAAATCTGTTTTCCTTCAAAAGCGATTTGCGGATTTGGACTCTTTGGTTCAAGATTGAGAACCGCAACAAAAATCGAGTCGAACTTATGGCGAGGCCCCGTCGAGCGTTATTCTGATTCTGGCGACTCTTTGAGATTTAGAGAACTTGACTCGAACTCGTGATATCTGGTTTTGACTACATTTGTGTGTTTCTTTGCATTGCATTTGCATTGGTGCGCCTAGGACCGTGTTTGCCATCTGCTATTCTGGCGGTTTCTTGAGGCTTGTCTTGTCAAGGCATGTCCATAAAATTTGTCGGTTCTGAGCTCTGCCGATATAGAACACAAACCCCGGTTTCTGGGGCACCCTGACCATTCGACCTAGTGCATATTCGGATCCATAGTGACCATTCCAAACTAGGGCGGGTTGTTTACCCGATATAGGTTGTTTGAAGCCGTGTGCGTAGTGAAACCCTAGCTCTTGACAAAATAGGGCGAAACCCTACCCCAACATAGGGGTGTTTTGGCTCTCACTTATCTGCTATGTGCTTGTTAGAGTGTGCCTCTGAGGAATGCATGTATCGATATGAGTTTGGGCATCGAACTGCGGGCATCGGTTTTTGAATTTGGGAATCGAACTGCGGGCATTATCCGATGTTGGGAATCGGTTGTCGCGGATATCGATTGATTTATCGAAACGATGATCTGAGAATATTGACCCGATGTTGAGCGATGTATAGCTTGACTTACCAAGCGTGTGTTGTTGTATACCGTGTGTGTGGTGTATTCAATTTAAGCCGTTATCTTTGCCGTTTTATTTACGGTTATTTATTTCTTTTTCGCTTTATTTATCTTTTGCTAGGGCGGTTTGTAGCACAATTGCTTCGAACCGTCGATACCCCCAAAGCAATACGGACACGAGGTCGCCGACTCAGCCGTCCGGGATCTAGTTGGCGGACATCGATGTTTCACTCACTACCCCCTGTTATCAGAAGGAGGCCGAGAAGGCACAGTATATCAGAGCACAGATCACCAGAACAGCAGTCTACTATAGTGTCAGATAGTCGGGTTGAGATTCCTATTTCTGCTATAGAGACACACTTGCCAGTTTTTCAGATGGAACAACAGAACCCAACAATAGAGGCGATGATCGCCCGGATGGTAAAAGCATGAAGCAAATGCAAGATGATGCTATCCGCCCGGTAATTTTCGAGACAACGGGCGTGTCATGGCCCATGATGCGAGTTGATCACCAGTTACAGCAATGAGCAGCGTCTGCTTCAAATCAGGCTCCTCCTCCACCCGGGGCCCCATTACCTGAACAACTACCTGCTGGCCAGAATGCCCCTCCAAACCCTCAAAATGCCCAGGCTGCCCAGAATACTCTCCCGAATCAACAGAACATTCTGCCAAACCCCCCAAACATTCAAGAGGACACGGGTCTTCCAGCGGTGGCTCGCCGCTTCTACTGTCCAAAAACATTACCCCTAACCACGGACTCTCCATTTGAGTTCGAGGTAGACAGAACGACTCTGAAATTGAGCATCTTGGAGAAGCTCGTTAGGAAGTCTCAAGGGGTGAACGCCCTCCCAGATATTGAATACGGCTATACTGATCTGGCCGTGACTCTGCCGTGCAGATTTAAAATGCCCCAGATCGATCGCTTTGATGGGTCTGAGGATCCTATGGTCCACCTCGGCTATTCTCGGACATCTTAAGACCAATGGGCCTAACGACCGCAAAAGCTTTCTTTGTTGGTCGAACCTGTCGGTGTGGCATCCACTTGGTACTCAAAACTTCGATGATGATGTGAAAACAAAATGGGATGAGATGGCGAGGCCTTCATCGCATAATACTCATATAACACGCGGTCGAGATCACCACTCGGGATCTCGAGACAACCGAGCGAGCCTAAAGAATCTTTCTCGACTTTGTGACCGGTGGAGGCGAAGGCATCGATGATGACCTTAAGGCCAGCGACGAGACCAAATCACGGATGATTGTGCGCAATCTCCGGTGGCATTAATGAAGAAGATGATTGTAGTTCCTTCCCAACTTTCGCAGATCTGCATGATATGGGGATGCAAATAGAGGATGCGTTGAAGCAGGTCTGTTTGACCATGATCGAGATCAACCGGAGAACATTTAACCGGAATACCAATGCAGGCCAGTGGCTCCTCAATACAAGAACTTGGAGGTCGGAATGGTCACCACCAATCCCCTCCCCAACCAAGGTCATGGCCACACCTTTTACGATACCTCTGGGAGGCGATAATCAAGCCCCAAGATACCAACCCAGGGGTCAACGAACCTTCTCCCCACTCTATATGTCTTTGTCTAAAGTCCTCGGGGTTCTAGTCAGAAAGGGGCACCTGAAACCTTTGGAACCGAGGCCTCTACCGAATCCACTCCCCCCTTCCCATAACCCAGCCAAATATTGCCAATACCACCAGCAGCATGGTCATGACACCGACCAATGTTACAGGCTGCGTCATGAGATTCAGGACCTCATTGACAAGAACATCATTCTACCTCCTCAAGGACCCAACGTCACAAACAACCCACTCCCCAAACACAACCAAGATCCACCAAAAAGTCAACCTTATCCACCTTTGAGGCGTATCTTACGATCCCGGTATCTACATAACTCCTCCCACCTACCCAAGCGGTGGTCCTTCAACAGCGACTTGACTTGCGTGTTGGACACCTCCCAACCCAACTGAGCCAAGGTGGTGACCACGAGGATGGAGCAGGCGGGCTTGAGGAGAGCAAAGCAGTTGAATCAGGGTGGAGCTATCTGAGAATTCAGTGGCGAGCTTATGATCCAGTGGATATATCTTGTCAATGAGCAGTCTAAAATTTGAGTATGGGGTTCTTTGGAAGAGGTGAGTTGTGTATGATCCGGGGACAAGCTTGAATCGTGAGGATGATTTGGCTGCGGTGGAAGAGGACTTCGCCAACCTTCAAATCTCTGGCGAGGAATCGGGGATGCATCGATTAAGCGGTTCGAAGATGAGAGTCGGCCAGTCGTCGGGTGGTTGGATGATCGACTAATATTGTACCATTTGTGGCGGAAGGGCCGAGGATCGAATACATTGCGGGCGCCCGGTCTGAAGAATTTCGCTCAAGAACGAAACATTTTGAGAACCGCACGGTTGTTCTTTGGAGGAACAAGAAAGAGATGGGACTCGAGAGAGCAGAAAAGCAAAGAACCATGAGGAAGTTGAGAGTCTTTGCGGGCACGAAGTGAACATCTTTGTGAGCATGAGGAATGAAATTCTTGAGAGCACAAACAAGCGAGAACGGACGGATGCTGCTAGGCGCTAATGGAATGTGGTGGGAAGATGACGACTTGTATCTTGCCCACCTGAGGACGAAGCTGGGCGGTGTGGCCAGACGATGCTTGGTACCTCTAGGAGGTGGACCATATGACTAGAAGTGGGCGGTATTTCAAGCCCCCACAC
This sequence comes from Camellia lanceoleosa, assembly GCA_025200525.1. Lineage (NCBI taxonomy): Eukaryota > Viridiplantae > Streptophyta > Magnoliopsida > Ericales > Theaceae > Camellia > Camellia lanceoleosa. Next base: position 112,363,822 of record CM045765.1, on the reverse strand, counting down.
CTTGATCAACTTGAGGCATCGGGGAAGATAAGGAGGCGGAGAAAGCAGAAGAAGCAAGTGGAAGAAGAGGCATCTTGAAGCGACTAAAGAAAATCTGAGAACATCTCCATCTGGGGTGCTTATGGCCGAGGTGCACCGGCGTGTGTCTTATCTGCCATGGATGAGCGAATCTTTCCATCGAAACTACGCCGGAACAACTAGTTGGTTTGGTCTTCCCGGGAGGAGGTTCCCCGGCAATGACCTTTACGGACAAAGAATTGCCGCCTGAGGGCGTGGATCATAACAGACCTCTCTACATCTCCGTAGAATGTAAGGACAAATGGATTCGGTGGTGCTTGTTGACCTGGGTCCGCTATCAATGTTTGTCGGCGAGCGGCCTATGCAATTGGGTTAAAACTGCGGACTTCACAGACTACTCAAATGTCAGGCGTATGATAATACAAGCGAGGATGTCACAGGGGCGATAAAAATCAAAGCCAAGATTGGGCACTGGACAACACGAAATAGATTTTCATGTCTTGGAGGTCCTGCATCTTTCAACATGCTTTTAGGCGACCACAGTTGCATCGGTGAAAGCCGTTTCATCTACTGCATCAAATGGTGAAATACCCCTATGGAAAGGAGTAGCCATTGTTTTTGGGAACTCATCAATCCATCCCCTCCAGGAGTATCTATCTCGCCGATCTGGAGATTGAACACGGCATGGAGGACATGTTTATATCGGGATTTACTTTGGTGAGGCAGGGTGGTACAAAACATTATGGCTGTGAATGAGGGTTTGTATGTCAGCGCTCAAGCCGTATACCTCATGAATAAGCTACAACATATCCCGGGGATGGGATTGGGAAGAAGCGGCAGGAAAGGGGTCGCAACGTTGGCCGAAGTGCCACATAATCCACACACCTTTGGATTAGGTTATCTGCATACCAAAGAAAATGGGCAAGAAAAGGAAAGGAAATGGCGGCGGGGCAGGCCAGCAGTGGGAAGCCTTTTGATCTAATGCATAGGCCCATCTGGGTACCTGAGCAGACGCTTCGTCAGGAGGAAGATTTTCCATTTGCGGCTTCCCGAACCATGGTTGAGCGGAGGAAGCGCGTGCAGGTTTGAAATCTTCTTCGACACAACTGTTGTTCGGGATAGCGTTGCAGCGGAGCGAGCAGACCAATAAGCGAGATTAGCGAGAATCTGGCGGAGGATCACGAGGGCCTTGAATTGGAAATGGGGGTAGCAGCATGTCTCCTCTCGATCCTCCGATCGACCGATTGCTTGGGGAATAACGTCGCGGTTTCCATGATTGGAGATGAAAGCAGTGCCGGGCCAACCAGCTGACCATTTTGGGCGCATCGATCGCACCCTCTCTCATTTAGCGATCTGAGGAGGATTCTTATCCAGCGATTCGGGTCGGGTAGTGGCCGAATCTGATTCCACCGAAGTCTTCGAGTCGAATCGGGTTCGGCTCGTGAGTCTGAGTCTGGTACTCTGAGGATGTTAACGGATGCGAGTCTTGTCGGTCGTCTTTTTCCTTTTCATTTGAGTCTGTTGTAGATGAATCGAGCGATTTGGATGAACTTAATGAGAATGAGGTGAATGTGGTTTCAGTACTTTTACGTGCCCTAATTTATTGCATTAATTCGGACTTTCAAAATTTTGATCAAAGCAGCGAGGGCGAAGTTTCTCCGGTTTACAACGCCTAATTGAGCAAGAGCAAAGAGATTTGTTAAGCCATTAGCGGATGAAATCATTTACGTGAATATTAGTCTTGAGGAGGACCCGGTGGTCGGATCGGGTCCACGTTGTCTTCGGAGGAAGCGGCGCTTAGTCGCTTTATTAAAAGATTTCAAAGATGTTTTCGCGTGGTCCTCGAAGACATGCACGGAATCGATCTGAGATTATCTGACATCGGATCCCCTTGACCCGAGGCCCGTCCTATCAAGCAGTAGCTCAGAAGGATCCGGCCGGGTTGGGCTCTCAAGATCAAAGAAGAGGTCACCAAGCAAATTGGCGGGCTTCTGCTAGTATCGAATATCCCACTTGGTTGGCCAACATAGTGCGGTCTTAGAAGAAAGATGGCAAGATCCGGGTGTGCGTAGACTTGAGGATTTAAGCGAGCGTCCAGAAGGGCGACTTTCCTGCCACACATTGATGAGCTAGTGGACTTTCTGGCGGGGCATGCCTTTGCTCTCGTTCATGGATGGCTTCTCGGGCTATAACAGTTGTGATGGCACGGAGACGGAGAAAAGCGCATTCACCACCCGTAGAACAACATCTTGCTATCGGGTCATGCCGTTTGGGTTGAAGAATCTTTGGGGCTACTTATCAGCAGACGCGACCACAATACTACATGATATGATCCAAAGAGGTTGAGGTGTCGTGGGCGACATGATTGTCAAGTCCAAAAGAAAGAGAGGCCACTACACGCCTTGCGCAAGTTTTCCAAAGGATCGGGGAATTGAGGTTGCGGTTAAACCCTCGAAATGTCGTTTGGTGTTCTGGCGGGAAAAATCTTTGGGGTTTACGATTACACAAAGGGGCATCGAGGTCGACCCTTCCAAAATCAAGGCCATCTTAGAAATGCCACCACCAAGGTGAAAAAGAGGTGCGAGGCTTTTACGGGTAAAGTGCAATTCATAAGGCGGTTTATTTCAAAACTAACCTTGACTTGTGAACCACTTTTTGGTCTTTTGAAGAAAGGCAAGAAATTCCAATGGGACGGCGGTGTCAAATTGCGTTTGAGCAGTTAAAGAATATCTGAGAACCCACCCGTTTTATCACCACGAGAATCGGGAAACCGTTGATTTTGTACTGTCGATGTTGAGACCACGATGGGGTGCATGCTTGCACTGAAATCGAGAAGATAGGGTGGAGAAAGCCATCTATTATTTGAGCAAGAAAATGCTAGAGTATGAGACCGGTATCTGGCATTTGGAAAAACTTGTCTAGCTACGGTATGGGCTACCGGAAGTTCTTGGCACTACTTGTTAGCTCACTCTGTAATGTTGGTTTCACGACTTGATCCCATCAAATATCTTTTGAGAAACCGGTAACTACGGGTAGGCTAGCTCGTTGGTTCTTGTTACTCTCGAATTTGATCTTACATATGTGACGCATAAGTCGGTAAAAGGCGAAGCGATGGCGAGTTCCTTGCCGACCATCCGGTTGAGGGATGAAGCGATTGAGTACCTATTCCCGGATGAAGCAATTACGCATATCGGCGAGAAAGTTGGACAATGTACTTTGACGGGCGTCAAATCAACATGCGTATGGGATAGGAGTGTTGCTGATAGCACCCGACAATTCCCGTATCCCTCTAGCCTTTAAACTCCGTTTCAAAGTCTCAAATAACGGCGAGAATCTGGCGTGCATTCTTTGGTATGGGCGACCACGGAATTAGGGGCAAGGCAATTTGGGCGTCATCGGAGATTCGAATCTTGTTGTGTCTCAAGCTAAAGGGCGGAAAGTAAAGAAGAAAATATGATGATGTATCACCAAACCTTGGACTTGATTCCTCGGTTTGAAAAGTTAAGTTTTACTCATCTACTAAGAGAACAACAAGTTCGCGACGCTTTAGCAACTCTATCATCCATGATAGACATCCGCGTGGAGTCGAATCGTCCGGTCATTATCGACGAAATTTGCACTATGAGTCGATTGCGACCATAGATGAAGTTCGGGACGAACACCCCTGGTATTACGACATCTGGAACTTTTTGGAAACAGAAACGTACCCGCCAGGGGTAAATGCCAAAGACAAGAGGGCAATCAGAAGAATGTCAGTCCAGTTCATCATCTGCGGGGGTAAACTGTATAGAAGAGGTCATCTGGGGATGCATAAAGCGTGTGTTGATCTTTGAAGAGTCAAGCGTCGATGGAAGCCATCCACGGGGGTGAATGTGGTGCACATATGAATGGGGTGATGTTGGCGCGGAAGATCCTTAGACAAGGTTATTATTGGTCCACCATGGAGGAGGATTGTATCGGTTTTGTTCGGCGATGCCACAAGTGTCAGATTCATGCAAATCGCATGAACATCCGCCGTCAAAATTTGTACAACATGACTTCGCCGTGGCCTTTTTCAGTCTGGGGAATTGATGTGATCGGAGCCGTCACGCCGAAAGGGTCAAATGGGCATGAGTTCATCCTCGTAGCGATAGATTACTTCACAAAGTGGGTTGAGGCCCAATCTTATGCAGTGTTGAAAGCTTCACACGTTGCAAAATTCATCAGAAACAACATTATCTGTCGCTACGGAGTCCCAAATGAAATAGTTTCTGACAATGGTTCCCACTTCAAGAAGGAGGTGATTGACTTGTTGGAGAAATACAACGTGGCTTTTCATAAGTCGTCTACTTACGGCCAAACCAGCGGGCGATTGAGGCCGCCAACAAGAACATCAAGCGCATACTACAGAAGATGGTGGAAACCTATCGGGACTGGCCGGATAAGCTGCCATTTGCTCTGTGGGGCTACAGGACTTCAATCAGGACTTCTACTGGGGCGACTCCGTATTCATTAGTCTACGGGATGGTAGACGTTCTACCTATCGAGATTGAGGTTCCGTCATTGAGAGTATTGGCGAGTGCGGATAGCGAAGCAGTTAGCGTGAGAATAGATTTGAAGAACTCATGCTCTTTGATGAAAGGAGATTGAAAGCGTACCACGTTCGGGGTTATCAACGCAGAATCGCCAGACTTTTAACAAGAAGGTTAAGTCGAGAATTTAAAGAAGGAGATTTAGTACTCAAGGACAACCGAGCTCCTATCCACGACCCAAGGGCAAGTTCGGACAATTGGTGGTCCTTACATCATCAAGTCAATGCAGTGGGGTGGGCGTGGTTACGATGGATCTAGATGGCTTGGAGTTTTCCCAACCGACCAATATGGACAAGTTGAAGAAATACTATCACTGAGAGGCGCGCTAGGCCCAAAACCCGGAAGGGCAGCCTAGGCAAAACTCAGAGCATAGAAAATTTGAAAATTATAAAAGCCCGAGCTCATAAAGTGAAAACCCGCATAAAGGCGGCCTTGGCAAAAGTTAGGCGCAAAGGAGAACAAAAACACTCGGCGAACGACGACCTGAACTACGTAAGACTTGATTCCCATCTTTGGGATCGTGGCGACTTCATCTTGAAGTTCAGTCACAATCTTTTCCCCGATCAACTTAGTCCATTTTGATCACCTCAGTCATCTTTATTCATCAGCATTCACTATGATCTCCGGTACAGTGCTATTCAAACTAGGGGCAACTTTCCGTTGCAATGGAGTGTTCTTGGCATCATCGGACTAGGGGCAACTTCCCGTTGCCACACTTTGCCGAAGCACCTTTTCAAACTAGGGGCAACTTTCCAGTTGCTAGGATTCGGGGTTGTGTATCTCAGTGACAGGTTTCAGGCGTGTCCAGTTCTGATCCATATCGAAAATAGTTTTGAAAAATTTTCATAAAAGTTGACTTTGTTCAAATTAATCTTTTTCACAACTAAGACCATTTTTGGACCAAAAGCGGAGAATTTTCAGTACCACAACCTTCAATTTCATTGATTTGAAGCGAGTTCTTACGCTCTTGCATACAATTGAAGTTGCTTTCTATTACATTCATAAAGAAAACTTGAAAGTACTAATAAAGCAATAAATCTGGGGCATAGTCTAGTCAGGTGTCCATGCGCCCCCTCCCAGAGCTAGTCGAGCTTCAGATGCCAACTTAGGCCCAACTTGTATGACCGAACTGGCGAGTGCGGAATGGGAAATAAAATATATAGTGAGTCAAGCCGTCGACGGATCCGGTATCTGGAACATCTTTGTAGCTCATCATTTGAAAAGATTAAGCGAGGGCGGCGCCATGCAATGCGATCTGGCGACAAGTTGCGCATCCATTGAACCACCGGCTCTCATCGGGAGCATTAACTAAGCGTTGCCAAAAGTAATGCAGCGAAATTTGAATAAGCGAGGGCAGAGTCCACAACTTGCAACTTCTCCGTCAACCATATCACGGGGAGGGATGAAAAATGAGAGAATAAAGAATAGAGAGATGTGCGACGAGAGAAAAGTAAGATAAGGGTTTTGCGAGAAAAGTCGAGCCCGAGGGTCGAGTGATGTAAGCAAATACAAGTGAGCTTGGGTGGGAAACATTACCTATAGCAGTAGTGGACTCCCTGCAAATCTGGTCGTCTCCCGGTAGTAGAAGGCACCCAGGCCTATCAATTTTGGATACACTCCATTATCCAGATAGTCCATCCGAAGTACATCGTGTTTTATTTTTGCTTATCGAGTTGTTGTTTTTGCTTATTGAGTTGTAAGTTTTGTCGAGCTGCCGCGTTTTGCGTTTTGAGTTGTTACTTTTTGATTACACAATTTTGTTAAGTCTTGTCTATTGAGTCGTTAACATTATTGTACTTTGTTTATCGAGTTGTAAACTCGCTAAGATTCTGTTTTATTTCTTAGTGAGTCGTGTTGTTTTACTTTGTTGCGTCGGTTCCCTACCTAACCCGGTAAATACATGAGGTGCATTTCCATTCAATTCCATTTTGTGCAAAGTAATGCGATGCGATGCTGAGAATTTCAAATACAACATCTTTTCAAAAGCTGTTTCATTTCATCATGTCTTACAACAATAAAGGTACAAGTTTTACAGAAAATAAAACTGCCCAACAATGTGCAAAGTGCTACAAACTACTAGCTAAAGAGTAGAATAAAGCAGGAAATAACATCAGTGCCCTCGGGAGCGAGAAGGGGGAGGCCCCCTCATCCTTTTCTGCGGGATAATCTCTACATCATCATCACCATCTGGATCGGAGCTGTCATCCTCCGGATCCCCCTCAGGCTCGTCTCCGCTCTCGGAACCAAGACCAGGGCCTCCCTCTCCAGGAGATGCCTCTGACACATGATCTGCGATCTCCTCCTCGTCATCCTCGACGATGGGTGCCCTGCGTCTGCGAGACGACCCTCCTCCTTGACTCCTCGATGAGACTGGATGGCCCGGCTCCTCCGATCCACAGCCTCGGGTAGGCCTAGCACCTCGACCTCTGAGAGGGCCGGTGGCTGGCGTGATGAAGCTTTATATATGGGAGGCATCTGAAGATGCAAAGTGCAATGCATCGTTCAAGCATAAAAGCGGTGTAAATGCGAGAATGTGAAAAGGGTGTGTGTCGGATGTGCTCTCTGTGATCTATCAATACTGAGAAGGTCTAAAGCTAGAGTAGCATCGAAACATGCTAGTGCAGGGAAGATGAAGAGTACCTCTACACCCCGATGCTCATCTGCGTCTCCCTCCGAAGGATCATGCCCTCGAATGTGGCTAGCATCGGCGGCTTCGTCCAGTATATTCAACAGAGGTAAATACAAATGCAAAACTATCGATACTTGAATCAATGTTCAAATATCGTGATAAATCAAAAGCGAAAAAACATCTTAGGGTAGTCGGGGTCTCTAACATATCTGTGATCGGGCAGAGGAGGCTCTAGCGGCAACTGCTAAGGCGTCCCAAATCGCCCGGTTAAATCCTTTCGATGTCGGCATGTGCAGCCTGGATGATCAAGAGTCGGAGGATCGGAGGGATCGAGCGCCCACCTCTAGATGTGCCCACTGCTAGAAGAAGGATATCTGTAGCATGGGGCGACTTCGAAGATGGTGCGGTGGGCCTCCGTCACGAGCCCGTACTCCGTCAAGGGGGCATCGAATATATCTGGCGGTAGGTGGCGTAGCTCCCATCAAGAAGATGCAATAAAGCATCAACGCCTGCATATCTTGCTCGACCTCCTCGGAGGATAATCTATCGCGATCCGCATGGTGTGCTGGAGCCTGACGGAGGCTCACGAGAATCGCCCGCCATATCGTGAAAGCGTTCCCGAGAACCAAACCACTGCCGGGTCCCTCGGCGAGGAATCTATCTTGACAACAACTCGGCGCTCGAGTCTTGAGTCTCGAGCTTCGTCCGAAAAGCGCCCAAAATTTGCCGGTGATCTGTGGATAACCGATGTACAAATCGGTCGAAATCGGATATCTGAGCGGATCAAAGATAAAAATAAAAGGCGAGAGTTCAAGCAATACCTCTGTCGCTCGAGCGATATCAAAGTATCGTCGCGAGAGGAGAGAGTCTCTCGAGGCCTCGCCGGATGCTCGCCCTCAAACATCAATGAAAATGGAGTCATAGGAGGTCCCACCACCTCCATCTCCGAGCCAATGTGGGAAGTACACATACACCCTGGTGAGAAAGGCAATGCAGTGTGAGTACAAAGTGCTAAAAGCGAGAATCTGAGAATGCAAAGTCTTGCCGTGTGTGTGCAATGAACAAGTAATGAGGAGCAAAATGTAAATCAAGAGGGCGGAATGTACCTCCCGGGCTCTCCAGTAGCCAAGAGTAAGTCCCCTCGTGTGCGAGAGCTAGCGCTCATGTAGCGATAAAGGGTAGCAGGGCAGTGCCCCAATCATCTTGGCTCACTGCGATAGGTCTACAGGCGCTCGATAGATATAATCCTACCATGTTCCCTCTGTCGGTGAACAAAGTGGTGCCGAGGAGGTACATGAGAAACCAGACATCTTGCTCCGCCTCCTCGAGAGTCTCGGGCTCCATCTGTGGCCATGGGAAATGGGAAGCAAACCAAGAGTATCGGACTCTCCCGAACCTCTGTCTCTGGTAGTGTGTCCCCAATAAGTGCATCGAGCTGACCTCCTTGGCCCATATCCTCGTCATAAGGAATGGATACACGCCTATGTCTAGGCGGTGATCATAGCAAAGAATCGGTGAGGTCATGGTCATATCGATCATGAGAAATGGAAAGAATTGGTGGTATCCACCATCTCTCTGCTAAAGCGACAAGTAAAGTCCTCTTGATCGGCAATGAGATAACCCTCTGTGAGAATGGCCCCAAATCCATAAGGTCAATCAATCCGGACGACTTAGGAAGCTCGAAATACCACTCCCTCACGGCGGTGGAGCCATATCCTCGCACTGTGCGAGAATGAACCTGCATTTGGAATGAATGCGTAGATCAGCAAATGAAGTAAAAATGAGCTGTGTGCAAATGAAGTAAAATGAAATTTGTGTGCAAATAAAGTGTTTGAGTGCGTGTTCAAAATTTGAGAATCGATTAGAACGTGTGTTAAGCTTCAAATTTGGAATTTGTGTGTTCTACTCAACATCGATTACGTGTGTTAAGCTTCAAATTGGGAATTTGTGTGTTCTACTCAACATCGATTAGAATGTGTGCTCGCTTCAAATTTGAATTGTGTGTTCTACTCAACATCGATTAAACGTGTGTTAAGCTTCAAATTGGAATTTGTGTGTTCTACTCAACATCGATTAAGTGTGTGTTCGCTTCAAATTGGAATTTGTGTGTTCTACTCAACATCGATTAGAACGTGTCTTCGCTTCAAATTGGGGAATTTGTGTGTTCTACTCAACATCGATTAGAACGTGTGCTCGCTTCAAATTTGGGTGTGTGTTCTACTCAACATCGATTGGGTGTGTGTTAAGCTTCAAATTGGGATGTGTGTCCTACTCAACATCGATTAGCATGTGTTAAGCTTCAAATTGGAATGTGTGTTCTACTCAACATCGATTAGGAACATGTGTTCGCTTCAAATTGGAATTGTGTGTTCTACTCAACATCGATTTGTGTGTTAAGCTTCAAATTGGGATTGTGTGTTCTACTCAGCGTCAATGGGGCGTGTGTTCGCTTCAAATCTGAAATTTGTGTGTTCGGTGCTTCAAGTTTAGAGTTGTGTGTTCTACTTTTAATCGATTAAACGTGTGTTCGCTTCAAAATTTTGTGTGTTGAAAATCTGAGTTTGGAGCTGCGTGTTCTACTCTTGGTCGTTATGTCTTTGTGTGCTCATTTTCAACTTGGTACATGTCTTGATGAATCAATATTGGAATTTGTGTGTTCAATTTCTAACTAATGTGCCTTTGTCGTTCACAATTAGTCAATGTGCCAAGTGTTCATGAAATTCAGTGGCTAAGTCACATGCTCAAAATACAAATCTTGTGTAAATAAGCTAAAGCGTGTGTCTAAGCATGGCAAAAGTCTGAGAATGCACGAAAGATCACGGATAATAAAATACCTCTGCATCATAGGAGAGAGTCTTTGCTGGCTCTCGTGAAGAAGATCCCTCGGTGCGATCGTTAAAATCGGTGAAGTGACGGAAAGTGGCTCATGAAGCCTATGAGCCGTAGGAGCATATCGTCCGGGAAAGAAAGGCGGACCCTCGGGGAATACCATAAAGTCAAAATCATCTCGACGCAGGAAAACCTCCGTCGTGAGGAAATGACTTGCCATTCGAGAAATCTGCAAAGAAGAGCAAAAATGAGCAAAACGAGCCAAAATTGAAAAAAGTAAACAAAAGTCAACTCTCGGCAAATGAAAAAGTCAACAAAGGTCAAGTCCCTGGAAAATCTTCCAAATATTGAGACAAAATTACCTCAAGGGGTGAAAATGAGAAGAGAAGCCCCAAAGTCGAAATTTAATTAAACTTCAAAGTGCTTAAACTGAAAGATTTCAAAAAACAACTTGCGTGGGAGTAGGGGCGCGTATAAAATCTTGATCTGAGAGAAAATGGTCTAGAGCAAGAGGAAGAAGTTTTGCAACTTTGGGTGTGATTTGAATTGGAATGGAGGTGTGTATATATAGAAACATGAAAAATGACCATTTGCCCTGCTTTTGGGCGTGGTGGCCGACCACCTAACTTTGGTGGCCGGCCATCTCCTTCCCCCTGGCGATGGCCTCTCCTACGGCAATGGGCTGGCCGACCATCTTCTCCCCTCCCTCCCCTACCTCTCTGCAAATTTTGAGGAAAATTGGAGCTCCCGGGACCCGAAAAAGTTGAAGAAAAGCACACTTTCTGGCGCGAATTGCTCCGCTGAAACTTTAACTGCAATTATTGACATGTGTCTCATCCTTATTCATCAAAATCGGAGCGTATTCTTTTTAAACATATTGTGACCTCTCCGGAATGTAAATCGGAGGCATGCGACAATTCTTGTCGCCCGGAATCTTGGCGTTTTCGGCTTCGTTATTGTGCAACAAATGGGCATCCTGATTTGTGCTCGTTTTACGTTATTTGGCTCATAATTTGCATTCTCACGAATGATTTGCATTGTCATGCATGATTTCTCGGTGTACAATACTTCTATGCTTGGACGTGCGTTGTCGCGCATTATCTCTTCTCGCGTTGTGTTGCATTCGTTCACTGGCACTGTGTGTGTCAGACTTTTGGAATCATAGGAATCGCATTGAATGTATGTTGTTAGCATATTGTTCTTGTTAGATTTCTCTCTTTTGCAGGCACGATATTGTATGTACGGTTCATTTGAAATTTGGTGCGACCCGAACGAATCAGCCTTGATATCGTATCTTCTCCGTGTGAGGCGGCGAAATTGAATGAATCTCCGCATGCCTAAGTGCATGAAATGTAGTTGTTTGCTTTGCATTCTTGCTTATAACTGTTGCACCTATTTGTCAATACTTGCTTCATTACAGCTTGCTGCATTTGCATGATCACCTGGCTCCGTGCCTATCATTCGCGTTTTGCCTCATTTTGCCTGTGGGCACATATTTCTGTTTATCTTGTATGATTGTCTAAGTCTTCGGCCTTGTCAAAAATGGGTCGTCTCACGGGCTTTGACATTCACTCCGTCACTTCTTGACTTTCGAGTTACATCAAGAGGGCAGCTGTAGACACCCATTTTGACCGACCTTGAGGCTCGAGCGTCACGGTTGAGCACTTTCGGTGATGTTGCATCTTGTGCTTGTTGAAGTCGAGTCACGCGGCGCGTGCCCTGCCTCCGGACTTCCGAACCATCTTCTTTACCTTGCCTCGGTTTGCGAACTAGGTTCGGTTTTCTCTGTTTTCTTTCCTGAGGGAAGGGAGTGATCCCGTAGATTATCTCCCGGTGGCCGTGAGCTACTTTTCTTGGCCGTAGGCCATTTTGCCATTCGAGCCGGTTCCGGTTTTGAACCGTTAAGTGTGTGCCTCGGCTCGGGACGCCCAACCATCTCCGATTTCTCCGGTTTTGGCGGAGACCTCTGTTTTAATGTTAGAGGCAATGGGGCCCTGATGCCCACTTCACGAACACCACTTAGGTGCGGCGACCCATTTCGGGACCGGCTGCGTGATTTGGGCCGAGCATTCATTCGCCTCCGCTTTCTCCGGTTTGGCGGGAACCTCTGTTTTATCATTTCGAGAACCACAGGGCCCGATGCCCGCCGTGGCCGTATGCCACTTCGGTGCTATGTAGGTTTTCGGGACCGAATTGGCGGTTTGGGCCGGACATTCATTTTATGTCGATTTTCTCCGTTTTTGGCGGTACCTCTGTTTTGTCATTCGAGAGGACCTTTGGGGTCATGAATACCCGCCGATCTTTGAACACCACTTGGCACTGCGGCCCATTTTCGGGATCCGATTTGCTCGGTTTTGCCCCGACGTTCATTTCTCATTAGTTTTTGTTCAAACTTGGCGGTACCTCTGTTTCAACATCGGGAAGATCCTTTGGGGGAAAGCCAGCAATTATCCCGGATAAGCGGTTTCGCTCCTCCGGGCCCGTTTTCTCATAGGGCCAATGTTGAACACCTTGGGGTATTTTCTTCCAACCAAAGTTACATATTTGTGATGAGGAACATGGGAGGACCCTAAAAGCTCTTGGTCGGCGAAGCTGTGGGTTTCATTTTTGGGCCTCTTCTTCAAGCTCTATGTTGTGACTCTTGGTTCAATGTTGCCAAATTCTAACCTTGGATCCTTGTTCTACACATGGGAGGACACTTTGGTATGGTGGTCGGCCGGCAATTGTGGGTTTCATTATTGGGCCTCTCCTTCAAGCTCTTTGTTGTAACTCCTGCTTCAGAGTTGCCAGATTCCAACCTTGGTGCTTTGTTCTACACACATGGGATGGCTCTTTGGTATGGTGGTCGGCGAGTTTTCTTGTTCATTTTTTGGGGTGGGTGGCCGCCATGGTGGAGTGGTGGCCGACCAAGTGGGGTGGCCGGCCACCTCCCAGCTCCTGGCGGCGATTCACCTTTCCAATTTGTCCCGGTATGCGGATATCTTCAACATATCCCGGGCCATGCGGGGGATATTTCGGGAGGGAAAGATTAGGTGCTTTCCCTCCCCTTTTACACCCCATTTCTTGTCTATTTGAAGGGCCCTCCCTCTCCTTCTTCAAGGTTGGAAAATTTGTCTTCAAGAACACTTCTCCAAATTCCTCCATTTTCATAGCTCAAAACCTCAAAAAGCTTCTAAGTCTCTAGGTCTTCCCTTCATCAACACCTAGCCTCACCATCCCTACTACCATTCCAGCAGCTAGGAAGTGAATTTCAGAGGTGGAGAAGCTACAAATCAAAGCCAAGAATCAAAGAAAGACAAGTCTTCAAGGGTAAGTCTTCAAAACCAACTTTTAGGGCTTTTTCTTGATTCATTTCTATACTCCAATTGGTTGAGAATTGGGGCTCCGACCCCTACTGCTTTTGTGCTTGTTTTGAGCCCCTCTACAACTTTGTAGAAGGGCTCAACTTCATTTGATGCTCCTATGATATACTTGTTTCAATACCTAGCTTTTATGCCATTATCTTGCATGCTAGTTTAGGCCTAGTTCCTTTTGTTTTCAGGGGTCCGACCACTACTGGTTTTGTGCTCATTTTGAGCCCCTCTACAACATTGTAGAAGGGCTCAACCTCATTAGTCATTGTATATACCACCTCCTTCAAATTTCATCAAGTGTGCCATTTGGCAGGCAATTTTTGACCTATTTGTGTTTGTTTTTGGGACTTCGACCCCTACTGGTTTTGGTCTTATTTTGACCCCCTTTACATATTTCATGAAGAAAGTTTTGTCATTTGGTGTGTGCATTGCATGTCTCATGATATAGCCTATTTGGAAGCCTACTTTGCATGGATTTTATAGCATGTTTGTATTCTGATTTGGAGGATGTCATCTTCTGAAATTGTGCTTATTTTTATCTCATCTTCAATGTTGTAGAAGAAAGTTTGTCCATTTGGGGTTTTCATATGTCACTTGTCTCAATACTCCTCTTTTGGCCACTAACTTTGCATGCTATTGTTGATCTATCTATGCTTGCATTTTGGCCATGTTTGTTACTGAAAAATGCCATATTTGGGACTGCCTTGCTACTGTTCTTGCTTCCATGATCATATTTTGCATGTATGGCATGGCTATAGGCCATTTCGGGGCTTAATTTCACACTTTCGGGATGAATGCATGCTTCGAGTGTCATTTCGATTTGTTTCGGGGCTGTTTTCCCCTTTATTTAGGTGCTGAAATTCCATTGCCATGCTTACATATCATTCCCTATGCCATTTGCATCATTTTTGCATTGCCTCGGTTTGCGTGCCAGTGTGCACGCCTTTCGAGGCGCCCCTGTTTTATCTGCCAGGCAGCCTATGTGAGTGTGGTTGAGGCCCTCTCATGTCGGCGTAAGCCCAATTTGCATTTTCATGCTTCTACATCATTGCCTCGATTTGCATGTCATGAACGCAGCGTTTAAAGCGACTTTGTTTTATCAAGCGGCCTCTGTCTTGCGAGTGGTGAGGCTCTCCCATATTGGTGTAAGCCCATCGTTGCATTCCGTATGCCATCTCGTCTCATTTCATCGCCGCCTCGATTTGCGGCGCTGTGGGCACGTGTTTGAGCACGCCGGTTTATCCGATTTTCATTTCTTTCATCATCGCCTCGATTTGCGGCGCTGTGCGCAGCGTTTGAGCTGCCGATTATCCGATTTTCATTTCTTTCATCGCCTCGATTTGCGGCGCTGTGAGCGCAGCGTTTGCCGGTTTATCCGATTTTCCTTCTTTCATCACCGCCTCGATTTGCGGCGCTGTGAGCGCGCGTTTGGCTGCCTTATCCGATTTTCATTCTTTCATCATCGCCTCGATTTGCGCGCTGTGGGCACGTGTTTGAAATGCCGGTTTATCCGATTTTCATTTCTTTCATCATCGCCTCGATTTGCGGCGCTGTGAGGCAGCGTTTGGCTGCCGGTTTATCCGATTTTCATTTCTTTCATCGCCTCGATTTGCGCGCTGTGGGCACGCGTTTGGCTGCCGGTTTATCCGATTTTCCTTCTTTCATCATCGCCTCGATTTGCGCTTTGTGGCGCAGCGTTTGAACGCCGGTCTTATCCGATTTTCATTCTTTCATCGCCGCCTCGATTTGCGGCGCTGTGGGCGCAGCGTTTGAGCTGCCGGTTTTATCCGATTTTTATTTCTTTCATCGCGCCTCGATTTGCGCTGTGGGAGCACGCGTTTGGCTGCCGGTTTATCCGATTTTCATTTCTTTCATCATCGCCTCGATTTGCGCGCGCTGTGGCGCAGCGTTTGGCTGCCGATCTTATCCGATTTTCATTCTTTCATCATCGCCTCGATTTGCGGCGCTGTGGCACGCGTTTGGCTGCCCGATTTTTATTTCTTTCATCGCCGCCTCGATTTGCGCGCTGTGGGCACGCGTTTGAAACGCCGGTTTATCCGATTTTCATTTCTTTCATCATCGCCTCGATTTGCGGCGCTGTGGGCGCAGCGTTTGGCTGCCGGTTTATCAAGTTTCTTATTTCATCATCGCCTCGGTTTGCGTGCACGTAGGCGTAGCGATTGGCTGCCGGTGTATCCGGTTTTCATTTTGTCATCGCCTCGGTTTGCGTGCCCGTGTGCACGCATTTCGAGGCACTCTGTTTTATCCGCTTTGCATTTCATCATCGCCTCGGTTTGCGTGCCCGGGTGCACGCTTTCCGAGGCATCTTGTTTTCATCTCATTTTCACAGCATTGTGCATACTAGGTTGTATCTTAGATTGCATTCATGCATTACCTCGGTTTGCGTACCCATGGACACGCATTTCGAGACATCTCATTTTCATGGCATTGTGCATGCTATATTACATGTTAGTTGCATTTCGTGCATATCATGCATATCGCACGGGAAACAAGGCACGTTTTGTACTCCGAGTAACGGAATGAGTCTCAATTCCCAAGTCACCACCACTCCGGATTACCCATGATGGAGTTAGGTTTTGTTATGCGTTAAATGCGCATTCATCCCTATATTGAGTTGTGCAATCCGATTCCTCGGCCATCATGCATCGGTATCGTGATTGGTGGTAGCGAGGATCGAGGCATGCATATATTTGTGAAATACATTGCTATGCCCTTTTCTTGCTCTCTGTTCTGACAAAGCGAGGATCAACAACTTTTTTGAGTTCGCGCATTTAAATCATGCAAGCAGAGGCTAATTAGGGCATCGGTGAATTTCAGCGCCATGACCAGCATACATCATCTATCGAAGCGGCGGTCCACGGCTTGCGCCGATTTAATTCTTTTGTAATTAATTTGTTAATTAATTAGAATTTGTATTATTTGATTTGTATATTCTTTTATTAGTCGTATTATTATTCATTCGGACCCTCTGGCGAGGGCATAAATGTAATAAGGGTGTGTGAGTGTGATGTATGTCTTCCAACCCCATTTCTTTCTCCTTTTATTTACCGCTTTGAATGGTTAGATATAGGGCATATTTCAATTAGCATCTGATGTATTTGCATGTTTGCATCATTCATCTGTATTGCATGCATCGGGCTCGGCACATCATGCAAACTGCATTGTATTTCAATTCTAAAGTTGAATACATGTTAGCTGTTGCATTCCATATACCATGTTTAGAATAGTCGAGCCTGCTATAGTTGCATTTTTGCATGTATTGCATTAGGCATTCTGTATATTTTAGGATCATGCATGATTTCTAATCAGCTTTTGTTTTGGCTTGGAGTACTAGGTAAGTTTTATGCTTTAGCATCCTTGCATGTGTGTGAGTGACTGCCATGAAAGCATGCTTACCATGAGGCTAAATGCTTATGTGATATAAGCGCCTTGAATGCCTGTGGGTGGAGGTTGAGTAATCTGAATTGGGACAATGGGCTGACTGTTTGTTTTAAGCCCACTAGATAGTGGCAAAATCATTGTTTTCTAAGCCCACCTGAGGGTGGCAAATCCGCATTTTAGCCTACCTGCGGGTAGCACCATCAAACCATTTTCAAACAAACAAACATGAAATGTTTTGTTCCAATTCGAGCACCCAGATCTATACTTGTTTCTTTGCGAGCATCACATAGTAATCTAGGCTAATACTTAGGAATAAGAACTCACAAAGTTTTCAAAATCGATATCATGGTTAGTAGAGGCGGTCTTTGACGGCGAGAGAATGCTCACGATGTGACCTTCCCTAATCGTACCCAAGTTCCCGAGCCAACTTTGGTGATGACGGACACGTGGCCTTTTGGCACCGAGTCAGGGTTTCCTAAATTTCCCATTTTAAAATATTTAGGTGGCGACTCTGTTATCTGGCAAAGCAGTCCATGTTTGGCACTTCTTTCAAAAAAATCTGTTTTCCTTCAAAACGATTTGCCGGATTTGGACTCTTTGGTTCAAGATTGAGAACCGCAACAAAAATCGAGTCCGAACTTGTAGCGAGGCCCCCCGTCGGGGCGTTGTTACACCATCAAATTAGGATTCGATGCATCAAACAACGAGGCCAAATATGAAGTACTATTAACCGGCTTAGGAAATGCACTTCACCTCGGTGCGCGGCATCTACTTGTTTTCTATGACTCAAAGCTAGTAATCAACCAGTTGAAAGGGGAATATGTAGCCAAAAATGACCGCATGACAGCCTATATGAAAACGGCGAATTCTTTGCTCGCGAAATTTGATCACCACGAACTGAATCAAATAACCTAGGATCAAAACATGCATGCAGATGCCCTGGCTTGCTTAGCCTTTGTTATCAACTCAGAAATTAAATGGACAATTGAAGTAGGGTTCGTTTCCTAGCCGAGCATTGCCTCTTCAGAACCAGTTCAGGTCAGCGTTATCGAACCGGGACCTAGTTGGATGGACCCTATCGCCGCATTCCTATCTTCAGAGCAGCTCCCGATGGATAAGAAAGAAGCACACAAACTCCAAAACAAAGCCCTCCGATACTATTTGGATCTGTAGGGAAAGCTCTACAAAAAATCTCTCTCCGGGCCGTACTTAGAGTGCGTTCACCCGGATAAAGTCGAGGAACTTTTGTCTGAAATACATGAAGGCAGTTGTGGTGCCCATTCGGGCGGATGTTTTCTTGCTCACCGCGCCGTATCGCAGGGGTACTATTAGCCGACCATCTGAACTAACGCCGAGTGTTATGTCAAGAAATGTGGTCAATGCCAAAAGTTTTCCCTTTTAACTCATCTACCAGACGAGGAGTTAAATTCTATCACTAGCCCTTGGCCGTTCGCGCAACGAGGGCTTGATATCGTTGGACCGTTACCACGGGCCCTGGGCAACAAGTAATTCCTAATTGTTGCGACGGATTATTTCACAAAATGGGGTCGAAACGGAGGCACTAACACATATTCGAGATTCCGACGTTAAGCGTTTTGTATGGAAAAACTTAATAAGAAGGTTCGGCATACCATGATCACTTGTTTCTGACAACGATACCCAATTTGATTGTGGCGTGTATCGAGAATTGTGCAACACTTATGGTATCCGGCCCTATTTTTCCTCGCCGGCTTACCCCCAGAGCAATGGTCAAGCGGAGGCCACCAACAAGGTTATTTTGGACAGCATCAAGAAAAGACTGTAGAAAGCTAAAGGTAGATAGGTCGAAGAGTTGCCCAGTGTGTTGTGGGCTCATCGCACTACTCCGAGGTGATCCACTGGGGAAACGCCGTTTGCTCTATGCTTTGGAACCCAGAAAATCATCCCCCTAGAGATCGGCCTCCCAACCTTGAAATCGAAGGTTGTTGACATGGGCCGAAATGACATGATGTTAGCCTTGTACTTGACTCTGATTGAAGAACGCCGAGACCATGCCCTTCCATGCATGGCACGGTACCAACAATAGCTCGCTAAGTCGTATAATCAACATGTTCAGCTATGCCATTATACACTAGGAGAATTGGTCCTCAAGAAAGTGCTTCCCGCTGCTAGGAATTTGGCTAACAGAAAACTGGGTCCTAACTAGGACGGCCCCTATCAGATTGATTCAATCGCAGGGACAGGGGTATATCGGCTCAAAGACATGGATAGAAGGAGCTTGCCATGTCCGTGGAATTCCACACACTTGTGCAAATTTTATCATTAACTTGTGCGGCACGACAACTTGTTTTGATTTTACATTGTGTATATCTTTCTTTTTTCATTACAATGTTCTCTCTTGCCCAGTGAGTTCTAGTTGTGTAAGAAAGCCTCCGAATTTGGAGCGCCCTTCGTGAATAACACGTTTGGGCCGAATAAGCCTCCGAATTCATAGTGCCTTTTGTGGAAATCACGATTGGTCAATACAAAAAGCATTCGAATTTGGAGCGCCCTTCGTGGAAATCACGATTGGCTAACATTAAAAACCTTTGAATTCGGAGCGCCCTTCATGAATGACACGTTTAGGCCAAATAAGCCTTTGAATTCGGAGCGCCCTTCGTGGAAATCACGATTGGCCAACATTAAAAGCCTTTGAATTTGGAGCGCCCTTCGTGAATGACACGTTTGGGCTGAATAAGCCTCTGAATTCAAAGCGCCCTTCGTAGAAATCACGATTGGCCAATACAAAAAGCCTCCGAATTCGAAGCGCCCTTCATGAATGACACATTTAGGCCGAATAAGCCTCCGAATTCGGAGTGCCCTTCGTGGAAATCACGATTGGCCAACATTAAAAGCCTCAAAATTCGGAGCTCCCTTCGTGGAAATTACGATTGGCCAATACAAAAAGCCTCTGAATTCAGAGCGCCCTTCATGAATGACACGTTTGGACCAAATAAGCCTCTGAATTTGGAGCTCCTGTCCAGACTTGTGATTGACAAGCGCAAGCGCGATTGACATAAAATAGTAGACAACTTAATCTACAAGCATTGATCGAAATAAACATATGGACATTTCAAAATAAATTTTTTTATTTATTTAATAGATCATGAGTACATGCTTTGCATGAAAATAGAATGTAAATCAAAATTATTCGGCTCCCTCCTCGTCATCAGTCTTCTTTGCTTCAAAAGCCTCGAACGGAAAATATAACCCTGATACAAGGGCGACGCCGGATCAACGCCCGTGGCCTGGAGCGACTTGATTCATCCATGCTTAAATTCGCGATTTTCGCATCGACATACTTCCTTGGCTAGTTTTTCCTTGGTCTTGTCTATTCTAATTTTTCGGCCGTCGTGGAAGCCTTTTTCATAAGACCTAGCCTTCACGGATTCTATCGCGAACATGCTCGCCATTTCTCGATCGGCAATCGTGTGATCCAAAATTCGGCGGTTTACTCGCTCTGCGACAATCGGATTCACTTGACTTGTCGAATGAGTCTTAGAAGTGTTAGCTTTCTTCAGCTCATTTTCGGCCTTCTCCGCGCAAGCTTGCAAGCTCTGAATGCGAGCATCCCTTTGCTCTATTTCCCTTCTCACGGCACGAAGTCACATGCCAATTTCATAAGCGGTATACAAACCCTTTACTGCTCCATGAACGCCCTCCCGAAAAACTTCATAGTCACCCTGACCGACCATGGACTGCTGAACTTTTGGCAGAAAAATCTGTCGAGTGAACTCGACTACTACATTTGGGTCGCGGATAATGGAATCTGCTTCCATCATCAGTTTGTTCCCAACGAAAATTAAAAAACTCAACGGGCGTGGTGTCACACTGGTTTTTCCTCTCTAGCGAGGGAAGCTACCTCGTTGCTATTTTTCCTTTTCGAGTGACCTACTTTGATGACGGGGGGAATGGCGTTTTTCACGTTTCCTTGACGTCCTACCCTCTGTCCGCCTAGGCTCGCCACCTCGATTCATCTCTGTGTCTAGTTCTGCCAGTGTTCTACCTTCCCCTCTATTGTTAAAGAATAGTCTTTTTGCTATCCACAATCGTCCACACTGCCTTTTTTCTCGCCTAATTTGTTGGATTTAAACGCAACAATGGCACCACTGTGTACGCAGCCCTTACTCCCTTTATTCATTACAGGTACAGCACTCCCGAGACGCTCTCATTAATGCTTGCTTTCTAGGCCTTACGCTGATAAGTTCATGTGCCCCAGCTAATCCACGAACCACCGATATTCGGCTTTGCAATTCATTTATTAGTTGGGGCAAGGGTAGACTCGTTAATCTAATCGGCTAAATTTCAAGGCCTTGTCCCGATGAGTTCATGTGCCCCAGCAAATCCATGAACCACCGATACTTGGCGTTCCAGTTCATTCACTAGCTGGGTCAAGGGCATATTCATTAATTTATTTGCCGATTAGTTCATGTGCCCTAGCTAATCCATGAACCACCGATATTCGGCGTTGCAGTTCATTCATTAGCTGGGGCAAGGGCATATTCATTAATTTATTCGCCGATTAGTTCATGTGCCCCAGCCAATCCATGAACCACCGATATTCGGCGTTGCAATTCATTCATTAATTGGGGCAAGGGCAGACTTGTTAATCTAATCAGCTAAATTTCAAGGCCTTGCACCGATGAGTTCATGTGCCCTAGCAAATCCATGAACCACCGATATTCGGCATTCCAGTTCATTTACTAACTGGGTTAAGGGCATATTCATTAATTTATTCGCCAATTAGTTCATGTGCCCCAGCTAATCCATGAACCACCGATATTCGGCGTTGCAATTCATTCATTAGCTGGGGCAAGGGTAGATTTGTTAATCTAATCGGCTAAATTTCAAGGCCTTACGCCAATGAGTTCATGTGGCCCAGCTAATCCATGAACCACCGATATTCGGCGTTCCAGTTCATTCACTAGGTCAAGGGCATATTCACTAATTTATTCGCCGATTAGTTCATATGCCTCAGCCACTCCATGAACCACCGATATTCAGCGTTCCAGTTCATTAGCTGGGGCAAGGGCAGAATGGTTAGTTTATTCGGCTAAATTGCAAAGATACACAGCTATCTAACCGGCATATATTTAATTGGATGTTTAATTTACTCATCTCATGATCTTACATCTTACTAGATTGTTAATTAGCACATGCAACAGACAGAAAAACAAAGGAAATTTTCATTAATAAATTGATTACAGATAGTAGTCATTTTACACATGAAAATTACTCTACATTTAACTTCTAACTGAAGTAAACAAACAAAAATCTACTAACAAAAACCTACAAAAACTATGCATGGAAGATGCCTAACAAAAATCAAAATGTCACCCTAGTCAATCTTCAAGGTCAGACTCCAGCGGCTCAATGTCTACCTGCTCGTATTGAATCGGCTGTGCCAATGTCACATTAACGGTAGTGAGGGCTTTGTGCCAGCCGTGTTTGAAGCCTCGATTCTCGAACTTGGGTACTTCCTCCACATAGTTCTCCAAGGCGGCATCCTTCCCAGCTTGGAACACTTCGGAAATCTCGGAGTCAGCTATTTCCTTTGCCTTCTTCGACTCTTCCAAATCGAATTCCAGCTTGGCAATCACATCCTTGCCTAACTTGAGCCCGTTTTCGCTCGCGTTTGCCCTCTCTTCGGCAGCCAATCTGAGTTGGTCAAAACGCTTCGCCTTTTCTGCCTCGGCGTCGGCTCTTGCACTCTCATCCACCGCTCTCACCGCCTCGGACTCGACTCTCTAAGAGGCCTCCACGGCCTTGCTCTTCTTATTTTCAATTTCGGTTTTCAAAAAGCCGATCTATTCAATAGCATCATGTTGACAGCGACCAATCTCAGCTATCCTACCCGCTGTCTGCAAAAAAAGGAATTAGAGAAAAAAAAAACTAATAATAAAAATAAAAAATATATAGGCAAAAGACTGCAGACAAGTTTAAGGCCAAGTTTGGGTACTTCCAAAAAAGTCAAAAAGTCAAAAAGTTACTTAAAAAGTTAAAAAATTATCACTATTCACCAAAAGTAAAAAATTACAGCTACACAACTCCCAATCCTAATTTTCCTCTACACACTAATTTATACAATTTTTTAATACACATTTTTCTATAAAAATTTCAAAAGTTAACCCAAACATCCATATTATTTCTCTCAATTTTTTAGTCTAAAAGGACAAAAAGTGAACTTATTTAGGACACCCCAAACAACCCCTAAGTCACATACCAATATGGCCGATTAAACAACTAATGCTATTGACAGCAAATCTGGCTCCACCTGAAAAGTCGCTCTGTCAACCGGCAGGGACATTAAGGACTCAAGGCCACAGCTAGATCTTTCAGAGCTGACGCATCGGACCCAATCAGTACGTTCTTTATCCTTGGTTGGACGATGAACGGCACAACCGAGTCCGACTCCTCCAAGCACGGCCGTTTATCGATAAGTATTTCCTCAAGGTCGGCCTCGTGCTCGGTGGGATGATTTTCCCCCCTCTGCTCGGCCTCTTGATCCAACTGTTCGGTAATTTGCTCAAACTGAGCCGTTTCAACATGTTCCGTTTCAGTATCCGGTGGGGAAGATTCAGCCACGGCAGCGAGGAGAGGTTCAGTTTGG
Source organism: Camellia lanceoleosa (assembly GCA_025200525.1). Lineage (NCBI taxonomy): Eukaryota > Viridiplantae > Streptophyta > Magnoliopsida > Ericales > Theaceae > Camellia > Camellia lanceoleosa. The sequence goes on along the minus strand of CM045765.1, from coordinate 112,340,392 downwards.
TTGGTCTCAGCCCTCCTCCGGACGGCCATCCGTTTAGCATTTTTCCTTATGGCCAGTTGCATAAGCGATTCCTTAGCCATGTTCTCAGGGTATGCGCCGGGAAGGTCCCCTAAGTCGGTAAAAATGTCTTCGAAGGAGACGTCTCCTTAGCCTGAAGTAGATGGAGGGTTGGATCAATTAAGGCCAGCTTCTTCAAAAGCCAAGTTCAAAGCCTTGTCAACTTCTTTGGCTTCCAAAATAGGCTTATTCGGTTGTTCGGCGACTTCTTCGGCGAATTTTCCTTCCGCCTGCTCCAAATCAGAAGCCTCCAAACCAATCTGCCTTAGGTTTTTGAAGTTGGGGAAGATAAGAGCCGTAAGCTGCTGTTCGCCCCTCGGAATCAGAATGTTGTCTGCGGCCGAAAAGGTTGCCTAAGTCGGCTCATATCTGAGAAGTATATGAGCCGCCCTCCTTTGCTTCTAGAGGTTTGGATGGCCAAAGAACTGGAGTGCGATTTTGATTTCCGCAAGCACGGCGTCGTCGGCTGAAACCAGAACTTTTTTCAAATCGTTGCCTGCATAAATAAAGCGGTAAGTGCATAGAAGACAAGCCGAGTAAATATATGGAGAATACGTGTAAGAAACTATACAGCCACCTGGTTCGCCTTTTCGTCTAGACACAGGATCTAGGCGATCTTTGCACTCGCTAAATTCCCAATTGCCTTGGACAACGACCATGACATTGTTAACTCGCTTGCCTGAGCTGACAAGCACTGTTACCAAATGATGGTCAATGTCCTTAGCCTTGAGAAAGTAGCAGCCCTGCCGGCCAGAAGACTTGGCCGAGGCATAGCAATGCCGAATAGCAGGGATACCAAGATTGATCCTAAGGCATCGGTTCAACTCCATGATTCCCATTATGATTCCGTAAAAATTTACGTTAGGTTGGGAAGGGATTAAACCTCAGTGGCAGAGGATGGCCCTTAAAAATAGGTAAAGGGGGAAACGGACTCCTTCCTCAGCAATTAATAGGTGAGGAAAGATGATTGTGCTCTCATCAGTCCTCTCCATATCAATGGTGCTCTTCACCACGAGTGACAGGTGGACGTCGTCAGGAATGGAAAAATGGCGTCGAAAGCCAGAAACTTGATTCGCAGAAAGAAAGGCTTTCAAGTGTTTGGCCATCCCAGTCAGTTTAGGGAGTATGCAAAACCAAAAACAAGCAAGGAAATGAGAATCAAAATGGAGGAGAAGAGAACTTACAAGAATCGAAGAAGACAATGAGAAATGGGAGGAACTTGCAGAGGTCGCGAAATGGAGGTATACTGAAAGGCAAACCAGAAACTTTGCGTATTCAAAAAACATACATTCGAATGGACAACATAGTTTCAAATCGCATTAAATGAAGGAAGCGTGTGAAGAGGTGGAAAACTGTAATGATACCTAAAAAGTGTGCGCATTCTGACACTTATGTTTGAATGAGGATTAACCGCCAAATTTTTTGACTTTTCAAGTTCAAAACCAAACATGCCGACTAACTAAAGTTAGTAGGATGTTTGGGGGGCAATTGCGAGAGCCGAATATCGGTACTTGCAGGGAAACCGAATAACAGGTCTGATGGTAATCAGGATATTTATTATATTCGGCTCTATCATGTACGATCCCAAAGCTGAATGAACTAATCGGCCTTAGAGCCAGTTGAACAGAAAGTCGAGTAGAATTGGCACACGACAGAAGGGGCCAAATGAGCAATCACACGATGGATTAAGAGTGGGTCCGACCCTAAGGCCCAAAAGCAAATATAAATAGAGGAACATCAACCAAAGAGAGGTACGTAAGAAAAAACCCAAGAAACTTAAGACATTAGCAAACAAGAGACATATACTAACTTGTCCATCAAATTACTAATTTCGGCAACCCCAACTGGAGTGTTAATCCCTTTTTCAGGTGGCAATCAGAGGATCAGGAACATCCTTCTGGATCCAAGAGTATTTCCAAATCACTTCTCCACACTATAAAACACCAAGTTCTTTACCAACTTAATTACCGTTCACATGCCAACTACTAAAATACTTATGTGAGGTTTGCATCAACCCCTTAACTTGTATAAAATTATAAGAAGTCTCTATGATATGATATTTTGTTAGGATTATTTATGTGGAGACTCTTTAATTTATTGAGAAGTGACATTCTGATTCCTTAAACTATAAAAGTATATAAATAAACTTCTTATACTATTGAAAAGTATTACTTTGCCTTTTAAACTATAAAATCATACAAATAAAATCTTAAATTATTGGCGTGTTTCACTTTGACCTTTTTTGTTAGTGGGTCCAATTTATACTTTTTATAATTTAGGAGGGGTCCATTTATACATTTTTATAATTTAGGGGCAAAATTGCACTTTTCAATGGTTTAAGAGATTCATGCGTATATTTTCATAGTTTAAGGGTTAAATTAATATTTTTCAATAGTTTAAGAGTATCATCGTGCCAATAATCTTATTTTGTTATAATGGTGAATTGCAATTAGTTCATCATATCATTTAATACAAGACTTCACAAATAAGGAAAAAAATTATATATCATGATTATTTTCCTTAAAAGTTACGGTGAAAGTAGGGTGTATGGTATAAATTTAGGCTGTGTTGGGCAGATGAGATTTCAGCAAAAAAAATTTAAAAATTACTTTAAAAAAGTCAAAATACCAAAAGATTATAAAAAATGTGAATTGCTGTGTTTAGTTTCAATTTTTTGGATTTAATTTTCAGAAAATTAAGGTTTTTATTTTTCATATTTTTTTTGTTTTTAGTAAATATTTTTAAAATTTTAAGCATTTTTTTTTCCTTTTTTAGATGCACCTTACTTAGATGTATCTACAAAGTAAAATATTTGTAAAAAAATATTTTTAAAAAATCAATAAATACAAAAGAATACGAAAAATGTATCATTTATTTTATTTATTTATTTATTTGTATTTTAGATATTTAATGAATTTTCTAAAGAATTTTTTCACAAATATTATACTTTTTAAGTGTATTTATGTTAGGTGCATCTAAAAATTTCAAAAATTGCTTAGAATAATTTTTTTAAAAAAAATAGTGAAAACAAAAATAAAATACGAAAAATAAAAAAATTTAATTTTCTAAAAAGCGAATCCTAAAAGTCCAAACCAAACAAGCTGCTCTCTTCTTCTTTTTTTTTTTTTTAATGCATTTTTTCATCAAATCTCAAAGCATGGGAGCCTCCTAGGTTAAAAAGTTTCAAGTTTTTTTTCAATTTACTCTTAAAGTTAATTTCTATTCAAAATTAGATTAAAAAAAAATGTCACGATGATTGTCACATGATATAAAAAGGGTAAATTACACTGACACCCCTTGAGATTTATGTTTATTACAGTTCCCCCCGCATGTTTTGGAAATTATATCTCCCTCCCTGAGCTTTAAAGTTTCATTACAGATTTCCCCCTTCAACAATTTAATTTTTTTAAATACAAATTTTGCCTTCACTAGGTAAATTATATTAACACCCCTCATATTTTAGAAATTACAATCCTCTCCCTAAGGTTTAAAGTAGCATTACCAATTACCCCTCGGTTAGTATTAGTTGGAAAAAAGAATTATTTGGAAAAAAAATTTGTTAGTAAAATTTTAAAATTTCTATTTAAAAACCAACGTAAACTCAATTTTTAAATTTACGTTTTTTCCTCAAATTTACATACTGAGACAACCATTTATAAATCAAAAAAATTATCAAACAAGTTTTTATGACAGTTTTTAAAATTTTTGTAAATATAAATTGAAAACTGAAAATGAAATGGTTACCAAACAGGTTTCAGAGTATAAAAATGTCGTAAAATTAACAAATAATTAAATAAATTACCAGTGTAAGAAATGATTTATTAAAAGATTCTTAGGCTATGTATGGTTTGATTTTTAGAAATTTTTTTAAAAAATTAAAAATTAATTTGGTTAAGAAATAAAAAATAAAAAATAATTATCTTTTAAGGGTAAAAAATAATTATCATTTTAAATTTTTAGCAGATTATACACATACGTATGACTGTTTCAATTTAATTTATAAAAAATTATTTCTAACCACTCGAAAGATAAAAATTATATAAAAATGATAATTATTTTTTATTTTTTATTCTTAACCAAATTAATTTTTAATTTAAAAAAAAATTCTAAAAATCAAACAATACATAACCTAAGAATCTTTTGATAAGTCATTTCTTACATTAGTAACTTATTTAATTATTTGTTAATTTTACGACATTTTTATCATTTAAAGCCTGTTTGGTAACCATTTCGTTTTCAGTTTTCAATTTATATTTACAAAATTTTTTTAAATTGTCATAAAAACTTGTTTGATAATTTTTTTGGTTTATAAATGGTTGTCTCAATTTATAAATTTGAGAAAAAAACATAAATTCAAAAAATGAGTTTACGTTGGTTTGTAATCAGAAATTTAAAAATTTTACTAACAAAATTTTTTTTCCAACTAATACTAACCGAGGGGACAATTGGTAATGGTACTTCAAACCTTAGGGAGGGAATTGTAATTTTTAAAATGTGAGGGGTGTCAATGTAATTTACCTAGTGAGGGCAAAATTGGTATTTAAAAAATTAAATTGTTGAGGGGGGAATGTGTAATGAAACTTTAAATCTTAGAGAGGGAGATATAATTTCTAAAACGTGAGAAGGGGAACTGTAATAAATATAAACCTCAGGGGGTGTCAATGTAATTTACCCATATAAAAAATATATTTTTGTATTAGAATTTGAGTTATGTCAGCGATGTGAGTTATATATAATAAAATATTTTTATATCACGTGAATGCTAATGTGTCATTTTCTGTCTAAATTTTAACATAAATTATCTTTATGAGTAAAGTGGAGAAAACTTGAAATACGAAGGGCCAAAGTGAGAAAAAAAAAATAAACTTTAAGGGTTAAAGTGAGAAAGTAGCCAAAGATAAAAGGGGCAAAGTGTAATTTATCGTAAAAAAAATTATCAAGTCAGCCTGAGATTCAAAGAACTGAACTGGGGAGAGGTTATAATTTGCACTTGCACGTTGTAGAAAAAATTATATTTTTTGTGAGAGAAGTTATACATTTTGTAGGATGAAAGTTACAATTTTTGTGATGAAAGTTATGTATGAATTTTGAAGTTATAATGTGCATCCTAAAAGTTATGTATAACTAAAGTTATGTTTTTTGTGAGAGAAGTTATACATTTTGTGAGAACAAAAAAAATTATATTTTTTGTGAAGAAAAAAAGTTATATTTGTTGCGACAAAAGTTATATATTTTGTGAGATAACCTTGAATTTCCGGAGACTTAAGACAATAATTTTTGGCGGACCTATTAGATATTCATTAAAAAAAATATATCCCCTTGTTTGGTTTATAGTTTTCAAAAATAGTTTTCTGAGTTTGCAATTCATATTTTTTTTATATTTTTTGTATTTGGCAATTTTTTTTTTAAAAAAAAAATTCACAAATATTATACGTTTTAAGTACATCTAAATTAGGTATATTTACAAAATATTTTTTTTGTGTAAAATATTTAAAAAATTCACTAAAAAAACACATAATTGGGCCATAAAGAGAAAGTTAAAAAGAAAATAGGCCAAACACGATTGGCCTAACGACTAATACATATACATAGATTTAATTTTTTATTTTTTCAATTGGGCTAACAAATAACAATTATAATTTTTTTTTTTAATTAGACCTTTTATCAATTGGGTCAAACAGAATTTTTTAGGCCCTTTAAATTGGTCTAAATTAATAAAACATAATTGAATCATTTTGAATTTTTAATACAGTACAAAACTAATAAATTTGGAAATCTTTTTTTGGGCATAATTTTTAAGGCGCTAGGTACAAACCTTACTATCCTCAACTTAGGGCTGGCCTTGGGTGCATACCATGTGAACCCAACAAGGGGTGCACATTGTACTCTTTCTTGCTTGGTTTTGATTCGTTTTTTGCTTTAGTCAACTGGCTTTAATCCATTTTGTGAAGATCAAATCACATAAATAAAAACATTATACAATAGTCTCAGAGTACCATGTCATTATGTTCTTTCATATTTCTCAATTATCTAATATAATCTTCTCCATCAATCATACAACCATAAAATAATGCATGACCATACTCCTAAACTACCGGATAATCATCAACATAAATATATGTCATGACTATATTTAACACGCATCATTATTCAAATTCAAATTCTTGGGCATTTATGCTCATCACAATCTGCAAATTGTCAAGGTGTCCAAGGCCACCTAGTAAACCATTGATTGACACTGAAGATTTCTTGACTAGGTCGTGTACAACCTAGACGTGTTCACGAAACAAAAACAATTATCATTATCCAAAAACAAAACGTGGTATGTTTGAACAGTTTCTTTGAAACTCGGTACATGTCACTGTAAAGAAAGTGACATAAATGTATAAAATCACCTATCCGAGATGTTTCTGGGAACCTTGGAATGTCAAGGCACACGAGTTAAAGACATCTAGACTTGTTCTGTCCATGAACTAGGGATACGAGTTCAATGTCTCCTTATCCTCTTTGTATGCAATATAGATCCCTCGCTTGGTTAAAGATGGCGGCTTCAACGCACAATTCAACGATAGTTGTACCTGTGAAATTTCCAAGTTTGTTGCAAATGTGACCATCTCAGCAAAACAAGAATAATCAACTTGTCCAGAATCACCTGACTTGCTAAGTCCTCCTTCCTTAGGGCCTAAGAATTCTAACTGCATGTTCGCCTTCATAAATTGTTCTATATATATAAAGTAAAGCAAGAGATTATTTGTATACAACCCAACAAGATAATAACTCTTGATTTGTAAGAGCTCTTGCGAAATAAACCTTCATGGCTTTCTTCAATAGCTTCTTGGGTTGCTTCTCAAATTCAAGCAGGGTCAGATGTGAAGATGGTGTTTGTGTCCGAAGGGAATCGAGTAAAGCCCAATCTAATCATGATGCCAAATCAAAGAGTAAGTCCCAAAGAAGCCCTCCAATTCCAATGACCTACTTTCCCGTTGGATCAACATTTTCGCGGCTATGAAATCATTTGACATGCCCTAGTAAGCCCATGCCATCTTTTGCAAGGGTACTTAATTATTACTTTTCAGTAGCAGCCTTTCATTAATAATTGTTTAGTAGAGATTAATTATCGCTGTTGTTTGAATTCATTAGATCTAAAACATAATCCTATAAATGTATTTTGAGTTTACAAGTTTATGTTTAAAATATATTTAGTTCAAAAAATTGAGCTAACTTATCATCACATAGATTACATAAGAAGCATAGACACTTCTGTTGGCGTATCCGTGTCATGCTGTGTGTTCAAGTCCATAACTTAAGTTAGTGATGATGATGTTCTGACTGCCAGTTCTCTCTAATAACCATTCATTGAGGTGAAATGGTAAGGCTGCCACTTTACTTTTAATTTTGGCAATTGTTGAAAAAAGGGAAATTACACCATTAATCCATAGTTTAATCAAAACATCACTTTAGTTTCTGTAGTTTTAATTTGAACAATTTAAATCCTGTATTTTTAGTTTTGTTGCAATGTGGTCTCTCTATTGTGCGCCATTGTCATTTTAAATAGAAAAAGACTGCGTGCAAAATTGCAAAGAGGATCCACTGGTGTAATGAATAAATTACATTGGTGGTCCTCAAAATTTCCTTTGAATTTTACTTGGGTTCCTCTAGTTTTGCATGTGATCTTTTTTCGTTTAAAATTCTAACGATAAGTGATAGAAAGACCATATTGTAACAAAATTAGAAGTGCAGAGCTCAAATTAAAATTGTGAGGACTAAAATGAAACGGCACTCAAAATGAAGAAACCAACAGTGTAATTTACCCGAAAAACCCAACTGCAAACTCTTGAGTAGGTAATGAATGTGCTCTTGTTGAAGAGTAAACAATGTGCACAACAGTAAGCAAATTAGGTCTCTCCTACAAAGCTTGAAAAAGAAACAGAGGTTGGGGTCTACAAATGGATTAAATTTAAACATGCTGAAGCGTTTTCTTCTTTTAAGTTCAGTTTTTCATAGAAATGGGGTCACCTATCTTGATCATATAAAATAAATTGGATTTAAATTTGTTTAACATATTCGGCTAGGTAATCATCTATGATTAGCAAAACATTTGAGCTTGACCACCATCAATGACGAATCCAGGGCAAAAACACATGTGAAAAATCTAGAAATCTCCTAAATGTTGATTTGTGATTATGTAACAATTTTAAGTAGAATATAACAACCCCAATCAAACAATCAAGAGAAAGAGACACAACGATTTTACGTGAAAAAACCACAATTGGACACCTCCAATTGTGATAAAAAAAACCATGGGCAACAGCCACAAGAACAATCCACTAAGAAGATTTAAAAGAATTACACATATATACTCTTAATTATCTAGCGAATCCACAACGCCTAATTGAACCAACTTCTATGTGCCTCTTCCAACCCCATCTTCACCACGGAATTGTCTTTCTGATGAGCCACTCCAGAATCCACCAAAGCTTCAGGCTCGAATTCTTCAGAATCTACCAAAGAACAACTCTCTCTTTTGTTTAACAAACAAAACCTATGATGTACTCTCTTTTAAACCATGAGTTGAATACTCAATAAAAATATCAAAGAAAACTTAACAAAATATCTCCAGATATAACACTTAAGAACCACAAAGAAGATCTGGAGGAAAAATTAATGAGTAGTCTAGTTTTGAGAGAAAACCAACTACTTATAGAAAATCCAAAGTAATCCTGTTTTTGGAAGAAAACCAACTTCTTAAAGGACTCCAAAATAATCCTAGTTTTGAAAAAAAATCAACTTCTTAGAGAAATCCAAAGTAATCCTAGTTTGACCCAACATGTGAATTTAAAAAATTACAACCTTGGGTTTGATCCATGGAATTTGACAACACAGAGTCCTAACAATCTCCCCATTTGTCAAATCCCGGACAAAACCATACTAAAACAGTTTTCCTAACAAAAACACTAAAACAATTTTCCAATCAAAACAAGAATAACACCACCAACTAGGAACCAGCACTTATAACCAAATCTCCTTACAAACTTATTTCTCAAGGTCATGATCTCCAAAACAACTATTAGTGCCACAATCTCCAAAACAACTATTAGTCCCACAAGAGTATCTGAAAAAGTAATAAACATATGGCTAGATTATCTTGAAGCATTTGAAACATGAGATGGAAAATATGAATAGATGTGATCTTAAGAACATGTAGCATGAAAGCCCGAAAACTAGGACACATGCACCCGACACAAGGCATGAATACATGGAAAACAAATTTCTCCCCCTGTTTGTCACGAATTAACAAAAGAATCTCAAATAACAAAATCAAGGTCAAAACCCACACAAGCAATGACATGATAACGATTAACCGAACTCCCCCTCACTAAAGCAACCATAAACACTGAAAATAGTGAACAAGAAAAAAAAGACAAAAAAATAATATGGTGGAGCAGATAAGGAATTTCAGATTAGTACCTTAATACACACAAGACTATCCAAAAAGCACAATTACTTGAAAACACAATGTGCACAGCCTCTAGAAAATTCCTCATAAAAGAAAGTGATGCATTATGTGAAAAGCATAGATCCCATGATAAAAGTGTGTATACGACTCTTGGAGTTCGACAAACACAAGATTCAAATCCTGGTAGTGATATGAAAGCTGGACCTCCGATAAGAGAATCTTAGCACAACTAAGGAAAGTCAAATCACTAGGAATCAAGGGGTATTTGGTGAGTAAAGGCGGAGGCTCCCTCTCAATAAATGAATCCTTTATTTTAGAGTTTTTTTTCACATCTTTTTCTTTTCTTTCTTTTGCACATCTTTTTTTTTTTTTTTTTTTTTTTTGTATCTTTCTTTTGCACATTTTTTTCTTTCTTTTTCACACTCATTGGCGGCTGACACGCTCAAGAGTATGGAAACCGAACCAAAGAAGCATGGATATATTAAGGATGGCCTGGTTGGTGACTCTGAGGTAGCATTTTCCTCATGCCTGGACTACAAAAAACAGAGGGGAAAGCCATGGAGATGCAAAATGATGGAAGGTGGTTAAGAGACTCAACATCACCCAAGATATGCTAGTATCGATCAATTCTTGTAGAAAAAAGATACCATGCCAGAAGTCTATAGAAAAAAAAATAATCACTAAGGCGGAAGACTCCGATATTTGCTAATCCAAGAGTGTGTACAGAATGAGACATACTAATCAAAGAACACACACTCCAAAATGAGTAATGACCACAGAAAGCATACACATATTAACATGTAATGGATATTCTTAGTAATTCCAATATGTACCAAGGACCACTCAAAAAATTTAAGCTTGCAAAACCATATTAAGAAAATCTTTTTGGATTTTTTTTTTTTTCATAGAATTTCCCTCACGAATTGTATCCATTATTACAAATCAAACAAGATCTCGCTCTAAAAGATTTGTAAAAAAAATAAAGCGACCCGCTCTGATACCAATTGAAAAATCTAGAAACCTCCTAGATGTTGATTTGTGATTATGTAACAATTTTAAGGAGAATATAACAATCCCAATCAAACAATCAAGAGAAAGAGACACAACGATTTTACGTGGAAAAATTACAATTGGACACCTCCAATTGTGATAAAAAAACCACGGGCAACAGCTACAAGAACAATCCACTAAGAAGATTTAAAGGAATTACACAAGTATACTCTCAATTATCTAAAGAATCCACAATGCCTAATTGAACCAACATCTATGTGCCTCTTCCAACCCCATCTTCACCACGAAATTGTCTTTCTGATGAGCCACTCCAGAATCCACCAAAGCTTCAAACTCGAATTCTTCAGAATCCACCGAAGAACAACTCTCTCTTTTGTTTAACAAACAAAACCTTTGATGTACTCTCTTTTAAACCATGAGTTGAATACTCAATAAAAACATCAAAGAAAACTTAACAAAATATCTCCAGATATAACACTTAAGAACCACAAAGAAGATCTGGAGGAAAAATTAATGAGTAGTCTAGTTTTGGGAGAAAACCAACTACTTATAGAAAATCCAAAGTAATCTTGTTTTTGGAAGAAAACCAACTTCTTAAAGGACTCCAAAATAATCCTAGTTTTGGAAGAAAATCAACTTTTTAGAGAAATCCAAAGTAATCCTAGTTTGACCCAACATGTGAATTTAAAAAATTACAACCTTGGGTTTGATCCATGGAATTTGACAACACAGAGTCCTAACAACATGTAACTCCCACTACAACAATATCTACTTTTGGCGATTAAATTTGGCAACTAAAAAGAATCTAGTTGCCAAAAGTTGTACAATAGGTGACTAAAAATTACATCGGTCGGCATTTGTTGCAAAGTTTAGCTACTAAATTTTTTTAGTAGCTATATATTAATTATTGGCTACTAAACAAATTTAGTCGCCAAAAGTGCCACAATAGGCAACTAAAATTTGAAATTATTTTACTATTACTAGTTGTTTGCACAAAAAGTGATTCGGTTGACACAAAAGGATTTGAGTGCGGACGTGCCATGGCAAGGTATGCCTACGTGTATGAAAATGTTTGGAAAATATATGACTTGTAAAATAGTGGATTGCGTGAGGTGCAATGGGATAAAAACCTCATGATTCTTGTTTTGCCTCAATGAAGAAGACTAAAAATCTCTAACGATGTGTTTGGTTGGGGGATTTATGAAGGGATTTGAAAAAGGAAAGCAAAAAGGTAGGTAAAATATAAATAAAATATACCTACATTTCACCTAGTTTCACACACATTTTTCCTTTTCATTTCGAAATCTGTCACGCCCCACTTTTTATTACACGAAGTCATTACCAATTCCATTAACTTAATTCAATTTCAGAGATAACATGCGGAAATAAACTCATACATTCAATTCGTAGAAGTGATTAACAATACTCTCATTCGTATGCAAAGTAAATATTACATGAGCATTCTAAATAAGATGCCCTCAGGCTTACAACATTAAATAATCAAATGAAGGGTGCAACCCTTTTACACATATGGCATTCCGCCTACAACGAAGAGGCCCCGTGGCCAACAAATAAGTAAATCCAACTCTTGCAGCTCAACCTGCTTAATACCTGAAAAAGATTCAACAACGTGGGATGAACATATAGTCCAGTAGGGATCTCAACATGATCCTCAACAATAACAACATTACAGATAGCTATGATCATGCACACTCATTCTCGTACTAGAATAGTAATATGACATTTTATACAAAATATATATATGTATGAACTTTTCTTGAAAACAACCGTTTCAAACAACGCTACAAGCGATTTATCTTTCCTTATTCCTTTCATTAATTCCCATTCCCATTCTTTTATACATAAGCAATTACTTAGGAAATAAATTCACTAAGACCACTACTATTCTCCAATTTCCACACAAACAACAGATGTGCCTTTCTAGAACATATTTCTAAAATGTTTGATTCTCTTTACACTTCTAAAAGACAAGGGGTAGCAACTGATACATGATTAACACAAGATAATCCATTTACAATTTCATGACACGAATGTTTACATTGCCTATGACACATAGTCTATGGCACAATTCACCTTTCCTTTTATGGCTCAGAACCTGGCCAAATACTTCAACAAGGGTTTCATCTCTTATTAACAATCTTTCCAATTCAACAGGGATAACAAATCAAGTTAAACCTCTCATATAACATAACAAATACACAAGTTGGTATTGTATCAATCACAATCAAATTCACTTCCATACTTCCCAACTGATACACATTTTGGTGATGTATCATATCAAATAGATAAGCATATGAGCTGTATCTCTGCAATAGGCGCCAGATATAAGCGACAACCACAGGTTCATCCCCTATCTTCCCATAATCATTAACCGGTTTAGAGGTACATCCCCCATCTTCCCCTAAACCGTGGAGTACATCCCCTATCTCCTCCCATACTCAAGTAATGCATATAAACACAATGTCATATACACAAACAATCAATGGTGTAATGCATACACAACAATTCAACACAACCGTGTCATCCTCCACCGATGACCAAGGACAAAACCTCTAGATGCAGGTATGTTGTACATCTATTAACAGACTCAATTATCATGAAACCACAAACCCTATAACAAAACTAACATGGCAGTTAAAGATACAACCACCACATATGTGTGTTCAACACTCACATTACAATAATCCAACTCTCATACCTTTTGTCTTCACAAATTCAATTCCCTGGACAATAAGGCCATAACTCATTTTAACCCATTACATTCTTTTCCAAGCCACTCCAATTTAATTATGCAAATTAAGTTATAATCATTAAACTAGGGTTTTCCTCCCTCTTTCTCAATATTGACCTAAAAGGCTCAATTATTAACAACAAACAACAATGATCACATTGAAGACCCAAAATACATAAGTATTTGCCCAACGATCACAACCCCTCTATTAATTTATTAAATCAAATAAAATTAAGGTTTTCTCTCCTTTCAACAACAACATGCTAATTAACACCCCAATTAGCCTAAACCATAACTAATGATAATAAACCCAACTCCAACAGTCAACCCAAGGTTCAACCTCATGATTTTTAATAAATCCAACATGATATACTGTTTTTATGCAATACAAAAACTACCACATGTCTATCTATAGATGGAGTATTGAAAAGAAACAAGGAGAATCCCTACCTCAAAGGAGAACCCAAATGGAGAAGATTGACCCGAAATCCAAGTGCTCCAAATCCACAATTCTTCAGATTAAAATGTAGCCCTCACTCTCCTCTACCTTTTTAATAAAGGATCTAGGTTAGAAACTCACTCTAAGTAGATCAAACCTAAGAGAGAAGGTGAGTTGGGGGAAAGAGAACTCGTAACCTAGGGTTTAGAATCTGAAAAGAGGGTGAAAAACTGCCTTAAAAACGCTGAAACACGATTTTATACCCAGCCGCCCCGCTCGAGCGTCAAACTCCCCGCTCGAGCGGACACTCACAGACCCCCGCTCGAGCGGACCAACTCCCGCTCGAGCGTCCAACCCTGAACAAGAAATACTGGATGGGTGTTTTTCCCGCTCGAGCGCCAAAACCCCCGCTCGAGCGGACAAGCAACAACAAGTCCCCGCTCGAGCGTCAAACTCCCCGCTCGAGCGGACAAGCCAAAACCTGGGCAACTAGTTTTGGTTCCTAAGCTCAACCAACCTGCAATCAACCTGCGCAAAACATCCTATAACTCAAGAATAAAGAATTAAAGGACAACCACAACAATAATAAGACAATAGAATCTACGGAACATAAGTCCGAATATGATAATCAAATGGGAAAAGACCGGGGTCGCTATAACCTCCCCCCCTTAAAAGAATTTCGTCCCCGAAATTAAGGATACACCAAAACACAAGGCCAACTAATTACTCAATACCAACATTTCCCCCCAATACTAGGAGTGAAACCGTTCTTTCTACAAACCGTCAAGCCACTCTTACCAAGGAAGAGACTCACTAAGGGGATACGTTCCAAAAGACAACACTTAAGGTACGAAAATCTCAACAAACCAAACCTTTCCCCGAAACAAAACAACAACCGACTAGTGCTTCAAGCCAAGTCACTATTCAACAACAAGATTCCCAAGAAGCTAACTAAAGCAAATCTTATGAGTAAATAATAAGAAAACATTTTCTTGATCAAGAGACATTTCTCAAAGATAGTCAAATTTTCAATGTCAACATTTCAAAATAAATCTTTCATTTTCCATGCAAAGCTCAACAGTTTTGTAAATATTTTTCACAAATACAGTGTTATCCAAAACACAAAATCATCCACTGTTTATTTACTAAAAAGATTCATTTAGAATTCCTCAAAATCCTTGATTTAAATCAATTTCTCAACAACACCCTTAGGTGGCCCAAGCACTAGGACAAAATTTTGTTTTCCAATTCTTTTCAACATACTATTAGCAACAACTATCACTCATACAGTGATACCAAAACCAACACGAAGCATAACATTTCTATAATGATAGTTAATAGAAATAAATACAGTGCTACCAACACATAAGGCATAAAAAATTCATGGTTTTGCAATTTCATCCCGCCTCCCTTTACTTAACCAGTTTAATAACATACACCTGGCCAAACAATAAAATGAGATAACAACTCATATAAAGCATTTTTCACTTCACCACAGATAAGCATATTAGCTATATCATATTAACAACAAATAGAAATATTTCTATTATCAATGAGCACACACATAAGTGATGCTAATGGAGTCCATCCCCTATCTCCTCCCAACAAATCCGGTTTAGAGGTCCATCCCCTATCTCCTCCAAAACAAAATGCATATGCAATGTAATACACACTTGCCATATACAACACATAATCAATACATGAATGTTCTGTATTAATTCAACAGTCAAAATAAATGACTTATTTTCAGTTATACCTAAGCCATTTGCAAGGTCTACAACAATCAAAACTATCCTCAAGGTGATCAATGCCAACTCAAAACACAATACCAATAAGCTGACAAATCAACTCAACAAACTCCACACTCAGTAATCCACATACTGATGTGCCACTCAAATTACTAACCCCAAACACGGAGTTCTCTACATAAATCCCCAAATTTTGGAATCTCACTGGATCTCCTCAATTTAAACCGCATCAACACTGCGTCTAAGGGTATCACCATTTCCCTCCCCATGGTTGCATAGTAAGCCTACTCATCTCCTCGACCGAAGGCCGACATGGTCAACCTTAATCACAATAACCCAACCAAGAAGGATAATTCGACCAACGCTATTCTCGTTACTCTAGAACACAAACTGTTCTTCCTTTAAAGAATGCTGCCTGCATCCACTCACAAACCATCCCTAACAATTAATAACCAATCACCACACTAACACTACCCCCATACCACCGATGGGGTCACCATGAACTAGCTACTAGCAAAGCCCAAAACACAAACCAATAAATAAGTACCATTCCCGCTAACCCAAGACACAACTCCCACATAACCTTGCCAACACCACACACTCTCGAAACCATCACATCTAACACATACGTCCACGGGTTCCCGTTCTCAACAATCAAACTCTAACATGAACAAGATTCACAAACCAACACATAGTTAACGCAATATCCAGTGCCAAGCAAGCAACAACGCTAGGATCCTTGACCCCATTAACAACTTCTCAAAATAAATAGAGAGTTCGAAATCTCATACATACTCCCCAATACATGAGGATTAAACAAACAACACTATGCATATAAATGCGATACATAAGCATGGTGCCTCAGCATCCCTCAGTACACCAGTCCACAACAAAATCAATATACATGATACACCACCGGCCAACATCACAAAAAGTCCCTCTCCAAGGTAACACTATAGGGCTAACTAATTAGTCGCCCCTCGCAAAGGACAAGAACGTCTACCATGGCCCAGCTAGCCACAAACAAAACAACCGCCAGACCTTCTACTCAGAGACTGGTCTGAAACTTGAACCTCCCCAAGACCCCATCATCACTAGCAATCAGGGCCTCCACATGGGCCGCTGCCTCAACTAAAGTATAGTAATCCTTCCACAAGGATCCAGCTACCTTCTCCCGAATATCGAAACACAACCGCCTTTCGAACTCAAAACAACGACGCTCCTCTGTTGTCACCAACTCTGGAGCAAACCTCGACAAACTATCACATAGCTTCTCAAACTGTGCCACAGGGGTAGCATCCTAACGCAACTCCAAAAAAAATTGATCTCTCAACCTTTCCCGAGCAGAATGAGGGAAATACTTGGCCAAAAGGCCTCGGTAAAAGCAACCCACGTGCCACCCACATTATTCTTAGTCTTCTTCCACCAATAACTCGCATCACTCTTCAACTGAAAAGTCACCAAAGAAACCCTCAACTCCTCATCTTCGACTCTGAGCATATCAAGAGTCTTAGTAACCTGCTCTAACCAATTCTCTGCTTCCAACGATCTAGCCTCCCCCACAAACTCAGGTGGACCGGAGCGAAAGACTCCTTAGTAAGCTTGAGAGCATGCCCTCTGCCACCCTCAGTACGAGCTAGGGCGTCTTGCACTGCTCTCACAATCTCACGTGCGACATCCTCGCCGACAGCCGATGCTGCAACGGCAGGTACTAAAGGAACTGCTGTGCCTCTCCCGGCGTTCCTACTACTCAACCGACCTCTACTCCCTCGTGTAGACATCCTATAAAGCACCAATTAAAATACACTTAGTGCCAACACAATAGCCTTCTCCGAGGCACACCCTACTACTGGTAAGTCACAAGACACACTTAGCCTCAAACTTTACATCTCTACTGCATATAAACATCTAAACATGTAAACACATAATCGAATCAAGTCCACAAAGATAGCCACTCATCCCGGAACTCTCAAGGAATTCCTATCAGAAACCACGTTGATCGGTAGCGTTTCCAAGGACCTCAAAGCAAGTTCACGGCTATGAATACTATCCAAGAGGCAATCCCATGCTCACATAAATGCAACACATAAGTCCTAATTCTCATGGTATCTATATGCAACGTCCTCACTACACGTAGTAAACCCACTGTGGTAAAAACCACTTCCCACGAGCTCAAGGTATTCAAACCTGGTAGCTCTGATACCAAGTTGTCACGCCCCACTTTTTACTACACGAAGTCATTACCAATTCCATTAACTTAATTCAATTTCAGAGATAACATGCGGAAATAAACTCATACATTCAATTCGTAGAAGTGATTAACAATACTCTCATTCGTATGCAAAGTAAATATTACATGAGCATTCTAAATAAGATGCCCTCAGGCTTACAACATTAAATAATCAAATGAAGGGTGTAACCCTTTTACACATATGGCATTCCGCCTACAACGAAGAGGCCCCGTGGCCAACAAATAAGTAAATCCAACTCTTGCAAACTCAACACCTTAATACGAAAAAGATTCAACAACGTGGGATGAACATATAGTCCAGTAGGGATCTCAACATGATCCTCAACAATAACAACATTACAGATAGCTATGATCATGCACACTCATTCTCGTACTAGAATAGTAATATGACATTTTATACAAAATATATATATGTATGAACTTTTCTTGAAAACAACCGTTTCAAACAACGCCATGCGATTTATCTTTCCTTATTCCTTTCATTAATTCCCATTCCCATTCTTTTATACATAAGCAATTACTTAGGAAATAAATTCACTAAGACCACTACTATTCTCCAATTTCCACACAAACAACAGATGTGCCTTTCTAGAACATATTTCTAAAATGTTTGATTCTCTTTACACTTCTAAAAGACAAGGGTAGCAAGCGATACATGATTAACACAAGATAATCCATTTACAATTTCATGACACGAATGTTTACATTGCCTATGACACATAGTCTATGGCACAATTCACCTTTCCTTTTATGGCTCAGAACCTGGCCAAATACTTCAACAAGGGTTTCATCTCTTATTAACAATCTTTCCAATTCAACAGGGATAACAAATCAAGTTAAACCTCTCATATAACATAACAAATACACAAGTTGGTATTGTATCAATCACAATCAAATTCACTTCCATACTTCCCAACTGATACACATTTTGGTGATGTATCATATCAAATAGATAAGCATATGAGCTGTATCTCTGCAATAAGGCGCCAAGATATAAGCAAAGAACCACAGGTTTATCCCCTATCTTCCCATAATCATTAACCGGTTTAGAGGTACATCCCCCATCTTCCCCTAAACCGTGGAGTACATCCCCTATCTCCTCTCATACTCAAGTAATGCATATAAACACAACGTCATATACACAAACAATCAATGGTGTAATGCATACACAACAATTCAACACAACCGTGTCATCCTCCACCGATGACCAAGGACAAAACCTCTAGATGCAGGTATGTTGTACATCTATTAACAGACTCAATTATCATGAAACCACAAACCCTATAACAAAACTAACATGGCAGTTAAAGATACAACCACCACATATGTGTGTTCAACACTCACATTACAATAATCCAACTCTCATACCTTTTGCCTTCACAAATTCAATTCCCTGGACAATAAGGCCATAACTCATTTTAACCCATTACATTCTTTTCCAAGCCACTCCAATTTAATTATGCAAATTAAGTTATAATCATTAAACTAGGGTTTTCCTCCCTCTTTCTCAATATTGACCTAAAAGGCTCAATTATTAACAACAAACAACAATGATCACATTGAAGACCCAAAATACATAAGTATTTGCCCAACGATCACAACCCCTCTATTAATTTATTAAATCAAATAAAATTAGGGTTTTCTCTCCTTTCAACAACAACATGCTAATTAACACCCCAATTAGCCTAAACCATAACTAATGATAATAAACCCAACTCCAACAGTCAACCCAAGGTTCAACCTCATGATTTTTAATAAATCCAACATGATATACTGTTTTTATGCAATACAAAAACTACCACATGTCTATCTATAGATGGAGTATTGAAAAGAAACAAGGAGAATCCCTACCTCAAAGGAGAACCCAAATGGAGAAGATTGACCCGTAATCCAAGTGCTCCAAATCCACAATTCTTCAGATTAAAATGTAGCCCTCACTCTCCTCTACCTTTTTAATAAAGGATCTAGGTTAGAAACTCACTCTAAGTAGATCAAACCTAAGAGAGAAGGTGAGTTGGGGGAAAGAGAACTCGTAACCTAGGGTTTAGAATCTGAAAAGAGGGTGAAAAACTGCCTTAAAAACGCTGAAACACGATTTTATCCCCAGTAGCCCGCTCGGCGTCAAACTCCCGCCGGCGGACACTCCTGAACCCGCTCGGCGGACCAACTCCGCTCGGCGTCAACCTGAACAAGAAATACTGGATGGGTGTTTTTCCGCTCGGCGCCAAAACCCTTTCGGCGGACAAGCAACAACAAGTCCGCTCGGCGTCAAACTCCGCCGGCGGACAAGCCAAACACAGGCAACTAGTTTTGGTTCCTAAGCTCAACCAACCTGCAATCAACCTGCGCAAAACATCATATAACTCAAGAATAAAGAATTAAAGGACAACCACAACAATAATAAGACAATAGAATCTACGGAACATAAGTCCGAATATGATAATCAAATGGGAAAAGACCGGGGTCGCTATAAAATCCCTCAACCAAAAACAACGTAACAGTTTGAAAAGTCAATAAGAGAAATGAGTAAAAGGACAAACACGAAAACATTTACTTTTATAAATTCAAGTGGATTGAACATACAAAAGTGTAAAAACAAGTATAAATAAAGTAAAAACTGAGTTACAATGGATTATAGACACAATTTAAACAATAAAAATGTCACTGGTAGCCAACAAAACAACTAATTGGCACTGATGTCAGGAACTAAGGCTAAATTATGGCAAAGATGCATTTCAAGATGTCAAACTATGATAATCTAGGGCTAAATAGCATTGATGTTGTTTGATTATGCTGTATGATTGATTGATTGAGTGGGCTTTGCTTCATCTTCAAATAAACTATTTATAGAAGTCAAGTCCTCCTTATAGACTCACTATTTTGACTAAACCTAAGACTTCGAGCGCCTATAAGACTCTCGACGATGAAATGGTACTCACTTCATCTTTAGAATGTTTAAAGGATGTTTGAAGTTGCTATGTAAAGTTGTTTTTGACAAAAAATAAGTTTTTCTGAAAATGGTTGTAAACACCCCATTTTGATCGGCCTTAAGACTTTGGTACTTTCTTTTGATTACTCAACGATGAAAACAAGAATGTGTTTCTCACATAATTCTCAATAAGAAAGATGGAATTTGTGCTTCATTTCTAAACCTAAGCCTATTTTGGTCAAATACTTGAATCTCGTTCAAAATTCTCTTTTGAAACTTTCTTTCCGCGCTGTGTTCCGAATATTTTTATAGTGTTCTGAGGCTCACTTTTAAACTTCAAAATGAAACTTTTACTTAGAAAATTGAGTAAAGAATAGTGTGAAAATAGGAGGAAATGATGAATTCTGTCGAAAAATCATGTTTCGAGCAAATTAGTCAGCCCTTGGCCATTATTTTGGCCAATCAGCCAATATATTGGTTGGCCGGCCAACGTTTTGACCGGCTAGCCAAGTTTTTGGCCGGGTAAGCTAAAATTTTGGTCGGCCAGTCAATTTGCCCAAGAGTTGGGCAGTTTCGACAGAATTCTTGATGAAAGTGTATGGGTCATGCCTATTTCAAATATTTTCTTGTTATATTCATGCACGAGATATATCTAAGCCCCATTCATTTTATTCGTTTGGCCTCCATTGTCAAAAGGGAGTTGTCATCTTCCATAAGGTTGATTTCATTTCAACCACCCTTGTCACCCTATCATCCTTGAATAGTCTACCACATTCTCCTTGACTTGGCAACCTTACCTAATTACTTATTGTAGCTCGACTTTTCGTGCTTTTTTCGAATATGATAGCCCTACAGTTCGGACTCCCGTGGTTCTGAATTTGATTCCACAAGTGTAATGTGAAATATATAAACACAAAAGAGTCTAAATACGTCAAATCTTTTGGAAAATCGATTTTAAATCAAAATGCCAAAAATGTTGCTTTGCCAAATACAAAATCATCACCTAAATATTTTTGAAAAATTTAAGAAACCCGAGACTCATGCCAAAGGCTACTTATCCGTCATCACCAAAGTGCCTCGACTTAGGAACTTTGGTACGAGAGGGGAAGGTTATGAACTGAGCACCCCACTCGCCCGGTCAAAGATCTACTAATCATGATGTGATTCTTATTTATATTATATGCTCTTGTTCCGGTTATTAGGCTAACATTACTCTGTGATACGCACACAAGTATAGACTAATTTGCAAAAATTGGAACACTTTGATTTCATGTTTATTTAGAAAAAGTGTTTGAATATGTACCACTTAAAAAAGTGATCTCATAAGTACATTTATCAAATTATCCCAATTTGAGCAATCAGCCCTCATCTACAAGCATTCAAGCAGGTATGTCAATTAAGCATTTAGCTTTATGGCAAACATGCTGAACATAGCAACAATCATACTCATGCGATATGTTAAAGCAAATAAAATGCTCACCTAGTACTCCGAGGCAAGCCAAAATAAACAAAAGAGTTAAAAAACATCCATGCCCTTAACTAATGCAACACATGCAATGGTGCAACTAATAGGCTCGGCTACTAATTATGACATGTGAATCAACTTGAAAACATGCGGTTTAAACACATATTCAACGAAGTAATAAATGACAATGCTCTGTTAGAATGATGAACCAATCCTTTATGAATACAAGACAAGTTGATGCAAATCATGGAATATGCTAAAAGAAACATGATATTCTATTCTAACCATCATAAGCAATGAAATAAAATCGAGAAATACGTGGGATTGGAAGACAAACACATTATTACAAGTTTGCCCTCATGCAGGAGGATCCGAATAAATGTCCTAGCTAATTACTATGAATTAACTAACTATTACAAATCAAGTGGAATAAATTAACTACACTGACTAATTAACTAATTATTACAATAACAAATTTAACTAACTATTCTAGCTAATAAAATAAGTACAACACAAAACTAACTAATTAGTTACAAGTCTGCTATTTACAACATGTTACTATTACAACATTTTTTCATGGATATCGAGAATCGAGGGATAGTCCATACATGGATGTGAATTTCCACCCGAAAAAGCCCCTGTTTTGCTACCATAATGCCACTGTTGCACAGTTAGAAAATTATACTATTTTTCCACCTCAGCCTCTACTCTGCTTTGCTGGAAAAAGAACACTGCCTTGCTATAAAAAGTGGCCGACAACCCAGAAGTAGTGACCGACCACCCACTAAAAGTGGGTTGTCGTCCAACAAAAGTGGCTTGCCGGCCACTAATGTTGGTACTTTCCAGGAGCAACAGAGGAAAAACATAGCACAAACTAGAGTATTCTCAAGGGATGTTTGTCCACTCTGACTCTCCTTATCAACAAAAAGGTCAAAGGATGGGTAGGTTTTGTTCGCAAGCCATCAATCGACGCAATTTCATTGCGTGACGACTTATGAACCAAGGAACACAATTCAACAAAAGACCAACAAATACCTCCTCCCTATCACGGATTGATCAAGGAAAGTGGTTGACATTGACTCTTAAACCGTTTACATCACTAACGAGTATGAAACGACTCAAGACTCAATGGGTTCAACTAACGCCGATTGAACCCAAGTTGATTTTATCTTGCATCACTTTTAGTCCCAATTTTATTACTTCATTTTAATTACCATTCATTCCTTAGTTCATTCAGTCCAAAAGTGAAGATTAAGTACTCTAATGGACAGAAGTACCAAACCAAGAGCTGTTTTAGGCATAAGAGAGATACCATCCTATTGGTAATAAACCCCAAAGGGATTAAACCATTAAGCACAACAACCTCAATCTCAAGCTTAAACAAGCAATTAGTTTGAAACAACTTTCAAAGCAAAGAAAAAGCCAAGAAATGAGGAAGGTTGCTGAGTTGATTAGATATGAATATAAGTATGGAAAGTAAGAAATAAACACTGTCAACTCAAATAGGTTGGCGGCTAAGGCCTAAACCACCAAGCCTATGGGAACCATTACACTACAAGCAAGCTATACAAAGCTCAAATGCAATGAACAACTAAAAATAGTCCTAAAATAGTCCAAAAAAGTGCTTGAATGAAGACAAAAATAGCTAAAACAATAAGCTAAAATATTGAGGAATTAATACTAACACACAAGCACAAGGAGGGGAGGCCAACCCCTTCACTTGTAGAACTTCAAAACATGATTTTTGCCTCTAAAAAACCTCTAAAAATCAATGGTAAAAATCTCAAAAAAAAAAAAAAGGTGATGAGAAGGTGGGAAACATAAGGGCAAAGGCGTTAGAAGTAAGGTTCAAAGAAGGGCTATCAATCCCTCTACCTTAAATGGCCTTAAACCACAAGTTTCAGCCCAAAATACAAGTAATAAGCAGCTTAAAATAGCAAGAAAAGATTGAAAATATATGGTGTAAAGATGGTACAAAAACACTAGAAGGTATATCTCTTGAAGATGAATGAACCCTTGAGTCACAAACTACCAATTTCACACTCTCAAGTGCCTCAAGAGCTAAAATTCAAGCCTAAATCACCTCAGCAAGGAACTCTCTAGGTTTAGTTTAGAGTGTTTAAGTAAAGGCTATGTAAGTTGCAAGAGAGAGAGAGAGAATTATAGAGTATGAGAATTTTGCTCTTCCAAAAATATTTTCTCACTTTTAAATTTTTCCAACCTTGAAAGCAAGAGGGGCGGTCCTATATATATAGAAAACCATGTGCTTATCTCGAAAATATTTGTATACATACAGCTGGAATGGTGCATACATATGGGGGGATAGCTGGTAGAAAATATCTGTGTTTTTACACTAGTGGTCGGCAGGCCACATTAGTGGGCAGCAAGCCACACTAGTGGACGGCAGGTCACTGGAGGCATAGGCCTGAAAAATCACTATTTTGGTCTAAAATAAGGCACAAGGTTTGAAGGTTTAAAACTGAGGTTTCCTGCTGAGCAAGTCAAGCATTCGGCGAGTGTACACATTCATCATTGAGTGATCAATTAGTAGCGCCCAAGTCTTAAGAGCGGTCAAAAATGGGGTGTCTACAGTTGCCCCTCTTTGACAGAGCTCAAAGTGATGAAATGACGTGAGTGGATGTCAAAGCCCGAAGACGACCCATTCTGACAAAATTGTAAGACTTGGCCAAACAAATAAAATGCAAATGCAGTTGGTTGAACCCGATGGTTGCATACATATCTCGTTACAAGGAATCAAACCAACGTAGTTCAGGGGTAGGATGCAAAATGATACATAATGTAATGCAATAATACAAATGATATGTAGTGCAATGTAATAATATAATCAAACCACAAGCAATACTTACCACACAAATACCATAAAGGGATGGAGATACAAATCAAACTACGTTTTATATAGAAAAAAAGTAGACACAGCCAAATGATGCCTAACACAGGCTAAGTGCCTATATCCTTAATACTGGTCTCAGTGCAGCATGGATGCTTACACATAACAGAACCATGTTTCAACGTAAAAAGGGTGCAAGCACATACAAAACTATGTTTTTCGTAGAAAGAGTACAAGTAATTGGGTGGTTTGATATAAGTGAGGAATGATCTGTTGGGGAAAAATAATGATCCTAAATACTGAATGTAACAAAACAAAGTACAATGCAATGGATGTAATGAATGCAGGTGATAAAATGGCATGATGTAATGGATACGATGGATAATGTAATAGATGAATAGGGTAACATACTCCAACCACGCTGGAATCGTGAGAGGATGAAGAACAAATCCCAAACACGTTGAAATCGTGTGAGAAAATAAACACTCTAACCATGCTGAAATCGTGAGAAAATGAAGAACAAATCCCAAACACGCTGAAATCGTGTGTAGAAAAGAACACTGTAACCACACTGAAATTGTGAGAAAATGAAGAATAAATCCCAAACATGCTAAAATCATGTGAGGAAAAGAACACTCTAACCACATTGAAATCCTGGGAAGATGAAGAACAAATCCCAAACATGCATAAATCGTTTGAGGAAAAGAACACCGCGTTGAAATCGTGAGAAAATGAAGAACAAATCCCAAACACGCTGAAATCGTATGAGGAAAAGAACATTCTAACCACGTTAAAATTATGAAAAGACTAAGAACAAATCCCAAACACGCTGAAATCATGTGAGGAAATGAACACTCTAACCATGTTGAAATCGTAAGAAGAGGTCCTGAGAAAACCGCTCAAGGTTGCTTCCCACGCGTCCTTAGATAACCTCCAAACATGCTGAAATCGTGTGAGGAAATGAACACTCAAACCACGCTGAAATTGTGAGAAGAAGTCCTAAGAAAACCACTTAGGGTCGCATTCCACGTGTCCTGAGAAAAATTCCAAACACGCTGAAGTCGTATGAGGAAATGAACACTTAAACCACGCTAAAATCGTGAGAAGAAGTCCTGAGAAAACCGTTTAGGGTCGTATTCCACGTGTCCTGAGAAAAACTCCAAATACGCTGAAATCGTGTGAGGAAAGGATCACTCAAACCATGCTAAAATCATGAGAAAAGGTCCTGAGAAAACCACTCAGCGTCGCGTTCTATGCATCCTGAGAAAAATTCTAAACATGTTGAAATCGTGTGAGGAAAGGAACACTCAACCCACGATGAAATCGTGAGAAAAGGTCCTGAGATGATGCGATGGATGCAAAGAGTATGATAAGTTTGTGTGATAGATATACGAATGTGATGTGATTGTACAATAGATGCACGAAGGTGATGGCAGTATGCAGTGGATGATGCTCGGGAACTGTAGTAAACAAACAAAGCGGCACTTTAGAAAGTACCTCATGGGGTGAGTGGCGATGAACCGATCTACTCTGATTGGAATCTCCCACTTGTGTTCTTCGAACTCTTACCTTGAACTCACAGTTCAAAGACCTTAAAATGCTGAAAAGGGGTAACATCTGCATGTAGAAGCCACGGATGCCACTTTTCTTCCTGATCATATTCACAACTTTCTCTATTCTCCAACGGAGTGACAGACTAGATTGGTGCAGTATCCAGAATCAAGACGCATACACGCTACCTCAACCTATGGGGCTGCCATACAGATTTTAAGCTAGGGATACACCCTTAGGTATTTAAACAAGACTTTAGTCTCAGAAATTCCAAACCTTTGCATTTTAGGCATCACCATTCGAACTCTAGTTTTCACTGTCACAGTTGGTCTCCTAGGAACTCATTGCAAACACAGCCAAGATGCCTTTGGCAAGGAACGGTGCTCAAGGATAGCACTTTTGATTATCATTCTGGCTTGAAGCAGGCTTGAGCTTGAGGTTGAGGTACACTCATACTGCAGAGATATGACAAGGCCTGAAAAGGTACCTTCGGAATGCAATCCCGAAAATACTGAAGTTGAAACAAACTCAGATGCTCTAATTTTCCCTCTTTTTCTTTTACTTTGCAGTTCGGAACACATGTAGCTTTAGATAGGTCCTTGTTCTATTGTTCTCTCTTTTGACCTGGGTTAGACCCTGCAGTTTTATGAAACGATGAATCCTCTTTTGCAGATCATGTTGAGCATAGCACGGCACTCTGAGCACAAAATGATTTATTTTCTTGAAATTGGAACGAAGAATGAATTCTTAACCGGGTATTGAGCCTACGACTGACCACAGTACACCACGCAACTCAACAAAGGAAAAACAAACTAAAAACAATCTAAACATGTCTATTTACACTCAAAATGACTCAAAGCAAGAATCCAGACAAACAAAAATAACAAACACAACACTTCGATGTTTACCACCGGTGGGAGATCTCTCAATTCATGGGGAGCCCACTACTTCTCCAGTTATTGTTTCCTACCCTTTCTTATTTACGGCTCTCACATCACTTTGGCCCTTAATCTCTTTTTCTCTAAAAAGTCCTTTCCTCACTTTTTCTCTCAGCGCACATCTCTCTATTCTTTAATCTCTCTTATTTTTTTATCCCTTCCTAGGTGTGGTTGAGGGATAAGCTAGAAGTTGTGGACCCTTGCCCCTAGCATGCTGCTAGATTTTACTTCTTTCACTCACAATTTAGTGAGCTTTCCTACAAAGGAGTGGTGGTACAACTAGATGTGCAGCATATCTGCAACTAACATCGGTTGATGATGTCATTCACTTAAATTGACCGAGATGAGCTATAGCATGTCTCGCTAGCTGGGTATACAGTTTATTGGCCTCACACACTGCGTGTTCTATTTTCCCTTCCAGTTTAGACACCACTTTATGCGTGATTATACCTATCCAGATGAGGGGATGGAAAACCCTTCTCCATTTCTAGTTTGTGCTTCGCGCTTGGCTTGATACCTCACTGCTTGGACGATGAAAGAGCCTTTGGCCCCTACTGCTAGCTTCAGTTGTGCCCTTTCTGGCGAGTGCGTTGATAATGGAAAAAAGACAAAAAACCTGACTCGACTGTGCCCCTAGTTCATCATTTTGACCATTTTTTTTTTTTGTTTTTGGCTTTCTGCTAAAACAATTTTGACCAACAAGAAGGTTAGATTAACATGCTTGTTCGACTTTCTGCTTTGCGATGGCCTCCAGACACCGATTGAGATAGGTCCAGGTGAAAACGCAATCTTTGCCAAGTGGTGATTCACTTCATATATATGGCTGCACAAACCATTTTCCGTGTGAATGCGAAATCGACTCCGAAAATGGTTTTGGTAACACAGTAGTTGAACGAATGCAAATTGAATTCATCTCTGGTTTCGTCTAGAAACTACGAAGTGTTCTAATAGAAATTCAATTTCAATTGTGATTTGGTTTCTCCTCCTAGGAGCATCTATCAAATTCTTGATAGAGGTTCATTCGGTGAAGGTCGATTTTACAGCCGAATTTGGAATAGTTTGTTCACTGTGTTTCTAGAGAATTCTCAGAGTTGAATCACCAAAATTCGAACAAATTTGAGGCTGTTCACGCCACTATCTGAAGTCTATAAATACCCCACTCTTCCTAAGTTGTTGTAGAGATGAAATTTGTATCGAATTACAATCTAAATTAGAGTCATAGTCACGTCGAATTTTTTAGAATTTCTACTCTGTTTTCTTCATCATCTTTCATTTCTGAGTCTTTGAGTTAGAGAGAGTGCAACACATGTTTGATTCTCCATATGTGGGATTGTTGTGCTGTGTTCTAGGATTCTAGTCGTTGGTTAGGGCCAATAACCCGAGCACCTCGGTGGGGGCGCATTAAACCTTAACGAAATTGTGTCCAAAATAAGCCATGGCTAATTTTGGTATTGTCTTGTTTTGTGTTACAATTTCTAGTTTAATATTCAGTATAATTTTCTTGCATATTTATTTGTTTGAAGTATCGTTGTTGTGTTTTATTACCCTATTTCTATCTGAAATAATTTCAAACCCACAATCACTTATTCACAATTGTGCCCACTTTGTAAGTGAATAAAATTACATCATTTATAATAATTTCCCAACAATCTTAAGGTTTAATTTTATCTGTATTTGTGTTGGAAAATTGTTTTTTTCTAAGAAACAAAAAATACAATTTTATTTGAGCAGAAAATTCATAAATATTTAAAATCTTTTGGTTAAGGGATAACTGAATTATGGGTAACTCATGTATCACTAAAGGAAATTATCTCTTACCCAAAGATTA
Source organism: Camellia lanceoleosa (assembly GCA_025200525.1). Classification (NCBI taxonomy): domain Eukaryota; kingdom Viridiplantae; phylum Streptophyta; class Magnoliopsida; order Ericales; family Theaceae; genus Camellia; species Camellia lanceoleosa. Next base: position 112,311,118 of record CM045765.1, on the reverse strand, counting down.
TCTCCTACCCATTTCTATGATAAGAAGAGTGATACCTACAGCGTTTATAGTGTGAGCTTTGCTGTTAATGACTCTTATAAACTTGAATGTTCAAGTTGGAGTATAGCGAGACACTTTTTATAAGCGATGTCACCTATATGAGTGTGAATTGGGTTGGTTCTATGAGAATTGATAAGGCTAAATTCTCTAGAGCACTCATGAATACCAAGCATTGTCCAGGGTCATAATGAACACAACCGTGAAAACCAAGTTGTGTTGGTGGTGCACTGTGTGTAGCCTATTGTCTTGGCATACACAAACAACTGAACAGTTCAAAGCATCGCGTTCACTGGTTAACTAGTATGTCTCATAGGCTTTCACTAGGGAAGGTTCAAAGTCAAAAGCTATCTATCTCGATGCGGTATGTTACTTTTATGTACTTTGTCTTAGTCTACATGTTGTTGCTTGTCCGTCATCGTCAATTCCATTCATGTAAGGGATTGTTGGAAAAATGGTTTGTGAAACTATGACTTTAGGCCAACTTTGAGCCTAAATTGAGATGGGCTCCGGACCTCGATTGAGGTGTGTTCGGGTGGAAACGCATTCTTTGCTAGGTGGTGATTCACTTCGTACATATGGTTGTTCAAACCATTTTCCGAGTGAATGCAAAATTGACTCCGAAAGAGGCTTCGGCAACACGGTTGTTGTTTTGAATTCGTTTGTGGTTTCGCCTAGAAACTCAGAAGTGTTCTAATGGAAATTCAATTTCAATTGTGATTTGGTTTCTCCTCCTTCTAGGAGCATCTATCAAATTCTTGATAGAGGTTCATTTGGTGAAGGTCGATTTTACAGCCAAATTTGGAATAGTTTGTTCACCGTGTTTCTATAGAATCCTCGAAGTTGAATTGCCGAAATTCAAACTAACTTGAGGTTGTTCACACCACCATCTCAAGTCTATAAATACCCCACTCTTCCTAAGTTGTCATGGAGATTAAATTATTATTGAATTACAATCTAAATAGAGTCATAGTCGCGTCGAATTTTTTGGAATTTCTACTCTGTTTTCTTCATCATCGTTCATTTCTGAGTCTTTGAGTCAAAGAGAGTGCGACCCAAGTTCAATTTGCCATATCTGGGATCGTTATGCTGCAATCTTGGATTCTTTGTATCTTGGGAGGTTGGCGTTGATAACTCGAGTACCTCATGGGAGCGAATTAAACCTTATAAAAATGTTGTTCAACACAAGTCTTGACTAATTTTGATGTTGTCTTGTTTGTGTTACAATTCCCAGTTTAATATTCAGTATAATTTTCTTATATATTTGTTTGTTTGAAGTATCGTTGTTGTGTTTTATTACTCTATTTTTGTCTGAATAATTTCAAAAAATTTTGCTCTGTTTGGGTCAAATCAAACCCACAATCACTTATTCACACTTGTGCCCACTTTATAAGTAAATTAAATTACATCATTTATAATAATTTCCCAACAACAGATGCACCTGCACTAGTAGCCTACAGTCTAGTTCTTTTGAGTCATTTTATAATAAAAAAAGGTCACACAAACTCCGGAAAGATGGTTGGTAGGTAACCTTAGCTCTTTTTTAATGGAGAGGTTGATTTCCATGACTGCGGGCAGATAGCACTTGCCATCATGCCAGGTCAAAACTTTTTTACCGAAAAAAAAAAACATCATTGTATAATTTTCCCCTCAATCATGCAGCAATTCTATTCGATGTGACCACCCATCTAGGTTACCCAAACCTAATCATCATCAGACTCCGTAACTCCATTAAAGAATTAAATATTTTTAATTTCTACATAAGCACTCTGAGCAAATTATAACACAAATCTAAAAAAGACGCAATGAACAAACATAGAAACAGAGTGAAAAAGCTCAACACCCACCACGATTTTAAATCCAAGATCAAAACCTGTTGTTTTGCCGATGATTCCCTGTGGATCCATGGATACCTCCGTTTTAAAATGAATACATGGGAAACTGGCCTTTTAGGTTTTTTTTGTGTTTTTTTTTTTTTTTTTGTCTTCATCTGCAAGTTTTGAAAAAAAAAAAAAAAAAACCTTGTGGAAAAGCTCAAACATGTTGCCAAACGAGCCCTTGAGTACCTTAAGGGCATGTTTGATTCAAAAGATTAATAGTGAAGTATTAACAATCTTATTAAATTAGTGTGGTATTTACTATCCAATTGGATTAATATCCATTGGATTAATAATCTCACCCCTACCCCCATTACTAATAATCTTACAAATTTGTTGGATTAATTATCCGTTGAATTAATAATCCTAAACCAAAATATTAAAACAAATATAGAATAATTGGGCTCACGGATTAATAATCTCAGTCCCATGCTCTAATCTACCCAATCAAACATGCCCTAAATGATTATCAGTTTGAGTTTATGACTTTTAAGTACCTTAAAACAAGGTCTTAAGGTTAAACCGTGTTGATGGTAACTCCTTAGGACTTGGTCAAAAGTCACCTAACAGGCTGATTAATCTGCCTATGGGACACTGAGCCTTGAGGGTGAAGGAACCGGAATTGTTAATTGAGGATACTATGCTCATCACAATCTGCAAATTGTTAAGGTGTCCAAGGCCACTTAGTAAACCATTGATTGACACTGAAGATTTCTTGACTAGGCCATGTACAATCTTGGTGTGTTCATGCAACAAAAACAATTTTAATATCAAAAAAGAAAAAACGCGGTACGTTTCAACATTTTCTTTGACCGTTTGAAACTCTTGTCGCATGTCACTGTAAATAAAGTGACATACATGTATAAAAAAGCCTCTCCCAGATGTTTCTACGAACCTTGGAAAGAAGCTGAATTTGTCCCTGTCCGGAAATGTCAAGCAGCCTGTGTTAAAGAAATCTAGACTTGTTCTGTCCATGAAGGGATCTCCTTATCCCTTGCTTGGTTAAACATGGCGACTTAAGTGCACAATTCAACATCGATAGTTTTACCTTTGAAATTTCCAAGTTTGTTGCAAATGTCACCATCTCAGCAAAACAAGAATAATCAACTTGTCCAGAATCAGCTCACTGGCTATGTTCTCCTTCCTTAGGGCCTAAGAATACTTGCCACGTGTATGCCTTCATATATTTTTGTATATATATAGACGAAAGCAAGAGATTAACTTTCATGGCTTTCTTCAATAGCTTCTTCGGTTACTTCTCAAATTCTAGCAGGGTAAGATGTGAAGATGGTGTTTGTGTGTGAAGTGAATCAAGTAAAGCCCGATCCGATCATGATGCCAAATCAAAGAGTAAGCCTTGGTTTGGCATTCTTGCTAGGCTATATAATCACAAAAGACAAAAAAAAAAAAAAAAAAAAAAAAAGCTACAAAAATCACAAAAAGACAAAAAAGTTACAAAAGTACCAAACTACTCCATATACAAACAAAAAGTCAAAAAACATCATTCTATACTAAGGACAATTTTGTCATTTCAAAACCAAAAAGTCAAAAAAGCCAAACAAGAATACCAAACGACTAAAAAAATTTCAGGCTAAAAAGTCAAAAAAGCCAAAAAATCAACTAAAAAAGTCATTGCCAAACGACCCCTAAGATAGCTTGAGAATTAAACTACCAACACAAATGACTCAAATTTACAAATCCATGCGCCAACCATGGATCAAGCTAATCACAATTATATATATCCAATATATTAGTTAAATTATTTGGCTTATGCTCTGTTTCAGAAGCAGGAGGAGAGGGAATTTTTTTTATAAATTCTTTGGCTTATGCTATATTTCATAATTAGGAGAGAGAGAGAGAAAAAAAAAAAAAAAAGGTGAAAAAATGTCACTAAGTGACGTCATACGTAGTTTGTGACGGAAATTGAAGCGGGCGTGAAAGATTTTATAACATTTTAAAATACGCCGTCTAATATTTTTAGCGACATTTTTCAAATGTTGTAAAGTTATTGCGGCGGCCGTATCAGCGACGAAAATATTAAACGTCAGTTTAACTTTTTACAACGTTTTTCAAACTTTTAGCGGCGTTTCAAATTTTCTGTAGTCTTTGAACATTTTCTTTGACCTTTTGAAACTCTCGTCACTAGTCACTGTAAAGAAAGTGACATAAATGTATAAGATCACCTCTTTGTGATGTTTCTGGGAATCTTGGGAGGAAGCCAAATTTGACTTTGTGTCAAACCGTGTGACTTAAACACATGTAGACTTATTTTGTCTATGAACTAGGGAAAATACAAGTTCAAGGTCTCCTTATCCTCTTCACATGCAAAATAGATCCCTTGCTTGGTTAGATATGGCGGCTTAAACACACAATTCAACATCGATAGTTTTACCTTTGAAATTTCCAAGTTTGTTGCAAATGTCACCATCTGAACAAAACAAGCATAATCAACTTGTCCAGAATCACCTCATTGGCTAAGTCCTCCTTCCTTAGGGCCTAAGAATAATAGCCACGTGTACGCCTTCATATATTTTTGTATATATATAGACAAAAGCAAGAGATTATTTGTACAACCCAACTCAACACAATAACTACCACTTGCTAAAGGACTCAATCTTGAATTGTAAGAGCTAGCTCTCACAAAATTAACTTTCATGGCTTTCTTCAATAGCTTCTTCGGTTGCTTCTCAAATTCTAGCAGGGTCAGATGTGAAGATGGTGTTTGTGTGCGAAGTGAATCAAGTAAAGCCAGATCCAATCATGATGCCAAATCAAAGAGTAAGTCCCAAAGAAGCCCTCCAATCCCAATGACCTACTTTCCCATTGGATCAACATTTTCACGGCTATGAAAGCATTAGACATGCCCTGTAAGCCCATGCCATCTTTCGCAAGGGTACTTAATTACTACTTTTCGACAGTAGTCTATCATTATTGATTGATTAGTATAGGTTTATTATTGTTGTTGTTTGAATTCATTTTTTGATGTAAACAATATATAATAAATGTATTTTGAGATTTTTACTGCGCAAGATTTTGAATTGTTGAGTTTACAAGTTTATGTTTAAGAGATGTTCAGTTCAAAAAATTGAGTGAGTTATCTTCACATAGGTTAGCTAAGAAGCACAAACACTTTTATTGGAGTGTTTGTGCAATATCACGTGTCTATGTCTGTGTCTCTGTATCCGTACTTGAGAGTAGATTAGTGATGATATGGATGATATTTTGATTTCCACTTCTTTCTAATATCAATTCATTAATCTTTAATTTTTGCATTTGTTAAAAAAAAAAAACACAGTTGCCAACTCTTGAGTAGGTAATAAATGTACTGTTGTTGAAGAGTAGACGATGTGCAGAACATAGGGAGTGTTTATTTGGTGGCTTTGTAGCAATGTTCTCCACCATTTAGCACATGACACTTATCATGTTGTTTCTCATAAATCTAACAAAAAATATTGGCTCCACGATTTTGACCAATAAAAATTAAATGGGAGCGTCAGGTGGATTTACCAGGATCACCAAATAATTTTCAGCAATTAGGTCTCTCCTACAAAGCTTGGTTTTCAATAGGGTCTAGACATTTTTTTTTAGGTGAATATCTAGACATGTTAATTCCTATATCTAACATCAAAAAAGAAAATAAAAAAGGAAAAAGCATTTAATTGAAAGACCCTAAAACCTTTTCTTCTTTCAAGTTCCGTTTTTCATAGAAATGAGGTCCCATTATCTTGATCTACTGGATTTATATTTGTTTAACATCATTGCCTTCATAATTATCTATGGTTAGCAAAACATTTGAGCTTGACCACCACTTAAAAGGGTGTCTTCTTGTACAATCATCATCTTTTGTGACTAAAACAGAGCAAATAGCAATAGTTTAAATGGTTGAAACGTCAACAACTTAAGCACTTGCCTAAATTACATTTACTCCGGTACTTTTATTAAAATTTCACTTTGGTCAGTCAATTTTCTACACTCTAGGTTAAGTTACAATTTCACCCTTATATTCATCTACTGTTAATAAAGCTAATAAAAAATAAAAATTAGGGGACTAAAATAAGATTTTTATAAAAGTGTAAGAATTAAAATGGGATTTCAATAAAAGTATAAATAAATTACACTTTAAATTCCTACACTTTACACAGTATCATTTGGTACCTCTATTTTTAATTAAAATAATCAACTATTTATATTTTTAGTCAACTAGCAATCTCATCATACTCAAAACCAAACAAAAAAGAGTCACGTGAGACTCAACACAAGTAACACTACAAAGACACCCAAACATACCCATAACCAGTGGCGGAGTCAGAAATTCAGTGAAGAGGGGACACAAATTAATGATGATATTGAATTTTTTTTCCTCATAATAAACAAGAATGAGATATTACTAAGCGTAAATATTAAGAATTTATTTGGATAGATGTGAATTTTAAATTAAAGGATTTGAGGTCAAATTTTATACAAATATTGTGGAGTAACTATTTTAGGTGAATTGAAAAATTAAAAAAGAAAATAAGTTGAGATAGAAATAATATATTTTAGTAGAGAAATTCTATAAAACACCCCGCAAAAAAAATGCCTATCATATGTCGCAGTTATAATCTTTGTGGTCTTTAGTTACGACACATTATAGTATTGAATATAACTTAGTTATAACTTCTTGTGGTTGTTATTTTGGTTATGATTGAAGAGGTCTGTAATTATACATCAAGTAATTACTTGTAATGACTGATTTTAATATTAGTTATGACTCATTGTAAAAAAAAATTTCTTTTTTTTTTCTTTTTTTTATTTTATAATTGAAGATGTGTTGTTTGGTTATAATTTATATAGTAGTCATTTTAGTTATGAATGAAAATAATTCGGTTATGAAAATTTATAATATCAATACCATAAAGTAATAACTAGCATATGGTACACTCCTTGTGGAGGTGTATAATAGAAGGACTCATTTTAGTAGGTTTATTGTAATTAGAAAGAAAATTTATAATAGAGAGACTATTATAATTTGAAGAAGAAATATTATTATAATTTTATAGAAGATATATATGATATAATCTAGGGTAAATTATAACTTAACCCCCTGTGGTTTACCCAAAAAACACGGAGCTCCCTATAGTTTCATTTGTAACACTTAAACCTTCTATACTTTATACCAAAGTGCAATTTTGGACGGACGTGATAGAAATTATAAAAAGTCTAAATTACCCATATTTACTTCTCTAAATTTCTTCTTAATGCCATTACAAAGCACCAGTCAACAAACTGTACAGTCCGTTTGGTCTTGATAGTGGCAACGACTGCATTAACATCCTTTGAAACAACATCTCCACGGTACATCAAGTAGCAGGCCATATATTTCCCATGCCTCGGATCACATTTCGCCATCATGCTTGCAGGCTCAAACACTGAATTTGTGAGCTCAAGTATATATAGCTGCTTATGGTATGCTTTTGCAGCTAAAATTATAGGGGCATACGAGGAGAGCATGAAATGTATATAGGGATATCGTACAAGGTTAGTTTGGAACTCTGTGACGGCCACATTAATGGCCCCATCAAACCTTAAAGAAGTTGTCAAAGATGATATTATTTGGGAAATCAATCTATTCAAATTGGTATAAGTTGGCCTTTCAATGTTTAGGGATCTCCGGCAGATATCGTAAATGGCTTCATTGTCCAAAAGCACAGCCACATCTGTGTGCTCGAGGAGAGAGTGCGTAAAAAGAACACTGTTATAAGGGTCCACAACTGCAGTAGAGACCTGCAATGAACAAAGTTAGCTGCACCTCAATCAACAGAACCATAGCTGGAATGACAATGTTTCTAGTCACAACTTTGATGCACATATTGAGCAAAATTCATGATTTTTAATAGGTAGTAGAAGTACTTTTTTATTTTTATTTTTATCAACCACAGGTAGCAGAGGTGCTGATATTTTATTGAAACTCAATTAAAAAGAACAATAATTTTCAACTTCATGTTAACTAGTATTATTCTAGTTTTATGTTGATTAAAACAAATAATAATGCTATGACAGATGTCACTAAAATCATGACCACCATAACAACTCCATATGAGATTTGTATGAGAAATTGAAGAATCTAGCATTGATAAGTTAACATGTAGACACCTGAGGAAAAGGATAAATTAATAGTGAACCCAAGCTTTGACTTCTCTTTCTTTCTCTCTCTCTTTCTATATATATATTTTCTTTCTCAGCGTGACCACCATCATTACCACCATTGCCCAGCTCCATCAAAACCAAGAACCACCCTTTACAAAGTGCTACAGATGAAGCAACAGAAAAGGGTGGATAATGAAAAAGAAGAAATATATTTGGAGATGTTTCTTTGAAATGTGTGAAGTTAGTTTTCGGATAACTTTTGATATGCCGAAACCATCCATTTGGGAAGAAGTGAGAAAACAAGGTAGCGTAGGATGAAGTATAAAGCAAGATGAGGAGATTGGTGAAAGAACGGGATAAAATCGTTAAATATCAAGAAAATTATGGAGTCCGAAAGATGGGCCGAAGAAATGTCGAAAACGGGAAGAAAAAGTGGGTTTGGTGGTATGAATCCCATCAATTCTAATTCAAAAATCTAAATGTTTACCCATATTAATTGTTTGATTTCATGGGTTGGGTTTGTTACTAATTTGAATTATAAGAAGAAAAGTGGGTTTGAATAATTTTTAGAGAGAAAGTTGTGGTGGTGATTTTCAGTGGTGGTTTTGCATGGAATAAGAAGTTGGTTGTGGATAATTTTTAAAGAGAGAAGTTATGGTGGTGATTTTGCATGGAATAAGAAGTTGGTTGTTGTTTTACATGGAATATGATGGTGGTGATGTTGGTTGGTGGTGATTTTGCATGGAAGGTGATGGTGGTGAGATGAGAGGAGAAATAAAAGGTGATGGTGTTTTTGCATGGAAGGTGATGGTATTGCATATTTATATAATGAGGGAGAGAATTTGTTTGATGGTCCAAGAGTGTAACTCATACTCTGTTGCAATACACCATTCTGTGTGTATATATATATATGGCAATGAGGGTTTTTTGGTTATTTGTCATATGTTTTTGGGTTGGAAAAACTGTTTCACTCACTATTCATGGTCGTGCAACACACGTTCTGTTTAAACAAATAGTTCCGTCCAAAATTGCACTTTGGTATATGAAGTATAAGGAGTTTAAGTGTTACAAATGAAATTATAGGAGGACTCCGTCTTTTTTAGACAAACCACAAGGGGTTAAATTATAATTTACCCTATAATCTATATATATAGGGGTACCGATATAATTATCAAAACTTGAGGGGGGGCACGTGTCCTCTCCGGGCATACACTGCCTCTACCCCTGCCCACAACACAAACTCCTTTGTTTTTATTATTATTATTATTATTATTTATATTTGCATATTTTTCTCCAGCCTGATCATCTTCCGAAAAATTATTTAATAATCCCAAAACACCATTTGTCCATACTCCAAATCAATCACCAATTACTTAACCCTATGTTGTTCCCACATCCCCAACATAAATTGTGGGCCTATACCTCTCTCTACCAATCAAAACCTTATGAAGTACTACGTATTTATATTTCAAAAATACTGAATAATCACCATCATCTTCCTATAGTCATGGAATGACTTGCTTTCAACGGAAACAGATTAGAGGGTCATACCAAACAACAAACCCACAACTTCCCAAAATAAATAAATAAATAAACAAATAAATCAATCACTACATGGGGAAGCCATTACATAGCGTCAAATAATCTTCCTTCAACCCTTCAATCTACTAGGGCTTAAAAAAAAAACAAAACAAAACAGAAACAACTGCAAACCAGTCCGATTCAGACCAAATTGTAAGGTTTGATTTGGTTTTATCAATGCATGGTTTGGTTCTGATTCTTGAAATAGACAAATTGTACTTAATAGTTCGGATTGAGATAAAATTAGAATCAATCCGTTGTCAAGGATTTCATAAAAATTGGAACCAAATCAATCCATTTAAATCATACTATCTTTTAGAATGCTCTGTTGAGTTCTTAAAGTATATAAATCGAAGTCTACTTAGTTCCTAAACTGTCAGTTGAATCTATAAAGTTACTAAAATATTTAATTCAAACCTATTTAATTCCTGAAAAAATTACGACAATAAAATATAAGTTCATAAATATAGTAAAAGATCTTACTTAGCTAAGATTTTATTCTAGAAAAACTTTAAATTTCTATTATGTTTGAATTTTTTTTTTCTTTTTTGTTATGTGTTTAAATTGGTATCAAAGACTGATTTATCAGTCTTGTCAGTAAAATTATATGAGTATTAGATATACTAAACAAGTAAAATCAGATAATTTGAATAACAGCATTTCGCTACAAATAATAATAAAACAAAATAATACATTATTTAAGTTATTAAAAGAACAACGAAAAACTTAAGAATAATCAATTAGAAATTATAGACAAAATCCAATACATAATACTAGATAAAGCCAAGCAAATAACCATCGTAGAAGATAAGTAAGAAAAATATTATATATAATTACTCTTATCCTTATAAAGAAATTCACCCGAAGAACTGGCTCCCACTTTTTAAAGATAAAATAAAAATTTAATTTAATTTAAATTTTTTTTTTAGAATACAATCTTAACTAGATAGACATCTTTTGCTAATATATAATACTTATAAACTTATATTTTATTTTTGTAATTCTTTCAAAAATTAAATAAATTTGAATTAAATACTTTAGAAATTTAATAGATTCAATCGAATGTTAAGGAATTAAGACTTGGATTTATATACTTTAAGAACTTAATAGACTCAATCGATAATTCAAGAATTAAGAAAATAGGGGTGAATATCGGCTCATTGGCTCGCCCAACCTAGCCTAACCCTATTTTTCTAAGATTTGAGAATGTTGTTTTAGCCCATAAAGTCGGGCTGGGTTAACATTTTCAGTCTGAAATATTAATAACATGGGCTTGGGATTTATCCTTTCAACTAGCCCAGCCAGGCCTGGCCCGCTATTAAATTAATTATTTATTTATTTATAATACACTAAAATACATATATTTTGTTAGGATTTAAACTTTATCTTTATTAATTTTATTGAAACTCACATTTATAGTAATGTGTGATTAAATTTATCTACAAAATCTTTCAATTTATAATTAGGTTAATATGCTTATTTAAGAAATATAATGTGTGATAAAACTTAATTACGAAATGTTTTAAATTTTTTTTAACATATAACTTGATCAGTGAATTTGGGATTTATAATTATTTTTTGAACCGGACTTGGGCAGATATAGAGGCCCGATGTTAAGACCAAGTTGGGCTTGGACAGACACAAAATTTCCTATTATATATGTAGTGTCGACCCAACTTGACATTTATCCACTCCTAATAGAAATTGAAGTAAACTCATTATCAAATTTAAATTTGATAAAAATAATGTCTAATTATTTTATTAAACTTGTATCAAATCAAATTTTTAAACAAAATTTTCACCAAATTTAATGAAAGAACTTTGTAGATGAGAAATGCTATAGAACACCAAGTTCTTCACCAGCTTAACTTACCGTTCCCGTGCCAACTACTAAAATAGTTATGTGAGGTTTGCATTAGCCCCTTAACTTGTATAAAATTATAAGAAGTCTCTATGATCTAATATTTTGTTAGGATTATTTATGTGGAGACTCCTTAAATTATTGAGAAGTGTCATTTTGACTCTTTAAACTATAAAAGTATATATATAAACCCCTTATATTATTGAAAAGTGTTACTTTGCTTTCTAAACTATAAAATCGTACAAATAAACTCTACTATTGACATTTTTCACTTTGACTCTTATTGTTAGTGGGTCCAATTTGTACTTTTTATAATTTAGTGGATCCATTTATACATTTTTATAATTTAGGAGCAAAATGACACCTTTCAATGGTTTAAGAGGTTCATGTGTATATTTTTATATTTTAAGAGTCAAATTGATATTTTTCAATAGTTGAAGAGGATCGTTGTGTCAATAATCTTATTTTGTTATAATGGTGAATTGCAATTAGTTCATCATATCATTTAATACAAGACTTCACAAATAAGAAAAAAAAAATTATTTATCATGATTTTTTTTCTTAAAAGTTACCGTGAAAGTAGGATGTATAGTATAAATTTAGGCTGTGTCGGGCAGATGAGATTTTAGCAAAAAAAATTTAAAATTACTTTAAAAAGTCAAAATATCAAAAGATCATAAAAAAATATGAATCAGTGTGTTTGGTTTCAATTTTTTGGATTTAATTTTCTGAAATTTAAGTTTTTTATTTTTCATATATTTTTTTTTTAGTGAATATTTTTAAAATTTTAACAATTTTTTTTCCTTTTTTAGATGCACCTTACTTAGATGTATCTGCAAAGTAAAATATTTGTAAAAAAATATTTTAAAAAATTTACTAAAATCACATTTTTTTTTTATATTTAGTGAATTTTCTAAAAAAACTTTCACAAATATTATACTTTTGGTGTATCTAAAAATTTTAAAAAATTGCTTAGAATATTAAAAAAAATTAGTGAGAACAAAAAAATACGAAAAATAAAAAAATTTAATTTTTTAAAAAGTGAATCTTGAAAATCCAAACCAAACAAGCTGCTCTTTTTCTCTTTTTTTTTTTCACACATTTTTTCATCAAATCTCAAAGCATGGGAGCCTCCTGATATTGCTTGGATTTGAGTCATTAATCAAACACAATAAAATAAAATAAAAAGAAGATAAATTACACTTTGCTCTCTTTATATTCGGTCATTTTCTCACTTTGGCCTTTAAAGTTTATTTTGTCTCACTTCGGTCATTCATGTTTCAAGTTTTTTTTCAATTTACTCTTAAAGTTAGTTTCTATTCAAAATTAGACCCAAAAAAAAATGTCACGATGATTATCACATAATATAAAAAAATATATTATTATATTAGAATTTGAGTTATGTCAGAGATGTGAGTTATATATAATAAAATATTTTTATATCACGTGACTGCTAATATGTCATTTTCTATCTAAATTTTAACATAAATTATCTTTATGAGTAAAGTGGAGAAAACTTGAAACATGAAGGGCCAAAGTGAGAAAAAAATAAACTTTAAGGATCAAAGTGATAAAGTAGCCAAAGATAAACGGGACAAAGTGTAATTTATCGCAAAAAAAATTATCAAGTCAGCCTAAGATTCAAAGAACTAGATTGGGGAGAGTAAGGGTGTAAATTTAGCCCGGCCCGACCCACCTGGGCCCGCCCCATGTCAAGCCTCGTGGGCTCCCGTCAAAATTCAGGCCATGCTGGGTCGGGCCGGCCCACAAGCTAAAAAATTAAGCCCAGGGATATTTTGGCCTTAGGCGGACCGGTGGGCCGAGCCTCAGGTGGCCTCAGACTTGAGCAAGTCTGACCATTTTTTTTTTTTGTTTTTTAAAATTTTTTCTACTAAAATTTTACTATTTTTCATTAAAAAATGCATTGGGCCTCGGGCGGGCCGGGCCTTAAGTGGGTCTTAAGCGGGTCAACGGGCCAAGCCAAGCGGGCCGGGCTGGACTTCAAAACGATGGCCCAGGCTCTAGCCTAGGGGCTCGGGTTGGGTTCGGGCCTAAGCGGGCAGGACCCATCCCGGGCCGCCTACAGAACACGGGTCATTTTTACACTCCTAAGGGAGAGGTTATAATGTGCACTTGCACATTGTAGAAAAAATTATACTTTTTGTGAGAGAATTTTGTATGATGAAAGTTACAATTTTTATGATAAAAGTTATGTATGAATTTTGAAGTTATGATGTGCACTCTAAAAGTTATGTATAACTAAAGTTATACTTTTTGTGAGAGAAGTTATACATTTTGTGAGAATAAAAAAAATTATATTTTTTGTGAAGAAAAAAAGTTATATTTGTTGTGACAAAAGTAATATATTTTGTGAGATAAGCTATACTTTATGAATAAGGTGCATACAGGGCCGTGAATTTCCGAAGACTTGGGACAAAATAATTTTTCGCGGGCCCTTTACATATTCATTAAAATATATATATATATATATATATCACCTTGTTTGTTTTATAATTTTTAAAAATAATTTTCTGAATTTGTAATTCATATTTTTTTTTTAAATTTTTTGTATTTGGTAATTTTTTTTTTAAAAAAATGACAAATATTATACTTTTTAAGTACATCTAAATTAGGTGTATTTACAAAATATTTTTTTGCGTACAATATTTAAAAAATTTTCTAAAAAAACACATAATTAGGCCATAAAGAGAGAGTTAAAAAGAAAATAGGCCAAACATGACTGGCCTAACAACTAATACATATACATATATTTTATTTTTTCAATTGAGCTAACAACTAACACTAATAAAATAAAAAAAAATTAATTGGACCTTTTATCAATTGGATCAAACAAAATTTTTTAAGCCCTTTAAACTGGCCTCAATTAATAAAACAAAATGGAATTATTTTGAATTTTTAATATAGTACAAAACTAATAAATTTGAGAATCTTTTTTTGGGTACAGATTGTACACTTTCTTGACTAGGTCATTGGGTGCATACCATGTGAACCCAACAAGGGGGTGCACATTGTACACTTTCTTGCTTGGTTTTGATTCATTTTTTGCTTTAGTCGAGTGTCTTTAATCCATTATGTGAAGATCAAATCACATAAATAGAAACATTATACAATAGTCCTAGAGTATCATGTCATTATATTTCTTTATATTCCTCAATTATTCAATACAATCTTCTCCATCAATCATACTATCATGAAATAATAGGTGGCTGTACTCCCAAACTACTGAATAATCATCAGCATAAATATATGTCATGACTATATTTAATACCCATCATTATTCAAATTCAAATTCTTGGGGATCTATGCTCATCACAATCTGGAAATTGTCAAGGTGTCCAAAGCCACCTAGTAAACCATTGATTGACACTGAAGATTTCTTGACTAGGTCAGGTACAACCTAGACGTGCTCACGAAACAAAAACAATTATCATTATCCAAAAACAAAACGTGGCATGTTTGAACAGTTTCTTTGAAACTCTTGTTACATGTCACTGTAAAGAAAGTGACATAAATGTATAAAATCACCTATCCGAGATATTTCTGGGAACCTTGGAATGTCAAGGCACATGAGTTAAAGACATCTAGACTTGTTCTGTCCATGAACTAGGGACAAGAGTTCAATGTCTCCTTGTCCTCTTTGTATGCAATATAGATCCCTCGCTTGGTTAAAGATGGCGGCTTCAACGCACAATTGAATGATAGTTTTACCTTTGAAATTTCCAAGTTTGTTGCAAATGTCACCATCTCAGCAAAACAAGAATAATCAACTTGTCCAGAATCTCCTGACTTGCTAAGTCCTCCTTCCTTAGGGCCTAAGAATTCTAACCTCCGGTTCGCCTTCATAAATTGTTCTATATATATAAAGTAAAGCAAGAGATTATTTGTATACAACCCAACAAGATAATAACTCTTGATTTGTAAAAGCTCTTGCGAAATAAACCTTCATGGCTTTCTTCAATAGCTTCTTGGGTTGCTTGTCAAATTCTAGCAGAGTCAGATGTGAAGATGGTGTTTGTGTCCAAAGAGAATCGGATAAAGCCCAATCTAATCATGATGCCAAATCAAAGAGTAAGTCCCAAGGAAGCCCTCCAATTCCAATGACCTACTTTCCCGTTGGATCAACATTTTCACGGCTATGAAATCATTTGACATGCCCTTGTAAGCCCATGCCATCTTTTGCAAGGGTACTTAATTACTACTTTTCAGTAGCAGCCTTTCATTAATGATTGTTTAGTAGAGGTTAATTATCGCTGTTATTTGAATTCATTAGATGTAAAACATAATCCTATAAATGTATTTTGAGTTTACAAGTTTATGTTTGAAATATATTTAGTTCAAAAATTGAGCGAGTTATCATCACATAGATTACATAAGAAGCATAGACACTTTTGTTGGCGTATCCCATGTCATGTTGTGTGTTCAAGTCCATGCCTTAAGTTAGTGATGATGATGTTTTGATTGCCAGTTCTCTCTAATAACCATTCATTGAGGTGAAATGGTAAGGCTACCACTTTACTTTTAATTTTGGCAATTGTTGAAAAAAGGTAAATTACACCATTAATCCATAGTTTAATCAAAACATTACTTTAGTTTCTATAGTTTTAATTTGAATAATTTAAATCCTGTATTTTTAGTTTTGTTGCAATGTGGTCCCTCTGTTGTGCGCCATTATTATTTTAAATAGAAAAAGACTACGTGCAAAATTGCAACCACTGGTGTAATGAATAAATTACATTGGTGGTCCTCATAATTTCCTTTGAATTTTACTTGGGTTCCTCTAGTTTTGCATGTGATCTTTTTTCGTTTAAAATTCTAACGATAAGTGCTAGAAAGACCATATTGTAACAAAATTAGAAGTGTAGAGCTCAAACTAAAATTGTGAGGACTAAAATGAAACGGCACTCAAAATGAAGAAACCAACAGTGTAATTTACCCGAAAAACCCAACTGCAAACTCTTGAGTAGGTAATGAATGTGCTCTTGTTGAAGAGTAAACAATGTGCACAACAGTAAGCAAATTAGGTCTCTCCTACAAAGCTTGATTTTCATATCAAAAGTCATGAAAAAGAAACAGAGAAATGGGGTCTACAAATGGATTAAATTTAAACATGCTGAAGCCTTTTCTTCTTTTAAGTTCAGTTTTTCATAGAAATGGGGTCACCTATCTTGATCATATAAAATAAATTGGATTTAAATTTGTTTAAAATATTCGGCTACGTAATCATCTATGATTAGCAAAACATTTGAGCTTGACCACCATCAATGACGAATCCAGGGCAAAAACACATGTAACTCCCACTACAACAATATCTACTTTTGGCGATCAAATTTGGCAACTAAAAAGAATTTAGTTGCCAAAAGTTGTACAATAGGCGACTAAAAATTATATTGGTCGGCATTTGTTGCAAAGTTTAGCTACTAAATTTTTTTAGTAGCTATATATTAATTATTGGCTACTAAAAAAAATTTAGTCGTCAAAAGTGCCACAATAGGCGACTAAATTTTGAAATTATTTTACTGTTACTAGTTGTTTGCACAAAAAGTGATCTGGCTGACACAAAAGGATTTGAGTGCGGACGTGCCAAGGCAAGGTATGCCTATGTGTATAAAAATGTTTGGAAAATATCTGACTTGTAAAATAGGGGATTGCATGATAAAAACCTCATGATTCTTGTTTTGTCTCAATGAAGAAGACTTAAAATCTCTAACGCTATGTTTGGTAGTGGAATTTATGAAGGGATTTGAAAAAGGAAAGGAAAAAGGTAGGTGAAATATAAATAAAATATACCTACATTTCACCTCGTTTCACACACATTTTCCCTTTTCATTTCCAAATCCCTCAACCAAATACAGCGTAAGAGTATGAAAAGTCAATAAGAGAAATGAGTAGAAGGAAATAAACACGAAAACATTTACTTTTATAAATTCAAGTGGATTGAACACACAAAAGTGTAAAAACAAGTATAAATAAAGTAAAAACTGAGTTTCAACGGATTATAGACGCAATTTAAACAATAAAAATGTCACTGGTAGCCAACAAAACAACTAATTGGCACTGATGTCAGGAACTAAGGCTAAATTATGGCAAAGATGCATTTCAAGATGTCAAACTATGATAATCTAGGGCTAAATAGCATTGATGTTGTTTGATTATGCTGTATGATTGATTGATTGAGTGGGCTTTGCTTCATCTTCAAATAAACTATTTATAGAAGTCAAGTCCACCTTATAGACTCACTATTTTGACTAATCCTAAGACTTTGAGCGCTTGTAAGCCTCTCGATAATGAAATGGTACTTACTTCATCTTTAGAATGTTTAAAGGATGTTTGAAGTTGCTATGTAAACTTGTTTTCGACAAAAAATAACTTTTTGTGAAAATGATTGTAGACACCACATTTTGACCGACCATAAGACTTTTGTACTTTCTTTTGATTACTCAATGATGAAAATAAGAATTTGTTTCTCGCATAATTTTCAATAAGAAAAATGGAATTTGTGCTTCATTTCTAAACCTAAGCCTGTTTTGGCCAAATGCTTGAATCCCATTCAAAATTCTCTTTTGAAACTTTCTTTCCGTGCTATATTCTGAATACTTTCATAGTATTCTGAGACTCACTTTTAAACTTCAAAATGAAACTTTTACTTAGAAAATTGAGTAAAGAATAATGTGAAAATAGGAGAAAATGATGAATTCTGTCGAAAAATCCTGTTTCGAGCAAATTAATCAGCCCTTGGCCATTGTTTTGGCCGATCAACCAATTTATTGGTTGGCCGGCTAGCCAAGCTTTTGGCCGAGCAAGCTAAAATTTTGGTCGGGATGTACGCAGGAATAATGCATGAATGTGGTGTGTGTCAGATGTGCTCTACACAAGTAGCCTATTAATGCAGTGAGATGTTCAAAATCAGCATGTCATCGGAAATATGATAAATGCAAGAAAACTGGACAATACCTGGACACCCATAATGGACAACTGTTCCTCTCTCCGCAGGACCATGCCCTCAAGCGCAACCATCATCCCGAGCATCTTATCCACATACTCGACAGGAGGCTATAGACACAAATGCAAAACTATCAGTAAGAGAAAGAATGTCCAAGTGCCTGACTGATAAATCGAAGCTGTAAAAGCATACCGGTGGTGAATCGGGATCTCTGACGTATCTGTGATCAGGCAGGGGAGGCTCTATCGGGATCGGGTAGGGAGTCCCGAATCGCCATCCCGTCAACACAGTCGGCATATCCAGCCATCCAGGATGATGATAAGTCGGGGGAATCGGGGGAACAAATCTACCCCCACCTCTGGATGTACCAGCCCTACTGGTGGAAGGGGCGTCTGTAGCCCGAGCCGGGGCCTGGCTCGAAGATGGCATACCAGTAGGCCTCATCGTCGGAGTACGGACTCCCGTCAATGGAGGCATCAGGTATATGTGACGGTAAGTAGCATAATCTCCCTCCTCAAGATGAAGTAAGGCATCAGTACCCAGCATAGCATTAACAACATTCCGGGAAGAGAGCCTATCGGCAATCCGCATCTCGACTGGGGGTGCTGAGGGAGGGTCTTGAGAAGTATAGCCCCATACCTGACGCAAGAAGCGCTCCCCCAGAAACCAGGCCCTACCAACTGGCCCTTCGAATAGGATCTCAGTCTTGGGAGGCACCCGCCATCCGCAACCGAATCGGAGACCCTCACCTAAGGGCGTCCAGAGCTGCCATGTGATCTGCGGATAACCAATGCATAAATCAATCAGAAATCGGGAAAGTACAAGACAAATCAAAGATGAAAACACAAAGAACCGAGAGTTCTGAAATACCTCCGTCGACCGCACCGTGTCGAAATACTGCCGTAGATAAAGGAGAGACTCCCTAGGTCTTGGCCGGTGCTAGCCTTCAAATACAAGTGAGTACGGGGTCACAAGGGGCCCCTCTACCACCAACTTTGGGGCTAACGTCGGGAAATACACATAGACCCATAACTGTGGAAAATAGTGCAGAATGTAAATGCAAAGTGCTGAGGGCAAAATACAGAGTGTAAAGTGCGCCGTGTGTGCAATATACAAGTAATGAGGGGCAGAAGTATGAATCAGGAGGGCAGAAAGTACCTCCCAAGCTCTTCAATAGCCGCCAAGTAAGTCCCCCCGTCCGCGGGAGGTTGCACTCATGTAGCAGTAAAGAGTAGCCAAGCCGGCGCCACCCCAATTATACCGCCTGACTTGTGATAGGTCCACCAAAGCACTCAACAGATATAGCCCAACAGTGTTCCCCCTATCGGCAAACAAAGTAGTCCCGAAGAGGAACATCAGAAAACCACAGCATCTTGTCTTTGCCTCCTCAGAGTCCTGCTCCATCTCCACCTTCCGAAAATGGGAAGAGAACCAGGTGTATCGGACTCTGCTCGAAGATCTATCAACAGGCGGGCGAGCCCCCAATAAATATATCCAAGCGGCCTCTCACTGGCCCATGTCCTCGTCGTAAGGAATGGGCCAATCTCCCACGTCAAGGCTAGTCAATACGACAAAGTCAAACGGGGTCATAGTCAAGTCCCCCGTGGCAGAAAAATGGAAAGAGTTAGTGGTGTCCGACCATCTCTCCACCAAGGTGGCCATCAACGTCCTCCTGGCAGGACAACAAGATAGCCCAGTGCAGAAGGGCCCGAACCCCACCAAGTCAACTAAATCCCAAACAGCCTCCGGGAGCTCGACATACCAATCTCTCGCCACGGTAGAGCCATACCCCTACACAGTGCGAGAAGTTACCTGCATTCAGAATGAATACATATTTTAGCATAAAATGAATAAGCTGCGTGCAAATAAAATGAATAGGCTGCGTGCAAAGTAAAGTAAGTGAGCCGCGTGTTCAGAATCAGTGTGTGCTGCGTGTTCACCTTCAATTCGAACTGTGTGTTCAGAAAATCAGTGTTTGGGCTGCGTGTTCAACTCTCAATCGATGTGTGCTGCGTGTTCACCTTCAATTCGAACTGTGTGTTCAAAAAATCAGTGTTTGGGCTGCGTGTTCAACTCTCAATCGGTGTGTGCAGCGTGTTCACCTTCAATTCGAACTGTGTGTTCAGAAAATCAGTGTTTGGGCTGCGTGTTCAACTTTCAATCAGTGTGTGCTATGTGTTCACCTTCAATTCGAACTGTGTGTTCAGAAAATCAGTGTTTGGGCTGCGTGTTCAACTCTAAATCAGTGTGTGCTGCTTGTTCACCTTCAATTCGGATTGTGTGTTCAGAAAATCAGTGTTTAGGCTGCGTGTTCAACTTTCAATCAGTGTGTGCTGAGTGTTCACCTTCAATTCGAACCGTGTGTTCAGAAAATCAGTGTTTGGGCTGCGCGTTCAATTCTCAATCAGTGTGTACTGCGTGTTCACCTTCAATTCGAACTGTGTGTTCAGAAAACCAATGTTTGGGCTGCGTGTTCAATTCTCAATCAGTGTGTGCTGCGTGTTCACCTTCAATTCGAGCTGTGTGTTCAAAAAATCAGTGATTGGGCTGCGTGTTCAACTCTCAATCAGTGTTTGGGCTGCATGTTCAACTCTAAATCAGTGTGTGCTGCGTGTTCACCTCTAGTTCGGGCTGTGTGCTCAGAAAATCAGTGCTCAGGCCGTGTGTTCAATTCTCAACCAGTGTGTGCCGTGTGTTCACAATCAATTTATGGGCTGAACGTTCAGAAATTCAAGTGATTGAACCGTGTGTTCAGAATGCAAACAAAATACATGAAAACATCATAATATGTTGCAAAAAAGGTAAGAACGATGTAAATACCTCTCATACCTCATGAGAGAGGTGATACTCTAGCTCCCGTAGAAGGAGATCCCCGGGTGCTCGCTCGTCGAAATCGGTGAAGTGATAGAAAATAGCCCACGGAAGAACATGTGCCGGTGGGTCGTACCTCTCGGGTATGAAGGGTCGAACCCTCGGAGGCAGAGCCATGATATCGGGATCACCTTGAACTGAGTCCAAGTCACAATAGTATTCGCCTCACGGGTCAACATCCACCACCTTCTTGCTTCTTCCTGAAGGGTGAAGGTTGCTAACAGTACTTTGTTGGCTTCGGAGCATGGAAACATCTCAAACAACTTTTCAATCTCAAGAACCCAAGCTTCAGCCTTTAACGGTTCTAAGCCTCCCTGAAAGGACGGCGGTTTCATCTTGCTGAACTTATGGGTCAGTGCAATAATGTCCACCTCATTAGCATTCACATTCTGTACAGACATTCTGGGTTGTACGGAGGAGGAGAAGGTGAAATTTGTTGGTTGATTGTTGTTAGTCTTTCAATTATCGGTCCCATCATTTGTTCAAGTCCGCCATTCGGCCTCGAGAGGATGATGCTTGATTTCATTTGCATTATCCATTTCACTATAAGCGATTATCTGATTATCATTATAAGCAGTTGTACAATTAAACAGTTTAACATTTTAACACATAATCAGTCAGTCATAAGCACACACCTTTCAAATTCATGAGATGCCCTAATTACTTTTCTAGGACACCCTATAGCTCATTTGGACACGTGTATGCGGTATAACTAAATGGTTAAGTATCGCTCGATACCACTCATCACGACCCAAACCCGCCCTATGGGTTTAGCATCAGAATCGCCAAGATGTCCGAGATTACCAAGGCCTACTGATCGATATCTGATCAATCAATCTGAGGGCTGTGGAAGCCAAAAGCGAGAAGTAACTAGTGTCCATCGAATGAAAATCTGTATGTCAAAAACATTTTATGCATTCATACAGTCCAAAATAGTACACTCTATACAATCATTCACACATCGAGACAGGATCAAGTCCCTAGATAACGATCTGATATAACAAAGAGATCTATACAAATGTACAAAACAGTGAGGAGACCGACGGGGACACAAAAACACCCCAAGCCATAGCATGGAAACTTGGAACCTCGCAGTGAGGCACTTAGGCTGGCTTGACAAAACTGGGGATCAAACCCACGCTCCTAGCTCCGGTCTGGTTGCTGAGAACCTACATATATATATAAACAGTGAGCTAAAACCCAGCGAATAACATAACGTGTAAAGAGGTTATGAATGAATGTCCTTACAGTAATGAAATCAATTCATTATCTTGATACTTCAATCTTTCGAGATTTGATCAATCAAGATTCCAATCAATCAATCATATGTGGTACATCCATTAGCCTATAAACAGTAGGTCCAAAAGGACCGGGCCTTTACAGACCCAACAATAATGATGGCCATCAAACAGTATGGTTCCACAAGAAAACCGACAGAGCTCTGTAACAGTCAATAACAGTGGGTGCTAAGGATGCCTGTCTGATTAATCTGAGGACATACATTCATTCAATAAACAATATCAGTTCAATAAACAGTTCAGTTTGGTATTCAAAATAAAACCATTTGAACATATCTTTACACAATCTGTTACTCACAGTGATTGGGCTATCAGTAGCTAGAGCGCGTCCCCGAGAGCCAACCCTAAACAGTCAATCAAATAGAACACACACTAAGTTTCACAATCGGAAGGATGATAATTAAATCCCTAAATTCCTCGGTGTGGTTCTATGTCTAAATCCTCATTAAGATGCTTTAAACTAGGCCTAAGAATGCCTAGGATGCGATGAGGATGCAAACATACAGTTGGAAGGCATTTTACAAAAGTTCTTTGGCAGCAGGGCCTCGCTCGGCGAGCCTTCCTTCGCCGGCGAGGTTGCAAAATCAAAGGCTTCGCGCGAGCGAGAAATCCTTCGCTCGAGCGGTCTGATGAAACAAAGAAAATATGGATGCTCAATTTTTACGCGATGCTCGCCGATTCTCGCCGGCGAGCTTCCAAAATCAAAGGGTTCTCGGCGAGCCTTCCTTCGCTTCGAGCGATCGATGAAACAAGAAAAATCTTGGATGTTCGATTTTTCGCCGAGCCACCAATCCTTCGCTCGAGCGGGGCTTAGAGGAAAACGTTGGTCGCTCGAGCGAGGAATCCTTCGCTCGAGCGAAGAAGCCAAATCTGGAATTTCCAGATTTGCCTTCCTAGCTCAAACCAAGCATTCTCAACTCAATTCTCGACCTCTTGGGCTCAAATTCTGGAGAATACATCCCAAAACAATGTATAACAAGTTACAAAAGCCAATTTATGAATTCAAGCCCCAAAGGTGAGTCAATTAAATCCATTTTCAAACCCATTTTCAAGAACAAGTTTAAAACATGCAATGCATGAGCTTCAAATCAAATTCAATCTTCAAATCTTGCTCTAGAGAGCTCAATAGTTGGAAAACATTCTGAAAACATGAGCTAATTTATAGACATGGACATGCATGTATGATTCAAGCATGAATTCAACTCCAATTTCACTAATTCAACCATGCATGCAACAATTGATCTTCAATTCAACATATATGAGCAAAATCATGTCTTAGCTCTACAATGATGCATGAATCATGCAAAACTTAGCTCAAGGACAACAATAAGGAGATGAATGTCCTACCTTAATCTTGTATCCAAGGTGTGGAAGCTAAATTTGCCAATTTCCTACAAGTTCTTCAAGTCTACAAGCAATTTCTCAAGATGAATTCAATGCTCTCTCTCTAACCCTCTTACTATGGTCGACTGAGGTATAGGGAAATGGCTGATCAAGATGTTTATCTAAGTGTATAAGGCACAAATGATAAGCTTAAACAAAGACCCACTCAATGGCATTTCTGAAATTAAGTCCAACTCTTCAATTAATTCATTTTAATCTAATTTAATCATTCCTAATCAATTTTCAGATAATTATATCATTAAATCACAAATATTCTCCTGATTACAAAACACTAAACGGTTCCTAATTCGGCCGCCGATAAGGCCTTCAATTAGCAGTTTAAACATAAACTACAAACAGGTAAAATCATACAATCAAACAGATAGAATATGCAATTCAATAGGCAGTCTTATTCAGTTTCAGTTTCAGTTCCATTCAGTCTGTTCAGTAGTTCATCCAGTTCACTTATCGGTCATTATCAGTTCAGTTTAGCAGTAATCAGTAAATAATTCAGTGGTTTAACGGTAATCGGTACGAGGGTTGTTACAGTCTCCCCTCCTTATAAGGAGTTTAGTCCTCTAAACTCGAGTTACCTTCAGTCTGGAAGAAAACAGGATTCAGCGGGAACAAATCAGGATATCGCCTAGCCATGTCATCTTCCCTTTCCCAAGTGGCATACACACCACCATGGTTCTGCCAATCAACTTTCACTAGCGGGATCTCTTTGTTTCTCAGTTTCTTGATCCGTCGGTTTACAATCTGTATAGGCCGTTCCTCGTAAGTGTAGTCATCACTCAACACGATACGGGTAGGCTCAATCACATGAAACGGATCTCGAAAATAGTCTCTCAACATCGAAATGTGGAAGACGTTATGCATATGCTTCATTTCAGGAGGGAGTGCAACTTGATACGCCACCGGATTGATTTTCTCAATAATCTGATACGGTCCGACATATCGCGGCGCTAACTTGCCTTTGACTCCAAAGCGAGTCTGGCCTTTCATTGGTGTCACTTTCACAAACACGTGATCACCCACTTCATACTCTCTGCTCGCCTTTCTCGACATCCGCATAACTCTTCCGTCTACTGCATGCGCTTTCAATCTCTGTTGTATCGCTTTTACCTTTTCGGTTGTTTCATACACAATCTCGGGCCCAAGAACGGCCCATCTCCAACTTCCGCCCAGATTGGAGATCTACACTTTCGCCATACAATGCCTCGAAGGCGCCATACCGATACTCGAATGGTAGTTTGTTGTTGTAGCGACCAAATCCAACAAATGACTTTCCCAATTTCCACGAAAATCAAGGACACACATTCTCGAAATCCTCTAGAGTCCGGATGGTCCTTTCGACCGCCATCTGTCTGAGGCTGATAGGCGCTACTCGGCCTCAATTCAAGACCAATGCTCAGAGGCTCGCGAACCTCGATGTAAACTTGAATCCTGTCGAAACAATAGACACAGCACTCGTGCAGTCTCACAATTTCATCAATATAGATAACAGCCAATTTATCCGCATTAAAAATTGTCTTGACAGGTAGGAAGTGTGCAGATTTAGTCAATCTATCAACAATAACCCAAATAGAGTCCATACCTTTCCTGGAGCGAGGTAATCCAACGATAAAATCCATCGTGATATGCTCCCATTTCCACTCTGGTATGGGCAAGGGTTGCAGTAATCCGGCAGGTCGTTGATGTTCAACTTTGACTTGTTGGCAATGAAGGCATTTTGACACAAAGTCGGCAATTTCCTTCTTCATTCCTGGCCACCAGAAATTCTGTTTCAAATCTTGGTACATTTTCGTATTCCCTGGGTGAATAAAAAACTTCGAACTGTGGCCTTCTTGCAAAACTCTCCTTTTTAATTCAGTGTCATTTGGTACACACAGTCTGTCTTGAAATTTCAGAACATTGTTGTCAAATTTGAACCCCGGTCTCGGTTTCGAATCTCTTTCTTCAATAACCTTTTTCAAGAAATCATCCAGTTGTTGTTTCTCCTTAATCTCCTCAATCAATGCTGGTTGAGCAGAAATAGCAGCTAAGGTTCCACCTTGTTCTCTCAAAACGATTTCAATTTCAGACTTTTCCAGATCAAGAAGCAACTCTTTCTGTCCAGTCAGCAAACAGGCTAAGTTCCCAATCAATTTTCGGCTCAAAGCATCGGCAACGGTGTTGGCTTTTCCCGGATGGTACAAAATCTGTAGGTCATAATCTTTTATCAGTTCAAGCCATCTCCGCTGTCTCATATTCAGTTCTTTCTAAGTGAAAAAGTATTTCAGGCTCTTGTGGTCAGTATACACTTCACATGTTGCTCCATACAAATAGTGACGCCAAATTTTCAGTGCAAAAACTACTGCAGCAAGTTCTAAGTCATGGGTCGGGTAGTTCTTTTCATGTGGTCTCAACTGTCGGGAAGCATAAGCAATAACTCTCCCATTCTGCATTAAAACACATCCCAAACCCTTATGAGAAGCATCACTAAAAACAATATAACCATCCGTACCTGAAGGTAGAGTCAAAATCGGTGCAGTCACAAGTCGGGTTTTCAGTTCCTGAAATGCTGATTCCCTTTGGTCAGTCCAGTCAAATGATGTCCCTTTCTATGTCAACTGAGTCAGTGGTAGGGCAATTTTGGAGAAGTCTTTGACAAACCTTATGTAATATCCAGCCAGTCCCAAAAAGTTTCGGACTTCGGTTACATTCGTCGGTCTAGGCGATTCACTCTGACTTCAATTTTCTGCGGGTCAACAGAAATCCCATCTTTGCTAACAACATGCCCCAAAAACATTATATGATCAAGCCAAAATTCACATTTGGACAGTTTAGCATACAGTTTCTGTTCTCTTAAGGTTTGCAGGGCAAGTCTCAGATGGTGTTCATGTTCTTCTACTGTCTTAGAATAGATCAGTATGTCATCAATGAATACCACAATAAAATCATCAAGGCATGGTTTAAAAATTCTGTTCATGAGGTCCATAAATGCAGCAGGGGCATTCGTAACTCCGAACGGCATAACTAAAAATTCAAAGTGGCCATACCTGCTTAAAGCGCTTTTATCAATGTCTCCCGGTCTAACTTTCAGTGGGTGATACCCCGATCTAAGATCAATCTTGGAAAACACTTGTGCACCTCAGAATCGTCAAATAAATCATCAATACGCGGTAATGGATATTTATTCTTTACAGTTACCTTGTTCAGTTCACGGTAATCAATGCACAGTCTCAGTGAGCCGTCTTTCTTCTTTACAAACAAAACAGGTGCACCCCACGGTGACGTACTGGGTCTGATAAATTTCTTGTCCAACAGTTCCTGCAATTGTACCTTCAATTCTTTCAGTTCAGTTGGAGCCATTCTGTAAGGAGCTTTAGATATCGGCTGTGTACCCGGAACCACATCCACAATAAATTCAATTTCCCTGTCAATCAAATCCCCTGGCAATTCATCTGGAAATACATCTGGGAATTCTCTGACTATAGGAATACAATTCACATCAGTTTTAACATTATCATTAGCAGGTACAGTCAATACAGAACACAGATATCCTTTACACCCCTTTCTAATCAATTTGACAGCCTTTGCAGAAGAAATCAGATATGGAGGAGGTACTACTCCACTCCCATTAAACACAAATTCAGGCAAACCAGGTGGACGGAAAACTACTTGTTTTGTTACACAGTCTATTGTGGCATGGTATTTTTGTAGCCAATCCATCCCCAATATTACATCAAAATGGTCTATGTTCAACGGTAGCAAATCAATAAATAGGTGCATATCCCTAACGATAATCTCACAAGCAGGATACATATATGCACATGTCATGGATCCCCCAACAGGTGATGATACAGCTAGCAAATAGTTCATGGGTTCTAAGGGTCTATTCAATTTACGCGAAAAAGCATGCGACACATACGAATGCGTAGACCCCGAGTCAATCAATACATAAGCATTTTGAGCACAGATAGAGAGGATACCTGACACAACGGTCTCGGTGTTTTGCACGTCTCCCGGTACTAGGGCAAACACTCGGCCCTGCCTCATAGGCTCTTTCCCGGTAGCTTTGGGGTTCGGTTTTGGTGCTACATTTGATGCTGCTGTGCTTGGTGCAGCTTTACTACTAACTGGTGGAGCAGAAGGGCAGTCTTTGATTCTGTGGCCCACCTTGCCATACCTGAAACAGGCTCCAGAAATCTGGTAGCAAACCCCTTTGTGCTTGTTGCCACATATGGAACAGGGTGGAGTAAATCCACTCCCTTGGCTGGGGCTAGTAGTCGACCCCGTATTCTGTTTCTTGTTTGCTGGGTTATGCTTGCCTTTCTTAAATTTAAAACCCTGCCTTTTCCCTTGCCACTCACTTGTCGGTGTTTCAGATTGTTTCACTGCTGCAATATTTATCTCGGCCATCAATGCTCGGTCGAGAACACCCACAAAAGTTGGCATTTTCAAAACACTAATTACATCAGATATTAGCAATAAGGCCACCTTCAAACCTTCCGGCCTTCTTATATTCTAGGTATCCACCATATGAGGTGCATACCTAGCAAATTCAAGAATTTCTTCTCATATTCGCAATGCATATTGCCTGTCCCCAGATTGTTCAAACTCGCCACTTTTTCATCTCTCGATGCCTTTGGGAAAATACTTTTCAAAGATGGACTCCTTGAATCGAGTCCAAGTCACAATAGTATTCGCCACGGGTCAACATCCACCACCTTCTTGCTTCTTCTGAAAGGTGAAGGTTGCTAACGATTTTGTTGGCTTGAGCACGGAAACATCTCAAACAACTTTTCGTCTCAAGAACCCAAGCTTGACCTTTTAACGGTTCTAAGCCTCTCGAAGGATCGGCGGTTTCATCTTGAACTTATGGGTCGGTGCAATAATGTCCACCTCATTAGCATTCACATTACATTAGGTTGTCTGGGAGGAGGAGGAGGTGAAATTTGGTTCGGTTGTTGTTCGAGTCTTTCAATTATCAGTCCCATCATTTGTTCAAGTCTGGCCATTCTGGCCTCAGAGGATGATGCTTCAGTTTCATTTGCATTATCCATTTCACTATAAGCAGTTATACAGTTATCATTATAAGGAGTTGTACAATTAAACAGTTTAACATTTTAACACATAATCAGTCAGTCATAAGCACACACCTTTCAAATTCATGAGATGCCCTAATTACTTTTCTAGGACACCCTATAGCTCATTTGGACACGTGTGTGCGGTATAACTCGTGGTTAAGTATCGCTCTGATACCACTCTGTCACGACCCAAACCCGGCCCTATGGGTTTAGCATCAGAATCGCCGATGTCGAGATTACCGAAGGCCTCTGTCGATGTCTGATCAATCAATCGAGTACTGGCGGAAGCCAAAAGCGATAAGTAACTAGTGTCCACGAGTCATGAAAATCAGATGTCAAAAACATTTTATGCATTCATACAGTACAAACCAGTACACTCTATACATTCATTCACAATCGGTCGATGAGGATCAAGTCCCTAGACAACGATCTGATATAACAAGAGATGCCTATACAAATGTACAAAAGCGGTGAGGAGACCGACGGGGACACAAAAACACCCCAAGCCATAGCATGGAAACTTCGGAACCTCGCGGTGAGGCACTTAGGTGGCTTGACAAAAGCGGGGATCAAACCCACGCTCTAGCTCCGATGCAGTTCTTTGAGAACCTACATATATATATAAGCAGTGAGCTAAAGCCCAATGAATAACATAACGTGTAAAGAGGTTATGAATGAATGTCCTTCTGAGAATGAAATCAATTCATTATCTGAGACTTCAATCTTCGAGATTTGATCAATCAAGATTTCAATCAATCAATCATATGTGGTACATCCATTAGCCTATAAACAAGAGGTCCAAAGGACCGGCCTTCTGAACCCAACAATAATGATGGCCATCAAGCGGTATGGTTCCACAAGGAAACCGTGAGCTCAGAATATCAATAACATTGGGTGCTAAGGATGCCTGTCTGATTAAAATAGGACATACATTCATTCAATAAACAATATCAGTTCAATAAATAGTTCAGTTCGGTATTCAAAATAAAACCATTTGAACATATCTTTACACAATCTGTTACTCACAGTGATTGGGCTATCAGTAGCTAGAGCGCGTCCCCGAGAGCCAACCCTAAACAGTCAATCAAATAGAACACACACTAAGTTTCACAATCGGAAGGATGATAATTAAATTCCTAAATTCCTCGGTGTGGTTCTATGTCTAAATCCTCATTAAGATGCTTTAAACTAGGCCTAAGAATGCCTAGGATGCGATGAGGATGCAAACATACTCTGATTGAAGGCATTTTTCAAAAGTTCTTTGAAACAGGGCCTCGCCGGCGAGCCTTCCTTCGCCGGCGAGGTTGCAAAATCAAAAGGCTTCGCCGGCGAAATCCTTCGCCGAGCGGTCTCGATGAAACATAAAAATCTTGGATGCTCAATTTTACGCGATGCTCGCCGATTCTCGCCGGCGAGCTTCCAAAATCAAAAGGGTTCGCTCGAGCGAGCCTTCGCCGAGCGATGAAGCAAGAAAAATCTTGGATGTTCGATTTTTACGCTCGAGCCACCAATCCTTCGCTCGAGCGGGGCTTAGAGGAAAACGTTGGTCGCTCGAGCGAGGAATCCTTCGCTCGAGCGAAGAAGCCAAATCTGGAATTTCCAGATTTGCCTTCCTAGCTCAAACCAAGCATTCTCAACTCAATTCTCGACCTCTTGGGCTCAAATTCTGGAGAATACATCCCAAAACAATGTATAACAAGTTACAAAAGCCAATTTATGAATTCAAGCCCCAAAGGTGAGTCAATTAAATCCATTTTCAAACCCATTTTCAAGAACAAGTTTAAAACATGCAATGCATGAGCTTCAAATCAAATTCAATCTTCAAATCTTGCTCTAGAGAGCTCAATAGTTGGAAAACATTCTGAAAACATGAGCTAATTTATAGACATGGACATGCATGTATGATTCAAGCATGAATTCAACTCCAATTTCACTAATTCAACCATGCATGCAACAATTGATCTTCAATTCAACATATATGAGCAAAATCATGTCTTAGCTCTACAATGATGCATGAATCATGCAAAACTTAGCTCAAGGACAACAATAAGGAGATGAATGTCCTACCTTAATCTTGTATCCAAGGTGTGGAAGCTAAATTTGCCAATTTCCTACAAGTTCTTCAAGTCTACAAGCAATTTCTCAAGATGAATTCAATGCTCTCTCTCTAACCCTCTTACTATGGTCGACTGAGGTATAGGGAAATGGCTGATCAAGATGTTTATCTAAGTGTATAAGGCACAAATGATAAGCTTAAACAAAGACCCACTCAATGGCATTTCTGAAATTAAGTCCAACTCTTCAATTAATTCATTTTAATCTAATTTAATCATTCCTAATCAATTTTCAGATAATTATATCATTAAATCACAAATATTCTCTTGATTACAAAACACTATACGGTTCCTAATTCGACCGCCGATAAGGCCTTCAATTAGCAGTTTAAACATAAACTACAAACAGTAAAATCATACAATCAACCAGATAGAATATGCAATTCAATAGGCAGTCTTATTAGGTTTGATTTGATTCCATTCACTGCATTGAGAGTTCATCCGGTTCACTTATTGGTCATTATCGATTAAGTTTAGCGATGTCGATAAATAATTGATTGGTTTAACGGTGTCGATGCGAGGTTATTCTGATCTCCTCCTTATAAGGAGTTTAGTCCTCTAAACTCGAGTTACCTTCACCGAAGAAAAGCAGATTCGGAACAAATCAGGATATCGCCTAGCCATGTCATCTTCCCTTTCCCAAGTGGCATACACACCACCATGGTTCTGCCAATCAACTTTCACTAGCGGGATCTCTTTGTTTCTCAGTTTCTTGATCCGTCGGTTTACAATCTGTATAGGCCGTTCCTCGTAAGTGTAGTCATCACTCAACACGATACGGGTAGGCTCAATCACATGAAACGGATCTCGAAAATAGTCTCTCAACATCGAAATGTGGAAGACGTTATGCATATGCTTCATTTCAGGAGGGAGTGCAACTTGATACGCCACCGGATTGATTTTCTCAATAATCTGATACGGTCCGACATATCGCGGCGCTAACTTGCCTTTGACTCCAAAGCGAGTCTGGCCTTTCATTGGTGTCACTTTCACAAACACGTGATCACCCACTTCATACTCTCTGTCTCGTCTTCTGACATCTGCATAACTCTTCTGTCTACTCTGTGCAGTTTTCAATCTCTGTTGTATCAGTTTTACCTTTTCAGTTGTTTCATACACAATCTCGGGCCCAAGCAACGGCCCATCTCCAACTTCCGCCCAGCAGATTGGAGATCTACACTTTCTGCCATACAATGCCTCGAAAGGCGCCATACCGATACTCGAATGGTAGCTGTTGTTGTAGGCGAATTCAGCCAACGGCAAATGACTTTCCCAATTTCCCTGAAAATCAAGGACACACATTCTCAGTAAATCCTCTAGAGTCTGGATGGTCCTTTCTGACTGGCCATCTGTCTGAGGATGATAGGCGCTACTCAGCCTCAATTCAGTACCCAATGCAGTCTGTAGGCTCTGCCAGAACCTCGATGTAAACTTCGAATCCCTGTCAGAAACAATAGACACAGGCACTCCGTGCAGTCTCACAATTTCATCAATATAGATAACAGCCAATTTATCCGCATTAAAAATTGTCTTGACAGGTAGGAAGTGTGCAGATTTAGTCAATCTATCAACAATAACCCAAATAGAGTCCATACCTTTCCTGGAGCGAGGTAATCCAACGATAAAATCCATCGTGATATGCTCCCATTTCCACTCTGGTATGGGCAAGGGTTGCAGTAATCCGGCAGGTCGTTGATGTTCAACTTTGACTTGTTGGCAATGAAGGCATTTTGACACAAAGTCGGCAATTTCCTTCTTCATTCCTGGCCACCAGAAATTCTGTTTCAAATCTTGGTACATTTTCGTATTCCCTGGGTGAATAAAAAACTTCGAACTGTGGCCTTCTTGCAAAACTCTCCTTTTTAATTCAGTGTCATTTGGTACACACAGTCTGTCTTGAAATTTCAGAACATTGTTGTCAAATTTGAACCCCGGTCTCGGTTTCGAATCTCTTTCTTCAATAACCTTTTTCAAGAAATCATCCAGTTGTTGTTTCTCCTTAATCTCCTCACTCAATCTTTGGTTGAGCGAAATAGCGACTAAGGTTCCACCTTGTTCTCTCAAAAGCGATTTCAATTTCGGACTTTTCGGATCAAGAAGCAACTCTTTACGTCGATTCGACCAAGCAGGCTAAGTTCCCAATCGATTTTCGGCTCAAAGCATCGGCAACGGTGTTGGCTTTTCCCGGATGGTACAAAATCTGTAGGTCATAATCTTTTATCAGTTCAAGCCATCTCCGCTGTCTCATATTCAGTTCTTTCTGAGTGAAAAAGTATTTCAGGCTCTTGTGGTCAGTATACACTTCACATGTTGCTCCATACAAATAGTGACGCCAAATTTTCAGTGCAAAAACTACTGCAGCAAGTTCTAAGTCATGGGTCGGGTAGTTCTTTTCATGTGGTCTCAACTGTCGGGAAGCATAAGCAATAACTCTCCCATTCTGCATTAAAACACATCCCAAACCCTTATGAGAAGCATCACTAAAAACAATATAACCATCCGTACCTGAAGGTAGAGTCAAAATCGGTCGATCAAGTCGGGTTTCATTCTGAAATCTTTGATTCCCTTTGGTCAGTCCAGTCAAATGATGTCCCTTTCTATGTCAACTGAGTCAGTGGTAGGGCAATTTTGGAGAAGTCTTTGACAAACCTTATGTAATATCCAGCCAGTCCCAAAAAGTTTCGGACTTCGGTTACATTCGTCGGTCTAGGCCAGTTCACTACAGCTTCAATTTTCTGCGGGTCAACAGAAATCCCATCTTTGCTAACAACATGCCCCAAAAACATTATATGATCAAGCCAAAATTCACATTTGGACAGTTTAGCATACAGTTTCTGTTCTCTTAAGGTTTGCAGGGCAAGTCTCAGATGGTGTTCATGTTCTTCTACTGTCTTAGAATAGATCAGTATGTCATCAATGAATACCACAATAAAATCATCAAGGCATGGTTTAAAAATTCTGTTCATGAGGTCCATAAATGCGGGGGGCATTACGTAACTCGAACGGCATAACTAAAAATTCAAAGTGGCCATACCTCGTTAAAGCGTTTTATCAATGTCTTCGGTTTAACTTTCATTGGTGATACCGATCTAAGATCAATCTTGGAAAACACTTGTGCACCACATGGGGTCAAATAAATCATCAATACTGTGTAATGGATATTTATTCTTCTGATTACCTTGTTCGATTCCACGGTAATCAATGCACGATCTCGATGAGCCGTCTTTCTTCTTTACAAACAAAAGCAGGTGCACCCACGGTGACGTCTTTGGAGTCGATAAATTTCTTGTCCAACAGTTCTGCAATTGTACCTTCAATTCTTTCGATTCGATTGGAGCCATTCATGAGGAGCTTTAGATATCGGTATGTGCACGGAACCACATCCACAATAAATTCAATTTCCTGTCAATCAAATCCTCGCAATTCATCCGGAAATACATCTGGGAATTCTCGACTATAGGAATACAATTCACATCGGTTTAACATTATCATTAGCAGTCTGATCAGTCAATACTGAACACGATATCCTTTACACCCCTTTCTAATCAATTTGGACCTTTGCGAAGAAATCGATATGGAGGAGGTACTACTCCACCCATTAAACACAAATTCAGCAAACCGGTGTGGACGGAAAACTACTTGTTTTGTTACACAGTCTATTGTGGCATGGTATTTTTGTAGCCAATCCATCCCCAATATTACATCAAAATGGTCTATGTTCAACGGTAGCAAATCAATAAATAGGTGCATATCCCTAACGATAATCTCACAAGCAGGATACATATATGCACATGTCATGGATCCCCAACGGTGATGATCTGACTAGCAAATAGTTCATGGGTTCTAAGGGTCTATTCAATTTCTGCGAAAAAGCATGCGACACATACGAATCGTAGACCCGGAGTCAATCAATACATACGCATTCTGAGCAGAGATAGAGAGGATACCTGGCACCACGGTCTCGTTGTTTTGCACGACTCCCGATACTAGGGCAGACACTCGGCCCTGCCTCATAGGCTCTTTCCCGGTCGATTTGGGGGTCGGTTTTGGGGCTACATTTGATCTTTCTTTGCTTGGTGACTTTACTACTAAGCGGTGGAAGCGAAGGCGATCTTTGATTACATGGCCCACCTTGCCATACCTGAAACAGGCTCCAGAAATCTGGTAGCAAACCCCTTTGTGCTTGTTGCCACATATGGAACAGGGTGGAGTAAATCCACTCCCTTGGCTGGAGCTAGTAGTCGACCCCGTATTCTGTTTCTTGTTTGCTGGGTTATGCTTGCCTTTCTTAAATTTAAAACCACCTTTTCCTTGCCACTCACTTGTCGGTGTTTGATTGTTTCCTTCTTTGCAATATTTATCTCGGCCATCAATGCTCGATTAGAGAACACCCACAAAAGTTGGCATTTTCAAAACACTAATTCTGTCCTGTATATTAGCAATAAGGCCTCCTTCAAACCTTCTGGCCTTCTTATATTCGGTATCCACCATATGAGGTGCATACCTAGCAAATTCAGTAAATTTCTTCTCATATTCGGCAACAGACATATTGCCCTGTCCCAGTTGTTCAAACTCAGTCACTTTTCTGTCTCTGATGCACTGGGGAAAATACTTTTCAAAGATGGACTCCTTGAACTGAGTCCAAGTCACAATAGTATTCGCCTCACGGGTCAACATCCACCACCTTCTTGCTTCTTCCTGAAAGGTGAAGGTTGCTAACAGTACTTTGTTGGCTTCGGAGCACGGAAACATCTCAAACAACTTTTCAGTCTCAAGAACCCAAGCTTCAGCCTTTAACGGTTCTAAGCCTCTCTGAAAGGACGGCGGTTTCATCTTGCTGAACTTATGGGTCAGTGCAATAATGTCCACCTCATTAGCATTCACATTACATTCGGTTGTCTGGGAAGGAGGAGGTGAAATTTGTTGGTTGATTGTTGTTCGAGTCTTTCAATTATCGGTCCCATCATTTGTTCAAGTCCGCCATTACGGCCTCGAGAGGATGATGCTTGATTTCATTTGCATTATCCATTTCACTATATAGCGATTATCTGATTATCATTATAAGGAGTTGTACAATTAAGCAGTTTAACATTTTAACACATAATCGATCGATCATAAGCACACACCTTTCAAATTCATGAGATGCCCTAATTACTTTTCTAGGACACCCTATAGCTCATTTGGACACGTGTGTGCGGTATAACTAAATGGTTAAGTATCGCTCGATACCACTCTGTCACGACCCAAACCCGGCCCTATGGGTTTAGCATGAATCGCAGCGATGTCGAGATTACGAAGGCCTCTGATCGATGTCTGATCAATCGAGTCTGAGGGCTGGCGGAAGCCAAAAGCGATGAAGTAACTAGTGTCCATGAAATGTGAAAATCGTATGTCAAAAACATTTTATGCATTCATACGTCCAAGACACTCTATACAATCATTCCACGATCGTCGATCAAGAGGGATCAAGTCCCTAGACAACAAGATGCTGATATAACGATGAGCAGTCTATACAAATGTACAAAAAGCGGTGAGGAGACCGGCGGGGACACAAAAACACCCCAAGCCATAGCATGGAAACTCGGAACCTCGCAGTGAGGCACTTAGGCTGGCTTGACAAAACTGGGGATCAAACCCACGCTCCTAGCTCCGATGCAGTTCTTTGAGAACCTACATATATATATAAGCGTGAGCTAAAGCCCGGTGAATAACATAACGTGTAAAGAGGTTATGAATGAATGTCCTTCTGATAATGAAATCAATTCATTATCAAGACTTCAATCTTCGATTTCGATCAATCGAGATTTCAATCAATCAATCATATGTGGTACATCCATTAGCCTATAAGCAGTAGGTCCAAGGACCAGGGCCTTCTGAACCCAACAATAATGATGGCCATCAAAGCAGTATGGTTCCACAAGGAAACCGCGAGCTCTGTAACGATCAATAACATGGGTGCTAAGGATGCCTGTCTGATTGAAATACAGGACATACATTCATTCAATAAACAATATCAGTTCAATAAACAGTTCAGTTCGGTATTCAAAATAAAACCATTTGAACATATCTTTACACAATCTGTTACTCACAGTGATTGGGCTATCAGTAGCTAGAGCGCGTCCCCGAGAGCCAACCCTAAACAGTCAATCAAATAGAACACACACTAAGTTTCACAATCGGAAGGATGATAATTAAATCCCTAAATTCCTCGGTGTGGTTCTATGTCTAAATCCTCATTAAGATGCTTTAAACTAGGCCTAAGAATGCCTAGGATGCGATGAGGATGCAAACATACAGTTGGAAGGCATTTTTCAAAAGTTGCTGAAAACAGGGGCCTCGCTCGAGCGAGCCTTCCTTCGCTCGAGCGAGGTTGCAAAATCAAAGGCTTCGCTCGAGCGAGAAATCCTTCGCTCGAGCGGTCTGATGAAACAGTAAAAATACTGGATGCTCAATTTTTACGCGCGATGCTCGCTCGATTCTCGCTCGAGCGAGCTTCCAAAATCAAAGGGTTCGCTCGAGCGAGCCTTCCTTCGCTCGAGCGGTCTGATGAAACAGTAAAAGTACTGGATGTTCGATTTTTACGCTCGAGCCACCAATCCTTCGCTCGAGCGGGGCTCAGAGGAAAACGTTGGTCGCTCGAGCGAGGAATCCTTCGCTCGAGCGAAGAAGCCAAATCTGGAATTTCCAGATTTGCCTTCCTAGCTCAAACCAAGCATTCTCAACTCAATTCTCGACCTCTTGGGCTCAAATTCTGGAGAATACATCCCAAAACAATGTATAACAAGTTACAAAAGCCAATTTATGAATTCAAGCCCCAAAGGTGAGTCAATTAAATCCATTTTCAAACCCATTTTCAAGAACAAGTTTAAAACATGCAATGCATGAGCTTCAAATCAAATTCAATCTTCAAATCTTGCTCTAGAGAGCTCAATAGTTGGAAAACATTCTGAAAACATGAGCTAATTTATAGACATGGACATGCATGTATGATTCAAGCATGAATTCAACTCCAATTTCACTAATTCAACCATGCATGCAACAATTGATCTTCAATTCAACATATATGAGCAAAATCATGTCTTAGCTCTACAATGATGCATGAATCATGCAAAACTTAGCTCAAGGACAACAATAAGGAGATGAATGTCCTACCTTAATCTTGTATCCAAGGTGTGGAAGCTAAATTTGCCAATTTCCTACAAGTTCTTCAAGTCTACAAGCAATTTCTCAAGATGAATTCAATGCTCTCTCTCTAACCCTCTTACTATGGTTTGAGGTATAGGAAATGGTGATCAAGATGTTTATCTAAGTGTATAAGGCACAAATGATAAGCTTAAACAAAGACCCACTCAATGGCATTTAAAATTAAGTCCAACTCTTCAATTAATTCATTTTAATCTAATTTAATCATTCCTAATTAATTTTCGATAATTATATCATTAAATCACAAATATTCTCTCGATTACAAAACACTAAACGGTTCCTAATTCGCCCGATAAGGCCTTCAATTAGCGATTTAAACATAAACTACAAACAGTAAAATCATACAATCAAACAGATAGAATATGCAATTCAATAGGCAGTCTTATTAGGTTTTGATTTGATTCCATTCGATGCATTCAGTAGTTCATCCAGTTCACTTATCGGTCATTATCAGTTCAGTTTAGCAGTAATCAGTAAATAATTCAGTGGTTTAATGGTAATCGGTACGAGGGTTGTTACATAATTGTTCTGACAACCAGTTTTATTCCTCAATCGCCCTCCGTCGCCCGTTTTTCTCACTTGAAAGCCAATGTTGACCACCCTAAAGCCACTTTTTCTTGCCCTAAACCAGATATTTGTGTTGTAGACACCTGGGAGGCCACCAATATCATATAGTCGGCCAGTAATTGTGTGTGACCCTTTTGAACCCCTCCAAAAAGTGGCCTTTTCTCTCTCCTGGCTCACTGTCTCTAGTTTTTGACCACATGGTTGTGTTGAGCACACATGGGAGGCCACCAATATGTGGTGGCCGGCCACTAATCCAAATTGAACCTTTTGACCCTTGGCCGGCCGGCCATGGGGAGGGTCGACCGGCCACCTGCAACCTGGATAAGGGGCCGGCCTGCATCCTCTCTGTTGGTACATTACAAATCTGTATTTTGTTTCCTCCCAGATTGTGTATCCGGGGGGGCTGCACTTTTGGGGGGAAATTTGAATTCATTTCCCCCCCTTTTCTCCCCCCTCTTTTGCCTATATAACCAGGGCTCCAGCTGCATTTGAAGGGGTTAGAAGCTTTGGTTTAGGCTCTTGCATTACATCCCTCTCACTCCTTACTTCCAAGCACCAAAACCCTTCAAATCCCACACCCTTTCTACACCACCACCTAGCACCACACCACCACTCCATTCCAGCAGCTTGGAGGATCTTTTCAGAGCTTAGGAAGCATCTTTTCTCAGGCCAAAAGGCTGCTAAAGTTTGGTCTTCAAGGGTGAGTTACATTTCCCTCTTTTTTAAGCTTATTTTGCTCAATACATTAGTCATTCTTGCTTGCATTTTTGGGCTCCGATCCTAACTGAAAATAGCATTATTTTGAGGCCTTTTTCATGTTTGTTTAAGGGTCCTTCCCTGTTTAAGGTCCCTAGATACCACTTGCCTCTTTAACCCTCTTGTATGCCCCTTTCTTGCATAGTATTTTAGGCCTATTTATAAACTGTTTTGAGCTCTGTTATAAACTTAAAAGTAGCTTATTTTGAGCCCTTCTTCAACATCGTTGAAGGGCTCATCACTGTTTGAGGCTTTCTTATGCCACTTTCCTTTGTATCCCTCTTTTGGCCATTATTTTTGCATGATTTGTTAGCCCCTTGTGCTTGTATTT
Organism: Camellia lanceoleosa; assembly: GCA_025200525.1. NCBI lineage: Eukaryota > Viridiplantae > Streptophyta > Magnoliopsida > Ericales > Theaceae > Camellia > Camellia lanceoleosa. The sequence goes on along the minus strand of CM045765.1, from coordinate 112,271,081 downwards.
TTGGGCTTTTTTTTGAACTGTAAATAGCCTTATTTTGATCCCCTCTTCATGTTTTATCAAGGGTATTTTGTTTTTGGAGGCTTCCTTCTTACTCTTTGTGTTTAAACCTCCTTTTTGGGCCTTATCTTGCATAGTATTTTAGGCTGGCTTGTGCACTGTTTTGGGTTTGGTCATCAACTGTAAAATGCCATGTTTTGGGCCCCTCTTCAACATTTTTGAAGGGACCTTCTCTGTTTGAGGCCAGAAACCATTACTTGCTTCTTTGTCTCCTTTTTGGCCCATTTCTTGCATAATAATTTAGCCATACTTTTGTTTGTTTTCGTGGCTTGTTGTAAACTGTAAAGTGTTTTATTTTGAGCCCCTCTTCAACTTTGTTGAAGGACTCTTGGCTATTTAGGGCCAACAGCTGCTACCTGCTTCATTATCTCTCTTTCGGGGCCATTTTTGCATGTTGGTTTAGCCCTATTTCTGTTCACTGTTTGGCCTTACTTAAAACTGTAAATATGCTTTTTTTGGGGCTTTCTTGATTATTTCTTCATACTTCATGTTCAAATAACGCATGCATTGCATAGCCATAGGTCATTCCATGTACCTAATTTCATGTTTCGAGATTCATTTCATGCATCGGGTGCCATTTTGCCATGTTTCGGGGCTGTTTTGCATCACTTTTTGCTACTGAAATTCGCATGCTAGTATGCCATATTCCATGCCTTGCCATGTCTTGTTAGAGTGGCATTCCGTGCCTTAGGTTAGGTCATCGGTTTGCGTGCACGCATCTCAAGTGTCTCATTTTCATCTAATGGCCTCTTATGTGAGTGTGGCTGAGGTCCACTTGTGTTAGTGTAAGTCCATATTGCATTGTGTATGCCATTTCATTCCATACCATTGTGTATGCTAGGTTGTATGTTAGCTCATCGTGTATGCCATGTTACCTCGTGCATCGTGTATGCCATTTCATAGCATGTTGCATGTTAGGTTGTATCTTAATTGCATTTCATGCATATCATGCATATTGCATTGTGTTCGGGATAGGAGTTAGCCCGAACACGGGAAACGAGGTACGTTTCGTACTCCAAGTGACGGAACGTGTCTCAATTCCCAGTCACCGACACTCCGGATTATCCATGATGGAGTTAGGACTTAGTTGTATTTTCATGTGCATTCATTCCATATTGAGTTGTGCAATTCGATTCCTCGGCCATCATGCATCGATATAGGTGATTGGTGGCACGAGGATCGAGGCATGCATACATTTGTGAAAATACATTGCCATGTCCCTTTCCTGCTCTCTGTTGCAGCAAATCAAGAATCAGCAGTCTTCCGGGGCTTGGCGCGCTTTTCAAAAAATTATTGCAAAACAGAGGCTAATTGGGGCATCAAAGTAGATTTCCGCGCAAAGGCAACCCGAATATGCATCATTCATCATCTGAAGAAGAGTCAAGGCAGTCCCTGGCTTGCATGCCAGTTTATTGTTTTCTTAGTTAATTGGGTAATTAATTAGGATATTTGTACATATTTGGACTGTATTATTTATTTAGACTGTACTATTCGGGACTGTATATTATTTATTTGGACCCTCTGCGCGAGGGCAATGTTGTAATAAGTGTGCGTGAGTGTGATGTATGTCTTCCAACCCCACGTCTTTCTTCCCTTTTATTTTCCTGCTTATGATGGTTAGATTAGGGCATGTTTCAATTAGCATACAGTATGATAGCATGTTTGCATTCATTCATTTGTCTTGCATGCACCGGGCTCGGCGCATCATACTAACTGCATTTGTATTTCAATTCTAAGTTGAATACTTGATAGCTGTAGCATTCCATATGCCATGTTTAGAATAGTCGAGCCTGCTATAGTTGCATTTTTACATGTGTTGCATTAGGCATTTCTGTATATTTAGGATCATGCATGGATTTCTAATTAGCTTCTGTTTTGGCTTGGAGTACTCGGTGAGTTTTTATGCTTTAGCATCCTTGCATGCGTGTAAGTGACTGCCATGAATAGCATGCTTACCATGAGGCTAATTGCTTATGTGATATAACTGCCTGAATGCCTGTGGGTGAAGGTTGGGTTACTTGAATTGGGACAACGCATTGACTGTGAGTTTTAAGCCTACTAGATAGTAGCAAAACCATCTTTTCTAAGCCCACCTGAGGGTGGCAAAATCTGTATTTTAAGCCTACCTACGGGTAGCAAACCGTCTTTCAAAAAAATAAACATGAAATGTTTTGTTCCAATTCAGGCGACCAGGTCTATACTTGTATGCTATGCGCATCACGTAGTAAATATAGGCTAATAACCGAAATAAGAGCACACAAAGTCTTCAAAACTAGATATCATGGTTAGTAGAGGCCGATCTTTGATCGGGCGAGCGGGGGTGCTCACGAAGTGACCTTCCCCAATCGTATCCAAGTTCCCGAGCCGAGGCAACTTCGGTGATGACGGACACGTGGCCTTAGGCAACGAGTCAGGGTTTCCTAAATTTCCCAAAATAAAATATTTAGGTGGCGACTCTGTATCTGGCAAAGCAGTCAATGTTTGGCACTTCTTTCAAAAATCTATTTTCTCAAAACGATTTGCCGGATTTGGACTCTTTGGTTCAAGATTAAGAACCGTAACACAAATCGAATCCGAACTATAGCGAGGTCCCCCGCGGGCTTGTCTACATTGGTAACCGCAGATTCAATCCCTTTTACATGACCTTGTCCAAAGCTCTCCAAATCCTCATAGGACAAGGCCATCTCAAACCCCTTGATCCTCGGCCTCTCCTTGATCCCCTTCCAGCCAGGTATAAAGCTGCCAAGTACTGTGCCTTCCATCAACAAACAGGCCATGACACTGACAGTTGTTTTTGTCTTTGCCATGAAATTCAAGACTTGATTGAAAATAAGGTCATCACTCCATCGGGTCCTACAAAGTCTATCGGCACTAGATATTTAAACTTGGGGGATAATGTGACTATGTGATCGGGGATAAACCACCTGCTGATGGCGCTCATTTTACTTCAGATGTAGTGGAAGGCACACACTTTTTAGCACTTTGAAAATGCTATTTATTTTACTTTCAGACTTGGGTATTGTGTCAGTCTTGTTGTATTGAGTCAGTCTTGTTTTGTTAGAGTCAAGTGATTTCGGGCGTGTTAACTCGGACATCACATCACTATTTTATTTTGTTTTCCTTTGGCACTCTTTCTTTTACGTCTGTTTTTATCACTGAGCCAGCTGAGCCAGCAGATCTGAATGAATTGTAGTTATTTTCACCTACTTCTCTGTGCCTTTAAATCATTGCATTGACCAAAGTTTTTCAAAACTTTCAAAATTGTGGTGAAAACAAAGAGAAAGGAATTTCTCGGGATTTGTAAAAATTTGATCAACTGAGAGGAAGAGAGGCATGCTAAGCCCTTAATGAATAAGATCATGTCTGTTAATATGAGTACTGAGAAGGATCCTGGCTTGATCCAAATTGGTTCTACATTGTTTTCAAGGAGCATGAGCAACTAGTCGCTTTATTAAAAGATTTCAAAAAATGTTTTGCGTGGTCCTATGAAGACATGCTTGGAATTGATATTGAGATTGTACAGCATAGGATCACTCTCAACCTCAAGACTCGACCTTTTTTGCTTTCAAACCTTGAACCTTGATTCAGATGTTCAACGATCAACCAAAATATGAGGCTTAAATGGCTGGATTTGAAGCAACCCTTGAACTAGAGGCAATAAGGTCATATGTTATCAAAGGAAGCTTGCACAGCCAGATTTGAAGTAGCCCTTGAACTAGGGGCAAAAAGGTTAGATACGCTCGAAGAGTTAAAACTGGGTCATTTCTCAAGCTAATAGAGATCGGCAAGAAAGCCAAATCCCAAAATCTGAGAGAAGAAAATTTATTGCTAAAAAGACAATCGAGTTCCTATCCATAACACTAGGGGAAAATTCAGACCCACTTGGATGGGCTCTTACATCATCAAGACTATTTAGTCAGGAACAACAGCCATTCTCGTGGATCTAGATGGCTTAGAGATCTTAGAGGCAATTAACATGGATAAGTTAAACTTTTCTATCCTTGAGAGGCTCGCTGGGCCGAAAACCCGGAAAGGCGACACAGGCAAAAGTTAGAGCAAGAAGAAAAAGAAAAAAGAAAAAATAATAAAAAAAGAAAAAATAAAAAAATAAAAAAAAGAAGAAGAAATGAAGAAAAATGAAAAATGAAAAAAGAAAAAAGAAAAAAGAAAAAAGAAGAAAGAGAAAGAAAAATAGCTCGCAAGGTTGAAAACTAGGAAGAGCGGCCTTGGCAAAAGTTAGAGCACAAAAGGAGAGTGTTAATACCTAAGTGCACCCTGAACCCGAGAACTACGTATGGCCTGATTCCCATTTTTGGGATACGTAGACAACTTCATCTTGAAGTTCGACCTCAACCATTTTCAACCTGCTTGTCTAATCCATGTTGGTTGGCTTATCCTTATTCAACTCAGGCTATCCTATCCATGTGCAAATTGGCTTATCTTCATGCTCATCTTTGTTCAAAATCGGTTGTCCTATTCCGTTGGAAGATTTAGCTGCAAGACAAATCAAGTTCAGATTTGAGGTTGTGTATCTCAAGAGTTAATTCCTCGTTAGTTCGGTAGTAGCCATTTGCAAAAACAATTTTAAGGATTTTTAGTGAAGTTAACTAATTCTCTAAAAAATTATTCTATTTTTTTTTTCAAAATTGGACCAATTCTTGGACCCAAAAATGGAAAATTTTCAGTGCTCACAACTTGACTTACATGATTTCAAAGCAAAAAGTCAAACAAGCATGTTAATCTAACCCTTATGTTGGTCAAAATTGTTTTAGCAGAAAGCCAAAAACAAAAAAATTGGTCAAAATGATGAACTAGGGGCATAGTCGAGTCAAGTTTTTTGTTTTTTTTCCCGTTATCAACGCACTCGCTAGAAAGGGCACAACTGAAGCTAGCAGTAGGGGCGAAAAGCTCTCTCATCCTCTAAGCAGTGAGATATCGAGCCAAGTGCGAAACACGAACTAGAAATGGAGCAGGGTATTCCATCCCCTTATCTGGATGGGTATAATCACGCCTAAAGTGGTGTCTGAACCGGAAGGGAAAATAGACACGCAGTGTTTGAGGCCAATCAACTGTATACCCAGCCAGCGAGACATGCTGTGGCTCACCTCGGTCAAGTTAAGCGAATGACATCATCAACCGATGTCAGTTGCAGATTTGCTGCACATCTAGTTGTACCACCACCCCTTTGTAGGAAAGCTCACTAAATTATGAGCGAAAGAAGTAGAATCTAGCAGCATGCTAGGGGCAAGGGTCCACAATTTCTAGCTTATCGCTCAACCACACCTGGGAAGGGATATAAAATAAGAGAGATTAAAGAATAGAGAGATGTGTGCTGAAAGAAAAAGTGAGAAAATGTCTTTTCAGAGAAAAAGAGATTGAAGGCTAAAGTGATGTGAGAGCCGTAAAGAAAAAAGGGTAGGAAATAATACCTGGAGAAGCAGCGGGCTCCCCGTGAACTGAGAGGTCTCCTATCGATGGTAAACATCCAAGTGTTGTGTTTGTTTGTCTCGATTCTTTTTTTGAGTCATTTTGAGTGTAAATAAACATGTTTAGATTTTTTTTACTTTGCTCAATACCTGGTTAAGAATTCATTCTTAGTTCCAATTTCAAGAAAATAAATCGTTTTGTGTTCAGAGTGCTGTGCTATGCTCAACATGATCTGCAAAAGAGGATTCATTCTTTCATAAAACTGCAGGGTCTAACCCAGGTCAAAAGAGAGAACAATAGAACAAGGACCTATTTGAAGTTGCATATGTTCCGGACTGCAAAGCAAAAGAAAAAGAGGGAAAATTGGAGCATCTGAGTTTGTTTCAACTTCAGCATTTTTAGGATTGCATTCTGAAGGCACCTTTTTAGGCCTTGTCATATCTCTACAGTATAAGTGTACCTCCACCTCAAGCTCAAGCCTGCTTCAAGCCAGAATAATGATCAAAAGTGCTATCCCTGAGCACCGTTCCTTGCCAGAGGCGTCTTGGCTGTGTTTGCAATGAGTTCCTAGGAGACCAACTGCAATGGTGGAAACTAGAGTTTGAATGGCGATGCCTAGAACGCAAAGGTTTGGAATTTATGAGACTAAAGTCTAGTTTAAATACCCAAGGGTGTATCCCCGCTTAAAATCTGTATGGCAGCCCCATAGGTTGAGGTAGTGTGTATGCGCCTCGATTCTGGATACTGCACCAACCTAGTTTGTCACTCCGTTGGAGAATAGGGAAAGTTGTGAATATGATCAGGAAGAAAAGTGGCATCCGTGGCTTCTACATACAGATGTTACCCCTTGTCAGCATTTGAGGGCCTTTGAACTGTGAGTTGAAGGTAAGAGTTTGAAGAACACAAGAGGGAGATTCCCATCAGAGTAGAGCGGTTCATCGCTACTCACCTTATAAGCTACTTTCTAAAGTGACGCTTTGTTTGTTTATTACAGTTCCCGAGCATCATAAACTGCATACTACCATCACCTTCGTGTATCTATTGTACAATCACATCACCTTCGTGTATCTATCGCACAAACTTATCATACTCTTTGCATCCATCGCATCATCTCAGGACCTCTTTTCACGATTTCAACGTGGTTTGAGTGTTCCTTTCCTCACACGATTTCAGCGTGATTTCAGTGTTCCTTTCCTCACACGATTTCAACGTGATTTGAGTGTTCCTTTCCTCACATGATTTCTGCGTGTTTGGAATTTTTCTCAGGACGCATAGAACACGACCGTAAGCGGTTTTCTCAAGACCTCTTCTCACGATTTCAGCATGTTTGAAATTTTTCTCAGGACGCGTGGAATGCGACCCTGAGTGGTTTTCTCAAGACCTCTTCTCACAATTTCAGCGTGGTTTGAGGGTTCATTTCCTCATACGATTTTAGCGTGTTTGGAGTTTATCTAAAGACGCATGGAAAGCAACCTTGAGCGATTTTCTCAGGACCTTTTCTCATGATTTCAACATGGTTAGAGTGTTCCTTTCCTCACACGATTTCAGCGTGTTTGGGATTTGTTCTTCCTCTTCTCACAATTTCAGCGTGGTTAGAGTGTTCTTTTCCTCACACAATTTCAGCATGTTTGGGATTTGTTCTTCATTTTCTCACGATTTCAACGTGATAGAGTGTTTTTTTCCTCAAACGATTTACGCGTGTTTGGGATTTGTTCTTCCTCTTCTCACGATTTCAACGTGGTTAGAGTGTTCTTTTCCTTACACGATTTTAGCGTGTTTGGGATTTATTATTCATTTTCTCACGATTCCAGCGTGGTTAGAGTGTTCTTTTCTTCACACGATTTTAGTGTGTTTGGGATTTGTTCTTCCTCTTCTCATAATTTCAGCGTGGTTAGAGTGTTCATTTCCTCACATGATTTCAACGTGTTTGGGATTTGTTCTTCATCTTCTCACGATTCCAACGTGGTTGGAGTATGTCATCCTATTTATCTACTACATTATCCATCGCATCCATTACATCATACCATTTTATCACCTGTATTCATTGCATCCATTGCATTGTACTTTGTTTTGTTACATTAAGCATTTAGGATCATTATCTTTCCCCAGCAGATTATTCCTCACTTATATCATGCTACCCAATTACTTGTACTGTTTTTACGAAAAACATAGTTTTGCATGTGCTTACACCCCTTTCACGTTGAAACATGGTTCTGTTATGTATAAGCATCCATGCTGCACTGAGGCCAGTATTGAGGATGTAGGCACTTAGCCTGTGTTAGGCGTCATTTGGCTGTGCCCACTTCTTTTCTATATAAAACGTAGTTTGATTTGTATCTCCATCCCTTTATGGTATTTGTGTGGTAAGCACTGCTGGTGGTTTGATTGTATTATTGCATTGCACTGCATATCATTTGTATTATTGCATTACATTGTGTATCATTTTGCATCCTGCCCTTGAACTACGTTGGTTTGATTCCTTACAACGGGATACGTACGCAACCCTCGGGTTCAACCAACTGCATCTGCATTTTGTTTGTTTGGCCAAGTTTTACGACCTTGTCAAAATGGGTAGTCTTCTGGCTTTGACATCCACTCACGTCATTTTATGACTTCGAGCTCTGTCAAAGAGGGGTAACTGTAGACACCTCATTTTTGACCGCCCTTAAGACTTGGGCATTACTAATTGATCACTCAATGATGAATGTGTATACTCGCCGAATGCTTGACTTGCTCAGCAGGAAACCTCAGTTTTGAACCTTCAAACCTTGTGCCTTGTTTTGGACCAAAACAGTGATTTTTCAGGCCTATGCCTCCAGTGACCTGCCGTCTACTAGTGTGGCTTGCTGCCCACTAATGTGGCTTGCCGGCCACTAGTGTAAAAACACAGATATTTTATGCCACTTGTCCCTCCATGTACATGCACCATTCCAGCTAGAGGACTTAATCTTCACTTTTGGACTGAATGAACTAAGGAATGGATGGTAATTAAAATGAAGCAATAAAATTGGGACTAAAAGTGATGCAAGATAAAATCAACTTGGGTTCAATCGGCGTTAGTTGAACCCATTGAGTCTTGAGTCGTTTCATACTCGTTAGTGATGTAAACGGTTTAAGAGTCAATGTCAACCACTTTCCTTGATCAATCCATGATAGGGAGGAGGTTTTTGTTGGTCTTTTGTTATGCATTTATTGAATTGTGTCCCTTGGTTCATAAGTCGTCACGCAATGAAATTGCGTCGATTGATGGCTTGCGAACAAAACCTACCCCTCCTTTGACCTTTTTGCTGATAAGGAGAGTTAGAGTGGACAAATATCCCTCGAGAATACTCTGGTCTGTGCTCTGTTTTTCCTCTATTGCTGCAGGAAAGAACCAACATTAGTAGCTGGCAAGCCATTTTATTGGACGGCAACCCACTTTTAGTGGGTCACTACTTCTGGGTTGTCGGCCACTTTTTTAAGCCAGGCAGTGTTCTTTTTCCAGCAGAGCAGAGCAAAGTAGAGGCTGAGGTGGAAAAATAGTACAATTTTCTAACTGTGCAACAGTGGCAATTCTGGTAGCAAAACAGGGGCTTTTTCGGGTAGAAATTCACATCCATGCATGGACCATCCCTCGATTCTCGATATCCGTGAAATAATGTTGTAATAGTAACATGTTGTAAATAGCAAACTTGTAACTAATTAGTTAGTTTTGTGTTGTACTTATTTTATTAGCTAGAATAGTTAGTTAAATTTGTTATTTCAATAATTAGTTAATTAGCCAGTGTAATTAATTTATTCCACTTGGTTTGTAATAGTTAGTTAATTCATAGTAATTAGTTAGGACTTTCATTCGGATCCTCCTACGTAAGGGCAAACTTGTAATAATGTGTATGTCTTCCAACACCAGGTATTTCTCCCTTTTATTTCATTGCTTGTAATGGTTAGAATAGAACATCATGTTTCTTTTAGCATATTCCATGATTTGCATCTATTTGTCTTGCATTCATAAAGGATTGGTTCATCATTCTAACAGAGCATTGTTGTTTATTACTTCGTTGAATACGTGTTTAAACTGCATGTTTTCAAGTTGATTCACATGTCATAATTTGTAGCCAAGCCTATTAGTTGCACCATTGCATGTGTTGCATTAGTTAAGGGCATGCATATTTTTTTAACTCTTTTGTTTATTTTTGCTCGCCTCGGAGTACGAGGTGAGCATTTTATTTGCTTTAGCATATCGCATGAGTGTGATTGTTGTTATCTTCAGCATGCTTGCTATGAGGCTAAATGATTAATTGATATACCTGCTTGAATGCCTGTGGATGAAGGCTAATTGCTCAAATTGAGATAATTTGATGAATGTACATATGAGATCACTTTTTTAAATGGTATATATTCAAACACTTTTCAAAATAAACATGAAATCAAAGTGTTCCAATTTTTACAAATTAGTCTATACTTGTGTGCACATCACAGAGTAATGTTAGCCTAATAACCGGAACAAGAGCATATGATGTAAATAAGAATCACACTATGATTAGTAGAGGCCGATTTTTGATCGGGCGAGTGGGGTGCTCAGCTCATGACCTTCCCCTCTCGTACCAAAGTTCCTAAGTCGAGACACTTTGGTGATGATAGATAAGTAGCCTTTGGCACAAGTCTCAGGTTTCCTAAATTTTTCAAAAATATTTAGGTGACGAATCTGTATCTGGCAAAGTAGTTTATTTTTGGCATTTTGATTTAAAATCGATTTTCCAAAAGATTTGACTTATTTGGATTCTTTTGTATTTATCTATTTCACATTGCACTTGTGGAATTAAATTCAGAACAACGGGAGTCTGAATTATAGGGCTATCGTATCCGAAAAAAGCATGAAAAGTCGAGCTACAATAAGTAATTAGGTAAGGTTGCCAAGTCAAGGATTATGTGGGAGACTATTCAAGGATGATAGGGTGACAAAGGTGGTTGAAATGAAATCAACCTTATGGAAGACGATAAACTCCCTTTTGACAATGGAGGCCAAAGGAATATAATGAAGGGGGTCTAGATATATCTCATGCATGAATATAACAAGAAAATATTTGAAATGGGCATGACCTACACACTTTCATCAAGAATTCTATCGAAACTGCCCTATTCTTGGTAGCTTGCTTGCATCTGTATCTGATATACATGTTTTGGCTGATGTATTCAAACTGCATTTTTCATTTTCAGATGCCTCCAGTATATGCTCAGCCGTAGGCCGGGCCACCTGGGCCTTCTCGGGGAGGTGGACCATTTGGGCCTTTTCAAGGAGCTGGGCCATCCAGGCCTTTTCGGGGAGCTCAAGGAGGGGGGTCATCTCGCAGGCGCAGGGCACACATTATAGAGGCGGAGCCTGGTGAGAATGAGGAGGAGGAAGCTGCAAATCGTTAGTCGGAGACATTTCCTGATAGAGAGGAGGGCTCCAGGAGTGGAGGCGAGGCTGAGGGGGATCCTGAGGATGACAGCTCCGACTCGGATGGTGATGGTGGTACAGAGGCTACTTCGCAGAAGAGGATGAAAAGGGCCTCTTATTCCTGCTCTTGAGAGCATTGATGTTGTGATTCCCTGTTTTATTTACCTTTTTGCTAGTAGTTGTAGCACATTGTACGTTATTAGGCAGTTTTATTTTTGTAAAACTTGTGCCCTTGTTTGTAAAATGTTGTAACAAACGAAGCATGATGAAATGAAACAGCTTTTGAAAAAGTGTTGTATTTTAAACTCTTAGCATCATATCGCATCATTTTGCACCATAATGAGATTGAATGAAAATGTGCATTGTGCATTTGCCCAGTTAGGTAGTGAACCGACGCAACAACTTAACTTACTAAGATATAACAAAACCTTAGCAAGTTTACAACTCGATAAGCAAAATACAACAATGTTGACAACTTAATAAACAAGACTCAACAAAAATTGCTTAAACAAAGGGTAACAACTCAAAAATACGAAACACGACAGCTCGACAAACAACTCGATAAGCAAAACGACAACTCGATAAGCAAAACAACAACTCGATAAACAAAAACTCAACAAAACAAAGAGTACTTCGGACGATCTGGGCAACGGAACGCATCCGAAACAGAGGGAAGTGGAGGCCTTCGACGTACCCATTGCATGGAAATGCTTGGAACTTCCTCCTGGATGGTGAAACAGGGCCAAAGACTCACATTGGAGCATGGCCAGCCACTTTTGGGAGCCGGCCGGCCAGCTTTATTGCAAAGGGGGAGCCACCGGCCAGGTTTTGAAAAAGAAAATGGCCGGCCTGCCAGAAAAGGTGGCCGGCCGGCCACTTAATTCAGCAACCATCAAATTTTTGACACGTGTTCCCCGAATAGTGTTTTCTCCTCTTTAAAAACCTTGGCTCCGTGGTTCATTCAATTTATCTTAGTTTTGCACAAAAATGGAGGCGTTTCTCGTTGAAAATCTCACATCTTGGATTGCTTCTCTAGATGGCTCGGAAAAATTGAACTTCCGGGGCTTTGGGTTGAATGCATTATTTACGTTGGGCCGTACTCCGTTGCACTTTCCTTTCCTTCATGCCGCGGCGAGGTTTTGGAACCCAGTGATGCATGTCTTTAGCTTTGGCAGGCAAGAGGTATGTCCAACTTTTGAAGATTTTCAAGTTTTGATGGAATCTAAATGTCATGAAGAGATTTTGCCCCAGTTCCGCTTTGGCCACGCCCAAGCTTTAGGGCGGATGTGTGGACTTACCGTGCATGATGCTCGGTCTCTGATCTGTAATGGGGAACTGGATATCCTCGGTTTGATCCATCGCTTTTCTGGTGCCAGTGACCGCGGCGACCGCCATTGGCAAGGTTTCTGACAACATGCCCTCTGCTTGTGCATGCTATCTCACTTCCTGCTTGCCCCGGGCCTGGGTGGACCCAACATCCGTTTGATTGAAGTTGCTCAGGGCTTGAAGGAAGGAAAGAGCTGTATTGCTATAGCATTGGCCAAAACGCTGATGGGCTTGGACGCTTTCCACCGTCAGGAGACGACCAGATTTGCGGGGAGTCCACTACTGCTGCAGGTAATGTTTCCCACCCAATCTCACATATGTATTTGCTCACATCACTCGGCCCTCAGGCTCGGCTTTTCTCACAAAACCCTTGTCTCACTATTCTCTCATCGCACGTCTCTCTATTCTTTATTCTCTCATTTTTCATCCCTTCCCAGGTATGGTTGATGGATAAATTGCAGGTTGTGGACTCTTGCCCTGCCTACTCAGCCCGCGGCTACTTCTTTCGGCAACGCCTGGTTGATGCGCTTGATGAGGGATGGTGGTTTAACTGGATGTGCAATTTGTCTGCTGACCGCATTGCTTGGAGCTGTCCTTGGCTCAATCTTCCGACAATGAGCTATAGCATGTCCTGGCAAACTGAGGTCCAGTTGATTGGTCTGACTCACTGTGTGTTCTATTTTCCGTTCCGGTTCCAACGCCAGTTTGGCCATGATCGGAACTTGCCCACGGAGGATTGAGTACAAGCCTTTTTTGTTCGAGGGCACCTTGCCCGATATGCTCTGACATGGAGGACTAGAGAGCTCCTGGCCCCTGCTCCCACTTTCAGTTGCACTTTGTCTGACGAGTGCTGGGATTGGCTCAATGAAGAGGCACAGATTGGGCCTAGCTTGGCATCAGAGGCTTCAACTAGCTCTGGGAGGGGGCGCAAGGACACCTGACTTGACTATGCCCTGGATTTATTGCTTTATTAGTACTTTCAAGTTTTCTTTATGAGTGTAATAAAAAAGCAACTTCAATTGTATGCAAGAGCAAGCGAACTCTGTGTTGAAATCAATGAAATTGAAGGTTGTGGTACTGAAAATTTTCCGCTTTGGTCCAAAAATGGTCTTAGTTGTAAAAAGATTAATTTGAACAAAGTCAACTTTTATTAAAACTTTTCAAAACTATTTTCGATATGGATCAGAACTGGACACGCCTGAGATCTGTCACTAAACTGCACGACCCCGGATCCTGGCAACTGGAAAGTTGCCCCTAGTCTGAATAGTACTGCGGCACTGTGTGGCAACGAAAATTTGCCCCTAGTCTGAATAGCACTGCGACACTGTGTGGCAACGGAAAGTTGCCCCTAGTCTAAATAGCACTGTACCGGAGATTGCTATAAATGCTGATGGACAAAGATAACCGAGATGATCAAATGGACAAAGTTGATCGGGGAAAAGTTTATGGCTGAACTCCAAGATGAAGTTGCCTACGTATCCCAAAGATGGGAATCAAGCCTTACGTAGTTCAGGCTCAGGTTCGCTCGGGTATTTTCACTCTCCTTTTACGCTCTAACTTTTGCCAAGGCCGCCCTTTGCGGGTTTTCAACTTTGCGAGCTCAGTTTTTATAATTTCAAATTTCCTATGCTCTGAGTTTTGCCTAGGTCGCCCTTTCGGGTTTTCGGCCTAGCGAGCCTCTCAAGGATAATATTTCTTCAACTTGACCGTGTTGATCTGTTGGGAGAACTCTAGGCCATCTAGATCCATCAAAACCACAGCTCCACCTGACCAGATTGACTTGATGATGTAGGGACCAGTCCAATTGGGTCTGAACTTGCCCCTTGGGTCGTGAATGGGAGCTCGGTTATCCTTGAGCACCAAATCTCCTTCTTTTAGATTCCTGGACTTAACCTTCTTGTTGAAAGCTCGGGCGATTCTACGTTGATAACCCTGAACATGGTATAGTGCTTTCAGCCTTCTCTCATCAAAGAGCATGAGTTCCTCGAATCTGCTCTGCTGCCAATCCGCTTCGACTATTTGACACTCAGCCAGTACTCGTAATGACGGGACCTCAATCTCAATAGGCAGAACGGCCTCCATCCCATAAACCAATGAATATGGAGTCGCCCCAGTAGAAGTTCTGATTGAAGTTTGGTAGCCCCATAGAGCAAATGGCAGCTTATCTGGCCAGTCCCGGTAGGTTTCCACCATCTTCTGCAGTATGTGCTTGATATTCTTGTTGGCGGCCTCAACCGCTCCATTGGTCTGCGGCCGATAAATAGATGACTTATGAAAAGCCACGTTGTATTTTTCCAACAAATCAATCACCTCCTTCTTGAAGTGGGAACCATTATCTGAAATAATCTCATTTGGGACTCCGTAGCGATAGATGATGTTGTTTTTGATAAATTTTGTGATGTACAAAGCCTTCAACACTGCATAAGATTGGGCCTCGACCCACTTTGTGAAATAATCTATCGCTACCAAGATGAACTCATGCCCATTCGACCCCTTCGGAGTGACAGCCCCGATCACATCGATTCCCCAGACTGAAAATGGCCATGGCGAAGTCATGTTATATAGCTTCGATGGCGGAATGTTCATGCAATTTGCATGAATTTGACATTTGTGGCATCGCCGGACAAAACCGATACAATCCTCCTCCATGGTGGACCAGTAGTAACCCTGTCTGAGGATCTTCCGTGCCAGCATTACCCCATTCATATGTGCGTCGCATTCCCTTCCATGGACGGCTTCCATCAGACGCTTTGACTCTTCGGCATCAACACACAGCTTATGCATTCCCAGATGACCCCTTTTATACAGCTTACCCCCACAGATGATGAATTGAACGGCCATTCTTCTGATTGCCCTTTTATTTTTGGCATTTACCCCTGTCGGGTATGCTTCTTTCTCCAAGAAATTCCAAATGTCGTAATACTATGGGTTTTCGTCCTGAACTTCATCTATAGCAGCAATCGACTCGTAGGTAGGTGCAAATTTCTGGTCAATGATGACTGGATGCATCCGGACTCCACACGGGATGTCTATCATGGAAGATAGAGTTGCTAAAGAATCTGCGAACCTATTGTTCTCTCTTAGTAGATGAGTAAAACTTAGCTTCTCAAACCAAGGAATCAGCAACTCCAAGGTCTGGTGATACATCATCATCTTTTCCTCTTTCACTTTCCAATCTCCTTTTGCTTGAGACACAACAAGGTTCGAGTCTCCGATGACGTCCAACCATCTTGCCCCTAGTTCCAGGGCTGCTTCTAGACCAGCAATGCACGCCTCATATTCTGCTTCGTTGTTCGAGACTTTGAATCGGAGTTTGAAGGCTAGAGGGATACGGGAATTGTCGGGTGCTATCAGCAACACTCCTATCCCATACCCGTATTGATTTGACGCTCCGTCAAAGTACATCGTCCAAGTTTCGTCGTCGATATGCAAAATGGCCTCATCTGGGAATAAATACTCAACTGCTTCACCCCCTTCCACTGGATGGTCGGCATGGAACTCTGCTACCGCTCTTCCTTTGACTGACTTGCGTGTCACATATTTTATATCAAATTCGGATAGCAACAGCAACCAACGAGCTAGCCTACCCGTAAGTGCTGGTTTCTCGAAAAGATATTTGATAGGATCAAGTCGTGAAACCAACATTACAGAGTGGGCTAATAGGTAGTGCCACAGCTTCCTGGTAGCCCATACCAAAGTTAAGCAAGCCTTCTCCAACGGAGTGTAGCGGGTTTCGTACTCTAGCATCTTCTTGCTCAGATAGTAGATGGCTCTCTCCACCTTGTCCTCCGATTCTTGCGCAAGCATGCAGCCCATTGTAGTCTCAGTTACTGACAGATACAAAATCAACGGTTTCCCCGGTTCTGGCGGTGACAGCACGGGCGGGTTCTGTAAATATTCTTTAATCTGTTCAAACGCAGCTTGACATCGGCCGTCCTATTGGAACTTCTTTCCTTTCTTGAGGAGGCCAAAAAGTGGTTTGCAAGTCAAGGTTAATTTTGAGATAAACCGTCTTATGAATTGCACTTTACCCTTAAAGCCTCGCACCTCCTTTTCAGTCCTTGGTGGTGGCATTTCTAAGATGGCCTTGATTTTGGAAGGGTCGACCCCGATGTCCCTTTGTGTAATCAGAAACCCTAGCATTTTTCCCGTTGTAACACCAAATGTACACTTCTGAGGGTTCACCAAGAATCGAATTCCACGATCCTTTGAAAAAACTTGTGCAAGGCGGTGTAGTGGCCCTCTCTTTCTTTGGACTTGACAATCATGTCGTCCACGTACACCTCGACCTCTTTGTGGATCATGTTATGCAATATTGTGGTCGCAGCCCGTTGATAAGTAGCTCCAGCATCCTTCAACCCAAACGGCATTACCCTATAGCAGTACGTCCCCCACGGGGTGGTGAATGCAGTCTTTTCCCGGTCTTCGGGTGCCATCACTATTTGGTTGTATCCTGATAAGCCATCTATGAATGAGAGCAAAGCATGCCCTGTTGTGAAATCCACCAACTCATCGATATACGGCAAGGGAAAGTCGTCCTTCGGACTAGCTCTGTTCAAATCCCTGAAATCCACACATACCCGGATCCTGCCATCTTTCTTCGGCACTGGAACAATGTTGGCCAACCAAGTCGGGTATTCGGATACCAGCAAGAAGCCTGCGTCGATTTGCTTGGTGACCTCTTCCTTAATCTTGAGAGCCCAGTCCAGGCGGATCCTCCTAAGTTTCTGCTTGACAGGCCGGGCCTTGGGGTCAAGGGGGATCCGATGTTGTACAATCTCAGGATCGATTCCAGGCATGTCTTCGTAAGACCACGCGAAAAACATCTTTGAAATCTTTTAATAAAGCGACTAAGCGCTCGCGTTCCTCCGAAGACAACGTGGACCCGATCTGGACCAGCCGCGGGTCCTCTTCAGTACCAATATTCACGGTAGTGATTTCATCCATTAAGGGTTTGACAATTCTCTCTTGCTCTTGCTCAATTAAATGTTGCAAAACCGGAGGAACTTCGTCCTCATCATTTTCGTCAAAGTTTTGAAAGTCTGAATTAATACAATAAATCAAGGGCACAGAAAAGTACTCAGAAACCACAGTTACTTGATTCTCATTAAGCACATCCAAATCATCCGATTCATTTACAACAGACTCAAATGAAAAGGAAAAAGACAACCTAGACAAGACTGTGGTATCCGGGTTATCATCCCGGGATTACGATTCAGACTTCGGTCATTTGGAACCTAATTCCGACTCACAAGATTCGTTGGAATCAGATTCCGGCTCACTACCTGACCCGGTGCTGCTGGACAAAAATCCCTCCTCGTATTGCCAAGTGAGAGAGGGTGCGATAGATGCATCCAAAATAGTTGCTGGTAGGCTCGCAGCCATTTCATCCCCAATCATGGAAACCGAGAAGTTATCCCCCAAGCACTTATGGTCGATCGGAGGATCTGAAAGTAGACTTGCCAATGCTACCCCCATTTTAATTTCGGCGCCCTCGGCATCCCCTGCTTTATACTGCTCAACCTCAGCTGATGGGTCTGTCTACTCTTCAGCAACGTCATCCTCGCATAGTTGTAAGTCGAAGAAGATCTCGAAACCTGGCACGCGCTTCTTCTCCGCGTTCAGCCACGGTTCTGGGAAGCCGCAAAATGGAAAGTCCTCCCCCTCCCGGACGAAGCGTCCGTTCAGGGTACCCTGGATGGGCCTATGCATTAATTCAAAAGGCTTCCCGGCCTGCTTTGCTCTAGCTCTTCCAACCATTTCCTTTCCCTTCCTCACCCAGTCCTCTTTGGTGGGCAGATATCCCAAGCCAAAGGTATGAGGGTTGTGTGGCACCTCGGCCAATGCTGCGACGCCTTTCCGGCCGCTCCTACCTAATCCCATCCCGGGGATGTGTTATAGCTTGTTCATGAGGTAGACAGATTGAGCACTAACGTACACTCCCTCATTCACAGCCATGATATTCTGCACCACCCCGGCCTCAGCCAAAGTGAACCCTGATAAGAACACGTCCTCTGTGCCATGTTCGATTTCCAAGATTGGTGTGGACATTTCTGGCGGCGGATGGATTGATGAATTTCCGAAAACAATAACCACCCCTTTCCCGTGAGGGTACTTCAACATTTGATGTAAAGTGGAAGAGACTGCCTTTACTTGGTGCAACCACAGCCACCCCAAGAGTAGATTGAAGGTTGCGGGAACGTCCAAGACATGGAATTCAATGTTGTGTTGTCCTGGACCAACTTGGGTCTGAATTTTGACAGTCCCCATCACTTCCCTACTAGTATTATCATATGCTCTGATCACCTGAGTAGTCGGCACGAAGTCCGCGGGCTTCAACCCGATTGCATACGCTGTTGATTAATTTGGGGCAGACATTGATGGCGGACCCGGTATCAACAAGTACCACCGGTATCCACTTGTCTCTACATTCCACGGAAACGTAGAGGGGTTTGTTATGATTTCTGCCCTCAGGCGGCAGTTATTTGTCTGAAAAGGATAACGTCGGGAAACCTCCTCCCAGAAAGACCAGCCTAACCAACTGCTCTAGTGTAGTATCTATAGAGAGCTTGGCCTTGTCCATGGCAGATAGGACGACCTGTCTGTGCACCTACGACGCCATAAGCAGTCCCCAGATGGAGATGTCTGCTTGTATCTTCTTTAATTGCTTGAGCACAACTTCTTCTTCAATCTGCTTTTCCCTCTGTTTCTCAGCTTCCTTGTCTTTCCCAGATGCCTCAGGTTGGTCTAAGTGTAGGGGCTTGAAATATCGCCCGCTTCTTGTCATATGAGTGACCTCGTCAATATACCAGGTATCATCAGGCTGATTACTCCCCCAATCCTCATCTGTGTGGGCAAGACATAAATCATCGTCTTCCTACTACATTCCGTCGGCGTAGCGACACACATCCGACTCCGGTATGATCGTACTCATGATCAATCGATCCATAAGCCCATGACATTTTCTGTTCCCGTGCACACAGCACTTTCGACCCCCACATGGGCCTTAGCTTTTCTGATTCTCTCGGAATCCTCAAATTTTTGTTGTTCCAACTGCTTCAGTACAGTTGTTTGTTCAATATTCCCTGCATTTACAATACCCAAGTTCTAAGCGAAATTCTTAGTACCGGCGCTCTCCGGCGGTGGATCCTAACTTTCGGCCCTTCTGGCCACCACTGATACTCTCGCCCCTGCCGGGCCCTGTTCTAGTTGAAATTCTACAACGTCTGGTTGATCATCTAACCATCCGGTAGCTTCTGCCGACTCCTCATACTTGAACCAGTTGATTGCCGCATCCGCTGATTCTTGGTCACTGAAGAACTGGAGGTTGGCAAGGTCCTCTCCTACAGCTGTTAGATCATCCGTTCCCCGTTCAAATCTGTTCCCGTGAATTACACATAATTCTACTCTTTCTGGCAGCCCTACACTCAGCTCAGACTGGGCCACTGACTGGATGTATTCACTTGGATCATAGACCCCTCCAGCGAGATTCCCATACTGTTCAATCCCAGACTCAATAACCCTACTTTCCTCTGAAATCTGCCATGTCCCATCTTTGGTGGTCACCACCATTGGCTCAGATTGGGTTGTGGAGATGTCCATCATGCACAAGTCAGTGCAGACAGGAAAGATCACCTCCGGCTTAGGTAGGTGGGATGGGGTGATATAGATACTAGGATCGTAAGACGTGACCCCAGTTTGGACGAAGGTTATTCTATTGGGAGGAGGAGCTTGGTTATGTGGTGGAAGAGGATTTGTTGTGACGTTGGGTTTGTCGGGAGGCGCGATCACCTGCTTGTCAATAAGATCCTGGATCTCATGACACAATCTAAAGCAACGGTCGGTGTCATGACCGTCTTTGTTAAAGACGCCTTGATATTTTGCTTGGGTCGTGAGAGGGAGGGAGTGGATTTAGTAGTGGCCTCGGCTCTAGGGGCGTCAAATGTTTCTTCCTGATTAATACCCCCAGAGCTTTGGACAGGGGCATATATAGGGGTGTGAAGGTTCTTTGGCCTCTGGGCTGGTATTTGGCGGTTTGGGTATTGCTTCCAGATGTGCCAGAGAAAGGCGTGGCTGGCATGGGTCTCAGAAGGGGAGGGCGAATGGTGGTGACCATGCTCACCTCTGAAGCTCACGCAGTTGCAGCGCCACTCGGGCCTGCGTTGTTGTTACGGTTGAAAGTCTTCCTAGGTTGCTCCCTATCCTGGTCGATCAGACCTTGCTTCATTGCATCCTCAATCTGTACCCCCATCTCGTGTAGATCTGAGAAGGTGGGGAAGGGGAGTACAATCATCTTCTGCATCAATTTTGGTTGGAGATTGCGTACAATCATCCTGATTTGGTCCTTGTCAGTGGGCCTCAAAGTCATCATCGATGCCTTTGCCCTCCATCGAGTTACGAAATCTGAGAAAGTCTCTTTGGGCTCCTGCCTCGTTGTTTCGAGATCACGAGTTGTAATCTCGATTTGGGTATTGTACGAGTACTGTGCAACAAAGGCCTCGGCTATTTCATCCCAACTTCTTTTGACCTCATCCTCAATTTCGCATACCAGATAGCGGCCACACCCGACAGGGTTCGGCCGAACAGCGAAAGCTTTTGTGGTCGGGTTAGGCCCATTGGCCGCAATATGTCTGAGAATAACCGGAGATGGACCATGGGATCCCCGGATCCGTTAAAATGATCAATCTGCGGCATCTTGAATTTGTCTGGCAATGTTACGGCCACATCGGTATATCTGTCCTCGATATCCGGAATAGCCTTTACTCCTTGTGATTTCTTGAAAAGCTTCTCGGGCTTGCTTAGTTTTAAAGCTGTATGGTCTATTTCGAACTCGAAGGGAGAGTCCGGGTGGTTGGGTGTATGGGTCTTGGACAGTTGAGGCAGAAGCGGGGGCAGAGCTGGTCCCGTTGGAAGGTTTGTGTCCTCTTGGATGTTCTAAACATTTGGCACGGTGTTCTGGGTGTTTGGCAGGCATTCTGGACAGTAGGTGCCTGCTCGGGTAATGGGGCCCCTGGTGGAGGAGGAACTTGATGTGAAGCAGATGCTGCATTTTGCTGTTGCAGTCTAGTGATTAACTCGGCCTGCTGGGCCATGATCGTGGCCTGCTATTTGGAGAACTCCTCTTGACGGGCAGCGTCCTCCTGCATTTGTCTCATGCTCTCCTACATTTGACGCATCAGGGCTTCCATCCCTGATGTATTTTGTTGATCCATCCGACTGACTGGTATGTCTATTTCTATAGCAACAATTGAGACCTCAGTTCTACTGTCCTCTGATGGAGTAATCCACTGTTCTGGCAACCTCTGTTCAGACACACTGTGCTTCATCGACCTTCTCCTAACAACGGGGGTAAAGAATGGAACACTGGATGTTCGTCAACCAGATCCTCAGATCGATTGAGCCGGCGACCTCTTGTCCAAAGTTCTTGGAGAATATCTACTGGGTCGGAAGCAATTGTGCTAAAACTGCCCCTAGCAAAAAGATAAATAAAGTGAAAATGAAATAAATAACCAGATAAATGAACAGCATGACAGCTTAAAATAAATACACAACACACAGTCGGGCATACAACACATGGTTGATAAGCTGAATACACACTATCCTCAAATACTAATCACTGTCCCTGAATCACTGTTCCCCAAAGACTGAATCGGATACCCGCAGATAACTGATTCTCAAACACTGACTGATGCCCGCAGGCCTGATGCCCAAACTCATAAATTGATACATGCATTCCCTGTAGAGACACACTCTAAAAGCACATAACAGATAAGTAGAGCCAAAATACCCCTATGTTGGGGTAGGGTTTCCTTGTCCTATTTCATCAGGAACTAGGGTTTCACTACGCACGCAGCGGTTTCAAACAACCTATATCGGGTAAGCAACCTGTCCAAGTTTGGAATGGTCACTACGGATTTCGGTATGCACTAGGTCGAATAGTCAAAAAGGGTGCCCCGGTGAAACCGGGGTTTGTGTTCCCATACTGGCAGAGCCTATAACCGGTCAACCTTATGGTTATGCCTTGACAAGACAAGCCTCCGGCAAACCGTTCAGGAATAGCAGATGGCAAACACGGTGTCCTAGGTGCACCAATGCAAATGCAATGCAAAGAAACACACAAGTGTAGCCAAAACCAGATATCATGAGTTCGAGTCAAGTTCTCTAAATCCCCAGCAGAGTCGCCAAAAACTGTAGACAAGCCCGCGGGGGACCTCGCTACAGTTCGGACTCGATTTGTGTTACGGTTCTTAATCTTGAACCAAAGAGTCCAAATCCTATAAATCGTTTTGAGAAAACAGATTTTTGAAAGAAGTGCCAAACATGGACTGCTTTTCCAGATACAGAGTCGCCACCTAAATATTTTATTTTGGGAAATTTAGGAAACCCTGACTCGTTGCCTAAGGCCACGTATCCGTCATCACCAAAGTTACCTCGACTCGGGAACTTGGATATGATTGGGGAAGGTCACTTCGTGAGCACCCCCGCTCGCCCGATCAAAGATCGGCCTCTACTAACCATGATATCTAATTTTGAAGACTTTGTGTGCTCTTATTTCGGTTATTAGCCTAGATTTACTACGTGATGCGCACAGCATACAAGTATAGACCGGGTCGCCTGAATTGGAACAAAACATTTTATGTTTGTTTTTTTGAAAGACGGTTTGCTACCCATAGGTAGGCTTAAAATACAGATTTTGCCACCCTCAGGTGGGCTTAGAAAAGATGGTTTTACCACTATCTAGTGGGCTTAAAACTCACAGTCAATGCGTTGTCCCAATTCAAGTAACCCAACCTTCACCCACAGGCATTCAGACAGTTATATCACATAAGCAATTAGCCTCATGGTAAGCATGCTATTCATGACAGTCACTCACACGCATGCAAGGATGCTAAAGCATAAAAACTCACCGAGTACTCCAAGCCAAAACAGAAGCTAATTAGAAATCCATGCATAATCCTAAATATATAGAAATACCTAATGCAACACATGCAAAAATGCAACTATAGCAGGCTCGGCTATTCTAAACATGGCGTATGGAATGCTACAGCTATCGAGTATTCAACTTAGAATTGAAATACAAATGCAGTTAGTATGATGCGCCGAGCCCGGTGCATACAAGACAGATGAATGAATGCAAACATGCTATCATACTGTATGCTAATTGAAACATGCCCTAATCTAACCATCATAAGCAGGTAAATAAAAGGGAAGAAAGACGTGGGGTTGGAAGACGTACATCACACTCACGCACACTTATTACAACATTGCCCTCGCGTAGAGGGTCTAAATAAATAATATACATTCCCGAATAGTACAGTCCAAATAAATAATACAGTCCAAATATGTACAAATATCCTAATTAATTACCCCATTAACTAAGAAAACAATAAACTGGTATGCAAGCCAAGGACTGCCTTGACTCTTCTTCAAATGATGAATGATGTATATTCGGGTTGCCTTTGCGCGGAAATCCACTGTGATGCCCCAATTAGCCTCTGTTTTGCAATAATTTTTTGGAAAGCGCGCCAAGCCCCGGAAGACTACTGATTCTTGATTTGCTGCAACAGAGAGCAGAAAAGGGGCATGACAATGTATTTTCACAAATGTATGCATGTCTCGATCCTCGTGCCACCAATCACGCATATCGATGCATGATGGCCGAGGAATCGAATTGCACAACTCAATATGAAATGAATGCACATGAAAATACAACTAAGTCCTAACTCCATCATGGGTAATCCGGAGTGTCGGTGACTGGGAATTGAGACACGTTCCGTCACTCGGAATACGAAACGTACCTCATTTCCCGTGCTCAGGCTAACTCCTATCCCGAACACAATGCAATATGCATGATATGCATGAAATTCAACTAAGATACAACCTAAAATGCAACATGCTATGAAATGGCATACACGATGCACGAGGTAACATGGCATACACGATGTGCTAACATACAACCTAGCATAAACAACGCTATGGAATGAAATGGCATACACAATGCAATATGGACTTACACTAACACAAGTGGACCTCAGCCACACTCACATAAGAGGCCATTAGATGAAAATGAGACACTTGAGATGCGTGCATGCGTGCACGCAAACCGAGGACCTAACCTAAGGCACGGAATGCCACTCTAACAAGACATGGCAAGGCATGGAATATTGCATACTAGCATGCGAATTTCAATAGCAAAAAGTGATGCAAAACAGCCTCGAAACATGGCAAAATGGCACCCGATGCATGAAATGAATCTCGAAACATGAAATTAGGTACATGGAATGACCTATGGCTATGCAATGCATGCATTATTTGAACATGAAGTATGAAGAAAGAATCAAGAAAGCCCAAAAACAAGCATATTTACAGTTTTAAGAAAGGCCAAACAGTGAACACAAATAGGGCTAAACCAACATGCAAAAATGGCCCCGAAAGAGAGATAATGAAGCAAGTAGCAGCTTCTGGCCCTAAATGGCCAAGAGTCCTTCAACAAAGTTGAAGAGGGGCTCAAAATGAAACACTTTACAGTTTACAACAAGCCACGAAAACAAACACAAGTATGGCTAAATTATTATGCAAGAAATGGGCCAAAAGGGAGACAAAGAAGCAAGTAATGGTTTCTGGCCTCAAAAAGAGGAGGTCCCTTCAACAATGTTGAAGAAGGGCCCAAAACATGGCATTTTACAATTGATGACCAAACCCAAAACAGTGCACAAGACAGCCTAAAATACTATGCAAGATAAGGCCCAAAAAGGAGGTTTAAACACCAAGAGCAAGAAGGAAGCCTCCAACAACAAAATACCCTTGATAAAACATAAATAGCGGATCAAAATAATGCTATTTACAGTTCGGACCAAAGCCCAAAAATACAAGCACAAGGGGCTAACAAATCATGCAAAAATAATGGCCAAAAGAGGGATACAAAGGCAAGTGGAAAAAGGAAGCCTCAAACAGTGATGAGCCCTTCAATAATGTTGAATAAGGGCTCAAAATAAGCTACTTTTCAGTTTATGACAGAGCTCAAAAAAGTTTATAAATAGGCCTAAAATACTATGCAAGAAAGGGGCATACAAGAGGGTTAAAGAGGCAAGTGGTAGCTAGGCACCTTAAACAAGGAAGGACCCTTAAACAAACATAAAAAAAGCCTCAAAATAATGCTATCTTTAGTTAGGGTCGGAGCCCAAAAATGCAAGCAAGAATGACTAATGTATTGAGCAA
The DNA here is from genome assembly GCA_025200525.1 of Camellia lanceoleosa. NCBI lineage: Eukaryota > Viridiplantae > Streptophyta > Magnoliopsida > Ericales > Theaceae > Camellia > Camellia lanceoleosa. The sequence goes on along the minus strand of CM045765.1, from coordinate 112,245,634 downwards.
AATAAGCTTAAAAAAGAGGGAAATGTAATTCACCCTTGAAGACCAAACTTTAGCAGCCTCTTGGCTTGAGAAAAGATGCCTCCTAAGCTCTGAAAAGATCCTCCAAGCTGCTGGAATGGAGTGGTGGTGTGGTACTAGGTGCTGGTGTAGAAAGGGTGTGGGATTTGAAGGGTTTTGGTGCTTGGAAGTAAGGAGGGAGAGGAATGTAATGCAAGAGCCTAAACCAAAGCTTCTAACCCCTTCAAATGTAGCTGGAGCCCTGGTTATATAGGCGAAAGAGGGGGAAGAAAAGGGGGGGAAATGAATTCAAATTTCCCCCCAAAAGTACTGCCCTCCGGATACCCAATCTGGGGAGAAACAAAATACAGATTTGTAATGTACCAACAGAGAGGATGCAGGCCGACCCCTTATCCAGGTTGCAGGTGGCTGGCCGGCCCTCCCCATGGCAGGCCAGCCAAGGGTCAAAAGGTTCAAGTTGGATTAGTGGCCGGCCACCACATATTGGTGGCCTCCCATGTGTGCTCAACACAACCATGTGGTCAAAAACTGGAGACAGTGAGCCAGGAGAGAGAAAAGGCCACTTTTTAGAGGGGTTCAAAAGGGTCACACACAATTACTGGCCGGCCATATGATATTGGTGGCCTCCCAGGTGTCTACAACACAAATATGTGGTTTAGGGCAAGAAAAAGTGGCTTTAGGGTGGTCAACATTGGCTTTCAAGTGAGAAAAACGAGCGACGGAGGGCGATTGAGGAATAAAACTGGTTGTCAAAACAATTACTGGCCTCCCACCCTTCTATGACCTTTCTAACAATGGAACAGAGGTTCCTGCCAAAAATGAGCCCAAACCAATGCAAAATGAAGGTTCGGGGGCCGGAGCGCATAGGCCGAGGCCCCGAAAACTGACTGTTAGGCACCGGAAGTGGTGTTCGACCACGAAGTTGGTCTCTCGGACCACAATGTCCCTCAAAAGGGAGGAAATAAGATACATGCCAAAAATCGGAGCAAACGGAGGTGGTTAAGCGGTCCCAAACCGAGGCACGCGGCCAACAGCTCCGAAAAACTGGAAACCGGACTCCGAACGGGCAAAATGGCCTACGACCACGAAACATAGCCTACGGCCACTGAGAGATGATCTACAAGACCTCTCCCTCCCTTTTGGAAGAGAAAACAGAGAAAATCGAGCTTGGTTCGCAAACCGAGGCAAAGCATGAAAGAGTCCGAAAGTCCGGAGGCAAGGCTCGTAGCCGAGACTCTGAAACCTCTGAACGAACACAATATGCAACATCACCAAGCGCTCAATCGGTGATGTTTAAGTCTTAAGGTCGGTCAAAAATGGGGTGTCTACAACCAATAGTGACAGGATTAATAGAAGGGTTGGCAGGTGTTGATTAGGTTTGATGATCTCTTATGAGTGTAAGATTGGAGTTGAAATGGGTGTTTCTGGTATGGCATCCCTTTTCCTGGCTTGCCCCTTGATTCGAAATGCTCCTAACCTAAGTGACAAAAGTGTTATCCACAATTTTTGCAACAATTGCAAGCACTTGTTGCTTGTTCAACCCTTTGCCCTTCAAAGCTTCAATAGCCGATTGAAAATGTTTATAAGGATCGATACTTGTCCCGACCTTATTCTTGCAACTTGTTTCAACTTTGCCAAGAGATTAGATGGCTATGTTGAGGCGAGGCCCAATTGTTGTTGACATGTCACCACCCAGACTTGAAATGGCTTCGGGTTGGCCTTCTTCAAATACAGCCCGTCCTGAGATTGGTGAGCCTTTTGACATAAAATTCCTGGCATGTGATGTGGTCGATGATGGGGCCAATATCCCAAAGGCTAGATCTGCCACAGTTCTCTGAAAATCTTCAATCATGCTTATTAGCTCAGAAGTAGTGGGTTCATGGGTTTAAGATGATTGGGGTTCAAGTGCATCCATCATACACAAGTCCATGCTTTCTGGAATAAACACCTCAGGCTTGTGTAAATGGGCTGTGGTGATGTATATGCTGCAGTTGTAGGTGGATGACAGTGAATGGATTAGGTTGAGATAGGGAGGTGATGGGTTAGTGGTGGTATGAGGTTTTTTTGGTAGAGCTATGATCTTTTTGTCAATAAGATCCTTAATCTTATGATAGAGCCGAATGCTTGTATCATGACCATGTTGTTGATGATAAGCATAGTATTTAGCGGGGTCATATCTTGGTGGAAGAGGATTTGGAAGGGGTCAGGGTTCTAGAAGCTCTAGGTGCCCTTTTTCTAGCAGCGTCTTCAAGGCTTAAGAGAGATTCATGTAAAAAGGATGAAAATTTCGGGCTTGGGGCTGAGTTGAAGTGGTTGGTTTGGGACTGGTGACAGTGTTTACTTCTGAGCATTTCACAAATGTGCTACCACTGGTAGTAACATTGGAATTGCGAACAACATTCTTCGCTCATTATCTTCCACAATGATTCCTTGTCTAATGGCATCTTCGATTAGAACCCCAATTTCATGAAGCTCTGTAAAGGTAAATAGAGATTAAACAATCATCTTTTGCAGCAACTTGCCATGTAGATTCTGAACAATCATTCTTATCTGATCCTTCTCGGAAGGTCTTGTGGTCATCATCGAGGCTTTGGCCCTCCATCTTGTCACAAACTTAGAGAAACCCTCCTTCGGCTCTTGTCATGTTGCCTCGAGATCACGAGTTGTGATCTCAATCTGTGTATTATAAGAGTATTGAGCAATGAAGGCCTCAACCATCTTTTCCCAATTCTGTTTGACGGAATCTTCTAACTTAGTATACCAAATGGCTGCTATACCCAACGTGGTGCGACCAAAGAGAGATAACTTTTGTGGTCTAGTTAAGCCCATCGGCTGCAAGATATCAGAAAACAATCGCAAGTGAACCATTAGATCCCCGGAGCCGTCAAAACGATCAATATGTGGCATCTTAAACCGATCCAGCAATGTAACCGCAAAATCAGTGTATCCATCCTCTATGTCCGGGATAAAGTTAACCCCTTGTGCCCTGTTGAATAACTTCTCTAATTTGTTAACTTTGAGCACAGTTAGATCGACTTCGAATTCAAATGGTGCCCCGATCTGATAAACCAATGCTTTGGAAGCTTGTGCAGGGATTGGTTCTGTTGGATTGCCCTGGTTTTCTTGGACATTAGTAGTATTAGCAATAGCACCAGGCACAGGGATAGTTGCGGTGGGTACATGTGATGCAATGGCCGCTGTTGGCTACGGTTGTTGTTACTGTTACTGTAGCCTAGTTATAACCTCAGCCTGACAAGTCGTAGCCATGGCTTGACGGATTGCGTCATGCTATAGTGTCTCAACTATCTGTTGTAGATGGTGTATCAGTTCTTCCATACTGACCGGGGAATACTATGCCATTGGCATAGGTGGTGATCTTCTGTTGAACTAGAAGTAGATGATCTGGCTCCGAAATTTGAGCCGGGTGGTGAGAGGTTGCTACTATACGAACTGGACTAGTGAATTATGCATGTTCGTTCTTTGCCTTGTAACCGCTGACAATGAAGCAAACACTGGTTGCTCCTGAACTAAATTTTTGACCTGACAAAGTCTATCGACACGAGTCCAGAGTACATGGGGATATCAAAGCTTTCTGAAGCTATGGTTCCAGGACTACCTTGTAAAAGAGAAAACTAACAGCACCTCAATCCAATTTCACTAGAGCAGATATGATCACAGCTAAATGAATGTATTCCCTATTGAATTCTGCCCCACAAACTAATACCAACTGCACCACTGATACGAAGCACCCCTGTACAGTTTCATTGTAAAGCACATACCAGTTAAAAGAGAGCCCAAACATCCCTATAAGGGGGTAAGGTTACCCTGTCTTAATTTTGTCATGGTCTAGGGTTTTACTACTTCAATCAAGCGATTTCACGCAATCTAGCATATGGGGTGAGCATCTTGTTCTAGTTTGGAACAGTCACTATAGCTTTATTATATGCAGCTATACAGCTAGGCCGAATGGTCAAAAGAGGTACCTCGGCAAGACTACCTAATATACCTCACACCTAACATTGAGAAGTGAAAAGATGATCAAATGATATAGCGGTAGTCTAGATCCAAAGGTTATGTTCTCAACATGGCAGAATCCATGACTGGTCAGCCTTTTGACAAGCTTTTGGGCAAGCCTCCGGCAAACCGTTCAGGAATAGCAGATGGCAAACAGAGTGACTTAAGAGCACCATTACAAATGCAATACAAAGAACATATAAGTGTAGATAAAATTTCATATCATGAAGTTCAAGACAAATTCTCTAAATTCCCAGTAAAGTCACCAGAAACTGTAGCTCAACTTTTCGTGCTCCTTTCGGATATGATAGCCCTACAGTTCGGACTCCCGTGGTTCAGAATCTGATTCCACAAATGCAATGTGAAATAAATAAACACAAAATAGTCAAAATCCAACAAATCTTTTGGAAAATCGATTTTGAATCAAAATGCCAAAATGAACTACTTTGCCAGATAAAGAGTTGTCACCTAAATATTTTTGGGAAATTTAGAAAATCCAAGACTTGTGTTAAAGGCCACTTATCCGTCATCACCAAAAGGTCTCGGCTTAAGAACTTCGGTAGAAGAGAGGAAGGTCATGAACTGAGCACCTCACTCACCTAATCAAAGATCGGACTCTACTAATCATGATGTGATTCTTATTTACATCATATGCTCTTGTTCCGGTTATTAGGCTAACATTACTCTGTGATGCGCACACAAGTATAGACTAATTTGTAAAAATTGGAACACTTTGATTTCATGTTTATTTTGAAAAGTGTCTTAATATGTACCACTTGAAAAAGTGATCTCATATGTACATTCATCAAATTATCTCAATTTGAGCAATTAGCCTTCATTTACAGGCATTCAAGTTGGTATATCAATTAAGCATTTAACCTCATGGAAAGCATGCTGAACATAGCAATAATCACACTCATGCGATATGCTAAAGCAAATAAAATGCTCACCTAGTACTTCGAGGTGAACCAAAATAAACAAAAGAGTTAAAAAACATGCATGCCCTTAACTAATGCAACACATGCAATGGTGCAACTAATAGGCTCGGCTACTAATTATGACATGTGAATCAACTTGAAAACATGCGGTTTAAACACGTATTCAATGAAGTAATAAACAACAATGCTCTGTTAGAATGATAAACTAATCCTTTACGAATGCAAGACAAGTGGATGCAAATCATGGAATATGCTAAAAGAAACAAGATATTCTATTCTAACCATCATAAGCAATGAAATAAAAGGGAGAAAGGCGTAAAGTTGGAAGACATATACATTATTACAAGTTTGCCCTCGCGTAGGAGGATCCGAATGAATGTCCTAGCTAATTACTATGAATTAACTAACTATTACAAACCAAGTGGAATAAATTAACTACACTGGCTAATCAACTAATTATTACAATAACAAATTTAACTAACTATTCTAACTAATAAAATAAGTACAACACAAAACTAACTAATTAGTTACAAATCGCTATTTACAACATGTTACTTTTACAACATTATTTCATGGATATCAAGAATCGAGGGATGGTCCATGCATGGATGTGAATTTCCACCTGAAAAGCCCCCGTTTTACTACCAGAATGCCACTGTTGCACAGTTAGAAAATTTTAGTATTTTTTCACCTCAGCCTCTACTCTGCTCTGCAGGAAAAAGAATACTGCCTAGCTGGAAAAAGTGGCCAGCAACCCAGAAGTAGTGACCGACCACCCACTAAAAGTGGGTTGCCGTCCAATAAAAGTGGCCTACCGGCCACTAATGTTGGTTCTTTCCTACAGCAACAGAGGACAAATAGAGCACAAACCAAAGTATTCTCAGGGGATGTTTGTCCACCCTACCTCTCTTTATCAGCAAAAAGGTCAAAGGAGGGGTAGGTTTGGTTCGCGAGCCATCAATCGACGCAATTTCATTACGTGACAACTTACGAACCAAGGGACACAATTCAATAAATGCATAACAAAATACCAACAAACACCTCTTCCCTATCATGGATTGATCAAGGGAAGTGGTTGACATTGACTCTTGAATCGTTTACATCACTAACAAGTATGAAATGACTCAAGACTCAATGGGTTCAATTAACATCCGATTGAACCCAAGTTGATTTTATCTTGCATCATTTTTAGTCCCAATTTTATTACTTCATTTTAATTACCATTGTGGAGAAGTGGTTTGGAAATACTCTTCTGATCCTAGGGGACGCTAGTGATCCTCTTCTAGTCACCTGAAAAGAAATAAACACTTCGGTCGGGGGTGCCGGAATTAGCACTCCGATGGGCAAGTTAGTCTTTACACTCAAGTTGACTTGTATTCTAAGTTAAGCACAATAGTTCTCACATACCTTTCTAGAACTGAAGATCTTGTATTTATAGTATTCTCTTTGGGCCTTGGGGCCTGGCCCAACCCTAGTCCTTTACATGTACTTCTACACGGCCCGTGTTTCACTGGTAGGAATGCCGGCTATTTTATTCAGCCCTTCAATTGAATAGGGTCAATGCCGAATAGAGGTTATGTTCTGGACCGAACTGGTCCACTCCTGTTGATCCAAAATTATTCGGCTCCCACAACCATCAATTCCGTAGTTCATTAAGTCCAAAAGTGAAGATTAAGTCCTCTAATGAAAAGAAGTACCAAACCAAGAGTTGTTTTAGGCATGAGAGATATATTATGTTCTTGGTAATGAACTCCAATGGGATTAAACCATTAAGCACAATAACCTCAATCTCAAGCTTAAACAAGCAATTAGTTTGAAACAACTTTCAAAACAAAGAAAAAGCCAAGAAATGAGGGAGGTTGCAAAGGTGATTAGATATGAATATAAGTATGGAAAGTAAGAAACAAACACTATCAACTCAAATAGGTTGGTGGCTAAGGCCGAAACCACCAAATCTATGAGGACCATTACACTACAAGCATGCTATACAAAGCTCAAATGCAATGAACAACTAAAAACAGTCCTAAAATAGTCCAAAAAAGTGCTGGAATGAAGACAAAAATAGCTAAAACAATAAACTAAAATATTGAGAAATTAATACTAGCACACAAGCACAAGGAGGGGAGGCCAACCCCTCCACTTTTGGGACTTCAGAACATGATTTTTGCCTCTAAAAAATCTCTGAAAATCAGCGGTAAAAATCTCAAAAAAAAGGTGATGAGAAAGTGGGAAACACAAGAGCAAAGGCGTTAGAAGCAAGGTTCAAAGAAGGGCTATCAACCCCTCTACCTTAAATGGCTTTAAACCATAAGTTTCAGCCAAAAATACAAATAATAAATAGTTTAAAAGCAGAAAGAAAAGATGGAAAACAAGTGGTCTAGAGATGGTACAAACACACTAGAAGGTATACCTCTTGAAGATAAATGAACCCTTGAGTTACAAACTACCGATTTCACACTCTCAACTGCCTCACGAGCTAAAATTCGAGCCCAAATCACCTTATCAAGGAACTCTCTAGGTTTGGTTTAGAGTGTTTGAGCAAAGGCTATGTAAGTTGCAAGAGAGAGAGAGAGAATTTTGCTCTTCCAAAAATATTTTCTCTCTCCTAAATTTTTCCAACCTTGAAAACAAGAGGGGAAGTCCTCTATATATAAACAAACCATTTGCCTATCTCGAAAATATCTGTATACATGCAGCTGGAATGGTGCATGCACATAGGGGGACAACTGGCAGAAAATATCTGTGTTTTTACACTAGTGGGCGGCAGGCCACATTAGTGGGTGGCAAGCCACACTATTGGACAGCAGGTCACTGGAGGCACAAGCCTCAAAAATCACTATTTTGGTCCAAAACATGGCACAAGGTTTGAAGGTTTAAAACTGAGGTTTCCTGCTAAGGAAGTCAAGCTTTCAGCGACTGTACACATTCATCATTGAGTGATCAATCAGTGGCGCCCAAATATTAAGGGCGGTCAAAAATAGGGTGTCTACACTTATAGATATAGAGAGGACCAGAATGGGAGAAAATGAAAAGAGAGGAATTGAATTGAGAGAGAAAAAAGAGAGCTAGAGAGAAAAGAAAGAAAGCCTTAAGCTTTAAGCCAAAACCATTTCCATACACTGATATACCATCTTCTATATATCGAACCAAGCCTATAAATTCTATTATAGCTATAATCAAGTAGCCTTGATCCAAAAGAGATTGAGTGTTCTTGAAAAGAGAGGAAAACAGAGAGTTGTAACTCTCTCAAGCTTTGAGCCAAAACCATTTCCATACACTGATACACCATCTTCTATATATCAAACCAAGCCTATAAATTCTATTATAGCTATAATCAAGTAGCCTTGATCCAAAAGAGAGTGAGTGTTCTTGAAAAGAGAGGAAAACAGAGTGTTGTAACTCTCTCAATCTCTCTCTCTTTCCCCCCCCCCCTCCCCCTCCAACAAACATCGTTAAATAGCCCAAAACACCGCTCAAATACGAATTTTGAATTTTCAACTTCAGAATTGAGAACATACTTCCTAAGCTTATGGGTAATCAAAAGGAAGTTTGAAAATCAAATCTTTCATTCTTTTTTTTTTTTTGAACTAAATGGTAAATTTTGCACACTTTCTATTTTCTTTTACTTTCTTGCATTTTCTTTCTTCTATTACTTTTCTTGCTTTGATTTCATGTTATAAACCTGTTGTAAGCTAACTAGAAGTGGTTAGTTGAGTCACTTACATATTTTTTGTCTATTTTTTTTGGTGTTTGAAGCAAAATAGAGTTTGGCCTGGCTTTATTGGCTGGCCAACTCATCTTTTGGCCAGCCGGCCACCCCTCTCTTGGACAGAATCCTAACAGCCTCCCGATGTTGAACAAAACAGTCAAAAAACGATCTCTAAGGCCTTTGCAACTTCTTCTTTTTTTTTTATTATTGTTTTTAGTTTAATTAGAGAATGTATGTGAGGATTTAATTTTTGTAGTAATATTTTATTCTTCTCCCCCTCTATTCAGATTTGTAATATTCAAAGTGATGTAATAATTCCCCATCCCCGCTTCTTTCCATCTCGTTCTTTATTTTGCTTTCCATATTCCGTGAATATGTAATATCTCATACTTGTCATCATATCCATGCTTTGCATCCATGTTTTATGCCTGAAGATCTGGTTAAATTTACATCTATGAGTTTAATCGATTATTATGTGATTTTGTGATCTATCTCATGTTTTGAGATGTTTCACATGTCATACATATTAGAAGCCGGATCTATAATTGCATTTCATGAGTGAATTGCATTACGATCTTGTATATAGGATCATGCATTTTTCCTAATTTTGTTTTTGTACCTATTTGCGAAATGCCAGTAAATATGTAAGTTTTTGTGCTTTAACATCCTGCATATATGTGATTTTCTACTATGTTTAGCATCCTACCATGTGGCTATATACTTATTTGATATAACTCTATGCATGCTAGTGGGTGAAGGTTATGTTATTTAATTTGGAATAAAATTGATTTTCATGATTACGCTATTCAAAAACATTTTCAAAATAATGAAATCAAATTGTTCCAAAATGGACAACACAGTCTATATTTGTTTTGCTTCACATAGTAAATTTTAGGATTTAATAAATAATCAAAATATGAACATATGAAGTAAATAAAAATCATATCATGGTTTAGTAAAAGATGATCTTTTAATTAAGTGAGCGGGGTGCTCAATTAATGACATTCCCCCTTCATACCGAAGGTTCCGAGCCAAGCATCCTTGGTTATGATGAACTATGGCCTTGGCACGAGTCACGTTCTTAATTCTCCCAAAATAAATATTAGGTGGCGACTCTAAGATCTGATGATGCAGTCCATTTCTGGCAAATGTGTTTTTACAATAAAATGGATTTTCTAAAAGTTGCCAAATTTGGACTCTCATCTTTGTTTCACATAGCACTCGTGAGACTAGATCCAAGACACCGAGGGTCCGAACTGTTTAACGTGTGCGGGTACCCCCCGGGTGGTGTTACAATGACCATTTTACCCCTAAATCCATTTTTAGCTGAAAACTAACTTTTTAACCTTGAGAAAGAGAGATAAGCCCGATTGTGCTTTGACCAATCGTATTTTTCAAATTTAATGATCGATTTTATCAAAAACATAGATCAAAATGCAATTCAGGCTTACTTGTGTCATAAGCAAACCAAGGGCATGGGACCCCACACTTATGCATTTATGCATGCATGACACGTGTTCCAAGATAAAGTGTGCGTGAGCATGTTAGATGGGAGTGCACACGTTATTTGTGCATACGCACAATCGTTGCACATGCACACGAAGTTGGTGCGTGCACACATTGTAGGGTCGTAGAGCCAGGTATCGAAACTCAATCTTTGTGCATTTTTTGGGGAACTATAGAGCGGGAAGCGATGAAACCCTAGAAGGATTCCAGAACCTCCCCCTAGCTCTATAAATAGAGACTCTTCCCCTCTCTTGAAGGAGGTTAAGGAATTAAGCCATTTTTGTAAGTTTGAGAGTCAAATACTCCTCTCCTCTTCCTTTCTTGCCTTAGCTCTAAAAATACCTTATCCACAGCAACTCTAGACCTCTGAAAATACCTAAGGATAGAAGAACTTCAACCTAAACTCGGATTCCAAGCCTGAGAGAAGCTTGCGAGTAAGGAACTTAGTGTTTCTTGTTATTTTCTTCGTGTGTCTTCAGTTTAAGCAAACCAACAGGTAAAAACTTTTCTCTTCTTCTATTTTCAACACATTTCCTAGTCTTTTTCTCAATATGTAAGCATGTAGGGTAGTTCTTTTTGCATAATCATCATGTAGTTCATATAGTTTAGTTGCTCTATATACTCTCTTCTTCTTTCTTTGCATATCATTTTCATCTTATTAGAACAACATGCTTTTAGGTATATTTTAATCATATAATCAGCATGCATGGCCCGATTTGATCATCATATAGGTAGTCTACATTTTTTTGTTTTTTTTGTTTTTGCTTTTTACTTGTTATTTGCTTCTTGATGCATAAGCATTGTGAGTAGGTGAGGAAAACATTCTTGGCATAGAAATGGAAAGAGGCTTGGCGAGGCATTTTGTAGAGGTAAAAACTCACACTAGCCGTACAAGGGCTCTCTATTAGTTAAAAAACTTGGTGTGAGTGGTGTGACCGGAGGGCATTATATTAATATTACTAGTGCCTCCCTCCCCCCCCCCCCACCGCGCTAATCTAGTCGTCCATTGATGTACTTAGGGACACGTGTATGTTGGGGTTAAAAGGAAATCACACCAGGGCCCAGGTGTAAGTGGTGTGAGTACTTTTGATTCCTTTGCCGGATAGTGCTATTCACGTGTCACGTTTGTAGTAGTTTGCATGGTTGTAAAGTAAAGATATTTTCAAAATAATTGACATAAAGCAAATGCAGAAAAATGATTATGCTTTTGAATTATTTGGAAATGGGTAATCTTCATCTTCATACGCGGGCCACTTTTTCTATTTATTTGGTACCAAAACATTTGATGGTAGAAAGGAATATGCTTTTACAATAGAATAGCTATTGTGGTGACGTTGTCTTCTGGTACATTGTTTCATCCCTCCTTTTCTGTCTTTCTTTTTTATTGATTGTATTGGTATATATGTTGTACTCCTGAGAAGAGTATCCCGAGAATTACAGGCAGTTTACTCAAATGTATGTAGATCATTTTTTGACGTGGCAAATAAGACTGTAGGAAGAGAGCCGGCAGTCAACTCCAGCGAAGTTTGTGCCCATGTAAGAGGAAGAGAAGGCGTTAATATCAAAGCTAAGGTGTCTAAACAGAAGGGTTAACAGAGGTAAGAGAATCTACAGAATTTGTAGGATAAAAGATTTGAAGTATTTTATCAAAAATAGAAGGAGTAGTAAGCAGCCAGTATCAGACTCCCCTCGCGTACCGAAGATCAAGGACACTAGGGACCAGTGGATATAAGCGCAGTTGCTGAGGTCATGCACCTTTTAAGGCGACATACATTCGCAGACGGTACATTTAGAATGTTTCCAGATATATTAAGAAGACTAAGAGGGGGGTAAAGAGGTTGCAATTGTACGATAAATAATTAAGGGATGTTAAATTTGATAATAAAGGTATAGCGAGATTGCTGAATGGTATTAAGTTGGGTAATAAAAGATGTGACCATCAATCAAATAAGATCTTGGTTAAAGGTATAAAATTAATTGAAAATGTTCAATTGGCACAAGAGGCTAAAGAGGAAGCTATGGTCCACCACGTATTGTTTTTCTTCAAAAGTGATAATAGTCCGTCAGATTCAGTCCCCACACCTGACAAGATATTTATTAGACTTGGTGAGGGTAATCTTGAGAGCTAGATTGTTGATCCTGACCAGTCCAATAGGTTTCGGATGCTAAAGAAAATGAGATTCAAGCTCGTTGGTGGTAAGGACAAAGAGTATGTTCGTTATAGAATAGAAGTTGTGGACTGGTTCTTCCCAGTTGATGTTTGTACTAACTACAAAGATATAGTGTTGGGAAATGTCAAAAGTATTTAGAAGGGTGCTCTATATTTAGTAGTTGCTACTGTTAGTGGAAAATAATGCAAAATTACATTAAGGAGTTAAATACTTTAAAACTGTTTAGAATTATAAATTTATGTATTTTTATTTGTAATGTTCAGGTTGATGGAGGTGAACAATATAAAAACTGGTGTTGTTGAAAGTGTTTCAGCAAGTGATTTCAGTTGCATTGAACTTACGTTGTCTAATTTATTTTCTCAGTTGAGGTTGAGATACAAACAAAAAAGTATTAAGGTTGATAAAATATTGATAAAATATTCCTCATTTTGTACACCCAATGCTAGTGGGTTGGTCAAAGTAAATGTGTATGATGGTAATGATAGTTTGCAAGCGTACTTTATTTTTCCTGTGGACTACCAGTGCAAATTAGTTTATTATGGGAATGGTTATTGTTCCATTAACGACAAACAGGTGCTATGGATGGTGACATATCGACTTGAAAATTCGAACATTAAAAGATGTATTACTTATTGTAAAATGAAGGGGTATTTGAAGTATCCTAAGAGTGAAATGCCAGAAGATTCACAGATAATGGCCCATCTATTCTTGTGTCTATTCTTGTGTTATCTAAAAAATATACTAATGATAATGTTGATGTTTGGCATTATGCTCCAACCAAGGCTATTCCAATTTTGACACGGACTATGTCTGTGGGTTTACCGGAGAGGCAAAGAGATTTGTTGTTAGGAGGTTTTGGAGAAAGTGGTTCAGTTATTCATGAACGCAAAGGTCGTCTGAGTTTGTCTGAGATTGATGTACGTACAGGTAGTGATGGTGCTAGTGATGTTGATCTTGGTTCGTCGATTTCGGAGGTTGGTGCTGCTAGAAAAGACGAAGTTGATCGAAGATGATCAGTTGTTATGGACCCCGCAAAATTTTCTGATGTTTTACGAAATGTAATAATGAGTGTAAAAAATAGTGTTGACTCTAAAGATGTAATAGTTGACGATAAGGGAAATGTAGTAAGTAAATAAAAAGTTTGAGTAGGTACATAAATAAAATTAATAAATTTTTAATTAATCATGACAATGGTTACATTTATATCAAACCATTCTCTTATTTTTTGGAGGCATTGCATCTAACCAACTACTGTCGCCATTTGTTAATATATAGTACAAGGAATTCCTTCTCTAATAGTGAGATCTGCTTGGAATTTAACAAATACATAGAAGTCTATCTGGCAACTTACTAAATTTTTCATTAGTTCGGTTGGGACTGTTAAGTATTTGATGTCATCTATGACGTTGTAGACGACGTCTTGATCGTAGTCCTTGAAACTTATTCTGCGGGAGAAGTAGTTGTGTCATCCCAGACTTGTGGCCTAGACGGTTTTTCCTATTCTTGAAGGTCCTTCGAGGTAGAGGGATATTGGGCAGATAGGCTACTGTTCTGGATTCTGTGATCAGATGAGGAGAAGAGTTCTTCGTCAGTATATAAATCGTGTATATTATTCCTATGTATCCTAATCTAATGTTGTCGTCTTCACAGTAAACAGAGAAACAACAATTTTGACATAGCTCGTATTTTATAAAATTCTGACTTACAAACAAAATATTATTTTCTACCCAGTTTTTTACTTCTTCATTTAAAAAAGAAAATGAATTAAAAAGGCTAGTATATAAGGGCCTCTCTTGTTTATAATGATCCCTTGAAAATGTTTTTAATTGGTGATATTTTCTGACGTAATTGGTGAGGCATCTTTCTTTGCAAAGTGTAAAGAATTGTTCCTCCGTTTCTGCTTCTGCAAGTATTCCCCGCCAGAGTTCATCTCTGTTCTTCGAGAGACTTTTCCCATTCGATGAAAATTCTCCCAATTCTATAAAATCGCCATCTTTCTGTATATACTGTCGACTTGCTATTGGAGAATGGAGTTTTCTATATTTAGATGATAAATTCTCTCATTGGTTCCAATGAGATCGAAAAATCTCTAATTGGAGGTTTGGATCTTCTTTGTGCATTGAACCATGGCATGAAGGTGAGGGTTTCCATCTTTGTGTGCAAATGGGAGAATATTTTATCAATCTTAATACTCTTTTGTTTGTATCTCAACCTCAATTGAGAAAATAAGTTAGGCAACGCAAGTTCAACACAACTGAAATCACTTGCTGAAACACCTTCAACAACGCCAGTTTTTATATCGTCCACCTCCATTCACCTGAATATTACAAATAAAAATACATAAAATTATAATTCTAAACAGTTTTAAAGTACATTTGACTCCTTAACGTAATTTTGCATTCTTTTCCACTAATAGTAGCAGCCTCTAAATATATGGCACCAGTCTGAATACTTCCAATATTTCCCAACAGCATATCTTTGTAGTCTGTCCAAACATTAACAGGGAAGAATCGATCCACAACCTCTATTCCGTAACGAACATACTCTTTGTCCTACACCTTTATTATCAAATTTTACGTCCTTTAATTGTTCATCGTACAATTATAACTTCCGTACTCCCCTCTTAGTCTTCTTAATATATTGGGAAATATTTTGAACATATCATCTGCAAATGTATGCCGCCTAAAAGGATATACGACCACAATAACTATGCTTATATCCACTGGCCGTGGGTGTCCTTGACCTCCAGTACGCAAGGGGAGTCCGATACTGGCTGCTTATTACTCCTTCTATTTTTTATAAAAAATTCCAAATCTTTTATGTAAATACTTCTACAAAATCTGTTACCTCTGTTAACCCTTCTATTTAGACACCTTGGCTTTGATATATTTTACCTCTACTTCTCGTACATCGGAACAAACTTTACCGGAGCTGACCGCCGGCTTTCTTCCCACAGTCCTATTTGTCACGTCAAAAATCGATCTACACACACTTGAGTGAACTGCCCATAATTATCGGGATACTTTTCTAAGGAGTACAACATTGTATACCAATACAATCAACAAAAAAGAAAGACAGAAAATGAGGAACGAAATAATGTACCAGAAAACAACATCACCACAATAGCTATCCCACTGCAAAAGCATATTCCTTTCTACCATCAAATGTTTTCTAGTACGAAATAAATTACAAAAGTGGCCCGCATGTAAGGACGAAGATTACCCATTCAAAATAATTCAAAAGCATTATCATTTTCCTACCTTGCTTTATATCAATCATTATGAAAATATCTTTACTTTACAACCACGCAAACCACCACAAACGTGACATGTGTATAGCACTATCCGGCAAAGGAATCAATAGTACTCATACCACTCACACCTAGGTCCGGGTGTGACTTTCTTTTAACCCCAACCATACACGTGTCCCCAAGTACAACAATGGACGGCCTAGATCAGCACGGGGTGGGAGGGAAGAGGGGTACAACACCCCAATCACACCATTCGCACCATTTATTCCATGTTTTTTAACTGATAGAGAGCCCTTGTACAGCTGATGTGAGTTTACTGTTTACCTATACAAAATGCCTCGCCAAACCTCTTTCCTTTTCAATGTCAAAAATGTTTTCCTTACCTATCCACAATGCCTTTGCCCAAAAGAACAACTCTTAGGGCTCCTTTAATCCCTTCTCCAACTAGCCTGTTAGCTATACTACATACTTGTCGCAAGGGAGCTCCATGAAGATGGAAACCCTCATCTTCATGTCATGGTTCAATACACAAAGAAGATCCAAATCACCAACCCGAGATTTTTCAATCTCACTGAAACCAATAGCAGAATCTATCATCCAAATATAAAAAACTCCACTCTCCAACAACAAGTCAACAGTATATACAAAAATGGGGCAACTTTGTTGAATTGGGAGAATTTTCATCTAAGGGGGGAACGTCCTTCAAAGAACAGAGACGAACTTTGGTGGGAATACTTGCAGAAACAGAAACAGAGGAACAATTCTTTGTACTCTACAAAGACAGATGTTTTACTGATTACGTCACAAAATACGCCCAATTAAAAATATTTTCGAGAGATCATTACAAACAAGAGCGACCCTCATATAGTATCCCTTTTAATTCATTTCCTTTTTTGAATGAAGAAGTAAAAAAAAGGCATAAAATAATATTTTCTTTGTAAGTCAAAATTTTGTGAAATATGAGCTATGGCAAAATTGTTGTTTCTCTGTTTATAGTAAAGAGGACAACATTATATTAAGGATACACAGGAATAATATACACAATTTATATAATGACGAAGAACACTCCTCCTCCTCTAATAACAGGATCCAGAACAGCAACACATCCGCCCAATCTACTTCTACCTCGAAAGACCTTCATGAACAGGGAAAACCGCTTGGGCCAGAAGTCTCAGACAACATAACTACTTCTCCGGCAGAATAAATTTCAAGGACTACGATCAAGACACCGTCTATAACATCATAGACGACATCAAATACTCAATAGTCCCAACCGAACTAATGAAAAAGTTAGTAGGTTGCCAGAGAGACTTCCATGTATTTGTTAAATTCTAACCAGATCTCACAGTTAGAGGAGGAATTCCTTCTATTATATTAACTAATGGCGACAGTAGTTGGTTAGATGCAATGTCCCCAAAAATGAAAGAATGATTTGATATAAATGCAACCACTGTCATGATTAATGAAAAATTTTATTAATTTTATTTATGTAACCACTCAAACTTTTATTTACTTACTACATTTCCCTTATTATCAACTATTATATCTTTAGACTCATCACTATTTTTTACACTCATTATTACATTTCGTAAAACATCAAAAAATTTGGCGGGATCTATAAAAATTGATCCTCTGCGATCAACTTCGTCTTTTCTAGCAGCACCAACCTCCAAAATCAACGAACCCAGATCAACATCACTACCACCATCACCACCTCTACGTACATCAATCTCAGACAAACTCAGACAACCTCTACGTTCATGAATAACATAACCACTTTTCCCAAAACCTCCTAACAACAAATCTTTTCGCCTCTCCGGTAAACCCACAGACATGGTCCGTGTCAAAATCGGAATAGCCTTGGTTGGAGCACAATGCCAAACATCAACATTATCATTAGTATATTTTTCAGATAAAACAACAATAGATGGGGCCCTTATCTGTGAATCTTCTAGCATTTCACTCTTAGAATACTTCAAATACCCCTTCATTTTACAATAAGTAATACCTCTTTTAATGTTAGAATTTTCAAGTCGATACTTTACCATCCATGGCACCTGTTTGTTGTTAATGGAACAATAACAATTCCCATAATAAACTAATTCACACTGGCAATCCACGGGAAAAATAAAGTATGCTTGCAAACTGTCCTTACCATCTAACCTCTTGTCATACTCATTTACTCTGACCAACCCACTGGCATTGGGTGCGCAAAGGGGGGAATATCTTATCAACCTTAATACTCTTTTGTTTGCATCTCAACCTCAACTGAGAAAATAAATTAGGCAACACAAGCTTAACACAACTGAAATCACTTGTTGAAACACCTTCAACAACACCAGTTTTTATATCTTCGACCTCCATTAACCTGAACATTACAAATAAAAATACATAAATTTATAATTCTAAATAGTTTTAAGTACATTTGACTCCTTAATGTAATTTTACATTCTTTTCCACTAATAGTAGTAACCACTAAATATATAGCACCATTCTGAATACTTCTAACATTTCCCAATAACATATCTTTGCAGTCCATCCAAACATCAATTGGAAAGAACTGATCCACAACTTCTATTCCGTGACGAACATACTCTTTGTCCTTGCCACCAACGAGCTTGAATCTCATTTTCTTTGGCATCCAAAACCTATCGGATTGGTCAGGATTAACAATCCAAGTCTTAGGATTACCCTCACCAACTTCAATAAATATCTTGTCAGGTCTGGGAACGGAATTTGACGGACTATTATCACGTAGCTCGTATTTTACAAAATTCTGACTTAAAAGGGCTAATATATAGGGGCCACTCTCGTTTGTAATGATCTCTCGAAAATGATTTTAATTAAGAGTATTTTGTGACATAAGCAGTGGGACATCTTTCTTTGCAGAGTGCAAAAAATTGTTCCTCCGTTTCTGCTTTTGCAAGTATTCCTTGCCAGAGTTCGTCTCTGTTCTTTGAAAGACTTTTTCCCTTAGATGAAAATTCTCCACATTCTACAAAGTCGCCCCCTTTCTGTATATACTGTCGACTTGCTGTTAAAGAGTGGAGTTTTGAATATTTGGAAAATAGATTCTGCCTTTGGTTCCAGTGTGATCGAAAGATCTCGGGTAGGTGGTTTGGATCTTCTTTGTGCATTGATCCATGGCATGAAGGTGAGAGTTTTCGTTTCGTGGAGCTCCCTTGTGACAAGTATGTAGTATAGCTGACATGCTAGTTGGAGAAGGGATTGGACACTATAACAAAAAAAGGTCTATGGTGACGAAGATGCATGATGAAAAAATATTTCATCTCCAAATATACATGTTTTAGTGATGAAAAAAAGATTTCATCTCCAATTGTACTATTTTTAGAGACGAAAATCAAATTTCGTCACCAAATGCTTAAAATCAAATAAAACAATAAGTGACGAAAATTTTATTCGTCTCTAAATTTTATTTTTCGTCACAAAACAATTTTCCGCCCTTGGAAAATTTGGCTGAAGATTTGGCACTATTTTAGAGACAAAATTTTTCGTCACCATTGTAAAAAAATTTCAAGAGGAAATAATTTCGTCTCCAAATGTATTATTTTTAGAGAGGAAAACCAAATTTCGTCACCAAATGCTTAAAATCAATAAAAAAATAAAATTGAACCAAGAGATAGATATCTCTTTATTTAGATGCATCTATTTTACTTTCTATATCTCTCTGTCACTTCCTCACCTATCCATCTCCGTCACACTGTCCATTCATCTTTGTCACACAGGCTAACCCGCATGTCACCGGCCGGCACTCGATACAACAGGTCTCTCTCTCTCTCTCCCTGCCCTCTTCTCGTTTCTTGCTTTTCCGACCTCCGTCTCCCATCTTCTCTATCTCGCTATCCCCATTCTCGTCTCTCACTTTCATAACTTGTTTTTCCCCAATTTGAACCCTAATTTGTCAGATGCTTCACTGCTTGTGACCTCCTCACTTGGTTTTTCTCTAACCCTAACTTGGTTACTCTCTCTCTCTCTCTCTCTCTGGTTGTCCCCAATTTCTAACCCTAACTTTTTCCATAAATGTAAGTTGCTATGTAGAAATTAGTTAGTGATAGTTGCTGATGATATAGTTCTAATTTGGGGTGTAGAATGGACTGCCAATTTCGGGTTTTTTTATAGGCTTACTTGTTAATTTCGGTCAAGTTTTAGATCTTGTAAGCTTAAAGGGAGGCTTATGTAAAGAAATTCTTTTACATCTCCTAATGGAAGGGATTTTACAAAAATTCTTAGACATGTGGTGATTTTTGTTTATCTATTATTTGATAAATATCTTATTTCTTGCTTTATCTATGTTTGGGTTAGAAAGGACGGCTTCCCTTTCCCAGTAAATATAATCTTGTTTTTGCTCATTTTTCTGCTTCATTTGAATTTGGTGTTAAAAACTTCTCACTATAACATGTTTACATGATTCATTCATTAGGTCCAATTACTTTTCAACGATAGAATCATGAATTTTCTTTTTTTTTCTTTTTTTTTTTTTTTTGGCTGTAAAACTGTGAAAACAACAGGTTTGAGGATCCTTAGTTTTTTTTTTTTTTTTTTTTTTTTTTTTTTTTTTTTTTTGGGTTTCCCTTCACAATAGCTTGTAGCAAAATATTACATAGGATGGGATTGAATGGAAATTGGACATGGTTTTACTATCAACTATTTCCTTCTTTACTGTCAATATAATTATGTAAGTTGTTACTTTGCTCCAATATTTGGAGCCTATATTTTTCCTTCACGTACTTTACATCTTATTATTCTGATTGGTGATTGTATATCTCTCAAATGAATATTTTTGCTTTCAGTTAATTATTGTTCTGAATAATTTTTTTTGTGTCTTGGATCTATATTACACAGATTCTTCAAAATAAATCAAATACCCGTATCGGACACCCGACACTCGGACAAGGATATGGGATATGTATCGGATACTTTTCAACAAATACTTCTTATATAATTGTATATAAGATTTTTAATGATCTTTTTTTTTTGTTAAAGATTGTGTTAAAATTATTAATGACCATTTTTGTTAGTTTTTATTCCTTACTTGCGTATAAGAGTTGTTCTTTTGGGTAAGGGCATTGTGGGTAGATGAGGAAAACATTTTTGGCATAGAAACGGAAAGAGGCTTGACAAGGCATTTTGTAGAGGTAAATAGTAAACTCACACCAGTTGTACAAGGGCTCTCTATTAGTTTAAAAAAAAAACCTGGTGTGAATGGTGTGAGTGGTATGACTGGGGGGCGTTGTATTAATATTACCAACGCCCACCGCCCCACGCTGATCTAGGCTGTCCATTTATGTACTTATAGACACATGTATGGATGGGGTTAAAAAGAAGTCACAACCAGGCCCAAGTATGAGTGGTGTGAGTACTTTTGATTCCTTTGTCGAATAGTGCTATACACGTGTCACGTTTCTGGTGGTTTGCATGGTTGTAAAGTAAAGATATTTTCAGAATGATTGGTTCCTATCATATACATTTACTCTAACCAACCACTGGCATTTGGTGCACAAAAGAGGAGAATATTTTATCAATATTTTATCAACCTTAATACTCTTTTGTTTGTATCTCAACCTCAACTGAGAAAATAAATTAGGCAACACAAGTTCAATACAACTGAAATCACTTACTGAAACATCTTCAACAATACTAGTTTTTATGTCTTCCACCTCCATTAACTTAAACATTACAAATAAAAATACATAAATTTATAATTCTAAATAGTTTTAAAGTACATTTGACTCCTTAACATAATTTTGCATTAGTTTCCACTAACATTAACAACAACTAAATATATGGCACCCTTATGAATACTTCCAATATTTCCCAATAGTATATCTTTGTAGTCTGTCCAAATATCAACTGGGAAGAACCGGTCCACAACTTCTATTCCGTGACAAACATATTCTTTGTCCTTGCCACCAACGAGCTTGAATTTCATTTTCTTTAGCATCCGAAACATGTCGGACTGGTCAGGATCAACAATCCCGGTCTCAGGATTACCCTCACCAACTCCAATAAATATCTTGTCAAGTGTGGGAATGGAATCTAATTGACTATTATCACTTATGACAAAAAAATATTACGTGGTGGACCACAACTTCCTCTTTAGCCTCTTGTCCCAGTTGAACATTCCTAATTAATGTTATACCCTTAACCACGATTTTGTTTGATTGACGGTCACATCTTTTATTACCCAACTCAATACCATTTAGCAATCTCGCTACACCTTTATTATCAAATTTTACGTCGCTTAATTGTTCGTCGTACAATTGTAACTTCCTTACTTCCCTCTTAGTCTTCTTAATATATCGGGGAATATTCTAAACATACCATTTGCAAATGTATGCCGCTTTAAAAGGTGTACGACCACGATAACTACGCTTATATCCACTAGCCACCGGTGTTCTTGACCTCCGGTACGCAAGGGGAGTCCAATACTAACTGTTTACTACTCCTTCCACTTTTTTATAAAAAATTCCAAATCTTTTATATGAACACTTCTACAAGACCTGTTACCTCTGTTGACCCTTCTGTTTAGACACCTTAGCTTTGATATTTTTTTTCCCTCTGCTCCTCGTACACTGGAACAAACTTTGCCAAAGCTGACCATCGGCTCTCTTCCCACAATCCTATTTGCCACATAAAAAAACAATCTACACACATTTGAGTGAACTGCTCGTAATTCTCGGAATACTCTTCTAAGGAGTACAACATTGTATACTAATACAATCAACAAAAAAGAAAGACAGAAAAGATGGGACGAAATAAGGTACCAAAAAACAACGTTACCACAATAGCTATCCCACTGCAAAAGCATATTCCTCTCTGCTATCAAATGTTTTCTAGTACCAAATAAATAGCAAAAGTGACCCGCATGTAAGGAGGAAGATTTCCCTTTCAAAATAATTCAAAAGCATAATAATTTTCCCGCATTTGCTTTATGTCAATCATTCTAAAAATATCTTTATTTTACAACAACGCAAACCACCAGAAATGTGCCACGTATATAGCACTATCCCGAAAAGGAATCAAAAGTACTCATACCATTCACACCTGGGCTCAGGTGTGACTTCTTTTTAACCCCATCCAAATACATGTACCCAAGTATATTAATGGACGGCCCAGATCAGTGCCCAGGGGGGGGACGCTGGTAATATTAATACAGCGCCCCCCTAGTCACACCATTCACACCAGGTTTTTTAACTAATAGGGAGCCCTTATACGGTTGGTGTGAGTTTACTGTTTACCTTTACAAAATGCCTCACCAAGTCTCTTTCTATTTTTATGCCAAGAATGTTTTCCTCACATGTCCACAATGCCCTTGCCCAAAAGAATAACTCTTAGAACTCCTCAAATCCCTTCTCCAACAAGCCTGTCAGCTATACTACATACTTGTTACAAGGGAACTCCACGAAGATGAAAACCCACACCATCATGTTAGTAGCCTCAAACCAGGCCTAGGATCATATCTTGTATGTTTAGTTTCATATTAGGTCATATTTATTTCAAGTATTGCATGAAATACGCATAAGTGGGCATTCAGGTAAGTTTTCTTATTCTACTTGGCATATGTGTGTTATTTGCATTGCCTTTTAAGTAATACAAGTTACATGCTTTTTATATGCAAAATTGTGTGTTTGGTTTGATTTTCATAAGTATGGTTTATTTTAGTTTATATTTAAAGCCATGGATTAATAAAAATCCATTTTAAATAAAAATTACTTTTGTGAAATATATGACTTTATTCATTTAATCTAAAATAAATGATGCTTGTTTTCTTCAAATTACGTAGTTTTAGGTTAATTAAAGGTTTTAGGTCTAAAAATGAATTTATATGAGCAATTAACCACTAAAATCATAAAATACAAACTGAGTAGAGACCAATCTTCGGATTGGACAAAAAAGGGTGCTTCCATGTAAATGGACTTCTCCTTTTGTACCTAAGCTCCCGAACCCTAAATGTTCTTGGTTATGACAGACTAGGCCTTAACTTAGTTTTCATCATTAAAGATTTTTTAATTCTCCTTTAAAAATTAAGTTGCGACTCTTTGTTGGTCAAAACAAGACGGTATAGGATGCATCCTTAGACTCAAAAAAGGCACAGTGCCCACACTCATGAAAATCGTGAGTAGCCTCTTGGAAATCAGCAGCTACGTTATGAAGTATCTCCACTATCTCTAGATAATCGGTTGCTAGATTGCCTCCTAAACTGACTCATGTCCCGCCAGCTTCCTCTTTCCAAGCAATCTGTTGAAGTATTTCCCAAGAATATGTTTGACGGAACCTCCTTTCAATCTAAGTCGTCTAGTGGATGGTAAAGTTGTTGGATGGTTGACACTTGTCCCATGCTTATTCAAAGTGATGCCTTTAATGTAGGACTCATTGGACACTTCAAGAACAATGGTGAAATTATTGAGGCCATAAAGATATTTGTTGAAAATTTATTGGTCAAAATGATATTTGTTGGTCAAAAGACATTACCACCTATCTGTTGAAATTTTTATTTTAATTATCTGTTCAAATATTTTTTTTATCTGTTCAATTTTTTGAACATATCTATTTGTTGAAATTCACTAAGCTTTTTTTTTTTTTTTTCTATCTGTTAAAATTCACAAAGCCTATTTTTTCTATCTGTTGAAATTCAACAAGCTTGTTTTTTTGTATATGTTCAACTTTTTATTTTGTCTATTCAAATTCCTATACATACACATAGATATATATATATATACAGAGAGAGAGGTTTTATATGCCAAAATCATTTTTTATCTATACAAATTAATTTCACAAACATATTTTGTCTCTCTATTTGTCTCTATCTCTGTCTGTATCTCTGTCTCTGTCTCTCTCTTTAGCCACAATTTCCTCCATAGCTTTCATAAACACTTCTTGATCTCTACTTTTCCTCTCAAAAGTGGCTCTAGCAATGACTCCATAGGTATAAGAGAAAATTCTCTTACTTAGATCGATTACCGACCTAGTGTTCGACAAAATGTCTCTTACAAAATTCATCACATATCTTTCCTATTTCCTAGAATGTTTTGATGCGCTTTGAGCTCAAAAGCTACATTATGCCACCATACATCCATACCTCATCGGAAACCTGAACAAAACCTCGTCTGTTGCAGCCAACTCCACTACTGACAAAATCGGGAGAATAGCAAGAGATTCAAAGAAGACCTAACCTTCATGTTGAAAATAGGAACAAGGGACTAAAGCAACGAGGTTGAGCTGAGACTTGGGG
This sequence comes from Camellia lanceoleosa, assembly GCA_025200525.1. Lineage (NCBI taxonomy): Eukaryota > Viridiplantae > Streptophyta > Magnoliopsida > Ericales > Theaceae > Camellia > Camellia lanceoleosa. The sequence continues at coordinate 112,220,775 of CM045765.1, read as the reverse complement.
GAATCGTGATGCAAGGGAACCTAAAGATCGGGATTTTGGCTAGAGAGAAGAGTTTGTACTTGGCAGAGCTCGATCTGGCACTAGAGAAAAAGCCAGAGTCGAAACTAGCATCTTGGAAGCGGTTAGAGTTACATAATCGAAGGTCGGAAGGTGTAGAGATCTGGTCTTTAGGGAGAGAGGTGAAAAAGCGAGAGTGAGATTGAGAGTGAAGAGAGTCAACCATTAAACAAGAGTAGAGAAAGAAGATTCGATGATGTGGAGTTAGATTGTAAAGATGTTGTGGTGGTGCTGGTGGTAGGCGGCGAAGGCACTGGGTGACATTAAAGGGATTGGCGGCGGATCTTTAAATTTGAATAGAAAGAAGATGAAGAGAGAGAGGATTGAAGTAGTTAGAGAAGGAGGAGAGACAAAGAATCAATTTCAACAAATAAAGAATTATTTGTGGTACTATCCTTATAAACTCAACAGTGTCTTTATGGACTGAATAATTTAGCACGTAAGGTTATAGACAAAAGAAATTCAAAATTGGACTAATAGGCTGAGCGCCCTGTAGAGATACGCCCACGTGATTATGCTCCTTTTATCAAATTAGCCTCATGATTGCACATATCCATCAAATTCCCAAATCTGCCACTTCATACATTTGTTAAACTAACAAGCTTTGAGTCACCAACTATCCACATGACAATCTCTTATTGGTTTGTCATTTTAGTACAAACACTAGTATAATATACATAATTTTTATAATTGAGTTGTGATTCTTACACCCAGTAACATGACCCCACTGACAATCCCCAGTGACGTGTCAGTGGGGGATTGGCTAAAAACAAAAAAAAAAAAGAAAAAAAAAAATTGTTTTTTTCATCCAATCAGGCGCCACCCCCAGTACCCCACTGGGGGTAGGAAGCTTTATTCTTTATAATTTTAAGTGTGCGACCGCACTTATATCCATCCTTGACCACCATATCAAAAGGAGTCTCCTTGTACAATCATCATCTTTTGTGACTGAAACAGAGCAACAACAGTAATTTAAATGGTTGAAACCTCAAAAAGAAATTGGTTAACACAACATGAACAGAAAGAAAGAAGGTTGGTTCAAACAAACACCATTGGATTTTAGTGTTTCTTCTGCTACTTGCTTACTTTAGTGTATGTGTTTCTGTTTCAAAAAACACAGAAAACTTATTTAGAAATTGTTTCCAAATACTATTTTTTTGAAATATTTTTAAAAACAACCCACTTTTTAGCAAACATTATAAAGTTATTTTTAAATTTTTGAAATCAAGTTTTGTACAACAATCAAAAAACAATTGGGTTTTTGAACTTTTCTTAATTTGTTTAAAATTAAAAAAAAAAAAAAAAGAAAATGAAAAAGAAAAAGGTTTCCTAAATTATGTATGTCTCATTGTCACAAATAGTTTGGAATCATGCACTGTGAATCTAAATTCCAGTTCCAAGAAAATGGGGACAAAAGAAAAGGTTTTTAATTGTTACTTCTTTTTCCTAATTTTTTCTGTTTCAAAGAAAGCCAATAATCTTATAGATTGATTAGAAATGCATCCCACCAGTTAGCCAGTGACAACAAATGTATATGCAGATGTCATTTCATTCACAAAGTTGCTTTTGTCTCACTATGTAAATTACTTGTTAGACATATATGCTCATGTTCCTTTGCCTAAAAACGATTCCTAAGTTGGTTGAGTATACTCGTATCCAATCTGTGCTATTTTTTATCAATAAAGTTCTTTTAATTTTTATTTTTTTTTTTTAAAAAAAAAAAAGTTGGTTGGTGTGTGATTTTCAGTGACCATCTCCCACCAAATTATAATCTAATATATGAATCTGTTTTGTACAACTTATTAAAGTTAAAAATTAATAATTGAAAAATCAAAATCAAAATCAAAAGTCTTTTCCCTAAATTTTATATAACTAGTTTTTTTTAACTTATCTAAATTATTTCTACATGATAAGTTATAAATAAAAATTATACTAGACAATCTCACACAAACTCAAAATAAATGTTTTAAAAATTTATAAACAGTACATAAAAGTTAGACCAAACAACCCCTATCCACCAATGGTTCAACTCTTTTTTTTTTTTTTTTTGAGAAATACTAGAAAACCCTCAATTTATCTCCAAATTCACTCCAAATAGCATGACAAGAAAACTGTTTCTTTGTTTGGTTCTAGTTTTTAGAAATCAGTTTTAAAGAAAATCTACTTTTTTATTTTCCATATTTTAATGTTTTTAATGAATTTTTTTAATATTTTAAGAAATTTCTTTAATTTTTAGACACACCTAACATAAATACACTTAAAAATCTTATATTTGTGAAAAAAAAATCTTTAAAAAATATACTAAATACCAAAAAATACAAAAAAATATATATATAAAAATTTAGTATATTTTTCGTATTTTTGTGTATATATTAATTTTTTAAAATATTTTTTGACAAATATTTTACTATTTAGATACATCTAAGTAATGTGCATCTAAAAAAGTAAAAAAATTACTTAAAATTTAAAAAATATTCACTAAAAACAAAAAAATATGAAAAAACAAAAAAACTCAAATCTTAAAAAACTGAATTCAAAAAACTGAAACCAAACACACTTTATTCAAAATTTATCAAAGAATAAAAAATTATTTGGAGAAATTTGGGGGGGGGGGGGGAAGCAAGGTTTAAATTTTATAACAAAATAAATTTTGAGTTTTTAATCTTATTCATGTAAATCTTAATTTTTTGATTAATCAAAAAAAATATTTTTTTTTTCGTACACTATATAATGATTAAAATATATTTTTTCGTTAGTTTTATTACTTAACAAAAATAGGAAATGATTTATCTTGAAAACAAATCAAAATATTAAGATTTAGATTGATAAAATTAAAAACTCAATTTATTATAAGAGAAATTACAAAAACAAAAAACAAAAAACAAAATCCAAAATTTGGCCCTTTTAACAAAATAGACCATGAGTTTGGGATTTTTTTCAATTTAAACCCTGATACTTTGATTTATTTTCAATGTAAACCATTCGCCTATTTTCATTAAGTAAAAATGGCTGAAAAAGAGTATTTTAATCATTAAACTTAATGTATGTATATTTAAAATATTTGCAATACCCTTTTTTGTTAAATTTAATGACTAAAATATCATTTTTCTTTAGGTGCTCGGGCGAACAGCCCAATTTAGTATTTTATTTGTCTAAAAGTCCATGCGCTAATTTATCATGTCCACAAGGACAAGACTGCGTGAAATGACTAAAATATCCATATATACATACTGTTTCCAAAGCAAACCGAAACCTAACCTCTTTCCTCTTTCTATTATTGCATCTCTTCTTTTCTCTCTCTCTCTCTCGCGTGTGCGCGCTCCTCCCATGGCAGTAAGAGCTATGTCGCTTTGTTGAGAGTAATGGCTTTATATATTTATAGTAAACAAATTGTTAAGAGAGAAGTGAAGGAGATTGATATTGTAAGAAGTTGAGGCCATCCAATTAGAGGCTGCTACGTATAACAGAGCCACTCTCAATCTCTTGTAGAAAATTTTTACCATCTATCTGTTGAAAATTTATTGGTCAAAATGACATTTGTTAATCAAAAGGACATTATCATCTATTTAGTGAAATTTTCATTTTAACTTATCTATTCAAATATCTTTTTTTGTCTATTCAATTTTTTGAACATATCTATCTATTGAAATTCACCAAGCCTATTTTTTTCTATCTATTGAAATTCACAAAGCCTATTTTTCTCTATTTGTTGAAATTCAAGAAGCTTATATTTTCTATCTGTTCAATTCTTTATTCTATCTATTCAAATTCTCATACATATATACGGATATATGTAGAGAGAAAGGTTTTATCTGTCAAAATATTCTTTTATCTATATAAATTAATTTCACAAATCCATTATCTCTCTCTCTCCCTTTGTCTCTCCTCCTCTTTGACTAGGTCTTCAAAACTTGCTTGTTTGAGAGATCACCATCATATATAAACCACCAACCTCATCATTTATATCTATTTACATATACACAAACCACCATCAACGAAGCTTTCCTCTCATTCCATTCATAGGTATAAGAGAAAATTATTTTGCTTAGGTTAATTGTCGACCTAATGTTCGACAAAATGTCTCTTACAAAATTCATCACCTCATCTTTCCTAATTCCCTGGAACGTTTTGACATGCTTTGAGCTCAAATGCTCCATTGTGTTACCATAGACCCATACATCGTCGAAAACCTAAACAAAACCTCATCTGCCCTAGCCAACTCCATCATAGACGAAATCAAGAGAACTAGTAAGAGATTCGATGAAGATCTAACTTTTATACTAAAGAGAAGAACAGAGACTTGAGCAACGAGGTCAAGCTAAGACCTGGGGAGATCGTAATACAAGGGGACCTGGAGATCAGGATTTTGGCCTAAGAAAAGAGCTTGTACTTAGCAAAGCTCGATCCAACGTTGGAAAAGAAGCTGGAGTCAGAACTAGCATCTTGGAGGTGGTCAAAGTTGTATAATCAGATGTCGGAAGGTGTGAAACTATGGTCTTCGGGGAGAGAGGTGAGAGAGTGAGATTGAGATTGAGGGTGAAGAGAGTCATGCATTAGAGGAGAGTGGAGAGAGAATATTTGATGATGTGGAGATCAATTGTGAAGATGTGGTAATGGTGGTGGTAGTGGTGGTAATGGACAGTGATGGGACCATCAGAGCGGTGGGTAACACTGAAGGGATTGACGACAGATCTATAGATTTAAACATAAAGAAAATGGAGAGGAGAGAGAAGATGAAGAGAGAAGAGATTGGAGTAGTTGGAGAGGGAGGAGAGAGAATGAATCAATTTCAACAGATAAAGAATTACGTATAGGACTATCTTTATAAACTTAACAATATCCTTATGTACTAAATAGTTTAGCGTATAGGGTTCTGAACAAAAAAAAATTCAAAATTAGACTTATAGGTTGAGCGTCCTATAGATATACCTACGTGATTATGCTCTCTTATTTTTAGAGATTAATTAAATTAGCCTCGTGATTACACCTACCCATCAAATCTCCAAATCTAAACTAACAAGTTTTGAGTCACCAACTAGCCCGTGACAATCTCTCATTGATTTGTCATTTTGGTACAAACACTAATACAACATAATATTCATAGTTTTTTTAACTTTTTAAGTGTTCAACCGCACTCCTAACCAATATAATATTCATAATTTTTACGACTTTTTAAGTGTGCGACCGCACTCCTGGGATCCATCCTCCACCACCATGTCGAAAGGAATCTCCTTGTACAATCATCATCTTTTGTGATTGAAACAGAGCAACAATAGTAATTTAAATAGTTGAAACCTCAAAAAAAAAAAAAAAAAAAAAAAAAAAATGAAGGTTGGTTCGAACAAACGCCATTTGATTTTGGTGTTTCTCCTGCTACTTGCTTAGTCTAATGTATGGGTGTGTTTGATTGGGGGATAAGGGGGGATTATTTACTGTGCGGATTATCCGCACAGTAAATCTAATCCGATGTTTGTTTTTTTTTTAAGTCCGCCGGACTCCATGTCCGGCCGGACTCCGTATCCCCCATATGGGGGACTATTGTGTCCTGGGGGGGTGGGACAGAAAGTGGGGGACTATCCACTGTTGGGATTAGATGCGAAAATGACTATTTTGACCCTCTACTATTTAATTATGTATTATATTTAATAAAATTTAAATGTTTCAATTTAAAAATAAAATAATTTTATTTCACTTTTTATTGATGTTTTATTTATTTAATTTTTTAAAATAATTTTTTATAGATATTTTATTGATATTTTATTTTAAAATTTTGTTTATAATTTATTTAATTTCATTATTTAAATTGTAATAGGTGTTTTATTTAAAATTTTAATTCAAAAAATAATATAAATTTTTTATACAGGTTATACAGTATTTTATTAAATCAAATTTAGTGGTTATTTATTTATTTAATTGTGTAAAAAAATAAATTTATTTAATTGTGTAAATAAACAAACACAGTAAAGTTTTGTATGTAAAAAAAAATAATGATTTGTTATACAGTAATGATTTAAAAAAAATTTATTGATATTTTATTTATTTATTTATTTAATTTAAAAAAAACAAATTTATTTAATTAAAAATAATTAAAATATTAAAGATATGTTTAATATTGCTATTATTTACTAAACAATTGAAAAAGGGCAAAATAGTCTTTTGTTCATTTATCCTATCCAGTCCGTCCAACCAAACGTTAGATTCACTGAAAATAGTCCTATTCCCAGGACTCAAGTCCGGGGGATTCACAGTCCCAGGACTCAAGTCCGATGGATTCTAATCCCTCCTTTTCCAGTCCGTTCAATCAAACACACCCTATGTGTTTCTGTTTCGAAAAACACAGAAAACTTATTTAGAAATTATTTTCAAATAGTATTTTTTGAAAATATTTTATAAAACAACCCACTTTTTAAAATTTGACCCTTTAAACAAAATAGACCATGAATTTTGAATTTGTTCAATTTAAATCCTAATATTTTGATTTGTTTTTAATATAAACTATTCGCCTATTTTCGTTAACTAAAAATGATTGAAAAAAAGTATTTTACTCATTAAATTCAATATATGTGTACATAAAATATCTACAATACCCTTTTTTGTTAATTTTATGGGTAAATTACAAACACCCCCTCGAGGTTTGGTGAAAATATAGATTCCCCCTTGAGGTTTGAGAAATTACATCCCACCCCCTGAGGTTTATATTTTCATAACAAATTACCTCTGAGGTTTTTATTTTCATACAGATTCTCCCCTAATTTCCCCTAATTTGTTATGAAAATTTGACCCTCAGGGGACAATTTGTAATTTCTCAAACTTCAAGGAGAATCTGTATTTTTACCAAATCTCGAGGGGGTGTTTGTAATTTGCCCTAATTTTAATGACTAAAATATCATTTTTCTTTTTCAATTTTACCTAATAAAAATATGCTAATACTTTACATTGAAAGCAAATTAAAAGATTAAGGTTTAAATTAAAAAAAAATTAAAAATTCAAGATGTAATTACAATGATCAAACCTTGAGATTTTTTTATTTTATTTTATTGGGTAAATTACAAATACACTCCCTTGAGATTTTCTTAATATACAAATTGCCCCTTGTGGTTTGAAAAATTATAAATACCCTTTATCAAAAATTTTATTTAACAGAATTAACTAAAAAAATAAAAGTTTTAACTGTCCTTATATACAATAATAAAATTACCTGAATTATTAATTAAAATAAAATTTTGATATTATTAAAAACTATTAATTGATTTTATGATTTATTAATAAAATGGGTCAATTGGTATGAAATTCAAAACGTCAAGAAACATGATGTAATTTTCAGAACACTTTGTATGTTAAATAAATCACAGAAAATATATTTGTAATTTATCTTATTTTATTGCAAGGCTTAAACTAGCCTTCATTTCGAAAGTGTGTTGGTTTTTTAGCTTTTTTAGTTATTTTAGCCTGAGATTAAAATGCTTAGTTTGGTAAGAATTTTTGATTTTTTTGTTAAAGAAAGAATGTAATAATTATGAATTGAATGTGATATTTTGTCTTATTAAATTAAAAAACTTATTTTATTTTTTATGACTAAAATAGCCACACAAAAAAAAAAAAAAAAAAAGCCCAAGCTTAGATTTCCCAAACGAAGGCAGAATTTTTTCATTTGGGAACCTCGTTTTGAGGCTAATATAGCCTGTTTGGGAAAAATAGCCTAAAAGCCTCCAAGTCAAAAGGATTTCAAAAAAAAATACAAATTGGCATCCTTTGGCAGGGTAGGTCATCACAATGGATGATAGAATTACAATTTTGCCCCTATTGATTTACTTTGAAAAATGTGAAGATAGGGATAAAATTGTCATTTTAATTACAAATATCATTTTAATACATTTTCCAATACAACAACTTAACTAAAAATTCATCTTATCTTCCCAAACACAAAACTAAAATAGTCTACTAAAATAGTCAAAAAGTCAAATAGCCTACTAAAATAGCCACTTCCCAAACGAGGCCAAAGAGATAGTGGGCAAGTGATAATGCATATACCTTCCACACGGAAGAGTAGGGCTCAAATCTTGGGAGACATAAATAACTTTGAATTATTGTGTCTTACTCTAATTAAGACTCTTGTTTAAGGCTCATCAATATTGGTATTATAAAAATATTAATTTATTTTTTCTTATAATTTCTTTATTTTTGAGAAGGTTAAAAATGAGTGTTATAACAAGAATGAGTTTTTTTTCGTTTATCTTCATTTATTCTTATTTCTTTCCACTTAAATTATCTACATGTTTTTTTTTTTTTTCTTCAAATCATTCAATCCAAACATAGCTAGTAGCCATGTTAAAAATATACATATATATATATAGTTTTTTTTATTTTTTTTGGTCATAATTTTCCTAAATTATTTTAGAAGAGGGCCACAAAAAATCATCTCATGTCTGTCCACTACTAATAAATTCGGATACAGATAGCCTACCATAATTAACACTCGACAGTACTACATAAATTTATATATGTATATACACGAAATTCATCTCTCAGCTTAACTCTCTCTCCCCTTCGTCTTCGTCTCTCCTTCTACAAACTGTTGGCAACGTGTTTCCAACAGTCTGCTCACCAACCCCCCCTTCTCTCTCTCCCTCTCTCTCACCAGTCTTTGTTCCAATCCTTCTCTTTCCTAAAATTTCAAACCCCCACCTCATACAATTTTGTGGGTTCCACTCAAGCACTCTCGCTCCATTACCATACTCGACCTCTCTTCTTGACAATGTCGTGCTCTGTGTCTCCAAACCTTAGCTACAAAAATCATAGCTCTAAGTCTAACTCTCCGGAGTCCGGCTTTGTCTAGCTCTCTCTCTGTCTCTCTCTACATTGGGTACTTTTCAGATTGGTCCAAAACCATGGCTTTGAAGGCTGTACCAATCTGGGTTTGTGCCAATCACTCTTGTACTCATCTGGGTTTTACAGATTTGGGGTCTAGGCGTTCTGGGTCTGGTTCGAATTTGAGGTTCGATTGCGACAAGTTTCGGAAATGGGAGTGGTGTCTGGCTTCGCCTCAGAGGGCAACAAGGCTTGTTGAAGATCAGAAGAAGCCACTGGCACCTGGATTGAGTTCACCTGGTGGGAATGAGCAGACTCAGGTCACTGAATCTAGGGGGTTTCTTAAAGATTTGAACTCTCTTCCAAGTGAGTTAATATAATCAGTGTTCTTGAAACACTATTCCCATTTTCGTATATGTTGTTTGTTATTGTAATTTGTGAATTATAAGGTTGATTTTTGTAATTGCCATTTAGGTGATCAAAAAGAGATGATTTTTTTACTGATGAGTGACAAATTGAGCCTGAAACATCAAATCCCAAATCATTATCAGATATACTGGGCAATATAGACAATGGATATTTAATGCATTTACTAGCTTGTGCTACATTGGTTCATTCTATGTGATATAATGAGTAATGATCAAGTTATCCTTTAAGATTCCAGTTGGGTTTTCCATTAATATTCCATAAGGTGGCTGTGAGTGTTGCTTTAGGGTTTTGGGAAAAAAAAAAAAAAAAATCTACTTTATTAATGCATCCAACAATCATGACATGCATATGGGACATTCTAGATTTAGAAAGTATAATTTTTTCATTTTCTGCATTTATACAAATTAGGTGATATGTCTGCATTATAAATTGATAATGTTATGTTGTCAAGAGCAATGAGTTGTTGTGAGATGCTTTCAAAATTTAAATATGAAGTTTGTCACTAAAAGATACTATGAAGCGTGGATACTTCTGAAAATGAGTCATATCCATATCGTACTAGTATCAGATACTCACTGAGACGTATCAAATACTTCATAAACATATCTGATACTTGAGGTTAATTTTGAGAAGTAATGAATACTTTTTGAACACTCATGTATTCTAAAATATTATGAAATTGACATTTAATAATTTTTGTATAATATTAGAGTATAATTGTTAGAAAAAATACAAAAAATAGTATTTTAATAATTTTTCATTTCTTACTGAAGAAGAAAATAGTGAGATTAAAGGAGTACTCTACTTCATCAGATGTTATCAAATTAACGTATCCACGAAAAAGAAAGTAATCATACTATTAGCTCTTAAATCTATCAAATTTATATATAATATCAGATGAGCAACATTACATCCACTGAATTTTGGCTTGTCCGAATCATCCGAATTTGTGCATGCCGGTCGTTCGGGTGGTCGACCTGCCGGTCGTCCAGCCGATCATCCAGCAACAAGGGTGACTACCGCAGTTGACAAAGATTGCACGGGTTGTCTGGGCGGCTGACCGGCATGCACAAATTAGGGTGATTCGGGCAAACTCAAATTCAGTGGGCGAATCATTTTTCTAATATCAGATTTGAGGTCATGTATAATATAATACTAAAAATTATTAAAAAAAAATTCAACATATCTTGGTTGCACCTGTATCCTATTTCTTAAGGTTTTGCCATACCTATATCCGTATCCATGCTTCATAGACAAGATATTATAATCAATCGCCATCTATATGAGTTGAAGTTACTCATCTACTTTGTTTTTTTTGTTTTTATTTATTTATGTTATACTGTATCATCATCTCCTGACCTCGTTACCATGCATCGTTCATAATATTGTGACTAATATTGGGATGAAGTTTTAAACATGATCACTGCAAAATGTATCCCCTATTTGTTTTAGTCACTATTTTTACTAGTTATCCTATATCCTGCCTTTATGTTTATGTATAATTTCAGAGTTTTAACATAAATTCATAAAATTCAGGACCCTTGTCTGCCGCTGATCTTTCTCCGTCTCCTGGTGATGGTTCGAAGGTGCGGATTGCTTATCAGGTATGGAATTTATACTTTATGCTTCTACCAAATGTTTCCAGCCTCTAATTGTTTTTCTATTGGTTTGGTTACTGCATGTAGGGCATACCAGGTGCATATAGTGAGGCTGCTGCGCTTAAAGCATACCCGAAGTGTGAGACTGTCCCTTGCGACCAGTTTGAGGCTGCATTCAAGGTTCAATTAATTGTTAAGTGATTTGAATTTTTTAACTAGTTTACTCTTTTTTCTTACCTTTATAGTAATAATTCTAATTTTGCAGGCGGTTGAATTGTGGTTGGTGGACAAAGCTATACTACCCATAGAGAATTCTGTAGCTGGAAGCATCCAACGTAATTATGACTTACTTCTTTGTCATAGACTCCACATAGTAGGGGAGGTGCAATTGGTTGTTAATCACTGCCTTTTGGGGTTGAGTGGAGTTAGAAAGGAGGAGCTAAAGTGTGTTTTGAGCCACCCTCAGGTTTTATCATTTTTTCTCTTACATATGCACATAGATATTTATGAGTTGGTTTTATTGTTATTTTCCATGTGATTTGTTCCATATGGAAGTGGGTGCTCATCAATATCTTGCCGCAATGTTAGCCATTCAATTTGTTACTATAAATCCCAATCATGCTGCTTAACTTAACTACTTTCTCTAGCATCATATTGTAAGAAAAGGAAAGTAGTGTATATGGGACATTAATAGAAGCTATAAATGATTACAAGCTTTATATAGCAGTAAAGGATTGGCAGAAAAGAGGAAGAAATTAGTAGTTGATTGAAAATATTTTGATGGATTAAGAAGCATAGACACTTCTACGAAGTTGTCATGTCTGTATGGTGAACATGTTGGACACTTTCAAATATGTCCTATTATTTTTTCTTATTTTTAGAACCAAAACAAGCTTTGCATACTCAGTGCAGGGGACACTTCTATCTACCATTTAAACACACACAAAACACATATGCTTCTTGTTGTAAGTTTGTATAAACTAACTTCGGGGCTAATGATTAAAATCAAAACAATGTGAGATACTTATTAATCCCTCCATTAGGCTTTCCTAGAACCTAGAACTTTTAATTTGTTTGGAAATGGAACTTTAAAAATAGATATTAGAATTTAGAACCATTCATACACCAATTTTCCAATAAATGAATTGTAAAAAATTAATAATTTTCCTACTATTTTCTATAATAAGTTATTAAAATATTTATAACATAGTGCTAAGAAATTATTATTTTCTTTTATATAGGGTGTCGTTGTGTTCATGTCTGTATCTTGGTGTTTGGAAATTATAGTATTGGTGTGTCCATATCACGTCGTATTTGTACCCAATGTTCGTAAATGTGTTTTTTAATTGATAGATCATTTTAGTTATCTGACCTTTGAAATGTCTCGATGCACAAACCATTTAGACTATGGTCATTTTGCAGATTCCATCGTTTCTCTTTGTTCCCATTATGAACATTCAGTTCCTCATCCTATCATAAAAAGCAAAACATAATTCTATTGTTGCTTGCAGGCATTAGCTCAATGTGAGATGGCACTAAACAAGTTAGGTGTCGTAAAAGTTAATGCTGATGATACAGCTGGTGCTGCGCAGGTAATGTGTGTTGCGTTTTTTGTAGCCAATAACCATTATGCACATTCTTCTAAATATGTGATGTTTGGGATAGATTGTAGCCTCTGATGGCCTCAGAGATACTGGAGCAATTGCAAGTGCTCGAGCTGCAGAAATTTATGGCCTTGACATTCTTGCAGAAAGAATCCAGGTAAGGTTGTTGACTCATCCTGGTACCGTGACTTGCTGAATCCCTGTTTTTACTGAAGTTCTTTGCTTGATGGATTACATGCTAGTTAATGGTAACTTTCCATTTCATGTGTCATTCTCTCTCCATCTTTTACATGTAGTGATAATTACAACTTTGTTGTGGTGGCATAAGCATGTATTTTATGGGTTTCCAGTCTACACACTTCCACGAATTTTCCAGTTTTGAAAATGGAAGTGACAGAAGAAATGAAAAGCTTGTCCTATATACTTTGATTTTGAAACAGATGAAAGGGAAAGGACAATGGACATGAAGTTTTTGTTGTTTTAACTGTTTTCGACCATATTTAAAATGATAGACAGATGAATACTTTTGAGCATTTACGTACTCTTTTACCCAAAAAGAATACATAAATAAACAATGTTTGGAAACACTCAACATTACATTTCTATTTTCTTAATTTATTTTTATTTTTTATTTTCTAGATATAAATCATTTTTGAAAAGGGCGATGGGAACCTGGCAAGGAAATTAAAAAACACTTAAGTACTCTTGATCTTATTACATGAAGAGGCTAGCCAGATTTGGTATTTGACTAGATGTGGAACCTTCCTGTAATAGGTCCTCGTACATTTTGCTTGTAGTTGTTGCAAGTGGACTTTGCTCAACTAGATGTGTACTTGTATAGAACTATGTAAACTGTCATTTGAGAATTGTCAATGCCAAGCATCACCAAAAGTAACACAAGCTCATTGGTGGACTGGTATTGAAACCCTTCAGGGTAAATCTGGTAATAGCAAAAATCAGGCGTTGGAATGTAATAAAAAGTAATATACAAAACCAAGTGAAACCATTGGGTACTTGCACAATATATTCTTGTTATTTAAGTACACAACCATTGGTTACAAAAAGAAAAATGTATTGACACCCTATCCTAGTTAGGCATCTATTTGAGTCCCATCTCATGTCTAAGATGTCCTTTCTATTGTCTCATTATTTTTACAAAAAAAATAGAACTCATCACTATTATTATTTGATTTGTTTGATTTCCAATTCAATGGGCAGGATGATTGTGATAATATTACCCGTTTTTTGATTCTTGCAAGAGAACCTATAATCCCAGGAACAATCAAGCCGCATAAGGTATGATTATTTTTGTTAAACAGAGAGGACAAATGTGTTTTCTTTTAAGCTGATCAGAATTTATATGGTTGTTTTATTTACAGACAAGCATTGTCTTCTCTCTAGAAGAAGGGCCTGGTGTATTATTCAAAGCCTTGGCAGTGTTTGCTTTGAGGGAAATTAATTTGTCAAAGGTAAATTAAAGCTGTAAGTTTGTTCCATTACTATTTTACATGTAAAACGGTTTTGGTCATTGCATTGTCTTTTAAATGCGAGTCCAGATTGAGAGCCGACCACAGAGAAAGCGTCCATTAAGGGTTGTTGATGACTCCAACAGAGGCAGTGCCAAGTGAGTGGTATTCTCCTTTGAAACAGATTTGCAAATTTTGTATGAAGTATGGGATGCAATGTGATGGATTTGTCTTTTAAGTACAATTTATGGAATGCTTAGACCACAAAGAATTGAATAAACGACTTACTAATTTAAAATAAATGGAAAAATGAAAAACCCAGTCATACTTTAAAATAATTGAACTTTGGATTCTCAATTGGACCACGAACAACTCACAATTCACCAGTGTATCTCTCATGTTTTGATATCCACATACTCTACTCCCCGTATCACTGAACCCTTATCAAAATATTCATTCTCAAACACTACTATATTTTGAACTAGATATGAGAGCAGCAAAGGCTACTCTCTCAGCCATTTTTTAAATGATTGATTTTCATTTTGGAATTTAACAAACCAGTAATTCAATCTGAAGTCCCAAGAGAACCAAAGAATACCACATGTTTTTTAGGACAACACCCCGTAAGCCCTTATATGCTATAAGCAGCGAAAATGGATCAATTACTTTACAGCATAAAAGACACAAAACCACACTAATTCAAGAGTACTCTAGTGTTTTTTGGTCTCCCTAAAAAGATTTGTCATTTTTGTTTCATGGTAAAATATTTGATGTTTTGATAAGAAAATCATATATGAATCTTGTGGAGACAAGTCAACTCTCTTGGAAATATATGTATATATACAAAATAAAAGGCATGGTATTGATACTTTGATTTTCTTTTCTTTCCCTCACTTCTTTTGGCAAATAAATGGAGGGTTGTGCAATCATTCTTGTGCTGTTTGGGAAGAAGATAAGTTTGACCACACAAAGAGACTTCCCAAAATTTTTATATGTAATGATCCGATTAATCTTGCTCCTATCATTTTAAATTGAAAAAAAGCCCACTAAATTCGGATTTGCCAGTGTCGCATAATTCTGGATGGAAATTTCATATATAAGTTCTCTATTTAGGCTTCTCGAATTACTTCCGTAGCATTCATATGTAGAAAATCTACAGTGAGATTCGTACAAGTGACTAGTTTCCAATGGCAGGTATTTTGACTACCTATTTTACGTCGACTTTGAAGCTTCTATGGCAGAGCCCCGTGCTCAATATGCTCTGGGACATCTGCAGGTGAGTACTATCTTGTTTACGACATGCAAGAAAATACAATGTCAATTTTTTTTGTTTTTTGAAATTCCTCCTGTCCTACCTGGGCAGTTTCTGTTCTACATCTTTCCCTAAAATTATTTGCTCATATTTTAAAGGGCATCTTGTCTGACTTTTATTTGCTCATTTTTCTTCTGCACTTGGAGGTTTTATGTGCAAACTGTTACCCTTTTTTTCATATGAATCTGACGTGTTTGAGACAAAAATAAAGCATGTAAGAACTCGTATTTTTTGCTAGGAGCATATTTGTAATCGGTATTGTTCTGTGCAGGAATTTGCAAGATTCCTTCGAGTCCTTGGTTGCTACCCAATGGATACAGCTCTATAGAAAACCAGCTTCATTCTTCAAGTCAGTCATCAGAGCATTAATTGGTTGGTCATTTCAACCTTTTACTCTGTACATACATTTGATGCGGTTAGCACCTTCAGGTATCGGAAGAGATTTTCCCAGCAGCTAGTGAAATAGCCTCTCAAATATCAAGAATTTCCACATCTTTTCAATTAATTCTTAACCCCCCAACAATATTCTTTCCACCTTTAATGAACAGGTTTTGTAACTTGAGCATGTCAAGAGCATTGGTGACAAACCTGCGCCAACATTGTATACTTGTTTCTTACATAATTCTATTATAATCAACAAATGCAACGTAATTATTATCATTCAAATTCAATCTTGTCCCCAATTTCTCAACAGCTTGATCAAATTTCTACCAGATCATGTCGGGTGTGCATTAGATCCCAACTTGACAAATCAGGGAAGGAACCTCAGAAACAGCTCATCCTGTCAGTTGCTCACAAGCAAAGTACAAACAAACTCTGCATAGCACCAGAACCTGTACACCACATACCGATAGAACATCTACAATCACAAAAAACTTCACAATGAATAAAGGTTGATTTTATTATATAGTAACCATACAAGTGCATCTCCTAGTGGAGCCACATACAAGTGCATCTCCCAGTGGAGCCACAAGCGTTGACCCTGCATCAACCTCATAAATCACAACCATAACTCAACAAACGAACTCTGCATAGCACCAGAACCTGTACACAACATATCGATAGAACATCTACAATCACAAAAGACTTAACACTGAACAAAGGTAGATTTTATTAAATAGTAACCATGCAAGTGCATCTCCTAGTGGAGCCACAAGCTTTGACCCAGCGTCTGCCTCATAAATTATAACCATAACTCAAACCATATCCATGTTGATATATACTAGTATGGGAAGAGAAAGTACCCAACACAGTTGACCACAGCATCAAAACAAGGCATAAAAACTTAAATTCATATCATTGGTACTGGTAAGGTTTTTTTATTTTTCCATTACACAATTACTTCTCCATTACACAATTACTTCTCCAGTTCCTTCAGAAAATCTTCATTGTCAACCAGAACCTACAAACACGGAAAGAACTATCATGAGCTTCTGCGAGTCAATCGTAGCACTACACAGAAACACACAAGGCATGTTCACACACACACACACACACACACAATAGTGTAGCAACTTATTATGCAAATTACCTATCTAATCATCCAAATCAGCCAATGACCTGTTCATTTATTGATTGCAGGTAAAGAATAAATTTGTAATTTAGAGAACTTGGGAGTGTTATACTCCGTAGGGCAATTATAAAAAAGTACATAATATTAGTGGTGCCACTTGACATCTAAAAGGATTGGATTCATATTGGTTTTAGGGATTCCTCTACAGTTTTGTTGCATGAAGTACAAAGAAGACGACAAAGGGGGAAGAACATATAGACAAGAAAGGTGAGCATCCAAATCAAATGGAACAAAAAATAGCACCAGCATAATGGTAGACAACAAGAAAGAGAATTAAATCAAATTTGGATGAAATATCATCAAGAAGACATCTCTGGTAACATCAACAGATATCAATATAA
Organism: Camellia lanceoleosa; assembly: GCA_025200525.1. NCBI lineage: Eukaryota > Viridiplantae > Streptophyta > Magnoliopsida > Ericales > Theaceae > Camellia > Camellia lanceoleosa. The sequence continues at coordinate 112,203,587 of CM045765.1, read as the reverse complement.
TGTTCCATTACCGCACAAGTTAGGATATTAACAGATTATACATGTTGACATGCCTAAACTCATTTCATTATCATCTTTGCATTTATTCTTCCTCCTAACAAACAGAGCTTCAAATAACATGTATAAATGATGGGTGTTTGTGCATCAAGTAGAACAGTACTATTTTTCCTTCTTCATTTAAGGAAAAAAGTATTGCTCTGATAGGGTTCATATAGAAACCAAAACTACAAAATAAATTCATGATTATTACATAACTTAGGGAATTATTCATACTAACGAAGACTTACTGTCTTCCAGCCATCTGGATCTAGAAAGGCGGTGATCTTGGTGTTGAGTCCAGGAATTGGTCCTGGTTGTCGAGTTATCTTTCCTCCAAGCTCTTGGGTAACCAGGTTAACAACCTCAGCACTTTTGTATACATCATCCGTACTTATGGCAACCTAGAATGAATATCAAGTCCATTGATAACATAAAGAGGAAGAGAACAAGGAAAAGGAGAAGATACAAAACTAGGGGAAATTTTTTTTTTTTTTTTTGAAATTAAAGTAACTAAAGTTTCTAAAGATGTATTAAACAAACCTGTCCGTATGCATTTCCTTTGGTATATTCAGTCACACCATAGTTATATGTCAGCTCCAGAACAATTGTTTCATATTCATCAGCATATCCCATCATGGCTATGGTGTACTGTACAGGATAAGCAGAACTAAACATTTAGTGATAATCAATATGTCATCTACATCTCAATGGAAAAACTAAAATAGCACAATGTACACCTTCTGTTCTGGTCTGTCAGTCTTCTTCAGTAGTTTCATCCCCAACGCCTGATATAAATAAAACCCATAAAATGATACATGAGTTATGTATTAGTGCTAAAATCATATTATAGTTACATTTTTCAATCCCTTGGACAAAACCTATTTGATTTGTAATTGTCTATTTGAGTTGTAATTATTTTTGTAAATCTAGTTAAGAAATTGAGTTAAGGAACAATCACACAAAGCAAGAAGAAAAGTTAATGATGTGAAAGTGAATGATCTCAAGAATGTTGGTTGAAATAAATTGACCATGTGCAAGCAAAGTAAAATCACGAATTAAAAGTGTTGGTCTTGTTCTCTTGCATTGATTTCCATATTCTGAAAAGATTTGGCTTCTTGCCAGAGTTTTGTTTGACCGAACATTTGCAGAACTGGACAGCACACTCAAGCAAGCATTAATGCATTCAAGCAGGGATTCTAACAGCCTGTTTTCATCTCTGGACAAAGCAAGCTCAAGCAGGAATTTGATGGGTCGAGCAGGAAGCACCGACTTGACTTCTTACAAGGCGGTTTGAAGTCAGAATTTAATTGGGATTGGTTCTCAAAGTCACCCTGAGGTACCTCAATTATAAATATGACCCTAAATAGTGTACCAAAATATGATTTGGGGTAATTTACACTACATTGCTAAGTAGCACGGACACGGATACGAGACACGACACGGACACGACACAGACACGCGGACACGCAATTTTTCAAAAAATGGGGGACACGATACGCTTGGGACACGTTTAATATATATAATTTTATTTATATATTATATGTAAAATTAAAAAATAAATATATTATTTGTATTTATTTATATTATTTAAGACCAAAAAACAGGTTAGGGGTTATATTATTTATTTATTTATATTTATTTATATTGCATTGTTTGCAATCAGAATATAAAAAATAATTAAAAAAAGAAAAAATAAAATAAAATAAAATCAGAATTAAAGAAAAATAAAAGAAAAGAAAAAATTAAATTAAAATAAGAATAAAAGAAAAAAAAAGAAAAAAAGAAACAGAATAAAAGAAAAAAAAAGAAACCGAATAAAAGAAAAAAAGAAAAAATAAATAAAAGAAAAAAAGAAAAAAAAATCGAATCAGAATGAAAGGAAAAAAGAAAAAAATGAAATCGAAGGGGCAAAATCGATCGAAGAAGATCGAGGAAAGAGGGCTGAGAGAGAGAGAGAGAGAGAGAGAGAGAGAGCGCGATCGAAGAAGATCGAAGAAAGTCGTACCTTAGCGAAGAAGAAGATCGACTGAAGATGGCAGATCGCAGATCGAAGAAGAAGAAGCTCGACTGAAGATCGCAGACCGACGACAGATTAGGGCAAATTTTGACTGAAGCTCGACTGAAGATCGCAAGTCCTCTCTTTCTCACCCTTTCTCTTCTGTTTCTCTTCCATTCGAAGTAGATTCAAAGTATGATTAGGGCAAATTTTGATCTGTCTTTGCTTATTTTCAAATCGACCCCAAAAAAATTTGGTGAATTGTGAAATTGCCCCCGCGCGTGTCCCAAACGTGTCTATAACGTGTCCTAAGCGTGTCCGGATGTAAAAAAATTTTAAAAAAAATGGGACACTCTCTGCTGAGTGTCGGACACGTGTCAACCGCGTGTCCGACGCGTGTCCGTGTCCGACGCGTGTCTGACACTGGTACGGAGCCCTCGGAGAGGTGTTTGTGCTTCATAGCTACATTGTGTTGAAGATCATTCAAACTCCAAGTGTTCGATAACACATTCATATTTTGGTGGGTGCTTTGGCGGATTCCAAAGTTGGTTTGATAGATCGTGTTCAATTTGTGGTGGATTCCTGAGGTATTGTGGATTCAATACTCAACCATGCTCCACAAGATTTGAACCACCTCCTCCCGCCTCCCTCTTCTGCCAACCCATTTGGCCATCATTGACCACCCCAAAACTAGAGGTACCCAATCGGCCACACCACTGCACCCCCCTCTGTTTTCATAGACCCATGGACACTGAAGCCCCCTTTTCCCACCATCCTTTCAAGCTTTCTGCAAAAGATGTGGCATAGTTGTGGGGAAGGTTTATATTATCATTTTACACTAAAGCTAGATTTTACTGAAGGGTTAAAAAATAATTTTCTCACTTCTATTACTTTTGTTTAGGCTACCACTGTTGAGGGGAGGTTGGTGTATTGTTCTCAAACTAGTGAAGCTAACTGTATTTTTTGCTAAACCTCAGGAAAGGTCATTTTAATTTACCCAAATAAACATGTAGCTTTCCAAAAAATCATGCTTGTCATTATTACCACACTCAACCAGTCTAGAAAAATGCAACCCAACCATCCAAAAGTACAACCAATTTATAACAAATGTCTCGTTATAAAAGAAAGAACATTAAAATGCTCTAGAGAGTTCAATAATTCTACATATAAGTTTTCTTTTGGTAGGTATCTGCATAGGGTATTTTTTTTGATTAACATATATAGTTTTGTTTGTGTATATCTATCAACAAGTTATAGTTGAGGACAAAAACTCCTATCAAAAGCACATGCAACTACTTTCTCAACTGATCATATGAATTTTCCAAGGATCTTTGTGCATGTCAAGTGCATACAGGAAAATAAATGATATTCAGGTTAGAACATAAGCATGCACCAGACTGCTAAGGATTAGCAATTTAACTACATACCGTGGTAGATCCAGGTTACAATTGACAACTAAGAACAAATTCCTCAGGGTAGAAATAATGACAGTAGTTGCTAATAAAAGGTTCAAGGAACTACCAAATGGCTTTTTATTGATTAACATACATGCATGGTTTATTAAAGTTCCAAAAATTTCCAGACAAAAGCACATGCTTCTCTATAACAATTAATCACAAAATTCAGTGGTACATCTCTGCCCGTGTCCAATGTGTACAGGATAATAAATCACATTTTTTAGTTTACTCTAGCCAATAGGGACGCACCAAAATCTGAATAACTAAATTTGCAGGATTATCATTTTCCTAGTCTAGAAAAAGATGATTTGTAGCATCTAACTACAAATGAAGCTCATATGCATACAAATCACTGAAATAATGAGAGAGAGAGAGAGAGAGAGAGAGAGAGAGAGAGAGAGAGAGAGAGAGCATCTAACTACTAATGAAGCTGATGTGCATACTAACAACTGCAATTTTTTTTTAAAAAATTTTTGAGAGAGTACCCAAAAGCATCCACAGGAAAAAAATAAATCAATAAACAAATAAAAATCAGAGGAAAATCAACTGAGAGCAAGTTTTTCTAACATAAATAGCATGCATGTGTTTACAAACAATAAATTACATCTTTAATTGAAAGGTCAACTTGAAAAGAAGATTTACCAGACACGTGAAATTCACACAGAAGATCAACCAATAGAACAATACCTTTTCGTAGAATTTGATAGAGCGATCAAGATCACCCACACGAAGCATTACTTGACAAAGTGGTTCAGGAGTAGGACCCCTTTGGATTAGCTCAAAAAGGTAGCCGTCAGGATCTTTCGCAAAAGCAATGACAGTCTTTCCACCCTTAACTGGACCAGGCTCCCGTGTGATAATCCCACCCTTGGCCTTTATGTCTTCAACCAATTTGTAAACCTGAACATGAGATGAGGAAACCATATCACCACATTCAAATAATGTGCCAAAATATTTAACAGTATTATGGTTACTTACATCTGGGGTTGCAATAGCAAAATGCCCAAAGCCTGTTCCAATGTCATATTTATCCACTCCATAGTCTGCCAATCACTTTCGGAGTAAGTTTATAAAAATCAGTAGGAAAAAATAAATAAATAAAGTAAAAAAGACAAAGAAGAGAAAAAGAACAATAAAATAAAGTTTGCAACCCAAAAATATGAAAAAGGTGTTTTGCTATGGAAATGCCGTCTCCTTGGCTAGAAAAGGCACCACTTGACTTTCATTATGTACGACAAACATTTTGTGGCAAACTACTCCTTGGCTGGAGGAGGTGCCACTTGACTTACTAGATGTATTTTGTAACTAACTCGAATAAAAAATTATCTCACATATGAATCTCTTGGAAGACATTGATAAAGATAAGCAGCAGTATTGTGTTTTGGATGGGTAAAGTGATTTAGCAATGACAAGCACTCCAAGAAGCTTGTCAACTGGTCTAATTTACCAACGCTGACTACTCCTAGCAAAAAGTAGGCACACAATGACAAAGGTAAGCAGTAGTACTGCATTTGGGACAATTAAAACGATTCTCAATTAATAATTGCTTGAAGAAACCCATCAACTGGTCTGATTTACCAACACAGACTATGGACAAAACAAAATAAGCAATGATTAATAGTAAGTAATATTTTCTTATATGTTCAAACTTCTGTTATAACTCCATTGCAAAAACATAAAATTATAAATTAATTGTGTTCAAATGTTTGATAGTCTTGGCATACTGTATGTTAATTCCACCACAAAATTAGATTCTTCTGGCCCAAATCCAAGAAAGGCATTTGAGTATTTCTCCTCCGGAATGTCTCTCTTCCTCAAAAGTTTCATTCCAAAACATTCTGTGTAAAACCTGAGAACACATCAAATTGAAAATGAGAAATTTCACAGAATCCAAAATTGATTCAAAAATAAAATCAAGGACAAAGTTTATATATTTATATAAAAATGTGTCATCAACCTCGATGTACATGTAAAAGGTTTATAAAAATGTCGGAAAAGTGCATAGCAATATACTAAAGTGTTTAGAAATATGTGAAAGGTGCATTGAAATTCAAACTATTTTGGCATTATCTCCACCTTAATGACAGCCCAGGACTGTTGTTAGTATGACCCTATATATACATATAAATTTGAATTGATAAAGCTAAAATTACTATAGGCATACTTGATGGTGCGATCAAGGTCACCGACGCGATACACAACATGTAAGAACCGACGCTTATCTTTCTTTGGCCATTCCAACAACTCATTACTGGGAACAGCAGGTGCAGCCTCAGCCATATCCACTAAGGCCTAGTTTGGGAAGATTGAAAAAAGACAAAAAGTCAAAAAGTCACTATCCTATTTAAGTCACATCATCTTATTTAAGTCACATCACCTCTCTAACACATCACTTCAAACCCAACCCATACCCAACCCATATTTTATAAAAAGTCAAAAAGTGCACTTATTTAGTCTTTCCAAACTAGGCCTAAATGTGATTCTCTGCTTCCAATAACAAATTGATGTCAGAAACAAGATATACTATCTAAACAATTTGAGATTGGGATCTGGGAGTTCAAATCATTCTAATTCCCATAACAGTTGAAGGCAACAATCTGTTGCTCAGAAAAAAAAAAAAAAAAAAAAAAAACCACTATAGTAAATTGAAAAGACAAGCTTTGTTAATAATGAATGAATTAATACAAGAGACCTTTGCAAGTTTTATATATATAAGATACCAACACCATAACATACTTAACTAAAAAAAAAAAAAAACCCTAAACCAAAGCATGAAAACTAAAACTACCATGGACCGAGACGAGAGACTGACCCTTCAAAGCAATTATATATACAACATGATCCCAAGTCTGAATTTTTTTACACACTTTGAGAGTGTGAACAAAACACACTTCCAGATTGGTCCAAGAGCTTTGATACAATTACAAACTAAACCACCAACTATTTTACCAACCACTCACATGTGGGTTCCATGAGTAGTTGGTAGAATAATTAATAATTTCGTTTGTATCTCTATCTTTTTTGTTGGTCCAAAACAGTGGGATCCACAATTTTAGGTGGGATCAATACACTTTTTGAGTGAACAGTCCATTATTTTGTACCAAAAAAATATTGTGTTTTGTTCACACAATCTCTTGGATTGTGAATAAATTCATTTTCATACCATCTACAACAAAAACATGAAAACTTTAACTATGATTTGGAAACCTCATATTTGGATTCATTTTTCTAAGTTAGATTCATGTGAATATTTGGCTTCCTATTCTATTATAACATGCAAAAGTGAAGTCGGTGCAATGTTTCAAAAGGCACATTTTTCTTGTGTGGTCAGATCACATTGTCACTTCCCAATCCAAGATATTATACAAGATACAATAGTGATCATGATTCTTGTGTATCTTCACTGTAAATCACCACCCATTTTGATTCTCCTACAGTCATTGCTAGGATGAGATCTGTAAATTAACCTCATCATCAATAATTCAAATTTAAGGTTCTGGTAATTTCAATTTTCAACAAACATTTATATCAGCTTCTATGTAAGACAGATCAACTTTTGCAATTTTCTTGCTCCTCAGTTTTAATGGGGCAAAAACTTTAATGTATATATATTTATGAACTTCTTATAATAGGGTAGAATCAAAATCGCATATGTAAGATTCCCAGAATTCTATTTTCATATTCCAAGTATTTTTAAAAAAACCAGCCAGACAAATGTACACACACAACACGAATTTTTTGGGGGGAAATTCCGTAGTATAGAGTAAACGAACATGATGCTTGTGCTACCTTTGGCATCATGGAATTCAAGTCTTTGATTTAGAATTGGAGGCTATCTAGTTAAAATTTTAAACTAAAAATGGGTTTCAATTCCAATTCCAAACCCTTGATGTACACATTGTCAAAAACACTGTCAGGGTTTTCAAAAATTTGAAATTACACAACTTTAATCTAACAATACAAACACGAAATTATATTTTCGAGGTTTCTGTAACTGTATGTGAAGTGAATCAAGCTGACAGAGCCCAAAAGGTGATTCTTTTACCAATCAATCAACAACCATATACAAAACCTAGCATTTCCATACAACCTTGCAATATACCAATTCTAGCGCTTCATTGGGGTTGAGAAAAAGGAAAAATCACTGATAATTAAACCCCAATTTCAAAACTCATACCTCATACAGATCAAATTTTACAATCTATACAAACATATGGAGAGAGAGAGAGAGAGAGAGAGAGAGAGAGAGAGAGAGAGACAAGACCCTACTCGTGCACAGAGTATCAGAAGAGGAGTGAGCTTACCGGGGAGAGAGAGAGAGAGAGAAGCGAAATGCAAAGCCCTAGAAATTATCCTGGGATATTCTTTATTTATTTATTTATTTTTATTCAAACAAAAAAATTAGGAGGAGAGGAGGCTATCCCAGGACCGGAAAAGCCTTACGCAATATGGTTCCACCAATAAAGGACTGTTGGCAGCCGGATTCAAACCTAAGCTAAATAGGTGAAGGGGACGATCCTTACCAACTAAACTAACCTTTATTGGTCTGGGATATTCACTTCTCACACATATCATAGATTTTATTTTAAAATTTAAAATTGGGTCAAAATATTTGGGGAAAGCACCAATAAATCCTAAATTTGGGAATGTTAGCCCATTTAGTCCCGAATGTTTTTTGTTGGACTAATAAATCCTATTTCTCTAAAAGCTTACTATAGGCCTTTTTATATCAAACATTATTCATCAAACATCAAACATTATTCAACATCACCAACATCAAACATTATTCAACATCACCAACATTATTCAAATATTTTTCAACATCACCAACGTCATCAAACATTATTCATCAAACATCAAATATTATTCAACGTCAGGATTATTTATCAAATATCAAATATTATTCATCAAACATCAAACACATATTTTCAACCATTAGTCATTAGGATTATTCATCAAATATCAAACATTATTTATCAAACATCAAACATCAAATTTTTTTTTTTAAAAAAATTGAAACTAAACATCACAACATTATTATCAAAATAACATCAAAATAACGATTAAACGATTTTTTTAATAACGATTAAACATCAAAATAAACGATTAAAAAAACATCAAACATCAACCTAACGAATGACAGTCGTTGTGGTTTATTAATCTATACCAACATCATCTTATCAACACCATCATCAGAACATCATCAGCCTGATGATCCCCTTGTTATTTGCATCTTATCAGCACAAACACCTACAGCAACATCAGATGTTGATGTTCTGATCTCACCGAGCTGATGTTCCGATCTCACAGCGCTGATATCTCCATGGTTTGTGTTCTTGAAATCTTGAAAATGTATGTGTTTTGAGGCATTTCAAGGTGGAAAATTGTGGGGATAGGGTTAGGGTTTTGTGCACAACCAACGGTAGAGATCTATGGCCGAAGAATCGCCGAGAATCAATCAAAAAATTTCTGAAGATCGATCAACACGGTGTTGAATTGCTCTGAAACCCAAATCAATAGATCTTTCTATATTAAGTCCTTTTTTGGGTGGTACAAGAAAGAAACGATGAAGACATAACCACTCTTTATGGGCAATTGCTTTATTGGTGGTGTACAGAGGTAAATCATTGCTGTTTCTCAGAAACCCATTTCACTATTTGTCTCATTTTGGTTAGGGTTTGATAAAATAAAAAATAAAAAAGTGTATATTGAAGTTGGGTCTATGATGGGTTTTACAGATGCAGATAAAAAAAAGATCATGATGAGAACTCTAAATAAAATAAACAGAGAGTTTAAATTGGAAAGTGATGAGTGAGAAGGAGACGAACCCGATGTAGTTCGAAACTCTCCAGCAATATATATATATATATATGAATCTATTGGTATATTTATGTATATATCAATCTATTGATGATGTTCGAATATATTAGTGATGATGTTCGAATGTTGATTGATGTTTGTTGACGGTGATAATGTTTTGTTTGATGATGTTTGTTGTTGTTGATGATGTTCATAATTTTGTTGACGATATTTGTTGATGTTTGATGATGTTTTGTTAATGTTTGATGTTGTTGATGTGTTTGATGATATTTTGTTGATGTTTGATGTCTGTTGATTTTTTTGATGTTTGTTGACGTTTTAATGTTTGATGTTGTTTTGATGATGATGTTGTGATGTAAAAAAAGGACTAAATGGTTTATAAAAAAACACTGAGGACTAGATGGAGTAACATTTCCCAATATGGGACTTATGAGTAATTTTTCAAAAATATTTTGGTATAATTTTTGTATATAAATAAATAAATAAAAACTAATTACTAAAAAAAATGCTGGTAGTTTCTATTTTTAATTTTTAATTTTTAAGTTATTAATCACTCAATAATCCAAAGCACAAAATTAAACTTGGTAGAATTCAATTATGTTTGTTTGTCTCAATTACAATCTTGGCCTTATTTGGTAGGACTTATTTGTAATTTATTTAAGCTTTTAGCTTAATTTAAATTATTTTTGTGTATTTAGTTCAACTTAATAATACAGATTATAGCTCTTGGTAAGTCAAAAATTAACTTTTTCTTTGAGTGAAAAAATAAAAGTTTTTTCTTTTAGCATAAGTGCACAACTGCCATTTTGAAGACCAAAATTACTTAAATGCCCTTCACCAATTTGAAGTATTATCAAATTGTCATTATATAAACAACAAACGGTCACTATTCACTTTGAGAGAGAGAGAGAGAGAGAGAGAGCTATGGTTCCCAATGCTGGAAATCGCCAATTGTCACGTTGGGAATCGCCTTTTTCACATCCAAAATCACCATTCGCCTCTCTCTCTCTCTCTCTCTCTCTCTCCCTGTCCCTGTCCCTCCCTCTCCCTCTCCCTGCCTCTGACATTGTGAACTAGAGCTCTCTCTAGCATTGTGAACCATCACGATGCGATCTGAAACCCTAGCAATCTGAAACCCTCTCTCTCTCTTCGCGATCAACCCTTTCTTTTCGTGATCTGAAACCATTGCAATCTAAAACCCTCTTTCTCTTTCTTCGCGATCTGAAACCATCATGATCAAAAATCCTCTCTATTCGCAATCTGAAACATCCAATCTGAAACCCTCTCTCTCTCTTCGCGATCAGCCCTAGTTCTCTTTGTGTTCTCTCTGGTTTTGTAGAGGATGACCGGCGGTGGCTAGGGTTTGGTATGAATTAATAAATTAAATTATTGTAATGAATTAAAAAATTAAAAAAACTTAGCAATTTTTATATTATTAATTTGTTTATGGTATTAATGAAATAATTTTTATACTATTAATGAATCCATAATTTTTATACTATTAATGAAATAACATTATTAACTTCTATAAATGAAATGTTTTTTTTTTCTTTAAATTAATGACAAAATTACAATTTTTATGTTCATAAGGGCAAAAATGACAATTACACAGCAAAAAGTTCTTTTACAGCTTATTTACCAAACACTATACTGTTGTTTAAATTCATAATCCCACAGCTACACCAAATAAATTACCATCTTATGTTCACAGTTATAAACTATAATCTGTTAAGTTATAATCTATAATCACTTTTCTGCAGCTCTACGAAACGGGACCTATAATATAACCTAAGTTAGTAGAAGAATCTGGATTCTCTCTTATTTAGATAATAACTTAACACGAGTTTAATATTGTGAGCTCACTATAGAACTCACTTTAATGATTCAACACATGTTTTTTTTCCTTTCATATTTTGTGTAGAGATTATATATAAAATAAATTAGATTAATTTAATAATTATATATATATATATATTAATGCATGAGAAATATAATTTTAAGAAAATATCGTAATTTTTTTAATTATTTAATTTTTTTTGGGTTTTATTACATCCCCCGAAATTGGGGGCCCCTAATCCCCCGAATTTCCATATCAAGGCAAAAAAAAAAAAAGTTACCCAAATTAAAAATTAGGGGCATTAGGGGCAGCAGAATTAGGGGCACAAACCATTTTTGTTTTTTTTTTTCACAAATAATTTACATACAAAAACTTAAAAAGATGAATTGACTAAATTATTAAAGGAGGCCCTCCCATTGATTCATGAAGCTAGACTGGAAAATCCAGTCTAAAGGTGGGCTTATCCATAGAGCTATCAAAGTGTCACTGGAGTATGGTTTTTAATTAAAAAATCAAAAAAATTATTATAAGTTATCATATTTTTTTTTTTATAAATTTTTTTTTGTAAAATATTAAAAAATAAAAAGACAGTTACACATAAGTCTTAATTTATGAACTTATATTTCATTAAATCTTAACTAAGATTTTTTGGATTCTTTAAGTCCCATTAAATTTTTAATGGTTGAAATTGCCCTTCAAACAATGATTATTCATTATTTATGATTATTTATAAAAGAACATGATAATTTAACAATTATTTTGATTGTCAAAAGTTTAAAACATCAACTTTCAAATTGAAAAAACTAAAAAAAAAAAATTATGTGCAAAAAAAAAAAAAAAAAAAAAAACTAAGCAGTGCGTTTGATTTTAGTTTTTTGAATTTAGTTTTCTGAAAATTGAGTTTTTTGTTTTTCATTTTTTTTTTGTTTTTATTGAATATTTTTAAAATTTTAAGCAAATTTTTTTTTCTTTTTTACTTTTTTAGATACACATTACTTAGATATATTTAAATAGTAAAATATTTGTGAAAAAATATTTTAAAAATTAACAAATACGCAAAAATATGAAAAAGGTACTGAATTTTTATTTTTTTATTTTATTTCTGGTATATAGTGAATTTGTTAAAGATTTTTTTCACAAATATTATACTTTTTAAGTGTATTTATATTAGGCGTGTTTAAAAATTAAAAATTTACTTAAAATATTTAAAACATTCAGTAAAAACAAAAAAAAATATGAAATACAAAATATGAAAAACGAAAAGGTAAAATTTTCTGAAAAGTAAATTCTAAAAAATGAAACCAAATTGAGTGAATGTTTTTTTTAAAAAAAAAATTAAAAATTGAATTATTTTTTTGTGCAAAATTAAAAATTTTGTGTCAATAAAGGAGCATGATGATGGAATATTGATGTTTAAAACTGAAAAAAATTTTAAAATATAAAAATTAATAATGTTATCAGTTTTAAATATTTTCGATTTTATTAGATAGTTGAATCAAACTAATAAATAGAATGACAAAAACATTTAGAGGGTGTTTGGCAAAGGCTCTTTTTGGATTTTTAGGCTAAAATCCACAAAATAATAAAATATGCTAAAATAGTTAATAAGACAAAATGTCACATCAAACCCATAATCATTTCACTTTTTCTCTCACAAACATCACATCCAACTATAAAAAAAATCCAATTCAGTGTGCTTGGTTTGAGTTTTTTGGATTAAGTTTTTTGAAAACTGAGTTTTTTGGTTTTCGTATTTTTTTGTGGGCAATCCCAAGGAGTGGTGGGTGGATACTAGAGCAACCCCCCATTTCTGTGCAGATAAGAAGATGTTCACAACCTACAAAGTGGTGGAAAGTGGGGAACAACTTTTTATGGGAAACTCCTCCACTTCAACTATGGAAGGACAAGAAAAGATTATGCTAAAAATGACCTCAGGGAAAGAACTCATGCTTAACAATGTACTCCATGTGCTGGAGATTCACAAAAATTTGATATTTAGGTCATTGTTGATCAAGAATGGGTTTAGATTAGTCTTTAAATCTGACAAGGTTGTACTCTCTAAGAGTGGAATGCATGTGGGCGAGGTTGCATGAGTGATGGGCTTTTTAAGCTCAATTTAATAATTGTTGTACCTAATTTGGCTATTAATAATAAGAACACAACTTCTGTTTATATTGCTGAGTATTCTTTTTTATGGCATGGTAGATTAAGACATGTTAATTTTAATTCTTTGCATGGGCTTGTTTCTTTAGAATATCTACCAAACTTAGAGTTTGATCCTAATCATAAATGTGAGATTTGTGTTAAGACAAAACTCACTAAGGCATCATTTAATAAAGTAGAAAGAAATACTAAACCTCTAAGTTTAATTCACACAGATACTTGTGATTTAAAATTTATTCAAACTAGAGGAGGTAAGAAATACTTTATTACTTTTATTGATAACTGCACTCGATATTGCTATGTTTACTTATTAAGAAGTAAAGATAAAGCCTTAGAAGCTTTTGAGCAATATAAACTTGAGGTTGAAAATCAACTTGGCAAAACTATTAAAATAGTGAGAAGTGACAGAAGTGGTGAGTATGATGTACCATTTGAGGAATTTTGTTCTGAACATGGTATTATTCACCAAACCACTGCACCCTCTTCTCCTCAGTCAAATGGAGTTATTGAGAGAAAGAATCGAACTCTTAAAAAAGATAATGAATGCCATGTTGATTAGTTCAGGGTTATCTCAAAACTTGTGGGGTGGGACGATTTTGTCTGCTAACTTTATCCTTAATAGGGTATCTCACAAGAAAATTAATCAAACATCATATGAATTATGAAAAGGTCGACAACCTACCTACAATTACCTCAAAGTGTGGGGCTGTTTGGCCAAAGTGGCAGTCCCTAGTCCTAAATAACTAAGATAGGACCAAAAACCATTGATTGTGTGTTCGTTGGTTATGCGAATAATAGTAATGTGTACAGATTTTTAGTTTATAGATCTGAAAATCCTAATATGCATGTAAACACTATTATTGAGTCAAGGAATGCATCGTTTTTTGAACGCATTTTTCCTTGCAAGGAAACTATAGAGACAACTTCAAATAAAAAAACTTTTGACACTGTTATGGGTGGCAGCGAAGACCATAATGATAAAATAAACCTAGACAGAGTAAAAGGGCTAGGTTCTCTAAAACATTTGGTCCAGATTTTCTAATATACCTGTTAGAAAATGAGCCTCAAAACTTCAAGGAAATAATGTCAAGTCCTGAAGCTTGAAAGAGGCTGTAAATAGTGAAATTAAATCAATACTACAAAATCATACTTGGGAACTGGTGGATCTTCCACCATGGTGTAAACCTCTTGGATATAAGTGGATATTCAAGAGAAAGATAAAAGTAGATGGTTTAATTGATAAATATAATGCTAGGCTTGTTGTTAAGCGATACAGGTAGAATAAAGGCTTTGATTATTTTGACACGTATTCACTAGTGACAAGAATAACATCTATTCGTATGCTAATTGCGATTGCAGCTTTGTATAATTTGGAGATACATCAAATGGATGTTAAAACAACCTTTTTGAATGGCAAGTTAGATAAGGAAATCTATATGGAACAATCAGAAGGGTTTCAAGTTCCCAACTAAGAGAAACAGGTTTGTAAACTGTCAAATCCTTTTATGGATTAAAACAAGCAAAAAAACAATGGCATGAAAAATTTGATCACGCTATGCTTTCGGATGGTTTTAAGATAAATGAATATGACAAATGCATCTATATTAAAGTACAGACAAAGGCTATGCCATAGTTTGTCTTTATGTAGATGACATGCTCATTATTGGAAGCAATAATGATATGATTAAATCCACAAAGAAAATGTTGAACAAAAAGTTTGACATGAAAGATTTGGGAGTAACAGATGTAATTCTAGGAATAAAAATTACTAGAACATCTGAATGATATGCTTTATCTCAGTCTCATTATGTTGAGAAGATTCTAGAGAAATTTAGAAAGCATGACGACCGTCCTGGTAAAACACCTGTTGACATTAGTCTTCATTTGTCAAAAAATACAGGTGTGGGCATATCATAATTAGAATACTCTCAGATAATCAGAAGATTGATGTACTTAATGAATTGCACTAGGCCAGATATAGCCTATGCTGTAAGCAAATTGAGTAGGTACACAAGTAATCTAGGGTCCGATCATTGGAAAGCGATAATTAGGATACTTAGGTATCTAAGACATACCCAGAATTATGGCTTACATTATACCAAATATCTAGCAGTACTCGAGGAGTACGGTGATGCAAATTGGATATCGGATACTAAAGACTCAAAATCCACTAATGGATACGTCTTTACCCTGGGAGGTGCTGCAGTCTCTTGGAAATCTTCCAAGCACACATGCATAGCAAGGTCGACAATGGAATCTGAATTTATCACATTAGATAAAGCAGGAGAAGAAGAAGAATGTCTTCGTAATTTCTTAGAAGACATTCCAATGCAGCCTGAACCTGTGCCAGCAATATGCATTCACTGCGATAGTGAAGCAACAATAGAACGGGCATAGAATCATATGTATAATGGTAAGTCTTGATACATTCGTTGAAGACATAATACCGTTAGGCATTTGCTCTCGCATAGAATAATTTTCATAGAATATGTAACGTCAAGAGAGAATGTTGCAGATCTATTGACTAAAGGGCTAGCCAGAGAACAAGTGTACCATTTATCAAGGGGAATGAGATTAAAGCCTATTACTTAAAACTTGCCATAATAGTAACCCAATCTAGTTGATTGGAGATCCCAAGATCTAGGTTCAAAGGGACAATCAAATTATGGATGACTTCACATATCACTAATGAGGTTTACTCCTACCCATTTCTTTGATAAAAAGAGTGATACCCGCAGCATTAGTAGGATAAGCTTTGCTTTTAATGGTTCTTATAGCTTGGACATCCAAGTGGGGTATAGTACGATACTCTTAATAAGAAGTCACCTATATGAGTGTGAACTAGGCCGGTTCTGCGAGAATTGAGAAGATTATATTCTCTAGAACACTCATGAATTACCATGTGTTGTTCAGGACCAAAATAAACACAACCGTAAGAACCAAACTATGTCTACGGATACAAAATGTATAGTCTATTGTCTTGGCTTACACAAACTGCTGAACAGTTCAAGGCATCGCGTCCACTGGTTAGCCAGTAAGTTCGATTAGCTTTCACTAGAGGAGGTTCAAAGCCAAAAGCTATCTATTTCGATGTGGTGTATTTTCTTAATGTACTCTTTCTTTATCTGCATCTTGTTGCATATCTGTTATCGTGAATTTTATTCATGTGGGGGATTGTTGGAAAATAGCTTTGGAAAAAACCTTATTTTTTGCTAACTTTAAGCTTTAATTAAGGTGGGACCCAAGCGTTATTTTTAATGTTTCTCATTGGGTTCATGTTTAATGTCGCGTAGTGAATAACATTGTGTATTTGTTTGTTCAAAATCATTTCCGGATGAATGAGAATTCAACACGCATTTTCAGGTTAATGGATATGGCTTTAGGTGGGTTTCCTACACATTTGTGAAATGTGCTTGTTCCACATTAGAAAAGCTTAAAGATTTATATGGGTATACATATTCTAGATTGGGATACTTGGGATGGACCTCGAGGGTTACTCAAGTTTGTGGAAGGGTGAGGTTATGGGTAAAGTGGGGTAGACCTATTGGACCCAAAACAAAAACCACATGCGCGCGTCGCTGCCACCGTCTGTCTGGTTGGTCGGTCGGTTGGTCGGGCGGGCTGGGCTGGACTTGGGCACAGGTGTGTGGTGCAAAGTGTAAGGTTGGGTTAGGCTTATCCGGCCAAATATTTATCTTTTTGGGCAAAAAACGTTTGTGTTTTATTTATTTATTTTAAATTTTGGTTTCAAAATTCAAAATAAATTGGTCTAGATTTTTCTTCCGCCAAACAGATCCCGAACAGGTTTTCTACCTATTGAATTCTACTTGAATAGGTTCATACCTGTTGACATTTAAACCGAACAAATCTGTTACTATTCAAATTTGTCTATACAGGTTTTGTACCTGTTCAATCTATCTGAACAGGTTTCTACCTGTTCGGAAAATCCATTCCTCCTATAAATAGTCTACCATTCAGCAATTTATTAGAATCGAAATTTTTCCAAAAACTCTTCCTTTTCTTCTTCTATTTATCCTCCTGTGCTCCTACATTTTTGTGCCACCTGGATGTACCGCAAGGCGTGAGTAATGAAATTCTCGAAGAACCTCCTCTTTACAAGATTCCGGCACAAATACATGGTCCAGATATCTCACATTCAAATTCGAGTGTATGTTTAAGCCCTTTTCTTCCTTTCCATTGGAGATCCTATCATAGATTGTCTCTAATTCACGATCACTCTGTTGTGCCTCTATAACTCTTCTAACCAAGGTAGGTTGTGTAATCAAAGTAAACAAGGTAGCACTCTCATTGGACTCACCCAAATGCAAATCAAATTCACAGACATTATCTAGCATGATCCATTCCCGAATGGCCATACTTGCCAAACTACTCACAAGTTTCCGACTCAAGGCATCGGTTACTAGATTGGCCTTCTTCGAATGATAGTGTCACTCAAAGTCATAATCTTCCATAAATTCCATCCAGCTCCATTGGCGTAAATTCAAGTCTTTTTGAGAAAACAAATACTTTAGACTTTTATGGTCGAAGAAAACCTCAAACTTTTCACTATACAAATAATGCCTCTAAATCTTCAAGGCAAAAATAACCACCTCTAGTTCTAAGTCATGGTGGGGTAGTTCTTCTCATGAGTTTCAATTGTCGTGAACCATAGGCCACAACCTTCCCCTCTTGCATCAATGCACAACCAAGTCCATCCCGGGACGCATCACAATAAACGGTATAACCCAAACCCCTTTATGAAATTATCAAAACCGGTGCAGTGGTCAACCTAGTTGTTTAAGTTCTGGGAACGACTTCTTACAAGCCTTATTCCACACAAATTTGATACCCTTCCTGGTCAATCTAATCAAAGATGCAGTTGGCCTAGAGAAATCTCTTACGAAACGACGAAAATACCCGGATAATCCTACGAAACTCTGGATTTCAAATGCATTGTTATGTTGCTCCCAATCTTGCATGACCTTTATTTTAGAAGAATCCACCGTTACCCCTAAGTACGTCAAGCACGATCCGTAAGTGTTGTTCGTGTTCCTCCTCGGAGGCTAAATAAATCAAAATGTCATCCACAAAGACAACCACAAAGCGGCCCAAAAATTCTCGAAAGACTCGATTCATCAAGCCCATAAAGGAAGCCAGTGCATTGGTTAAACTGAAAGGCATTACTAAAAATTCATAGTGGCCATATCGTGTGCAAAATGCCATTTTCTGGATGTTTTCCTCTCTAACCCTCAACTAGTGGTACTCCGACCTTAAGTCTGTCTTCGAAAAGCAACTAGACGCTTTAAGTTGGTCAAATAGGTCATTTGGGTAAAAGGTACTAGTTATTAATGGTAACTCTATTCAGTTTGCAGTAATCAATAGACAACCGTAAGGACCCATCATTCTTCTTAGCAAATAAGGCCGGTGTTTCCCAAGGCGATGTACTAGGGCGAATGAAGCCTTTGTCTAAAAGTTCTTGGAGTTGAATCTTCAACTTATGTAACTCGGCGGGTGTAAATCTATAAGGTGCCATGGAAATTGGTGCCGTGCCAGACACCAAGTCAATGGAGAATTCAACCTCCCGATGGGGTGGTAGCCTAGTGAGATCTTCGAGGAAAACATCAGGGTATTCACAAACTACCCTTGGAAAATCATTTTAAACCATGCTACCCTCATAAGCTAAAGAAATGGCAAAGAGGAAATTAAGCCCTCCCCGACCCTTAAGGTGAAACCATGGAGGAATCGAACCATCACTCCAATCACAAAGAAAATAGAAGCAATCTCTAGTAGGTGTACATACAGACACTCGATGACGCTGACAATCTATAGCAGCCCGAAAGTGTGACAACCAATCCATTCCCAAAATGATGTCAAAAGTGTGCATGTCTAAAATGTTGAAATCAAAAGAGAGTCGACAATCTGTGACCTCAATCTCACAAGAACGGCACACTCGCCCCAATGCCACTCTACCCCCAATGGGTGACTCAACCCTCAAAGGAGACTCTAGCTGATCAATCTCTAACCCCAATGCAGAAGCAAAAGTAGTAGATATAAATGAATGCGATGCACCCCGTATCAACCAACACACTAGCCAACAAATTGAACACAACAAAATTACCTCTCACAATGGAGGATCCTAGCAGCTGTTTCGACGTTGTAACAGCATACACGTGTCCCTGTGGTCTCTGATCAACCTGCTTATCTCTCGGGGCATAGGCCTGCTGTACTGACTGAGCCGAAGTGGCTCCCTGATTAGCATGAATGGTTTGAACTAATTGAGCATGCTGGTGACTTTGAGTTTGCCTTGACCCTGTTGCGCTAGATGCGCCTTCTAACTGCGGGCAAGCCCTTCTCATATGCCTCGATTAGCCACACTGAAAACAAGTAGGCCCTTGTCCCCCACTCTAGAACTGACCCTGGAATCAGTTAGGTGGTGGTGATGGTAACACTTGCTGCCTTCCTTTCTTTTGTGGGCAGACACTAGCCTTGTGACCTTGTTGGCCACACTTGAAACAAGTAACACCACCCTGAGCACTCTTTCCTGGGCCAGAACTAGGCAATGGGAAAGTAGATCTAGTTTGCTGAGATTAGGACTAGGATGAAACAGAGCCCCTATTTTTCTTGCTAGGTCTTGAACCCTAGGCTTCGAACCCCGGGCTTCGAACCCCGATGTCTTTCCTTCTCAACTTGTACCATGATCTCAACATGTGCTACCACCTCCACAAGACGGTCATAGTTCCGGATCATGTTACCAGCAACCTTGAAGAAAATCTTCGGTCTCAACCTCTTCTCAAATTCTATGCAACGACGCTCTTCCATTGTCATAAATTTTGGTGCGAACTGGGACACACTAGTGAATGTCGTTTCAAACTTGGCCACCGACAAGTTATGTTATTTGAGATTTTGAAATTCTTGCCCCAGTCTTTCTCTAGCAGTGGGAGGTAGATACTTGTATTGGAAAGCAACATCAAAGGCTTCCCATGTCGGCCCCACTTTGCCTTTAGCATACTTCCACCATTGGCCGACATCCCACTTGAGGTAGTAACTCGCTAGAGTCACCCTTAGCTCACCATCATCTATGTGAAGCATCTCAAATGTCTTCACCGTTTGCTCCAACCACTCATCCGCTTTCTTGGGTTCCGAACCCCCCATGAAACTCATCTGGTTTAGCCTGCAAGAATTCCCGAGTGAGGAAAGCCACCCTAGTCTCTACGGTGTTTCCTCATGATGTTCATAGACTCTCTTAAAGCCCCTGCCATTTCCCAATCTAGGGCATCCATAGCGACTTGACCCACTTGCTCGAGGACTCCAACTTGTTTCCCTTGTTCGGCCATGTTAGCTGGGCCTGCTTGATTGGCCACATTTGCTTGGCCAAATCCTTCCTCTTGTACTGGAACCTCATGAATTGACACCTCATAAACCCCTCGATGAGGCCTACCACACCTCCTGCCCCTACCACCATGTGCACGACCTCCTTCTAATATCCTAGTTAAGGACAAGAGCAACAATTTAGCAAACTCACACAATATACCCATGACCTCATCTCACACGTTGCATCACAATAATTCCATAAGTTTCATTTCATGTAAACACTTAGTTTTTCTCCATGAAAACACATAGTCACATAAATACATACGGATTACTCCTTTACAATGAAATTTGTCCCACGAAATAATAAGAATTCTTACCAGAATGAGCATTGATCAAGTGCCACTCTAATAAGACTTCAAGGGATTTAATAGGCGTAAACAACATCCCAAAAGTTCAACCCCATACCCATCTAGTCATATAAACATGTTATCACCTAACACTGAAAGCATGGAACATGTCCTACTTTAATGAAATGAACCCATTGTGGTAAAACAAGCACTTGCCGCGAGCCCCAAGTATTCAAACCCGATAGCTCTGATACCAAGTTGTAACATCCCGAAAATAAAACATAAGAAGAGTCCAAGATTCTCTCATAACCATACATTTAACACCGATATAAAACCCATCTCCTTACAACAATGATCCATCCCAAGATTTGTATTTATTAAATTCTGAAGGGTTAACAAAAGTGCAACACATGCAATTATACATTCAACATTTCTAGAACATGAATCTATAGCATGCGATACCACTATCCAAAATAGATAGATACCCTCAAGGCAACAAGTTCCAAGGCTTATGCCTGGTTACACAAAAATGGTTGTCGGAACCCATACATGTAAAGCCCTTGGCTTGACAAAAATAACAAAAATAAAAAAAATAAAAGGGCTACGTGCTCTCATTTTAATTACCAACCATTCGTTAGTAAATTAAGTCCAAAGGTGAGCTTTAAGTCCTCTAATGGAAAAAAGCATCAAACCAAGAGTTGTTTTAAGTATGAGAGAAGTGTCATGCCATTGGTAATGAACCCCCAAATGGATTAAACCATTAAGCATAAGACCTTAATCACATGCTTTAAACAAGCAACTAGTTTGAACCAATTTTCAAAGCAAAGAAAAAGCCAAGAAAGGAGGGATGTTGCAGAAGTGATTAGGGGTGAAAACAAGTATGGAAAGTCATAAACAAATGCTATCAACTTAAATAGGTTGGTGGCTAAAGCCTAAACCACCAACCTAGGAAGACTATTACACTGCAAGCATACAATACAAGGCTCAAATACAATGAATAGCTAAAAATAGTCCTAAAACAGTGCTAAATCAGTCCTAAAACATGATGAAATTAAGACAAAAATAGCTAGAACAATAAGCTAAAACATGGAGCTATGTAAACTAGTAAACAAAGCATAAGGAGGGAAGACTATCCCCTCCATTTTTAGACTTCAAAACAACATTTTAGCCACTAAAAAAAACTTTGAAAATCAGTACTAAAAAGCTCAAAAAAAGGTTGACAATAAGGTGGGAAATACAAGGGTAAAGGCCTTGGAAGCTAGGTGGAAGGAATGGTGAGCCACCCTTCCACCCTTATTGGCCTTAAACCATAAGTTTCAGCCCAAAATGTCAGATTTTAATCAGTCTAAAAACAACCCAAAAATAGTAAGCACAATAGCAATTAAAGCAAAACAATAAACCAAGACTTATACCTCTTGAAGAGGAGAACACTTTCTAAGTGTTAAACCAACACTTACACACCCTCAAGAGCTCAAAGTAGGCTTAAAAGTAAATTAGCTCAAAGATCACAAGGTTTGGTTTAGAGTGTATAGGCAAAGGCTCAAGAAATTTGCGAGAGAGAGAGAGAGAGAGAATTGTAGAAAGAGAAAATATTTTTGCTCCAAAATTTTCCAACCTTTAAAACAAGAGGGGAGGTCTCCTATATATAGAAAACAATGAAACTCCCTCAGAAATATCAATACATACACGTGCAAGCAAGTGCATGTATCCATGACAATAGCTGGCACAGCTGGCAAAAATATCTGCCAAAACACACTTGTGGTCGGCAGGCCACACAAGTGGTCTGCAGGTCCCAAGTTTTTTCAAGCTTGAAGAACTATGGCTGTGGTCTAAAACAAGGCAAAAGATGTATTGGGTTTGAAGGCTTAAAGCTGTGGCATTCTGTTGAGGACTTTAAGCACTTGACAAGCATACACACATTCATCATTGGGTGTGCAAGTGGTGACGTCCAAGTCGTAAGGGCGACCAAAAATGGGGTGTCTATAGTTTCCCCTCTTTGACAAAACTTGAAGTTATGAAATGATGTGAATGAATGCTAAAGCTCGAAGACGACCCATTTTGACAAGGTCGTAAGACTTGGGCAAACAATCAAGACATAAATTAAATGGTTGCGCTCGCAAGCTGCCTACATATCCCTTTGCAACGAATCAAACCAGTGTAGTTCTGAGGCAAGATGCAAATGATATGCATGAAAAAAAAAACATTGAAAGTTGGACTCAGACGTTTCGCGAAGCTAGCTATTTTGAAAACTCATGATTATGCAAGATGATGCAATAAGCAATAACAAGATAACAACATATGAATGAGCAAATTCAAACTTAAAACCAACATAGGTTCCATGCAAAAAGATCTAAAACACACTCTAACTGTACCAAAACGCGGGGCCAGGAAAGAAAACACAGCTCAGGGTTTTGTTTTCACGACTCTTGAGATAGGAAAAAAATCGCTTGGGCTCGCATTTCATGCTTCTCAAGATGAAACACGCCCAAAGCCTCGCTTCACACGTCTTGAGATAAAAAAAAAATGCTCGGGCTCGTGTTTCATGCGTTTCGAGATAAAACTTGCCTAAGGTCGCGCTTCATGCGTCCTGAGAAATATAAAAATCGTTTGAGCGCATGTTTCACACGTCTCGAGATAAAACACGCCCACGACTACGTTTCACATACCCTGAGATAAAAGAAAAACCGCTCGGGCTCGCTATTCATGCGTCCCAAAACAAAACACGCCTAGGGTCGCGCTTCAAGCATCCTAAGAAAAAAAAATTGCTCGGGCTCGCGTTTCACGCATCCCGAGATAAAACAAGCCTAGGGTCGTGCTTCACGCATCGTAAGATAAAATCAAAACTGCTCGGGGTCACATTTCACGTGTCCCGAGATAAACACACGTCCAGGGCTGCAGTTTACGCTTCTTGAGATAAAACCCGCCTAGGGCCGCGCTTCACGCGTCTTGGGATGAGAGCGAAAGATGCAAAGAGGAATGAACGTGTGCAATAGATGCACAAAGTAAACAAGTGCGATAGATGCAGATAGTAAATAAGTGCGATAGATGCACAAAGTGAATAAGTACGATAGATGCACAAAGTGAATAAGTGTGATAGATACAAAAAGTGAATAGGTGCGATAGATGTACAAAGTGAACAAGTGCGATAGATACACAAAGTAAACAAGTGTGATAGATGTTATAGCAATCCAGGTTTTTCCTCGACTTTCATTGTGTCCGGACTCGGGTTTTGTATTTGTGTGTTGTTGTCTATATCTTGTTTCCATCCTTGAATTCCTTGTATTTGAGTTTTGGGATGTGTTGGGTGAGGTTGGAACAGGTTGGTTGTGTATTGGAACAAATAGTTGTTGCCTAGGTTTTGGCTTCTTCGCTCGAGCGAGGCCTTTTGCGCTCGAGCGAGCCTTGGGTCTTTGTTTCTTTACTCGAGCGATCTTTTTGTGGTGCGTCTCTTCGCTCGAGCGAGCACTCTTGCACTCGAGTGTGCGTCTACGTCTCTGTGAAGACCTGAAGGTTGGTATTCTTCGCTCGAGCGAGCATTCTTGCGCTCGAGCGAGCCCTGTGTTTTGTGTTCCTTCGCTTGAGTGAAAACTCTTACGCTCGAGCATGCATTTGCGTGAGTGGCAGACTTGAAGCTTCACATTGTTCATTCGAGCGACGCTTCTTGCGCTCAAGTGAGGTATTTGTTATGTCTGGTCGCTCGAGCGACAAGTCCTTCGCTCGAGCGAGCCTCGCATATATCAGTTCGCAGCAACGTGATTTTTATCACTTTTTCATCTCCTTTTTCACTCTAAACCCTAAAATTCGATTGTATCTTTCTCTAAACTCTCTTTCTCTCTCTACAAGTACACCTTGTTCTTGGGTCTCTCTACCCTAGTCCCTTTGTAAAAAAAGGTAGAGCTTGGCGTGTGCTATCCTTTGATCCGAAAAAGAGTGGATTTAGAGTATCTTGAGTTTCTCTCTTCTTCTCTTTTGAGCTCCTAACTTTGAGGTAGGGATAATCTATTCCTTATTATGAGTTTTGACATAAATGTTGGTTATTTTGTATAGATGGTGATGTTTGGGAGTTTTGGGCAAGGTTAGGATTTGATTTGAAATTATAAAAGAGGGGTTTTCCAATTTTGGGTTCATTGTGTGTGAAAGGTCTTGAGTTTGGGGCCCTCTTATATATAATTGATGAAATTTGGCCTTGGGTGCAATTTTTGAGAAAAGGGAAAAATGCCCTAAATGAGATTAATTGAATTACATTTTTAAATAATGAAGTAAAATGTGGAAATATGAAATTGGTTTGTAAATTGTGAAATTAGAGGAAATTGTGATTAAATGGTGTAGTTGGATTGATAAATCACTCACCTATGGAAAATGTGATAAATTATTTGTTTGATAGATTTATTTATCTGTTTAGAGATAACTGTTTTGGGCTATCGGTAGAGGATAGCCATGATTATTGTAGAACTGCATGATGATTAGGTAAATTGAAACTAATCAATTGGATTATGTCATTGAATATGACAGTTGGATTAACACATTGAATATGTGCTTTAATTGGTCGTTGCCTATGACAACGTGTTTAAATATATTGCATATGTATCTTTGTTTGGGAGGAGATAGGGGATGTTCTCCATTGTTTGGGAGGAGATAGGGGATGTACTCTATTGTTTGGGAGGAGATAAGAGATGGACTCCATCGATAATTAAGTTGGCCAGAGTGTCTAGGGTGAAAGTCTCGAAATCTTAAATACGTTTGAATGACGTTGATAATTGAAGTGTTTATAGTATGAGTTGTAGTCTCATTTTGAATTGTTTGGATAAATAATGAACCATGTCTATAAATTGTTTGGATAAATACATGGAAGTGGATTGAAATATGGATGTAAATGTTGTTGGGCTATAGAAAGGGCGTAAGTTGGTTTACAAGTATTAACCATTTGTCGAATGTTAATGTTTTAGTTATTTCTCATATTTGGTTTAGCATATCTCTACTGGGCTTTGGCTCACCCTACTTGGGACACCATTTTCAGGTACAGGTGACATGCCACCTCCAAGGTCTTAGCTTGGGAGGTTTAGGAGTTGAAGGCTCCATTTTGTTATTTTTGTTTTGATGATTATATGTAAATTCAAGCCAAAGGCTTTATATGTAAAAAGTTAGAACTTTTCTTTTTTTATAACCAAGTTATTACTTGGAAAGATGTAAGCCCGTAGGGTATTCATTTAGTTAATAACATGTACTATCATTTGTAAGAAGACTATGATGAATGAAAATGTAATATTTTTTTTTATGTTTATGGATATTATGCATGATTGTCATGTCTTATTTTGAGGGCGTTACAACTTGGTATCAAAGTGTACTGGGTTTGAATACTTTGGGTACGTGGGAAGTGGTTAGTACCATAATGGATTTGTCTCGCTTGTTAGAGACTTCTGTATAATGTTATGTGCTTATATGATAACATGTTTATATATGACTATATGGGTATGGGATTTAGTTTCTAGGATGTTGATCGGGTCTATGGGTTTCTGGGAGTCCTGTTGGAAAGGCACTTGATCACTACCATTTCTAACTGGAACTCTGGCAACGCTACGGGACGGTCATTATCCGGAAATGAAATTCGTAAGTGCTTATGTGATTATGTGCTTATGTGGGGTGAATTGCATTTGTCCATCGTATTAGGACGCAGGTGAAATAGCTTCGGCACATTTTGCTAATCCTTTTGTTACTTTTATTAGGATGTCAAGATGAGGTCATGGTGGTAGGCGTGGTAGGCCTAGGAGGCAGGAGATGCCTATATCGGGTGAAATTTCGGCGTAGGAGGAGGGAGTTGGTCAGGCCAACGTTGCCAAGCTAGTACGTCAGCAGGCCATGGGCGCCTTAGCCCGTGAAATGGCTGGAGCATTGAGGGAATCTATGGACATTCTTAGGGCTGAGAATCAAGTCTAGGCCCAAGTAACTGAGGCAGGGCCGTCTTTTCTGAAGAGGGAGTTCTTCCGGTCGAATCCGGATGAGTTTTTGGGTGATCCCAAAGGGCCACTGAAGGCTGACGAGTGGTTGGAACAGATGATGAAGACGTTTGAGATGCTTGGCATCGAAGATGGAGGTCTAAGAGTGACCTTGGCATCCTTCCAGTTGAAGAGAGACGCTAGTTAGTGGTGGAAGTATGCGCGGGGGTGCATTGGAGGGACTTGGGGGGCCTTTGTTGAAGCTTTCCAAGACAAGTACTTGCCTACTACAGTAAGGGAGAAGTTGAGGGATCAATTCTCCAAGTTGGTGCAGCTGAATACATCAGTGGCACAGTTTGAGGCCACCTTTACTAGCCTATCTAGGCTTGCACCTGAGTTAGTGGCGACTGGGGAACGCCACTGTCTAGAGTTTGAGAAGAGGTTAATGACTGGGCTCATGTTTAGAGTTGCCGGTTCCATGCTTAGAGATTATGGGCGCCTTGTGAAGGCTGCTGCCCATCTTGAGACCATTATGCATGCAGAGGATGAGAGGATGAGGGGCTCTAGGAGGAGTCATGATGGTCAGGGGGACGATAAGAGATAGAGAAGTTCTAACCCTCAGCAGTCCTAGGGAGTGCATTCGAGATCTACTTTTCCAGTACTGAGTTCGGGTTTTGGGAGAGGTGGTTAAGGAGACATCACCTGTTGCAAATGTGGTTAGCTGGGCCACAAGTCTCCAGCTTACTTGCAGAGGGGAGGAAGGCAACGTGCAGCATCATCTTCGGCTCGTTCTTAGGGCCAGAGTCAGGGCAGAGGCCAGCCACTCACTTGTTATCTATGTAGGCAGGAGGGGCACTTGAAGGGGTTTTGCCTGATGTTGGGTGGCACATTTGGTGTGTCTGGTTCGAGACAGACATAGAGTCACCAACTAGCGCAGTCAATTCAGGCCTCGAGAGCTAATTAGGGAGCCTCTTCGGCTCAGTCTGTGCAGCAGTCTTATGCTCCGAGAGGTGAGCAGGTAGATTAGAGACCTACAGGGCGCGTGTATGCTGTCACAGCGCCAGATCTTGTATCGGCTCTATCTGTTGTGAGAGGTACCTTTTTGTTTTGGAACTCGGTTACTAATGTGTTGATTGATACGGGTGCATCCCATTCCTTTATATCTTCTGCATTTGCATCTGTTTTGGGATTAGAGTTGGCGCAGTTAGCATCTCCTATTTGTGTTGTATCACCCATTGGGGGTGAGATGGTTTTGAAACAAGGGTGTCGGGGCTGTGATATAAAGGTTGCTGATCATCGGCTTCCCTTTTCTTTTGTATTGATGGATATGTTTGGGTTTGATGTGATTTTGGGTATGGACTGGTTATCGTCATACCGGGCTGTGATAGATTGCTACCGTCAGAGGGTTACTGTATGTACCTTGAGCAGTGACTGTTTTCATTTCTTGGGGGATCGAGTTGGTAGAGTCTTACCACCAGTGTATGATTCACGAGGGCGGAGTGAGCTCAGTTGCCTTCTCGCTAGCTTTATGAGTAGTGAGTGTGATGAGACTCGGACTGAGTTGCCAAGAGTGGTTTGTGAGTACTCGGACGTCTTTCCCGAGGATCTTGTTAGTTTACCACCCCATTGAGAGATCGAGTTCTCTATTGACTTAGTGCCTGGCATGGCATTGATTTTCATGGCACCGTATCGTTTTGCTCCAGCCGAGTTGAGTGAGTTGAAGGTTCAACTCCAAGAGTTGTTAGATAAGGGTTTTATTCGCCCTAGTACTTCACCTTGCAGAGCATCAGCCCTCTTCACTAAGAAGAAAGATGGGGCTTTGAGACTTTGCATTGATTACCGAAAATTGAACCGGGTTACAGTTAAGAACAAGTACCCTATGCCTCGTATAGATGATCTGTTTGATCAGTTGAAAGGTTCCCGTTGTTTCTCTAAGATAGACTTGAGATCTGGTTACCATCAGTTGAGGGTCAGAGAGGAGGATATCCCAAAGACGGCATTCCGTACGCGGTGTGGCCACTATGAGTTTCTGGTGATGCCTTTTGGGCTTACCAATGCACCGGCTGTGTTCATGGACTTGATGAACCGGATTTTTCAAGAGTTTTTAGACCGCTTCGTAGTCGTCTTTATGGACAACATTCTAATTTATTCACCTTCTACGGAGGAGCACAAGGAGCACTTGCGAGTGGTGCTTGAGTTGTTTAGAGCCCATAAACTGTATGCTAAGTTTGGGAAGTGTGAGTTCTGGCTAAGAGAGGTTAAATTCTTAGGCCATGTGGTATCCGGGAAAGGGTGACTGTAGATTCATCCAAGACAGAGGCAGTGCAGGATTGGGCACAATGTAAGAATGTCTTTGAGATCCATAGTTTTCTGGGATTGGCTGTGTATTACCATCGGTTTGTGCAAGATTTCTCCAAGCTAGCTTCGTCTTTGACAAGATTGATGTGGAAAGGGGTCAAGTTTATATAGAGTGAGACTTGTGAAAAGTCGTTCCAAGAGCTTAAAGTTAGACTTACCACTGCTCCAGTCTTGATTATTTCGAAGAGGGGTTTGGGTTATGTAGTGTATTGTGATGCCTCACGAGAGGGTTTGGGTTGTGTATTGATGCAAGAAGGGAAAGTAGTAGCCTATGGCTCATGTTAGTTGAAAACACACGAGATGAACTACCCTACTCATGACCTAGAGTTAGCGGCTGTGATATTTGCCTTGAAGATTTGGAGGCACTATCTTTATGGTGAGAGATTCAAGGTGTTCTTGGATCATAAGAGTCTGAAGTATCTGTTTACACAGAAGGACTTGAATTTAAGGCAGATGAGGTGGATGGAGTTCATAGAAGATTATGACTTCGAGTTGCATTATCATCCAGGAAAGGCCAATGTTGTGGCCAATGCCCTAAGTAGGAAGTCCATTAGTGATGTAGCTTGTATTGCTATCCGGGAATGGGAGATGTTGGGTGTTCTTAGGGAGTTTGACTTGCATCTAAGCGAGTCTGTTGAATCTGCGGCCTTGTTTTCTGTAGTTGCACAACCTACACTTGTGAATCGAGTGTTAGAGGCACAGGAGGGTGACTTTGAGGTAGAATTCCTCCAGGAGAAGATCTCTAGTGGGAAGGTAGAGAAGGGTTTGATTGTGTATCCCGACCTGAGTGTGAGGTATTGAGACCGCTTGTTTGTGCTGGAGTCTTGCCAAGAGGAAGTACTCCGAGAGTTTCACCATTCACGCCTTGTGGTGCATCCGGGAGGCACAAAGATGTATCACGATCTGAGCCACTAGTTTTGGTGGAGGGGTATGAAGAAGGATGTGGCGGTGTTTGTGTCAAAGTGCCTTACTTGTCAGCAAGTGAAGGCCGAGCATTAGAGGATAACGGGTTTGTTGCAACCCTTGCCTATAGCCGAGTGGAAATGGGAGCACGTCACGATGGATTTTGTCTTGGGCCTTCCAAGGACTCAACAGAGTAGTGACGCCATTTGGGTAGTAGTTGACTGGTTGACTAAGTCAGCACACTTTATTCCTATGCGTGTAAGAGATTCAGTAGATTATCTTGCCGACTTGTATATTTGGGACATAGTGAGGTTGCACGGGGTCCCAGTGTCGATCGTCTCAGATAGAGATCCGCGTTTCACTGCTAAGTTGTGGCAGAGTTTGAAGAGTGCCTTGCGCACTAGATTGACTTTTAGTACGTCTTATCATCCTCAGAATGACAGGCAGTTCGAGTGCACTATTCAGATCCTTGAGGATATGCTTTAAGGCTGTGTCCTTGACTTTAAGGGGCCGTGGGAGAGACACCTACCCTTAGTGGAGTTTGCCTACAATAACAGTTTCTAATCGAGTATTAGCATGGCACCGTTTGAGGCCTTGTATGGCCGACCATGTAGATCTCCAGTGTGTTGGGCCGAAGTGGGTGATGCACTTTTGTTAGGCCCAGAGTTGGTGCAGAAAACGACGAAGAAAATAGCACTTATCCGTAAGAGGTTGGTTATAGCCCAGAGTTGCCAAAAGAGTTATGCCGACCATAGGAGGAGACCTTTGTCATTCGAGATGAGTGATCACGTCTTTATGAAAATATCACCTAGGCGGGGTTTGATGAGGTTTGGGAAGAGTGGAAAGTTGTCCCATCGGTTTATTGGCCCTTTTAAGATCCTTGAGCAAATTGAAGAGGTTGCATACCGTTTAGCGTTGCCGCCACAACTGTCCGGAGTGCATGACGTGTTTCATGTTAGTATGCTTCGGAAATATGAGCCGGATCTATCGCATGTATTGGATTGGACCGACTTAGAGGTAGATGAGGATGCTTCATTTGTGGAGAGACCGGTGAGTGTCTTGGATAGATGGGACCAAGTCTTGCGATGCAAGACTATTCCTTTGGTCAAGGTATTGTGGAAACATCACGGGGTTGAGGAAGCCACTTGGGAACGTGCATTGGATGTCCGAGAGAAATATCTAGACCTGTTTGTTAATGTTTGAGCATATGTTGAAAATTTTGTTTTATTGATGAATTCTAAGAACATGGTATATGTTTTGGACTATGAAGGTATTGTAATTGTTGAATATGTCTTGGGAATACGAGTTTACTTTAACATTGTATATGTTGAATGTGTCTTAGAAATGCAAATACATTATTAACATTGAATATATTATGGAATTATGGAATATGTGTATTGAAATTAGTTAAATTTCAATAGAATACATGTTGATAATGTATATTGAGCTATATATTGTAAATTGTTCTCTTGAAAAGAGATGGAATGACCGGTAGTGGGTCATGATGTTGAGTATTGAATTATAATCGTGTTGAGAATTGAATTATCACAATTTTGAAACTTATATAAAATTTCGGGGACGAAATTCTTTAAGGGGGGAAGGTTATAGTGATCCAGGTTTTTCCTCGACTTTCATTGTGTTCGGACTCGGGTTTTGTAGTTGTGTGTTGTTGTCTATATCTTGTTTCCATCCTTGAATTCCTTGTATTTGAGTTTTGGGATATGTTGGTCGAGTTTGGAACATGTTGGTTGTGTGTTGGAACAAATAGTTGCTGCCCAGGTTTTGGCTTCTTCACTCGAGCTAGGCTTTTTTTGCTCGAGCGAGCCTTGGGTCTTTGCTTCTTCACTTGAGCGAGCTTTTTGTGGTGTGTCTCTTCACTCGAGCAAGCACTCTTGTGCTCGAGCGTGCGTCTGCGTCTCTGTGAAGACCTGAAGGTTGGTATTCTTCACTCGAGCGAGCCCTGTGTTTTGTGTTCCTTCGCTCGAGTGAAAACTCTTACGCTCAAGTGTGCGTCTGCGTGAGTGGCAGACCTGAAGCTTCGCATTGTTCGCTCGAGCGACGTTTCTTGCGCTCGAGCGAGGTATTTGTTGTGTCTGGTCACTCGAGCAACAAATCCTTTGCTCGAGCGAGCCTCGTATATATCAGTTCGCAGCAGCGTGATTTTTATCACTTTTTCATCTCCTTTTTCACTCCAAACCCTAAAATCTGGCTGTCTCTCTCTTTAAACTCTCACCCTCTCTACAAATACACCTTGTTCTTGGGTCTCTCTACCATAGTCCATTTGTAAAAAAGGTAGAGTTTGGTGTGGGCTATCCTTTGATTCGAAAAAGAGTGGATTTGGAGCATCTTGAGTTTCTCTCTTCTTCTCCTTTGAGCTCCTAACTTTGAGGTAGGGATAATCTATTCCTTATTATGAGTTTTGACATAAATGTTGGTTATTTTGTATAGATGGTGGTGTTTGGGAGTTTTGGGCAAGGTTAGGGTTTGATTTGAAATTATAAAAGAGGGGTTTTCCAATTTTGGGTTCATTGTGTGTGAAAGGTCTTGAGTTTGGGGCCCTCTTATATATAATTGATAAAATTTGGCCTTGGGTGCAATTTTTGAGGAAATGGAAAAATGCCCTAAATAGGATTAATTGAATTACATGTTTAAATAATGAAGTAAAATGTGGAAATATGAAATTGGTTTGTAAATTGTGAAATTGGAGGAAATTGTGATTAAATGGTGTGGTTGGATTGATAAATCACTCATCTATGGAAAATGTGATAAATTATCTGTTTGATAGATTTATTTATCTGTTTAGAGATAACTGTTTTGGGCTGTCGGTGGAGGATAGCCATGATTGTTGTAGAACTACATGATGATTAGGTAAATTGAAACTAATCAATTGGATTATGTCATTGAATATGACAGTTGCATTAACACATTGAATATGTGCTTTAATTGGTCGTTGTATATGACAACTTGTTTAAATACATTGCATATGTATCTTTGTTTGGGAGGAGATAGGGGATGTACTCCATTGTTTGGGAGAAGATAGGGGATGTACTCCATTGTTTGAGAGGAGATAAGGGATGGACTTCATCGATAATTAAGTTGGCCAGAGTGTTCAGGGTGAAAGTCCTGAAATCTTAAATACGTTTGAATGACGTTGATAATTGAAGTGTTGATAGTATGAGTTGTAGTCTCATTTTGAATTGTTTAGATAAATAATCAACCATTCCTATAAATTGTTTGGATAAATAAATGGAAATGGATTGAAATATGAATGTAAATGTTGTTGGGCTATGAAAAGGGCGTAAGTTGGTTTACAAGTGTTAACCATTTGTCGAATGCTAATGTTTTAGTTATTTCTCATATTTGGTTTAGCATATCTCTACTGGGCTTTGGCTCACCTTACTTGGGACTTCATTTTCAAGTACATGTGACATGTCGCCTCCAAGGTCTTAGCTTGGGAGGTTTAGGAGTTGAAGGCTCAATTTTGTTATTTTTGTTTTGATGATTATATGTAAATTCAAGCCGAGGGCTTTATATGTAAAGAGTCAGAACTCTTCTTTTGTTGTAACCAAGTTATTACTTGGAAAGATATAAGCCCGTAGGGCGTTCATTTAGTTAATAACATGTACTATCATTTGTAAGAAGACTCTGATGAATGAAAATATAATATATATTTTTTTATGTTTTATGGATCTTATGCATGATTGTCATATGTCTTATTTTGAGGGCGTTACAGATGCACAAAGTGAACAGGTGCGATAGATGCACAAAGTGAACAATATTACAAATCAATACAGTGACAACGCTTGTTCCATGCAAGACAGACAACCGACGTATGATGTTAATTGAAAGCATGTTCTATACAAGAAACAAAAGCATATTCTATGCAAAACTAAAAGCATATTCTATGCATGAATCATAAATGGTACACGGCATGCATGCGACATAAGTGTATATGAAAATGCACATTCTATGCAACAAAAGAGAACAAACATGTAATTTGACAGAATGAGCAAAAACGATATTCAGTGACAATCTCCGATTTACCTCTCGGAGACTTTGCAACATGCTCAAAAAGGATA
This sequence comes from Camellia lanceoleosa, assembly GCA_025200525.1. Classification (NCBI taxonomy): domain Eukaryota; kingdom Viridiplantae; phylum Streptophyta; class Magnoliopsida; order Ericales; family Theaceae; genus Camellia; species Camellia lanceoleosa. The sequence continues at coordinate 112,169,344 of CM045765.1, read as the reverse complement.
CACTTTGTTCATATTGGCAAGTAGGGCACATTCACGCACCGGAATGCAGTTTCGAGATCCCTTAGAATCAATCTGGACCCAACAGTGAACCTCCCATACTTTTCTCGGGGAGCAGAGGCACAAAATAGCACCAAGACACAAATGTGGATCATTGGCCACTTGCCGGCCACAAGGGAAGACTGTTAGCCATCTGCCAACCACCAGTTAGGCTTGCCGGCCACCAGTGGTGGCCTGCCGGCCAACCGTGCACAAATTGCGGCGGAAAGGTCTTTTCAGCGTGGGTCTTTAAATATACAATTGCATACTTCATTTGCTTACTTCCACACATCCGAAAACACCCATTTTCTCTCTCTAGGTGTTTCCTCTCTCTAGACTTGCGCTTTATACACATTTTCCGACATCCCACACAAACTTTTTTCGTAAAACCCTCATGATTCTCTACACTTTGAACCGATCAGATTTTGATTTCGTCATTTTTCTTAAGTTTTCACCAATTTAGGCTTGTTCTCCTCGAATTTCTCTCGAGTTTTGTAAACTTTCCAGGTTTTGACTTTTTCTCTCATTTTCTCTCTCTTAGGGTTGACTTTTTCTAAATTTTCCTTATTTTCTCCATTTTTCTTCATTTTTATCCACTTTTCAAATGACGGATGATATTCCTGATGACGGGGCTCCCCCTGAGGTTTCACCTCCATTATCACTCCCTATCGAGTTTGAGTAGCTGGTCATTGCTGAGGCAGGTGAGGCGGCAGAGGACATTGCATCTAATCTTGAGGTGGAGTTCGCTCTAGAGCTCGAGCCGGAGCCATTACCACTGAGGGTGCAGCCCTTTGATCCCCTGACTTATCATCCCCGCATAGACATACTACCGTCTAGAGGTATCAGGCGCTTTAGTGACTTTGCTCATGGCATGCTAGAGGACATTCTACTGAGGGAGTCGGACTCCCATCTTTCTTCCAGCGCTACTGAGGTATGAACTCTATTTTTATGCATTCCGGCCTTTTCTTTAACTGTAGTTCTTGCACTTTCTTTCATCTGAAAGCTCTTTTATCACCACCTGATTCACTCTTTTCCTACCATAGGGGGACTTCTATGTTTATAGGGGATATGGAGCGATGACGGTGAAAGATTGGTATGATGAGTTCCCCACTAGGGTCCGCGACATTATTAATGAGGCCGACTTCGACCTATTCTACTTCGGGCCATCACGGCACATAGCGAGCCAGACTCTTCTAAGGGCATTGGTGGAGAGGTGGTGGGACACCACCAACTCTTTCCACCTCTCTTCCATTGGGGAGATGACGATGACTCCCTACAACTTCGCCATGCTCACAGGCTTAGGAGTAGGGGGTGATCCGATCCCCTTCGACACGGATATAGGCGAGTGGGAGGCCACTTGGATTCATCTGCTGGAAGTACGCCCACCTCTGTACAGATCGACGATGGTAAGGTATAGTTGGTTTATCGAGCAGTCTTGTGAGAGCGAGCCCGAGACACCAGAGGAGGTGGAGTAGTCCGCCCGAGGCTTCTTGATGTTTCCCCTTGGTACCACTTTGTTTTCGAACAGGTGGAACACCGTAGGCTTATATTTGCTGAACGCCCTAGTGACATTTTCCCCGGTGTGATTTTATGATTAGAGCGGAGCTTGCCTCGCCATCCTTTACGACTACATGAGCTCTACTTCCCGAATGAAGGAAGAGTGAGTTGGAGGTTAGTAGAGAGCTTGGGAGGTATGCACCACACCTTTCTAACTTTGTACGTTCTGTTCAATATCTGTTCATAACTTGTGCTTTCTGCTTTGCACTTTTTACTTTAATATCTGTTCACAACTTGTGCTTTCTACTTTAATATCTATTCATGCATTGTGCTTTCTGCTTTAATATCTGTTCATGCATTGTCGATAACACTGTTGCTCTTTCCATGCAGTTGTGGGTGTATGCCTACTTCTCAACTCTGGCTCCGGAGCCTATGGAGGAGATTCCCCCTATGGTACTGTATTCATGACGATATGACGGCCAGTGTTGGCATGGAAGCTGTGATGACACGACTTTCACATTCTTCTGTCAATACTTCGATACGGTGGTGACTAACAAGGTAACCCAAAACTCACAGTCATTTTTGTTTTACTATTGCTCTAATTCATACTTCGCCAACTGACGTCAACTAACAATTTGTACATTCTTTGTTTGCAGATCACATGGCAGCCCTGGGCGACGATGCTAGCTGGTGTAAGGGACTAGTACGTGGGGGCTTGGGCTACATCCCGTTTCTGAATTTCGCTGGAGGGCCCAGTCTACCGAGCCTAGTTTCTAAGCAAGCGGTTTATACGCCAGACCGTGAGCTCGCTCGATCCGGTTGTTCCGATGCCACCCCTAGCATCTATGAGGACAGCAGACAACCTATCGGTTGATGCGATCATGCAGTTTATGGTAGGCCTAGATGTTGACTTCTTCAGAGTAGAGGGCAATTACGTGACATTAATCCAGGCTCATTTTATGCCTCTGATGAGCGTTCGCGCAGGCGAGGGAGTAGGAGCTCCTGTGGTGGGTGAGGCGACTCAGGTGACCAGGGCCCATACTATAGAGGCCCCTCCTGTTGGGCAGATGATTGGTTGGCCAGAGATTTCCACTACACTCACATGTTGGCAACCAACTGGGATAGCCTACCAGATTCCGATCGAGCAGGAAGAGGTAAGACACGGATATATCAGAGCTCGAGGCGCACCTCGAGTGTGGACCACATTTTACAATTTGCACCCCATATTTCCATTTCAGATATGTTTATTCTAGATATTGATCAGTCAAATGAACCTGCAAGCATCTACGGAGTACACAGAGAGCCTCATCAAGCTAGTTGCCTCTCTGATCAGCATGGTGCAGAGGAGAGAGACGCTGATTGGTCTCCACGGTATTCAGGCAATTTCCTCCGTTTCAGCATGCATTTCACTACTAACTCTATTGTGCACCACATTTATCATATTCTCACTGATTCATTGGCACCTCAATTGTAGTCTTTCCCAAACTGCACTGATACACTGCATTGGCACAATGTACTCATACTGTGTCTGATTCTTGCATGACGCTCATTCTGCATACTATGCCTGTATCTGATACACACACTGTAGCTAATATGTTGACAATTGTTTTTCCAGATTTCGAGGGTACCAATGGCAACAACAGCACTAGCACCGGCAGTACCTCCTCTAGTAGCAAGAAGAAGAGAGAGGCTGGCCCCAGCACGTGGCTGAGATGTGCGCTGCGGTTGAGGCAGGGATAGGGGTACCCAAGGCCGGATCAGTCCCTCAGAGCCCGTTTTGAGTGATGATGATGCTAGGACTAGCGACTTTGGGGAGGCAGTGAGTCGGCAATCTAAGTCATTTGAGAGTGGAGGTGATGATGTTGGCTCAGGGTTTAGGAGTAGAGAGGACACCGAGGCTGGCTCTGAGGCAGGAAGTGGAGATTTTGAGATTGGCTCTAGCTCAGAGTCTGATTCTGACAGTGGTGCTGATAAAGGCAACGCCCTGGAGTTCCCTACGAGGAAGAGGACGAAGAGGGCCTCTCAAGCTTGAGATGACTGGCACCGATTTTTGTACTTTTTGCTTAGTTTCTTTTTGTTTGGTAGCATAGCACAGGTATAGCTTGAGATAGGTTTTACTTTTGCTTTTGAGGCTTGTACTCCTCTTTTGTAAAAACCATGATCGAAATAAAACCTCTCAGTTTTTATTAAAAGTGTTGTTGTTTTTGCATCATGAGCACCATATTTGCATGAAATGGACATGGAATTGAATTTGAAAATGAAAACTTGCATTGGCACAATGTTCTTAATCGGGTAATGAGACAACCAACCAAATACAAAATACAACTCGATAAGCAAAGCAAAAAAACTCAAATACAGATATGTACAGTTGCTAAGACCAAAAGACTCAAAGCACAAAGATTAAGACAAAAACCAAGCTGCCAACACTGCCTAACACACAAGTGGACAACAGGCCAAAAAGGGGGGGGGTTGTTGGCCACAAAATGGGGGTTGTCGGCCACTATTAGTGGCCTACCAGCCACAAATGTGAGGATCACTAGATTGTTGATAGCTGGCTTCCACTCATAGCCTTATCTTCTACCAAAGGTCCTCCCTCATGATTTCTTCTCCAAAACCTTATTTTAGCTGTTGTTTCTTCTACAAATGGAGATATTCCTTGCTGAGAAGCTCACGGATTGGATAGCCACTTTAGACGGCACAGAAAAGGTAAATTTTTGGGGTTTCGGCATAAATGCACTTTTTCCGTTAAGCCATACTCCACTTTGCTTTCCATTCCTCCATGCAGCGGCCCGATGCTGGGATCCAATTATGCATGTATTTCGCTTCGGAACACAAGAAATGTGCCTTACTCTTGAAGAATTTCAGGCATTGATGGAAACCCAACGTGATGAGGAAATCATACCTTAGCCCCATTTTGGCCATGCCCAAGCTTTGGGATGAATGTGTGGGCTCACTTTGCATGAAACTCAATCTTTGGCCCATAACGGAGAGCTGGACATACCCAGCTTGATTTATCAATTTTTTGATATCGATGCTAGGGCCGACCTTCTCTGGCGAGGTTTTCAGCAACATGCCCTCTATTTATGTATGCTTGCGCATTTCTTTCTTGCTCCTAGTTATGGCAGAACCAACATTCGGTTGATCGAAGTGGCCCAATGTCTGAAAAAAAGGAAAAAGCTGCATCGGTTTGGCTCTGGCCGAGACCCTGATGGGCTTAGATGTTTTCATCGGCATGAGACCACTAGGTTTGTGGGGAGTCCACTACTCCTTCAGGTATTATTCTCCACTCTTTTTGATATATGCCTCACATATCACTCGTCACTCATGCTCTATTTTCTCTCAAGCCCTTTCCTTACTTTTCTTTTAATGCATATCTCTTTATTCTTTAATCTCTCTTATTTTTTCATCTCTTTCCAGGTATGGCTTATGGATAAGCTAAAGGTGGTGAACTCTTGCCCCAAGTATTCAGCTCGAGCTTATTTCTTCCGCCAACGACTAGTGGATTTTCCTAATGAGGGACGGTGGTGTAACTAGATGTGCAGCAAGTCTGCAGCTGACATAGCTTGGTGTTGCCCCTAACTTCATGTGACTGAGATGAGTTACAGCATAACTCGACAGCCTGGCATACAGTTGATTGGCCTCACGCACGATGTGTTCTACTTTCCCTTTCAGTTCAAACGCCAGTTCGGGTATGATTAGACCTGGCTAGAGGAGGCGGGTAGAATACCCGGCTTCATTCCCGATTCATGGTTTACACTTGGCTAGGTACCTCACTTCTTAGAGGATGAGAGAAATTCTGGCCCTTGCCCCTAGTTTCAGTTATGCCCTTTCTGGGGAGTGCTTGGCTTGGCTTAAGGATGAGGCACAAATCGGGCCCATTTTGGCTTCAGAAGCTTGCACAAGCACGAGCGAAGAACGCAGGAACACCTGACTCGCCTATGCCCCTAGTTTATTGCTTTGACTTTTCTTTTCAAGTTTTATAATGTAAAAGCAACTTTGATTTGTATCAGAGAGTTGAAGAACTTTATGTTGAAATCAATGGAATTAAAGTTGTGAGCACTACAAATCTTTCTTTTGGTCCAAAAATGGTCTAAGTTGTAAAAAGTAAAATTTTGAAAAAAATCAACCTTTATTAAAACTTTCCAAAACCATTTTCGAAAATGATCACCAGCTGGCACACACGGAATCAATCCTCAAGATGTATAACCCCGAATTAAAAGATCATAACTGCCTCTGATTGAATACATTACTGCTCTGCATTGTAACCAAATTTTCTTCCTAGAATGAAGATCACAACTGAACTCTTAGATAATGGACAAAAATGACCTGATTAGACACATGGACAAGACAGTTTAGCTGGAGATAATTACGGCCAAACTTCAGAATGAAGTTGCCTACGTATTCCAAAGATGGGAATCAGGCCTTACGTAGTTTGGTTCAAGTTAAGGGTTTTCAACCTTACGAGCTTAGTTTTTCTTTGTTTCTAATTTTTCATGCCCTAACTTTTGCTTAGGTCGCCCTTTCGGGTTTTTGGCCTAGTGAGCCTCTTAGGGATATTATTTTTTCAACTTGTCCATGTTGATTGGCTGCGAAAATTCCAGGCCATCTAGGTCCATGAAAGTAACTGCTCCTCCTAACCAGATAGCTTTGATGATGTAAGGACCAATCTAATTGGGTCTGAACTTGCCCCTAGGGTCATGGGTGGGAGCTTGATTGTCTTTCAGCACCATATCTCCCTTCTTGAGATTCCGAGACTTAACTTTCTTGTTAAAAGCCCTGGTAATTCTGCGCTGGTAGCCCTTAACATGATACAATGCTTTTAGCCTCCTCTCATCAAACAACATTAACTCTTCAAATCTGCTCTGTTGCCAGTTTGCCTCTGCTATCTGACACTCAGCCATAACTCGTAGCGACGGGACTTCAATTTCAATTGGCAGAATGACTTCTATCCTGTAGTTGAGAGAGTAAGGGGTTGCTCATGTAGATGTCTGGATCGAAGTTCTGTAGCCCCAGAGTGCGAATGACAATTTATCTGGCCAGTCCCTATAGGTCTTAACCATCTTCTGCAAGATGTTCTTGATATTCTTATTGGCGGCTTCAACAGCTCCATTGGTTTGCGGCTTGTATGTAGATGACTTATGAAAAGCCACATTATATTTCTCCAACAAGTCTATCACCTCTTTCTTGAAGTGAGAGCCATTATCTGATATGATATCGTTTGGAACTCCATACCGGCAGATGATATTGTTTCTGATGAAGTTGGCCACATGCGATGCTTTCAACACTGCATAGGACTGAGCTTCCACCCACTTTGTAAAATAATCAATCGCCACCAAGATATATTCATGCCCATTCGACCCTTTAGTCGTGACTGCACCGATAATGTTAATTCCCAAGACCGATTCCCAAGACCGAGAAAGGCCATGGTGTAGACACCCTATTTTTGACCGTCCTCAAGACTTGGACGTCACTGATTGAACACTCAGTGATCACCCTTGTTTGTGTTTGTCTCGAGTTCCCAAAGGTCTCGGCTGCGCGCCTTGCCTCAGGACCTCCTGACTCGACTGCTTCGTGTATCGTTTTGGCACCAAGCACCTGTGTTTTTGCCTTGAAGGGCAGGGAATGGCTTGTTGGCCATCCTCACACCCCACCGGCCCTCCCCTACCATCACCGGTTGCATATGTGTGCCACCGGCCATGTTTTCTTAAAAACAATGGCCGGTCGGCACTATGCTTGGCCGACCGGCACTTTATTGTGCCGATGACCTATTTGGTTGGCCGATGACCCTTCTGCACCCCTTGGGGCATGGTGCATGCCAGCTATGCCAGCTGGAATGCACCAACACCACTCCCCATGCGCGGGGATGACTCTTGTGAGCCTTTGAACCCCCTAACCTTCTAGAAGGTTGACCCCTTTTGGCCAAGCTTCTTGGGGAAGCTTGTCTTAGCTTCTCCAAGAAGCCAAGACCCCTTTGCACCCCTTGACCCTTTCTCTTTAGCTTAGCCATTAAGTTTCTTGGCTTTGTTTTGCCTATATAAGCATCATGCCTCTCCCTTTGCAAAGGGTTAGCCATTTTTGAACAAAAACCAGAGCTTATATCTATATATCTGTTAGATACATCCTCTCTCTCTAGATTCCTCTCTCTCTTCTCTTTTGTGTGTGTTTCTAGGCCTAAAAGTGTAGTTCTACCTTACTTTTGCACTAACACACACATTATCACACCTTAGCTCGAGTTTGAGAGGCTTTGAGGGTTGATTTTTGAGTTTTTGGACTGATTTTGATTAGAAGAGGAGGGCTGCATTGACTTTTCTTGAGGTGTTCTTCAAGGGTGAGACTTTTGCTTTAGTTTCCCCATTTTTGCAACAACTTTTTACCTATCTTGCATGCTGATTTGAACTTTGTGTATAACATAAAAAAGCCTTGTATTTTCATGCTTTAGAACTTTCATTAAGGGTGTTTTGGCATTGGGGGTCGAAATCCCCCTCTTAGGCCTCTTTTGGCATTGTTTTGGCATTGGTGCCTTTTCCTTAAGCCTTGTTTACTTTGTTGTATTAGCCTTCTCACCACTGAAATCCAGTGGATTTTCAGTGGTGAAGAAGATGGTTTGAAGTCTTGTATAGGGGAGGGACACCCCTCTCCCTTCATTGCCTCATTTGCTTGTCTTTTGGTTCATAAAGGTAGCATGCATGTATAGTCTTGTGTGGCTTTATTTCAGAGTTTATTTGGGTGTTTTGGGTCATATTATATCTCTGTCCTTGGTTGGATTTGTAACCCTTAGCATGCATATTATACTTGCTTTGCATTCCTCTATTTGGCATAGAAATGCATCTTGTGTTTGGGCCATGATTCTTGTATGTATTAGCCTAGCTTCATGAAGGTATTAGTGTTGTCTTGTCATGTTTTAGGTCTGTTGGCCACTGATTTTGCCATGTTTGGCATGCTTGATGAAGTTGCTTTGCATTATGGCTTGTAAGCCTTGAGTATGTGATCCATGAACATGCATTGGTTAGGCTATTTAGGTGATTTGGAATCATTTAACATGCTATTTCAGTCCCCATGCCATGCTTACATGTCCCCATTTGTCATGACTTTCATGCTTTGAAATATTGGTCTCTTGTGCTTTGAAATGGACATTGTGCATACTTGCATGTTAAAGGCATTTGGGCTGCCATATCAGGGGGTTTGGGGGTTGTTTTGCATGCTAAACATCTGTTTTTGGTTGCTTGGTTCATGCCATGGGTGGTCTTGTTAGTGGTAGTGGAGTACCCTCTCTTGTGCCTTAGCTTTAGGCCCATTAACTTGCATGCTTATTGAGCGTTTTGTCCATGGTTTTAAGCACTTTTGGCCACTGTTTTGGGATGGATTGAGGTCTGCCCCTTTACGGTTTAAGCCCACTATTGCATGCTTGTCTCATGTTCCTTGCATGATTGTTTCACTAGGTGTTGTAGCATGATGATCCTATTGCTTAGATTGTCCTTGTTTGCATTGCATTTGCATCTTGCATGTTTAGCATTACACACTTGCCATGATAGGTTGCATTGCATTAGGCATGCCTTGCCTCTTAGCCTTAGGATGCATTGTTGAGCCATGTTTGCATAACATACATTGCATTACTTGGTTTGGGGTGTCAAACCAAGTGTGAGAGATGAGAGGTGTTTGTATTTTAAGTGACAAAACACATCTCAATTCTCATGTCACCGAGGCCCTTGACTTTGACATGATAGGGTCTTGGTCCCCATTTGTGTGTTGCATATATTTCCATTGAATTGCAATCTTGGTCTCTTAGGCCATCATGCATCAAAATGCATAATTGGTGGCCCAAGGACCAAGGGCCATGCTTCATTGAGTCCCATACATGATAGGAAACATGGCCATGCTTACATATGCCCAAAATTCCATGCCATACACTGTTTGTCCTTGCTGTCAAAAACTGTCTTTTATAGGAATTTTTTGCCGACCGGCCATTGGTGTGTGGCCGATGACCTCATGAGCAGCCGATGGACATTTTACATGGCCGGTGGCCATTTCATCCAGCCGATGGTGTGAAGCAGTGTGCATAGAAGGTATCCTGGGACTTTGGCAGTCTTTGGAGAGGCGGGACAGTGAAAACAGAGGCGGCAGTGGTATGGTGCGGGTTTTCCGGGCAAGACGGATCGAGCATGCATCATTCGCGCATCCCGAGGCCGAGCTGAGGCCCCCTTCTTTTTACATTTGATTTAATTTGATAAATAGAATTTTTGTAATAATTTATTCTGTATTTGGACTGTGCCATTCAGGACTGTATATTCTTTTAATCCCTCCGTGTGAGGGTGTATTTGTAATAAGTGTGCGTGAGTGTGTGCATGTCTTCCAACCCCACGTGTTTCTTCCCTTTTATTTACCTGCTTACGTTGGTAGACTAGGGCATATTTAAATTAGCATATCTTATGCTATGCATGCGTGCATCCATACATTTGTTTTACATGCACCGGGCTCGGCACATCATGCTAACTGCACTTGTATTTCAAATTCCAAGTTGAGTGCTTGTTAATTGCAGCATTTCACATGCCATGTTTAGGATAGCCGAGCCTATTATAGCTGCATTTTGCATGTGTTGCATTAGTCATTTTTAACATGAACTAGGATCATGCATATGATTACTAACTAGTTTCTGTTTTGGGTTGGAGTACTAGGTAAGCTTTTATGCTTTAGCATACCGCATGCGTGTGAGTGTTGCCATAATTACATGATTACCATGAGGCTAGCTGTTTATGTGATATAACTGCTTGAATGCCTGTGGATGAAGGTCGAATTGCTTAAATTGGGATAATGCATTAAAACTGTGAGTTTTAAGCCCACTCGATAGTGGCAAAACCATTTTTTCTAAAAGCCCACTTGAGGGTGGCAAAATCTGCATTTTAGCCTACTTGCGAGTAGCAAACCATTTTTAAAACAAACATGCTATGTTTTGTTCCAATTTAGGCAATTTGGTCTATACTTGTTTGTTGTGCGCATAACATAGTAATTCTAGGCTAATAACCGGAATAAGAACACATAACGTTTTCAAAATTGGATATCATGATTAGTAGAGGCCGGTCTTTGGACCGGGCGAGAGGGGGTGCTCATAGCTGACCTTCCCTAATCGTACCCAAGTTCCCGAGCCGAGGCAACTTTGGTGATGACGGACACGTGGCCTTTGGCACCGAGTCAGGGTTTCCTAAATTTCCCTCAAAATAAAATATTTAGGTGGCGACTCTGTATATGGCAAAGCAGTCCATGTTTGGCACTTCTTTTCAAAAATCTGTTTCTCAAAACGATTTGCCGGATTTGGACTCTTTGGTTCAGATTAAGAATCGACAACAAAAGGGAGTCTGAACTGTAGAGTGAAGCCCAAGGGCGCGTCTACACATGGTGAAGTCATGTTGTACAGTTTTGACGGCGGAATATTCATGCGATTGGCATGAATTTGACATTTGTGGTATCGCCGAACAAAACCAATACAATCCTCCTCTATGGTAGACCAATAGTAACCTTGCCTGAGAATTTTCCGAGCTAGCATCACACCATTCATATGTGCCCCGCATTCTTTGCCATGGACTATCAAAGATAAAGAAGGCTTAGTACTGGAGGAAGAGCTCTAAAAAATTTCTAGCAAGGAATCAGCCAAAACCAATGGCTTAGTCTCATCACTAGCCATTAGAGAGGTAGAAGGCAAGTCGAAGAGACTAGCTAGTCTTGCTTCGAAAATGTCTACCTCATCCATAGACATAAAGGGGGCAGAGAGGGCTTTGGTGGAAGGCACAAAGGACTACATAGGGATAGGAGGAATGGGTGGAGCATCTTCAGCAGTCTCCATGGTTCTAGCCACCAATAAATCAAGGAAAGAAGGGCTGGAACTAGGCAAAGGTAATAAACTACGAGTTTGAGAGCTACCAGCACCCTCTATAGGGGAATCAGCTACCATCGAAGAGAAGGTAATAGCTGGAGATTCCTTAGGAGGAGAAGGAAGAGCAAGGCTCAAAAGAGAATTAAATTGAGATAGATTAAAAGACAGGTAAGGGAGGTATGGATTTAAGCCAAAAGAAAGAAATGCAGGAATACTTGGCCTCAAGGAGGGTACAGAGAATGTAGGCCTAGGAGGTGGGAGTATTATCTGGATGGATCTCACATTTTGCAATTGATCAACTTCAACTGAAACTGAGGGAGTCCTTATTGGAAGAATAGGCTCAGTAGTTGTTGTTGCAAAAGGAGAAGTACAAAGTAATGTCAAGTCTCAATACCAACAAATTTACAAGGAAAAAATAGTAAAGGCTTGAAATAAGTTACTTGTTTTAGAAGAGATAACAACAATAGGAAAGCTCCGAAGGGAATAGTGCTCAGTAATATGTTGCTTCCTTGCAGTTTCCCTTTGGATTGCATCAGTAGCAGCAGCTTCATCTCTTAAGAATTGTTGCTGCCGTCTCTTCTCAGCTCTCTCAAAAACAATCATGGCCTTAGAATGTTCCTGTTCTACTGCCTTAGCAGCTGCTTCATGAATAGGGTCTTCGACCAAATCAAAAGGAAAGACAGTCGTCTTCCTTCTCTTTTTCTCTGTATTGGTCTTGCCTGTTCATTTTCAATTTCTCTCTCTTTGAGTTGGGATTCAGATTCCTCAGAAGTACGTTCCTCTTCTACTACTCTGGCAGCTGTCTCATGGGTAGGATCTTCGATTGAATCAGAAAGAGAGACAGTCATCTGTTTCCTCTTTTGTCTCTGTAATGGTACTTCCTGCTCTTTCTCAATCTCTCCCTCTTCAATATGGGATTCGAATTCCTCAGGAGTGAGTATCAGTTTTCTTTTCTTTTTCTGCTTTTGTTTGTCCTTGAGAGTAGCTAGAATTTCAGCCCTCTTAGGAGATTCTTCTTGTGGAGACCTTGCACCAAGAGGTATGAATGTAAAGGAAATAAACAAAAGAGTCTAAAAAAAAAAAAAAGAAACCTGAAAATACTTACCCCTTTTTGAAGCAGCTCTAGTAACTCTAGCAGGAGAGGATGAGGCTATAGGAGTAGTTTTGGCAGCTGTGGAAATGGGGGGAATCTTCTCAATTGTTGTTGATTTAGCTTTCGAAGGCACTCCTAACCCTATCAGTAAATCATGAGGGTATACGGATAGGCGCATTTCCGTATTAGCTGTCCACTAGTTTTGAAATCTTTTCAGAGCCAAGTCAAAAGGAAAAAAGGAGACAAATTTGAACTCGCTCAATTCTTTCAATAGTTTGAATGTTTCATCTTCCAGTTTTGATTTGGGTATTCTCAGGTCTCTAGCTATAAAATGGACATTCAAGAGGCTGCAAAGTGGAATGGGAATCCCCTGAGTTAACCCAAATTGCCTGGCAAATTGAGAAGGACGGTATACCTCAGCTATACACTTATAAACTTGAGGGTTTAAAGTGCCAATGAATAGCTCCCTCGGCAGCAAAATAGAAGCCCACATGTCTTTGTGGGGTGGGGTGGAGCACTCTTTATCAGCTAAGAATGTTCGCAACCACGCAGGTCCTTTGTTGACATCAAAGGGGCAGAAGAAGGTGGCAGATGGAGAAATAGGAAGTTGGTGAAAAAAGGTGAGGTAGTAAGCAAAGGAAGCAGGGTAAAGAATAATTCTAGCATATTTTTCCCCATAAGTGCTAGGGTCCTGAACAAGGAATTTTAAGCATTTGGGATGCAAATCAGTGAAGTAAGCAAAGAGCCAGAGTTGGAGCACCCAAAGGGGACCCTTTTGGTTAACATCAAGAGGTTTCTTACAAAATTGGAAACATGCTCTATAAACATGGCCTAAGAGATAAGGAGCCAGGGCTATGCGTTTTTTCAAAACAAGTGCCTTCGCAAGTGGAGCGAACTCAGGCATAATCCTCTGAAATGATGTACAAAAGAGAAATTTGCACAACCAATATAAGATGAAGGAAAAAAGTTCTCTATCTCTCACGGAGACTTCCCTTTTATTTTCAACCTTTACAAAATCACTGTAAGAGGAGTTTAAGGGTGGAAGGGAAAACTTAACAGAGAGGTCTGGATAGTTAGGAGTGAAAGGAGAGCTAAGGGGTGAAAGCCGCAAAAGATGGCAAATATCAAGAACAGTGGGGGCCATCATGCCACACCGAAACTGAAAAAAATTGAAAGCCATGTTCCAAAAACAAAGAGCGGCAGGAATCAAGAAAGGGTCTTCAGGAATGATAAACCTGGAAAGACGAAGGGCATCAAGAATACAGAGCTCTTACAGGTCGTTTTCTCTTGCAAGCACAACTCTGTCATACCATTTCTCCCATTCAGTTCTCAATGTCGGCCAACAACGGTGAGGTCGGGTCATTCTCTAATTCCCCAGTTGAACCCCCCTTCATAGAGAAGAAAATGGTCCTCCAGACGAGGGTATAAAACTGGAAGTTGAGCAGGAGCTTCTCGAAAGATGGGACCTAAGACATATTCTTGTTTGTTGCTGTGGCGAGGAACGAAGAGGCGGCCATCTATGGCACTTGACCCATCAGCTGTTAACTTAACAATCTCTTCATCAATACATCTTTTCAAAGCCATGGTTGGGCTTATACGCTCACCAGCAAGCATTTTCAGAGAAAAAGAATCCATTGGTAGCAAGTAGCAAGGAAGAGGCGAGGAAGAGAGGGTTAACAGAGGAGAAGGGTTTGCGTTTTGAGCGAGTGAAGGATTTCAGAGCACACACAAAAAAAAAAAAAAAAAAAAAGAAGAAGAAGAAGAAGAAGAAAAAGAAGGGTTTTAAAAGCCTTTGTGTCTGGAAGATATATAGCGTAATTCGTTAACTACTAAAAGTACAAATACGAAAAGTTTCCTTCAATATTGATACTTTTTGAGGGAAAAAACATAGCCCAGATGTTAACGCCAGCTTCGAAGTAAAATATTTGGCTTCGAAAACAGATTTTGGCGCCAAAAGTCAAATAACAACAGCTTCGAAACAGAGAAGCCGGCTTCGAAGCACATTCTATACTTAAAGATGTAAGAATACTCAAGTATTTGTTTACTTCAAAGGGATTAAAGACCGGTTTTAGGTTTCTTAATGAAAATAATATCCGTCGAAGCAAAACTTAAGACCCCTTAAGGATGTGAATTGTTGTTCGAAACATCAAAACCAATAGTTGGTTTGTGTATATACAGAAAGAGATTATCTTTTGAGCTAAAAAACAGCATGAACTGTTGTTCGAAGCAAAAATGGTCAATATCATTCTAACCATGACCATATGTTGGTTATGATTAAAATAAGCTTTATGGGGTAATATTGTTAAATTCGAAACACTGATTCTAAATGAAAATTAGCAAGAACTGTCAACTATATTCCATAAATTAGAAAAGTTCATATTGGTTCTTTTTAGTGTTTCATTTAAAACGATTGAGTTCAGATTCGAAGGATAAGATTGTTCAGTTCGAAACCCTAAATTTGCTTTTAAAGACAAACAGAGACAAGATCAAACAATGCCAAGCAAAGAAAAAGTCTTAGTTGTATTAAAGCAAAAAGCAATTACATTGAACGGCCCTCTGTGGGTACAAATTCAAGCTCATAAAAGTAGGGAATAAAATAAATAACAAGATCGTGAAATTTGGTCCAACTATGATCAATGAATTTCTGTTCTTTCTTTATTCTATCCTCTATTTCTTCTAGAATTGGCTGTATAAGTTAATGTGCTCTCACTTTATAAAAGAGCTCTTCAACCTTTATTTCGAATGTTGTTTCTCTCAATCATTGTTCCAATTCGTCTATATCCAAGTCATCCCAGTACGTAGAATCTTTATTCTTAAAGTTTTCGAATTCTCCAATGAAGTTCTCTGCTTCGTACTGGGCATGAACTCAAAGGGACGAGAGTTGGTCCAAAGATTGAGTGGTGGCTGTAGAGATCCGATGCCAGTGGAGAAGTGAGGGAAGTTGATCCAAAAACATGTGAAGCTCTGCTTGGGCGAGGGGATTGAGGACATGACCTCGAGTTAGAATGTCACAAGCCCATCGAAGATTCTTGAGAGGAACTTCGTCCTCAAGAACACTGAAGGGCAAGTGAGAGAAGGCCACAAGCAGGAATTGGGCTTGCTTCCTCTTAGCTGGAGTAGGGAGAGAAAGAGGCTTGTAAGGTGGAAAGACCTTATCTGCGGAGAGGGCGAGCCTCAGTCTTTCTGTCCAGCAAGGAGTTGGTGGAGGAGAAGGTATGGAAGCCTCCACTTCAAGAGGAGGAGCAAGGGCAGAAGGAACAAGGGCATTAATATAATCGAGCCAGTCAGAAGAACAAAGCTTCGCCTTCTGGGCTAAGAACGATGGATTGTATACTTGTGCCTCATCGAGGCGTCGGGCAGCATGTACTACCTTTGTAGGCATGGAGGATGTGTACCATGCCACAAGCAGATTTTCCTTCAAACTGCGTTGATGGTCGATGGGCACGTAAGGATAGACCACCGAGCTTCGCGTATAGGAAGGAAACTCCAAAGGGTCAGTAAACTCGACAAAGTGATAGTTGATTTGCTTCTTTAAATCACAGGCCTCAGGTTTTGACCAGCTTGTCCAGTCAGAAGCCCCAGAGGAAAAAGAAGTTGCAACCTTATCCCATGCAGAGGATTGTGAAGAAGAACTTCCCATGTCTATATTTGCGACTTCCTGAATCAAAGGATTAAGATCAGCTTGTTCGTAGTCCAAGGCTGAGTCAGAAGAAGAACTTCCCATGTCCATGTTTGTAAGTTTCTGAATCAAAGGATTAAGGGCAATGTGTTCGTAGTCCAAAGGTTGATAATTTGAAAAGGCATCCGTGACCTGAATATAGAAAGGTGGGTAAAGGTGGCTAATCAATGCATGGAGTTTCTTTCGAGGAAGAACAGCATCATCAGATGACTCTTCGTGTGCTCGATCAATGGAGGAGAAAATTGATTTAGCCATAAAAAATGTATCAGTCTGTTCGAATACTAAGGTAGTAGGGGTATTCAAAAGATTGAAGGAGAGTTTAATGCAGATGATGAATGACAGTTGCATTTCTGGAAGAATGCAAAGCCTATGCACGTTCTAAGACGTGGATAAAAGACCTTGATCCACTAATATCACCAAGTATTGGGTATATTAGTGCGAGGGATAATGTTGGCTACATATTTTGTACAAGCTAATTACAATTCGACGGGTGACAGAATAAGGGTAGTACAGGAAGACTATTCAAGTCTTCGATCCTGATCGTACACGTGGCAGTTAATATTGGTTATTACGAGATCTAAGTAGCAGTGGATCAACAAAGAGATACAAGGTGACGTGGCTTCAACGGTTACTCACATTTAAATTCAAAATTTAGGAGGGAAGTCTAACTGCAAGAGATAGCATAGTGGAGCTAATTATAAGGCAACATGATCAACGATCATGGATGAGTAGTTCGACGGTTGGAAATGCAGTTCGATGGTCATCCTTGAAAAGTATAAATAGCAGAGAAGACCCAGAAAAAAGGATCCAGACTCAGATCCAAAAAACCAGTTTTATTCTACTTATTTTCCTTTCCAGTTTTACATTTCCTGTTTTTTACATTCTTGTACTTTAAATTCCTGCACTGTACTTCGTTCATAGGACTAGTTTCAAGTAATAGATTGTTGTTGTAAACCTCTATGAGGCTGAGTTCGGATCATTGTAAGTTTTTTCATTCTATGAAATCCTTCAATTGTTCTTCATTTAATTGTTATCTTTCTTAATTCTCCTAAATCAAGCCACCAGTAAAAGTCCTCTTCATTGAGGCTGAAAGAACTAAAACACAATTGTCTGAAATTGGTTGGCAATTAATTTTCTGTAAGGACTGATTGATCCTTGCTGGCACACTCGCAATTACAAAAATAACCTTCGAAAGCCAAAAAGCCAACATATAAGTTCGGAGAATGAAAACACAAACATTAATTTGAAAAA
Source organism: Camellia lanceoleosa (assembly GCA_025200525.1). Lineage (NCBI taxonomy): Eukaryota > Viridiplantae > Streptophyta > Magnoliopsida > Ericales > Theaceae > Camellia > Camellia lanceoleosa. The sequence continues at coordinate 112,151,923 of CM045765.1, read as the reverse complement.
TAATTTTAAGAGAGAGAAAGAGAAAGAGAGAAGTGTTTGATGACAAGTGCAGCTCAAGTGCTAATGCCATGCTTTTCAACAGTGATAATGAAGAGAGGTCTAAGTCTGCCCTATCTAACCAGCAGCAGCAGCACAAGGACATGTTGTCTACGTCTAAGTCTAAGCAGCAGCAGTTGCACCATACCTTTACAGTGTGTGTAGGTTAAGAGTAGTCTAGTGCATGTTAGTCAAAGCTTAGTGTATATTAGAAAAATCTCTTAACAACTATTTGTTAGGTTGTTAAGACGGTTATACTATGGTGTCTATACAACTAGAGATCTGCTGTTGTAAATGCAAGTTGATTAATTTGATTAAATAATATCTTTTCAGTTGTTTCTCTCCTTCTCTTCATTTAGGCTTACCGATTATTAATCGATAGAAATCTTCATCAACAGCAAATTGAAATCTTCAAATCTTCAAATCTTCATCAACAATTGATCAAAATCTTCAAACCTTCATCAAAGTGAGATTTCAAAGAGAGAGACAGTGAGATTCCAGCGAGAGAGTCGAGTGAGAGACAGATTTTGAGAGAGAGAGTTCAGATTTGGAAATAAGGAAAAAAAAAAAAAAGGAAAAAAAAAGAAAGGGGACATAGGTCATGTTTTACCTAATTTGGGGTTTTTTTTTTTTTAATAATATGATTGGGTCAAGTAAATGAGATTTTGACCTAAAAAGTGATATTTTGTGACGCTTAAATAATCAGTCGCAAATAGGGATGGCAATTTGAAACCGGCCCGACGGGGATCCCCGATCCCGACCCCGATTTAAGCGGGTTTTCCCCGAAAAATACCCCCGACGGGGAGGTGACGGTATCTGAAAATCAATCCCCGATCTGTCACGGGCCGGGGACGGTGATCAGTGTTTGATCCCCGGCCCGGCCCGATCCCCGGCCCGGCCCGATCCCCGGCCCCGCCCCCGTCCCCGGCCCCATCCCCGAAATTCCCCGAAATAAAATGACTTTTATACCCCTAATATATAATATAGATATGTAATAAACCGTGCATCTGTCTCTCAACTCTCGTTCTTATCTCTGTCTCTCAACTCTCTCACTCGGTCTCACTCTCACTCTCACTCTCACTCACATTCTTCTCTTCTCTCTCACTCTCTCAACAGTCGATCTCCAGTGCAGTGTGTGAGAGCTTCGTGTCATCGCCGATCTCTCAACTCTCTCAACTCTCTCATTGGTGGTCGATCTCTCACTGGAGAGCTTCGTGTCACTGTCGATCTCCATCGCCGATCTCCTTCGATCTCCTCATCCGCCGATCTCCTTCGCCGATCTCCCCGCCGCCCTCCTCCGCCGATATCCTCCTCCGCCGCCCTCATCAGCTCCTCAGATCTGTAATTTTTTTTTGATCTGTAATTTTTTTTTTTCTGAAATTTTTTGATCTGTATTTTTTTGATCTGAAATTTTTTTATCTGTATTTTTTTATCTGTATTTTTTTGATCTGAAATTTTTTGATCTGTAATTTGATGATGAGCTGTAATTTTTTTGTTTTTGTAATTTGATGAGGATCGGGGAATTTTGGGGTCGGGGAAACCCGATCCCCGTTGGGGACGGGGATGGGGACTGTGAAAGGTTCCCCATCGGGGATCGGGGCCGGGGACGGGAAAGTTTTGGCTATCGGGGATCGGGGACGGGGAGGGTGATCCCTGGCCCCGTCCCGCCCCGTTGCCATTCCTAGTCGCAAAAAAATAGACTCAAAAAGTCATATTTCTAGTAGTGGAGTAAGTTTTTGCCTCTTGTATTGTTGGTTTCGGGGAATTGTGGAGCCAACCAATTATGAATTTTGCACACTTTAGAGGGACGTTATATTAAATAGGAGATCCTTTTGTTGTTTTGCTCTTTAGTGGTAAATGGGTATATCCCCTCGGTGATTTTTTAATAGACTTGTCAAAAAGAAAAAAGAAAGGCCCACTACTACTGCTGCTATATATAGTGTATGAAGTGAAAATGAATTAGACACAGACATTAGGAGCAGTTAAATATAACTACAAATTTAGTAATGAGAAAAAAAAATCATTATTAAATTGGTACCGGAGTTAATATTAAGAATCTAAAGAAAATTTTGTATAATTAAAATTACAATCCATTGCATTTGTTCAATATATCTTCACCTTGAAATTCAGAAACTCTAAGTCATTTCACAGAATAAATTATTTCATCTATCACACCAATAATTAATTTAAAAAAATCTAAATCTAGAACAAAAATAATAAAAATAAACATTAATATTCCAAAGGGAAATAGGTTGGCCAAAGCTTACTTACACTACCATCACCATAATAAAAATAAGCATTAATATTCAACCGACCTAATGGCTTACACTCATCCGCAAAGGACTAATCTCCCATCTCAACCAACTAACCAAGCAAATACCAAACAACATTGGAGTCTTCGAAGAAAGGAATCAGACACCTGCAGCACCAAAAAGTGCAGCACATATGCATGATCCAACAACTTACGAGACTTTATTTTTAATAACTTTGATCATCATAACATTATTATTATTACTAGCATATCGTCCGTATTAGGAATAAAATAATATATTATTTAATAAAAATATTATAATTATATTTAATTTTTTTATATTATGTAAAATAAAAGTTAAATAAAAACTAACTAATTAGGATTTTCTTAATTATTTAAAATTAAGAAAATTTAAAAAATTAGTATGAGATATTGATTATAAGGTTTCTCACTAAAAATCTCATTTTGCTTATATAAATGGGAATATAAGATTCACTTTATGTAAGTGAAATAATTCACTTTTTCCTTCTTTTCTCGATGTGGAATTATAAATTAAAAGTTAAATGAAAGCTAACCAATGGGAATTTTCTTAATTGTTTAAAAGTTAACAATTGTTTGGATGGGAAGTTTATTTCGAATCAAGCAATCTTAGCCATTTAATCTTTAATTTATTTCGAATCAAACAAATTTAACCAATATATTTTGATAAAAATGCTAAAATTGCAACTAAACCAACGAATCAGTCAAACCGAAAATGGTTCACCTTATCGGCTAGATCAAAAGACCAACCAATTTATATAAAAATTAATTAATTAAAATTTTTAAATTTTATTTTAATTTTAAAATTGAAACTGCCTTGAACTGAAACATATACAACACTACAATATTAAATGGAAGCATAAGGTTTATATGGTGAAACAACTTATTTTTTTCCCCTTTTCCTGATGCGAGATTGTAAAATGAAAGCTAACAGTTGTTTAGACGAAAATTTTATTTCTAATCAAGCAATCTCAGTCGTTCAATTTTTAATAAGGTCAATCTTAGTTTATTTCAAATCAAACAAATCTAATCAATATATTTTGATAAAACAGCTAAAATCGTGGTCAAACCAGTGAATCAGTCAAACTGAAAACGATTCAGCCTAATCGACTAAGTTAAAAGACCAACCAATTTACAATAAAATTAATTAATTAAAACATTTAAATTTTATTTTAAAATTTAAACCATCTTGAACTGAAACATGCACAATACTATAATATTAAATGAGGGTATAAGATTCATTTTATATAAGTAAAACAATTCACTTTTTATTTATTTTTTCTCGATGTGGCATTGTAATTATTTTAAAGTTAAATATTATGAAAGTTTCAAAATTCCATACAAAATTATTTTTAAAATCAAAACATCTATGTGGAATTGTACAATAAAAATTAAATAGAAACTAATCAATGAAGATTTTCTTAATTGTTTTAAATTAAGAATTTCAAAAAAAAAAAAAAAATGATATTGATTATATTGTTTCTCACTAAAAATCTCATTTTGCTTATATAAATGGAAGTATAAGATTCACTTTATATAAGTGAAACAATTCATTTTTTTCCTTCTTTTCCCAATATGGAATTGTAAAATAAAAGTTAAATGGATATGCATATTAGATTGTAGATTGAAACTGTGTTTAAAAAAGTACCTTCACATTGCACGGGTGATATGCTAAGAGTATTATACATGTTTTCTTAAACACACAAATAAATAATAATAATAATAATAATAATAAATTGGTATTGATTATAGGGTTTCTTACTAAAAATCTTCTTTTACTTATATGAATGGAAGCATGAGATTCACTTTATATAAGTGAAACAATTCACTTTTTTCTTCTTTTCCCGATGTGGAGTTGTAAAATAAAAGTTAAATGGAAGCTAACTAATGGGGATTTTCTTAATTGTTTCAAAATTAAGAAATCTTAATAATTTATATAAATTGGAGTATAAGATTCATTTTATATAAATGAAACAATTCAATTTTTCCTTTTTTTTCTCCCGATTTGGGATTATAAAATAAGAGGTAAATAGAAGCTAGCCAATAAAAATTTTCTTAATTGTTTAAAATTAAGAAAATTTAATAATTTTAAAATGAGGGTTTGGACTTTTTAGAAAGCTTCTCCCTTAAAACTTCCTTTAAAAGATTCATTTTATATAAGTGAAACAACTTACACCTTTTTTTTTTTCTTTTCTTTTCTTGATGTGGGATTGTGACACTTTATATAAGTGAAACAACTCACTTTTTCTTTTTCTTTTTTCTTGATGTGGACTTATAACACTTTATATAAGTGAAGCAACTTACTTTTTATTTATTTTCTCGATGTCGGATTGCAATTATTTTAAAGTTAAATATTATGATAATTTCAAAATCTCATACAAAATTATTTTTAAAATCAAAACTATGTGGGATTGTAATAAAAGTTAAACGGAAACTAACCAATAAGGATTTTATTAATTATTTGAAATTAAGAAGAAGAAAAAAAAGGAGTATGAGATATTAATCATAGGATTTCTCACTAAAAATGTCATTTTCTTATATAAATGGGAGCATAAGATTCACTTTATGTAAGTGAAACAATTCACTTTTTCTTTCTTTTTTCGATGTGGGATTGTAAAATAAAAGGTAAATGAAAGCTAGCCAACGACAATTAGAGAGGCATAGTTTAGGTTCGTGAATTTATCATACTCTATCATTTTATAAACTTATATGCATATTTAAAAAAATAAAAAATCTAATTCATTCAAAGGTCATGTTCATGTGATTTCAATGTATTTCACTATAAAAAATTTAGGGAGAAAATTATTTTTTAGGAATCAAATATTTTTGTTGCGAAAGGTTTCATCATTATATTTTTAGCAACGAATTTTGGGACCAAATTTTTTGTCTCAAAAAATAAATCATTTAGAGACCAAATTATTTTGTTCATAAAAGTCTATTTATTAGTAACATTTTCAAAAATTGGTCACTAAAAGGCTTGTTTTTTACTTTTCGAGACGATCTTTTAACGACCATCCTCACGAAGATAGAAATTCGCTCCTAAATGTCTTTTATAACAAAATTTTTACTTTTAGAGACTAAAAAATTTGGTTTCTAAAACTCTTATATGTGGCAATGTTTATCTTTAATAAAAATATATGATCTATTTATAAAATTAAATATAACAAAATTATGTGATTATAAATGATAGTATTACTCAAAATAAATCGAACTTTAATTTATTCAGAATGTTACTAATAAAAACTGAAAATAAATCAAAGTTAATCAATTGACATTTTCTCCTCTCCGACATGTGCCTTGTTATATCGTCATCCATATAGTCATAATCGTGAAATTAACGTGCATCATTGCCTTTGGAGCAAAATATTATTTTAAAAATATAATTAATTGTAATCATGCAAGAAAGATGGACCCAATTGGCATATATGGGTGACGGTCAACAAATTTCGAAACTCTTTTATTATAATAATAATAACATTAATTATTAAAAAAATATTTAAATTATATAAGTTGACCTCTTATTAGAGAGTCATATTTTCACCGTATAGTTTGGTGAACCATCAACCTAAATTATGATAAAAACTTCCAACTTAAACTATTTTAATCTAAATAATTCACTTTTTTCTTTTTTTCCCGATGTAAGATTATCAAATAAAAGTTAGCTAATGGAGATTTTCTTAATTGTTTAAAATTAAGAAAATCAAAAAAATTAGTATGAGATATTGAAACTCTCACAAAACTCCTTACCAAATAGGATGGGAGTATAAGATTCTCTTTATATGAGTAAAACAACTCATTTTTTCATTCTTTTCTCGACGTGGGATTATCAAATAAAAGTAATTATTTAAAATTAAAAAAATCAAGAAAGTTAAAATAAAAATCAAGAAAATTAGAATGAGGATTTGGAACTCCTAGAAGGTTTTTCACTAAAAAATTTATTTTTCTTATATAATATATAGATAGATAGATTATTAATTGATCAATTTTCGAGTGCACTTGGTTCGGCGAGGCAAAAGCTAGCAACTCCTGGTCACTTTCAAATAAGGCCATGTCTTCTTTCAACAAAGTCATCCACACTTCTTTCAATCCAATTCCAATTGGGTTACCAAATAAAACAGCAGTTGTATATGTTGGGTTTCCCCAACGGTTTTGTCTTTTCAGCAGTGAAATTGTTATCAGTGGACTGTTGAACCCCTTTCCTCAGCTGACAAATCAAGCTTGGCAAGTCTGTTTCCACACCACCGTCTTCGATCATTGTCCACAACAATCCAATTATATTTTCAAAAGAATATTTTGGTAATGCTGTGTTTGGTTGGGGAATTTGAGAAGGGATTTGGAAAGGGAAAGGGAAAAGGTGTGTGAAACTAAGTGAAATATAAGCATATTTTATTCACATTTCACATACATTTTCTATTTTCCTTTCCAAATCCCTCAACCAAACACAGCCTAAGGGTGGCTCAAACATTGTGTGTATGTTGGCAGCCCCTGTCAATACGGGTAGGTTGCTGCACGCCGGTGTTGGTCGCTTTGGCCTTGAGGGTAGCAACTTTTGACACGTCGATCACAAACCTTTTTGTGACAATCTTCTCGGTCATCTGCATGAACGTCCATGACAACACCGGGCAGTCCTCTCCCGGTGGGAAGCGAGACGAGGCAGCAATGAAATCTGGGACAACATTCTCAGACTACCCGAGGGCGATGTCGGACCAGGCCTTAACGAAGGCGGCATAAGCGGCTCCATCGGCGATCTTGTGAGACATACGCACACAAAGTGCCATTCCGCCACATGGAAAGAAGTTAATTTGAACGAATAACACTACAAGAATGGAGAATATATAGGGCCTGCCACGTATGAGAAAGGTATTTTCTCATTACACGTGGGCCATGCCTCACGACTTCAACAGTGAATTTTTTATTAATTTATTTTTATTATCACACGTTCTAGATCTTAAACTTTAAACTTTAAGTTTTAATTTTATTAATTTAAGCTCTAAATTTTTTTTATAACAACCAGATTCTCTCAATCTATAGAAGATAAAACGGTCTGTTTGCACATGTGAGGTTTACCATGAGTATTATCTCAATAATTTGAATAACAGTAATGTTAGAAACTCATGTTTTAGATTTATAAATTCATCCACAATGATGTGATATAAAAAATAAGTATTATATTATTGAGTATGTAAGTAATATCGTACTATTTCATTGTAGGTCAAATTGTGAGTGTTTTTTTTATAAGTCTCAAACATTTTCTTTTGAACAATTCATTTTTTAGATCACAATATATAAATTATTCATGAGAAAAATCAAATTGATTCAATAACCATAATCACGTTTTATTTATTGTATTTATCTCTAAAAAATATATGACTTAGATTTGGAATAATATTCGTCATTCATATTTTTGTAAATAAATCTTATAAACTAATGTGGTTATGGTAATCGGATCGACTAGATTTTTTTATGTATAATTTACACATTGCTGCTTAAAAAATATGCAGTTCAAATTATCAAGATAGGACTTATGATGCCCAAGTAACTATCCAATTCACAAAAGTTCCGTTTGATTAAAAAGAAAATTAGATATAAAGTGAAAGTGAAAGAAAAGAAATAGAAAAGAAAATATATTTTCTTGCAAGCATTTTATTAAGATGAAAATTTTGTAAGAAAAATATAGAAAAATTTAATTATAGATAACTCAAACATTCAAATTTTCTTTTGTTTTTTTTTTTTTACAAAAAATTAGTTACAATACTAATATAAGTTGTACAAAAAAAACAACAAAGCCCTAGGCTTTGATGGGTTCAACCTGTTGTGTTATCAGAAATTTTGAAAGGTCATGAAGCAAGAAATTATGCAACTTTTTAAAAGAATTCCATCAGAACAGCAAGCTCACTTATGGCATTAATAGTACTTTTATTACTCTCACCCCTAAGTTGGAAAATCCCATTAACCTATCTCATTATAGATCCATTAGTCTTGTGCGTTCTCTATACAAAATTTTGGCAAAAGTTCTAACACATAGATTAAAGCCAGTGTTACCCTCAATTATTGGTCAAACTCAGACTGCTTTTTTAGGTGGAAGAAATATCCTTGATGGGGTATTCATTGCCAATGAAGTGGTGGATGGATGGAAGAAAGCCAAAAAACAAGGACTGATTATAAAGTTGAATTTTGAGAAAGCCTTTGATTCTGTAAACTGGGAATTCCTATTTTCTTTGTTGTCTAGCTTTGGTTTTGGGTCCCACTAGACTTCTTGGATGAAAATGTATGTCTCTACAGCTAGAATTTTGATTCTTGTGAATGGATCACCAAATAAAGAATTCTCACCCCAATGAAGTCTTAGGTAAGGTGATCCACTATCACCTTTCCTGTTCAATATAGTATCTGAAGGGCTCAATATACTTTTGGGCATAGCACTTAATCTTAGCATTCTTAAAGGTGTGCTAGTTGGGGCTAATGATGTCTTTTATGTCATTTGCAATTTGCCGATGATTTAATCCTCCTTTCTAAAGCAGATTGGGATCAGATGGTCTTTGTCAAAAGAATTCTCAAATGCTTTGAAGTTCTCTCTGGTCTCAGAATTAATTATCACAAAAGTGTGGTGTGTGGTGTTGGTGTGGCTGATGCTCTTTTGCTCTCTTTTGCAAAACTTCTTAACTGTAAAGTGCATAGCCTTCCTATCAAATTTTTGGGGCTGCCCCTTGGTGCTAACCCTAGTAGAAAATCTACTTTGAAGCCTGTGCTTGACAAATTCAGATCTAGACTTTCCGGGTGGAAGAGAAAACTGTTGTCATTTGCAGGAAGGCTAACTCTGATCAAGTCTACCTTATCCAGTCTACCAGTGTATTTTCTTTCTTTATTTAAGATGCCTGAAGGTGTGGCTAGAGAAATTGAAAAGATTGAGGCTACATTTTTATGGGGTGGCAATGCCATTAAAAGAAAAGTTCACCTTGTGAAATAGGTGAAGGTTACAAGGAGCATAGATCTAGGGGGGCTGGGTATCAGAAGGATCAGAGATGTCAATACTTGTTTACTACTCAAATGGTGGTGGAAATTTGGAACTCAAATCAATGCTCTTTGGAGGAGTGCTATTTGTAGTAAATATAAGATTGATGAGTTGTGTTGGTTTCCACCAATGAAGCCCTCTTATAAATATTCCAGAGTGCTGAAGGACATCATCTCCATTGGGGCTCATAGCAGAATTATTTTCAATTTCTATTTGGGCAACTGCCTTATTAAAGTGGGGAATGGACATAGAATTAATTTTGGCATGACAAGTGGTGCGGTAACTCTTGTCTTAAGATTGAATTTCCACATCTCTTTAGTCTTTCAACTGATAAGGAAGGCTCTCTCCACCAATTCTTTGCAAGGAAAACCAGTTCAAATGATTGGAATTTACCCCTTAGAAGAGTGCTATATGTTTGGGAATTGGCTAAAGAACTAGATTGCTTGGTGTCCTATCTTCAGCTTCTTCTTTGAGTCTTGATAGGGCAGACTATTTGTCCTAGGCTAGCGCATCTACAAGTCTTAGTGAGTTTTCTGTGTCCTCTCTTTACTCTCTTAGTAACTCTAATTTTGGCCCCAATCTTAGAATCTGTAAATCCATTTGGAATAGAACTCTTCCCCCTATGGTTTCATTTTTTTGTTGGCTGGCATAGAAAAATAGAATCAAGTCTGCAGAATTTTTACACAGACTTAGCATTCTAGATAGCAGTGTTTCCATCATTTGCCCCTTCTGTAGAGTTGAACTTGAATTTGCTGTTCATGTTTTGCTTCTTTGTTATTTTTCTTGGTTGATCTGGTCTTCTATAATAAATGATTCGGAGTTTTATTGGTGCATCCATGACTTTGTGGACGGCTTTCTCAATTGGCAGTTGGGTAGTAGATTGAAGAGCTTTGATAGGTTAATTTGGAGAGCTATCCCCCTTATTGTCCTTTGGTCTCTTTGGAAGCACAAGAACGAATGTGTTTTCTCAAAGACTCAACCCAATTTCTATGGCCTGAGTGAATTAATCAAAATCAGAGCAACACTTTGGTTGAAAGCATCTATTAAGGACTTCTCCTTCTCAATTGATGAACTAGCTTTAAAATGGAGTCAAATCAGGCTTTGTTGTTGACTCCATAGCTAGGCTTTGCTTTCTTGATCCGGAGATGTATCAAATGATGTGTAAAGCAAACAATATGATGGTTGTTTTGCTCTACTAGTCTGCTCTGCTGATCTATTAGTCTGTTTGAATCTATTCTGATCTGGTAGTCTGCTCTGCTGATCTGTCTTGATGATTATGGTAGAAGCTGGTAGCTTTTGGTTGTCTTCATTTTTTATAGTAGCTATCTTCTGTCTTGAACTGATCCCTGCAGTCTTGATCTGATCTGTTAAGCTACTTTGCTGCTCGGTTAGTGAGTATGCTTGATTCTGCTGATCTGTCAGTCTGCTTGATTCTGCTTTACTAACTGCAGTCTTGATGATTATGGTGGAAACTGGTTGCTAATGGTCTGCTTGAGTTCTCCATCAGGTGATGCTCAAGTAGTAAAGGCTTTGCAAACAGAGGCTTTGCTCTATTGTTGGGATTGGTTAGAGCTTACTCAGGATTTGTTGTTGTTTCAAACAGAGGTGTTGCTATTGTCTTTCTTTACTCTTGTTTGTCTTTGCTTTTTCTCTGTTCATTGGTTCCTCACCAACTAGGAGGTTGGAGCTTTTTCTAGCTCCAAGCTCCTCTTTATTGATGTACCTTTCTGTACTTTGTATGTGTTTCATCAATAAATCTTTCTTTGCAGATCAAAAAAAAAAAAAAAAGTTGTACAAAAAAAAATTACTCTCAACCATTTTCAAGCTAAACAAAATCATAAAAGCCCTTTTTTTTTTTTTTTGCATCCTAAACATATTGAGCTTAAGTGAGCTATATCTCCTTCTCGACATGATGTCAATGTCAATGCTCAATCCATTTCAGTTAACTTGTCCGGTTGAGTAGGGGTTGTGAGTCCATCATTTTTGGAAACTTACAAATTTGATTATGAAAGAAATATCCATGCTTGACTCATTTTGTTTGATTCAGACAAAAGACAATTTATTTTTTTCAATGGAACATATTACATTCAGTTTTGATTTCATATTCTAGGTTCCCAATCTCACACATGTACAAACACAAAAAATTGAAAAATTGTTATTGACATATTTGAAAAGGCAACATTATGCCCTCAACAAGATTGTTTCTTCCAACTACAGTTGGGTTATATTTTAAAAGCTATTTTACTACTACAACTATGAGAATTAATCAGGCTCTCAATTTGCAAACTATTGGGTACTAACACTTAAATCAATTTGCAAAGTATGCCATGGGCAATAGGGCTTCCACAATAGCCGATGTGTATAGCTATGGGATTTTTCTCTTGGAGATGTTTACAGGTAAAAGACCAACTGATAACGTATTTTAAGGATGATCTAAATCTTCATATCTTGGTTGAGAGTGCTTTGCCCAACCAAGTGCTGGAGATTGTGAATCCCCACATTCTTTCAGAACACGAGCCAAGAAGTTGGCTTAAAGACAATATGGTTTCTATCTTGAGAATTGGAGTTGCATGTTCAATGGAATCACCAAGGGATCGAATGCAGATTCAAGATGTAGTTAACGCATTATTTAAGATAAAAAAAGTTTGTGAAAATAATGGGTTGAGACAAGACTAGGAAAATCTTATCAAACATGAAATCCAAAGGTGTGTCTCCCAACAACTCTCCTTGTTGATACTCTTTACTTGTCAACCTATTATTTATCATCATCCAACTCTTGTCCATTTTTTGTCACCTAAAACTCAAGCAAAGATTAACCGAGGAAAAAATGAGAACACGCGTTTCAAGTTGAGATAGATTATGTTGTTTTTTCATTCACTGTTTGGCTTGTCACATAAATCTCTTTTAGGGTGGGACCAAATGAAACGATTTGTACCATGAACTGCGTAATTATGGAAATTAATTTAAGAAACGACCCCTAATTTTGGACCACTAGACAGCATAACTAGTAGAGCACTACTACTAGTGAAACCATATGGTCAATAATAGAATGATATATCAAAATAATCAAATTCCTTTCATGCTCTCAACAGTGTGTGTGCATGACATGTTTTTTATTCACAAAAAATTCCTCATGGGTACCCGTGAGCTTGAGGCAGTAAAAGCAAAATTTACAACATTGGTTGCAAACACCTTCTCAATATAACCAGATGCCCATGACTAACATTGTCAATAGTAGTTAATTATTGTTCTTTTAAACTGATTTTTCTTTCAAATTTAGTACATACATCAACTTTAAATAAACATATCCACCTCCAAATCTAATGTTTCATACGAATATATAAAAAAGAACAGGAATAGTCATGACAACACACACACAAATATATAGCACCGATGATACCCAAGGAAGTAAGCCTTAAGTATTCAAATGGTCTTGATTTGCTTGTTGTATTAAGAAAAGGGTACATATATAAGGGAATATGGGCTACAAAGGAGAAACCGTCGGTCAAAAAAATTTCATTGAAATTTGAACAGTTTTGTGAGAACAAATGTATCAAGAACAAGCCAGGGAAATAGTAACCTATTTATCTTATTCCAACATAAGGATCACTGAGAAGGAACTTTGTTGACTTCAAAAAGATAGAACATGAACTGCTAAAATATAAGTTTAATCATACATATAAAGGTGGCAAATCATTAATCTATTAAGAAAATGGATAAAAAGCTATCAAATGCCTAGTTGATTGGAAAAGTTTACACTTCTCATCATTCAAGCAATTCAATCCTCTATTAGCAAGCCATGTAGACGGAATATGAACGGAGAGGAATCCTCTAATACATTCTAACTGTAACAAAACTAATAATCTAACAAAATGGTGGTAGCACCCACCCAGCATGGTTACAAGATGTGTGGCATGGAATCTCAAAAAGGAGGAAAGCGAAAAAACTATTGACGTAGGTGTTCATAATGGAACTGACATTGCCATAGCAGAACTAGACGTCCATGTAGCCGAACTAAGCATTCAGATGTGAAAACTGGCAAAGGTAACATGACATTGTTTGCTCTTCATTCATTCAGTAATCAATATGTAAGATAAAATTTACCTTGTTAGGATTAGACTTTGTTCTCTTAGCATTATGAAAGGACTAATGTACTATAGACTAATATGAAAGTAATTTGAGATATAGGGTCTGGGTTAGTTAATCGAGCTAAAAAATGCAATTGTTTGAAATAATGAATCGAGCTAAAATCCCATAAGTTGAAATACTATATCATTGTTGCGACACACAAATAAGTTTCATGGTTTTCTAACCCAACCATCTCTTAGATAGAGCATAACATGATTAATAGACAAATCAACTTTATATATACAACACACATTTTAATAAATACAGTCCCACATGAACAGATACAGTCATACACACACTTTTTCAGCCAATTATTTACCAGTTCTCAGACTGATAGAAGTTTAATTATGAATTTCATTATTGTTAAATTATTTTAGATTTTATTGTACAGCATATGGTAAATGACATGCCCACAATTCTGGCAAATTAAACTGTTTTAAAGTAATTTATTTATTTATAATTTATAGCGCATGGCAAATGATTGCCCTAATTTTTAATTTCAATCACATTTCAATAACAATGCCCTAATTTTTAACATTTCCTATATGATTTATGTGTGTATATATATATATATATATATATGTGTGTATGTATGCGTGTAAACAGAGACAGAGAGAAAGAGAAACGGAAATCAAGAAGGAGACAGTGAGAAGGAGATAGAGAAATCGAGAGAGAGCTATAGAGAGAGGGAGAGACAGATGCGAAATAGAGAACATACCTAAGAGGGAGACAAAGCGATGATCCAGCAACCCTTGTGGTGATGGCGATGGAGACAAAGCTATAGAGAAGAGGGCAGAGGCATCAGTGAGACGCAATCACAGAGGCATGAGTATACTAGTGTATAATCGATTATATATGGGATCAAGGTTGTGTATATATGATTTGTGTGTGTATATATATATATGCATGTATGTGTGTGTGTGTGTGTGTAAACAGCGAGAGAGAGAAATAGGAAAACCGAGAGGCCTCTGTGAGAAGGAGACAGAAATCGAGAGGGAGATACAGAGAGATAGAGAGAGAGAGAGAGAGGACATACTTGGGAGGGAGACAAAGTGATGATCCAGCAAGCCTTGCGGTGATGGTGATGGATATAGAGCAGTGACAGAGGCGGTAGTGAGAAAGAGAGGGAAATGGACTTGTATTACAATAAAAATAAAACAACACCCAATTTATTCCCGACCAAAATTCATTTTGGTCACTAATGTTTTTATGAAAAATTTAATATTCCCTCCACAAATTTTCGTCACGTTTGGCTATTGAACTACAGTCAGTAAAGATTTCAGATTTAGCGACCAAAATAAAAATAGGCGCCCAAAACCTTCTTTTACACGACTAAAACACTTTAGTAGCCAAAAATGAATTAATAATATCTAAAGATTGGACATTTTAGCAACCAACATATTTTTTAGTCTCCCAAAAGTTGCTTTTCCACGACTAACACACAATTAGTAGCCAAAAATGAAATAAATACCAATAAAATAATTGTATAATATCTAAAGACTATGCAATTAGAGACCAACATCATTTTTAGTCACCCAAAATCATATTTTTAACGACTAACACATAATTAGTTGCCAAAAGTAAAGACAATACCGACTAAATGTATTTTTAGTAGCAAAATAGTGGACTTTTACCGACCAAAAAGTTTTAGTAGCTAATTCATGTAGCTTTGGCGACCAAATATTGCTTAGTAGCTAATGCATCTACCATTGGCAACAAACAAATTTTTAGTAGCTAATGTGTAAACCTTTGGCGACTAAATTTAGTTTAGTCGGCAAAATTAGTCGCCGAATGTGTTATTTCTTGTAGTGTATGTATGTCTAGGAAATTGGGGCTTTGCTCCGAATTCAGAGGCTTTTGTTGATGGCGCTCCATGCCAAGCACGAAGATTGCTCCGTACTTGGAGACTTTTGTTGATGGCGTTCCGTGCCGAGCACGAAGATCGCTCTGTATTTGAAGACTTTTGTTGATTTTAAGTGGCGATCAATTTCAGACATTACTAGGATTGTGAATAGCACATTCCGTGTCATTGATTGATTGTACCAAATGATGTAGACTTGTTAATCACAAAAAAGTGTAAAGTTGAAAAACTTAAATCAATAGGAGAGCATTAAAAAATAGAATTGCGTTGTTGTAAGAAATTGCTGAGTGAATTTGGGAAGTAGATTGTTAAGATGATTTCTTGCCCTTGAGCTAGTATGAGTTGTGGTTGTGCCAAATCAGTGTAACAGCCCGGAATAATTATAATAAACCAACCGTAACGTTAATTAAATAACAACATAAATCAGAGTACAATATCCTTCTATTTCATGAAATTCAGTTGCACAAAAAAGATGACACATGTGAATATATATTCATAAATCCTAACCTTGAATCTATATTATGTATCAATAACAAAATCAGAAGTAGAAGTTAAACAAATAATGGAAATGCCTTGAAGGCTACAACTTTCCAAGACAATGCTTGGTTACATCAAAAGTGAGTCTTAAGCTCAATACATATAAAGCCCTAGGCTTGTATAAATATTAAATACAAAGTAACAAAACTGAGCCTTCAGCTCCACAATCCTCCCAAACTAAGTCCTTGGTGGAGGCATCTCACCAACACTTGAAAATGATTTTCCCATATAGGGTGAGCCAAAGCCCAGTAGAAATAATCCAACACAACATATGAATCTTAACAAAGATATAAGGGTAAAATGCATATGCAACGCTCATGTCAAAATGGTTTACATTTCTTTCTCAAAATTATGTCATGCTCAAGTTATATCACAATTCTCAAATCATATCCTTTACCATTTGAAGCAAGGGGGAATTCTCAAACTGGTACAACATTTCACGGATATTTTGTTTGCAGGAAACCATCAAACGACACCCATATAAATGTAGTCTATAGAAGCACTACTATTGCCATTTTATGGATATTTTGTCAATGGGAATCGGCACCCATGTATACGCTCGTTTTTCGGGACTTTCACTATGGACACATAGGTCAACTTAATTTGGTCATATACACATCTTTCCAACATTCACCCATTTTTCTCAAAATCATATACATTTACAATGTAGTAAATGAGCAACAAATGTTCAATGCACATGGATGACAAATTAGTTTCAATTCACCTAATTCTCATGCAATTTCTACAACAATCATAACAATTCTCCACCAATAGCCTAAAATAAATATTTCTAAACAGATATAAAATCTCCAATACAGATAAACATATCAAAATTTAAGATGCGAGTGATAATACATATCCAACTCCACCATCCATATTAATATTCATCCAATTTCACATTTCCAACATTAATTCTATTTATTTATACAAAATAAATATTGGGGAAATTTATGGCAAACCCCTTTTTCTTTTCAAAATCCAACCCAAGGGTCAAAATCTATAATTTGTTCACAACTCAATCTCATTTCCACTCCTACAACCATTTGAAAACTCTTTTTTTTTTTTATATTTTAAACCAAAACCCTAGGTTTGTTCAAAATCCTCCAAAATCACAAGATTGTTTATAAAAAACAAATAGCTAAATTAAAAATTATAAAGAAGTATAGAAAATCCCTAAAGCTAGAGGACGAGAAAAGCGTGGATGAAACTTGAATAAAGTCGAAACCCAACTCTATTCAAATGAAAATGAAGCTCCAGGTGAGCTCTACCTTTTTAACAAAGAGAGTAAGGTGGAGAAATAGGTA
The DNA here is from genome assembly GCA_025200525.1 of Camellia lanceoleosa. Taxonomy (NCBI): domain Eukaryota; kingdom Viridiplantae; phylum Streptophyta; class Magnoliopsida; order Ericales; family Theaceae; genus Camellia; species Camellia lanceoleosa. The sequence continues at coordinate 112,134,758 of CM045765.1, read as the reverse complement.
GATCTTGGTGTATTTGTAGAGAGAAAGTAAGTCCTAGAGAGAGAAGGTCTTAACTTTAGGGTTTTGAAATGTCTAAAGAGAGGAAGAGATGAAAAAGTAACTTTTACGAACTGATATATGCACAGTCCGTTTGAGCACAAAAAGTGACACTCGAACGTCCAGACATAAAAATGATTACCGCTCGAGCGCAAGAAATGACGCTCGAGTGCAAAGATACAATGAAAAAGGGCGCCACCGCTCAAGCACAGGAAGTGACACTTAAGCGTAGAATACACACTTCTAGTAGTTTTACAAACAGAAGACCATCGCTCGAGCTCAAGAATGGCCGCTCGAGTGCACTACCAATCGAGCGTATAATACACTCTCCCAGTAGTTTTGCAGACCTACAAAAGTACTGAGAATTCACAAAGCCCACTCGAGCGCAAGAAGTGACGCTCGAGCGGATGAGTAAAATTCTAGGCAACAAAAGTTTAAAAACCAAGCTACCAACCTATTCCAAACGCAACCAATACAACCTAATAGCCAAACTGAAATGAGATATAAAGGAAATAAGACATGAACAACAATACAAAACCATGAAACCCGAGTCCATAATAACAAATGGGTCGGGTCCAAACCAAAATTGCTATAGTCGGAGTAAGCTACTCCTACATTGTATACAACGTATATTTGCCCCAATGCTTTCGAATGATATTTGTTATTCGAAAGGAATTCAGAATTGACATTGGCCAAAATTGCCACGGAGTAAGCTAAAAACAAATTGTTGAAGCGGATTCCTTGCCCCTATTCTTTGCCATGGTGAGATCAAACTAAAGCGGAGACAAAGTAGGATGCTTTGTGATATTCGAGGTGACATCAATTTTGTTCATTTGTACTCAATTTTTTATTGTTAGGCACCAAATAAAATTTGTAATTTTTCTGAATTGAATTTACAAATTTTGACTGCACGGATATGTTTGGAATGCGCCAAATAGTTGGAAATGACTATTGGATTGTTGTGATTGGATGCTGAATGGTTCAGATTTAACCAAAATATGTAACGTCCTGACGTTTATTATTCGGATAAAGTTACATTTTTCCTTAAATCAATCCATTTCAATAATGAATAAATTACAATGTTCTCTCTCGTGTACATGTAATGAAATACAATATACGCTTATAGGTGTTACATCATTAATTACAAAGTAATGAAATATATAAAAGTGATTAACCCTTTTTACAACAAATTGGCATTTCGCCTGCATTTAAAAGGCCCCATGGCCAACAATTAACAAACTTCAAGTCTCGAGCAACTCTTCACACCACACATGAAAAATGATTAGCAACGTGAGATTAACACAAAGGTCTCGTAGGAATCCCTATAATCCTAAACAATAGCAACATATAAATAGCTATGATTATGAATGCTCTACGTATATACATATAGGTAATGTGACATTTTATACTTCAAAATATAACCTTATAAGTATAATTTTTCAAAAGATCCTCTTTAACGTAACAATAAACAAAGACTAGTTATTACCTTTCAAAACTTTTCATTTGCATTTAAAGAAATCTCAACCATTCATCACATTACCACAATCTTCTAAGATCGATCTGAACAATATACTCGTCCTACATTCCAACTCATTACGACTATAAGGACAATTACGATATAGTATGGCCTTAAGTACAAGTGTAAAATGCACGTCCACAAATATATGTATATATATGTAACAATAGATACGTCAACATGCATTACCATATTTTACCGATCACAAGCATGAAAAGCCAATAATGCATCCTTCTCATCACAACATAAGTATGAAGATAACTATGTGTAATTAACACATAATGGACGCCGGCTTTGTCAAGCCATAACCACCACAACTCACTTTACCGAGTGCAAGCCGGACGAGAGAGGAACTTGTTCACATTTTACAGGGTGCGAACCAGAGGGGAGAGGAAACTATGTCAAAGAGCCAAACTTTACCAGGTGCAAATCTGGAGGGGAGAGGAACCCATATTAATGCACACTTTCATTCAACTCAACAATTGACACATTATTCCAAATTTCACAAATTATTCAACAACGTCAATACTATCCTTTACCGATGGCCAATGACACAACCTCATAAGCAATAAGTACCAAGGCCATGAATTTAATTCTGTTCTCTTGATTTAGATTTTATCAACATTTATACGTTACATAACTTTCATTTTTCAAATTCAATTAATTCAACTTCCAATTCACGCCGTTTTCAAAACTCATAATTAAAGTCCCTTCTATCATGACCATCCCATCTTTCTGATTCAATTCAAACTATTGAAATTTGGTTTAACAAGCAGTAATTTGTTATGAATACAATAATTCACTTGTTTTTAAAAATAAAATAAAAAATTGCTAGCTCCACTTACTTCTCATTTCACAAAAGTATATAAATATTTTATTGACTTCGAAAATTTATTTTACCTTCTCTCCAAACTCCCAATACCCACAACAAATCGTCATATCTTTCTTATTAATTATCAAAACTCAACTAGTAAATTTATTTTCATAATCCAACACATATGTAACACAAATAAATCCCATCTTTCAAACAAATAAATAACCAAAGACTTTGGGATTTTTCATCACAATCCTCATAAACGAGATTAACCAATCCACAAATCTTTCAATACACATAATATTTACCAACACCCTTTTTATTTCTCTGAAATTTTGATTTTTCGACAATCATTACAACTTAACGATTATAAAACCATATATAACAGTTAACATAAATTAAATTCATGATGACTTTTTTATTTTTATTTCTTACATACCTATTTTCACATTTTTAATACATAATACCCCATATGGTTCAAATAAAATCAAATCACCAATTTTTTCCTCTTTCTTATAACCCATAAACAATTAATTAGGTATTTTTACTCTAATCCTTTTAAATATGTTCCTCAAACATTACAATCTCATATATTCACAACAAAACACAAGATTTAACACTATATCATAAAATCCTAACTCTCATCACATGTTTTTCAAAAATACCCAACAAATCAAATTTTTAATACGATAAAAATTACCACATGTCTATCTATAATGAGGTAATGAAAAGGATCAAAGAAATTTCTACCTCAAAGAGAGAAGATGAGAAAACTCTAAAAATGAGCTTCACCAAAATTTGATCTCCACCAGTCAAAACGTAGCCCTCGAGACGCTCATCATTTTTGTATAAGGAACTAGTGTAAAAATCTCGCTTGATCTTTGTAGAGCAAAGAGAATGTCAAATTTGGTGAGAGTTTCGAGAAAACGGAGAGAAAAGAGATCTGAGAAGATGAGCGATATGTAATCCTAAGATTAGAACTATGGTGTGCCATGTGATACCTGAGTATATAACTCATCTCTTTCTCTTTTAATGGTGCTTATCCTACTCATATTGGGAGTGTTAGAAATTAATCTAAGGTCTCGTCAACCGTTTGGGTTCACCATTCTTGAAACCTTTCTCAGATTTCTTTTTTTTCATCTTGTTTACTTGGTTCTGAGGTTGAGTTTTTGCTGTCTCGGGTTGAGCCAATGGAATTTCTGGGTGAGTGGCAGAACCACACTGTAGACACCCCATTTTTGACCACCCGTACAACTTGGATGTCACCACTTGCGCACCCAATGATGAATGTATGTATGCTTGTCAAATGCTCGAAATACTCAGCAGAATGCCACAACTTTGAACCTTTAAACTCTATACACCTATTGCTTGTTTTGGACCACAACCATAGTTCTTTAAGCCTGAAAAACCTTAGGACTTGCTGGCCACCACTGTTGGCTGCCAGCCACTGATCTTGGCTGTCGGCCATAAATGTGTTTTGGCAGATATTTTGTCAACTGTGCCAACTGTTGTCACAAATGCATGCACTTGCTTATACGTGTATGCATTGATATTTCCGAGGGAGTTTCATTGTTTTCTATATATAGGAGACCTCCCCTCTTGTTTTAAAGGTTGGAAAATTTTTGAGCAAAAAATATTTTCTCTCTTTCTCTCTTGTAAATTTCTTGAGCCTTTGCCTATACACTCTAAACCAAACCTTATCATCTTTGAGATGAGGTACTTTTGAACCTACTTTGAGCTCTTGAGGGTGTGTAAGTGTTGGTTTAACACTTGGAAAGTGTTCTCCTCTTCAAGAGGCATAAGTCTTGGTTTATTATTTTGCTTTAATTACTATTTTGCCCACTATTTTTGGGTTGTTTTTGGATTGATTAAACTCTGAAATTTTTGGTCAAAACTTGTGGTTTAAGGCAAATAAGGGTGGAGGGGTGGCTCACCATTCCTTCCACCTAACTTCCAAGGCCTTTACCCTTGTATTTTCCACCTTGTTGTCAACCTTTTTTTGAGCTTTTTAGTATTGATTTTTAGAGATTTTTTTAGTGGCTAAAATGTTGTTTTGAAGTCCAAAAATGAATGGGGTAACCTTCCCTCCTTATGCTTTGTTTACTAGCTTACATAGCTTCATGTTTTAGCTTATTGTTCTAGCTATTTTTGTCTTAATTTCAGCATATTTTAGCATTGTTTTAGGACTGTTTTTAGCTATTCATTGTATTTGAGCCTTGTACTGTATGCTTGTAGTGTAATAATCTTCCTAGGTTGGTGGTTTAGGCTTTAGCCACCAACCTATTTGAGTTGATAGCATTTGTTTATAGCTTTCCATATTTGTTTTCACCCCTAATCACTTCTGCAACCTCCTTCCTTTCTTGGCTTTTGCTTTGCTTTGAAAGTTGGTTCAAACTAGTTGCCTGTTTAAAGCTTGAGATTGAGGTCTTATGCTTAATGGTTTAATTCCTTTGGGGGCTCATTACCAACGGCATGACACTTCTCTCATGCCTAAAACAACTCTTGGTTTGATGCTTCGTTCCATTAGAGGACTTAAAGCTCACCTTTGGACTTAATTTACTAAGGAATGGTTGAAAATTAAAATGGAGTACTAAATTGAGGACTAAAAATGATGCAAGATAATAACTTGGTTAGAGTTCAATCGGACGTTAATTGAACCCTTGAGTCTTGAATCGTTCCATACTTGTTAGTGATGTAAACGATTCAAGAGTCAATGTCAACCACTTCCCTTGATCAATCCATGATAGGGAGGGGGTTTGAGAGCCTTTGTACACTTTGGTTCATAGGCCATCATGCAATGAAATTGCATCGATTGATGGTTTGTGAATCAAATTTACTAGTCCTTTGAGTTGTTTGATGATAAGGAGGGGTAAGTTATATAAATAACCCTTGAGAATACCTTGGTTGTGCTCTGTTTGCTCTCTGTTGCAGCATGAAGAACCAGGATTTTGTGGCCGACAGGCCACCATTTTTGGACAGCAAGCTATCATTTGTGGCCAACAGGCTACCACTTTTGGCCTGCTGGCCACCTTTGTCAAATTGAGCAGTGCCTTTTGAAACAGAACAGGGTTGGTTTTGAGATGAAAAACAGTGCAAGTGTTCTAACTGTGCAATAAAGGCTTCCTGGCAGCAGAACAGTGGCTTTTTCGGGTGGAAATCTGCGCGCATGCATGAACACTCCTCGCTTCTCGGGGCTGTTTAATCTAATTACTTAGCTTCGTTATTTGTTGTAATCAATTAGTTATAGCTAGTTAATTTTGTCTTGTAAATATTTAGTTAGTTTTGTGTTCTAATTATTTCTAGACTAGTTATTTAATTTGTTGTTGTAATAATTAAGCTGACATAATTTAATTCATTTTGTAATGGTTAGTTAATTCGTAGCAACTAGCTTAGCTAGTTAGTTTATTTAGACCGTCCTGTGTGAGGGTGTAAACTTGTAATAATGTGTATGTCTTCCAACTCCACAGCTTTCTCCCTTTTATTTACCTACTTATGATGGTTAGTTTACGGCATCATGTTTTGTTTAGCATCTCTCATGCCTTGCATCCATTATCTTGCATGCATTGAGCTCGGCGCATCATTCTAACTTGTATTGTTAGTTAAACATTCTTTGAATATGTGCTTAGACCGCATGCTATCAAATTGATTCATATGCCATATTAGTAGCTGAGCCTAGTAATTGCACATCGCACGTGTTACATTAGTCATATTGCGTAGTTAGGATCATACATTATTCTAACTCTGTTATCTTTTTTGGCTTGGAGTACTAGGTGAGCTTTTACTTGCTTTAGCACATTGCATGAGTGTAGTTGTTGCCATGTCAAAGCATGTTCATCATCAGGCTAAGTGCTTAAATGATAAACTGTTTAAATCCCTATGGATGAAAGCTAATTGCTTAAATTGGAATAATTTGAGTAATGTTCATATGCGATCACTTTTTTAAGTGCTACATACTCAAAACAGGAGTCTGATACTATAGGGTTTATTCGTCTTCCGAAGGGAGCGCGAAAAATCGAGCTACAGTTTATGGCAACTCTATTGGGGAATTTAGAGAACTTGACTTAAACTCCATGACGTAAAATTTTATCTACACTTATATGTTTCTTTGCATTGCATTTGCATTGATGCGCTTAAGTCACTGTGTTTGTCATCTGCTATTCTTGAACGGTTTGCCAGAGACTTGCCTAAAAGTTTTCCAAAAGGCTGACCAGTCGTGGGCTTTGCCATGATGGGAACACCACCCTTGGATCTAGACTACCGCTATACCATTTGATCCTCCTTTCACTTCTCGGTGTTAGGTGTGAGAGGTATACTAGGTAGTCTGGCTGAGGTACCCTTTTGACCATTCGGTCTAGTTGCATATCGAAAAGCCATAGAGACTGTTCCAAACTAGGACAGGATGCTCACCCGAAATGCAGGATTGCGTGAAAACTGCTTGGTTTGAATAGTGAACCCTAGCTCCTGATGAAACTAGGACAGGGTAACCCTACCCTCTCATAAGGGTGTTTTGGCTCTCACTTAACTGGTATGTGCATTACAGTGAAACTGTATAGGAATGTGCATAGCAGTTGCAAGTTTGCAAGTTTGCAAGTTTGGTATTTGTTTTGGGGGCAGAATTCAGTGTGGAGCGTAGTCCTACAGCTTTAATCATGTCTGTGTTAGTAGCGTCTTAGTTGAGGTGCTGTGCGGTTTCTGATTTTTTTGCTTAATCAGTTTCTTTTGCTTTATTTTTATTTTTATTTTTTTGCTAGGTAGTTTACCACCATAGCTTCAGAAAGTTCGAATATCCTCTAAGTACTCTAGACCCAAGTCAGAAGGCTTTGTAAAGCTAGGGATCTTGTTCGGGGATAACCCGTGTTTACCTCACTCTCACTAGTTACAAGGCGGAAAAGAATTAGGTAGAATTCACAAGTTCAATTTTTACAGCTGTCACGACCCAAACCCGGCCCTATGGGTTTAGCACCGTAACTGGCCAGTAATCCGAGATTACCAAAGGCCTGCCAATCAGTAATACAGTAAATACAGAGTTCGTATTCATGAAGCCAAAACAGTAAAAGCTAGTGTCCATAGAGCTGTGTTAATCTGTATGCCCAAAACATTTTTCATACATTTATGCATTCAAACCAGTACAGTATACACAATCATTACAGACATTCAGTACGGGGACTCAGTCCCTCGATAACAATACAGTAAAACAGTCTATACCAAAAAGTACAATACAGTACAAAACAGTAAGGAGACCTATGGGGACACAAAAACACCCCAAGCCATGGCATGGCGTCTCGGAACCTCACAGTGAGGCACAAAGGCTGGCTGACAAAACTGGGGACCAATCCCACGCTCCTAGCTCCTGCGGTGGTGAGCACCTACATATATATATAAACAAAGGAGCTAAAGCCCGGTGAATAACATACGGTAAAGAGGTTATGAATGATGTCCTTACAGTAATGAAATCAATTCATTATTCAGTATTGCAATCTTTCGGTATTTCAGTCAATCAGTATTTCAATCAATCAGTCATATGTGGTACATCCATTAGCCTATAAAATGAGGGTCCAAAAGGACCGGCCTTAATGAACCCAACAATAATGATGGCCATCAATCAAGATGGTTCCACAAGGAAACCGACAGAGCTCAGAATACCAATAACAAGAGGTGCTAAGGATGCCTGTCTGATTAATACAGGACATACATTCATTCAATAAACAATATCGTTCAATAAGCATTCGGTTCAGTAATCAAAATATAACCATTTTGAACATATCTTTACACAATCTGTTACTCACAGTGATTGGGCTATCAGTAGCTAGAGCGCGTCCCCGAGAGTCAACCCTAAACAGTCAATCAAATAGAACACACACTAAGTTTACAGTTTGGAAAGGATGATAATTAAATCCCTAAATTCCTCGGTGTGGTTCTATGTCTACATCCTCATTAAGATGCTCTAAACTAGGCCTAAGAATGCCTAGGATGCGATGAGGATGCAAAAATGCACTTAGAAAACAATTTTAGAATTTTCAGTGAACAGGGCCTCCGCGCCGAAGGAGTTTCCCTTTCGGCGGACAAGCACACAAAGGCCCACGCTCGAGCGTACATTCCGCCGCTCGAGCGGACTGATGAAAGGTGCAAAAAAATGCTGGATGCGCGATTTTCCGCCGGCGTTAAATCTTCGCCGAGCGGATCAGAAACGATGCAAGAAAATACTGGGAGCATGCATTCCACGCCGAAGCACTTCGCCGAAGCGGACGTCCAAAATCTGGAAAATCCAGATTCGACTTCTGAGTTTCAAACCAAGTTTTGATGCTCCAAATTCGATCCTCTTGGGCCCATTTTCTGGAAAACTCTTTTAAACACATAGAATAACAAGTTCTAAAACTCAATTTAAGAAATCAAGGCCCAAGGGTGTTTCAATTAAACTCAATTTCAAACCATTTTCAAGAACACTTTCAAAACATGACATGCATGATCTTTAAACCAATTCTAAGCTTCCAATCATGCTCAAATGAGCTCCAATTCTTTGAAAAGCAAGTTGAAAACATGGACTATAATAACAACATGGACATGCATGTGACAATTCTCCAAGAATTCAACTCAAACTCATCAATATGTACATGCATGTAACATTTGAACTTCAATTCCACATATATGAATAAAAACATGGCTCAATCCTACAATGATGCATAGAACATGCAAGATGAGGCTCAATAACAACATTAAGAAGGTGAATGTCCTACCTTAGACTTGTGAGAGCTCAATTAGCCAATATACTCTTCAATTCCAAGCAATCCAAGACAAATTCTACAAGGCCAAGACAATTCTCTCTCTCTCTCTATGCTCTCTTGATGGTCGGTTATGATACAAGAATGAGGCTGATCAAGATGTTGGTCTAAGTGTGATAAGGTCACTATAATCAATAAACAAATGTCCACTACCAATGGCAAAACGTAAATAAGCCTAAGTTCGTAATTAGCTCAATTCAATCTAATTTAATCATTCCTAACCAATTTTCAGATAAAAATATCATTAAATCACAAATATTATGCTGATTCTAAAACATCAAACGGTTTCTAAATCGTCACGATAAGGCCTTCAATTAGCGCTTTAAACATAAAATGCAAACAGATAATCACATAAGTCAACAGTACAATATGTAATTAAATAGACAAACTCATTCACTTTCGCCAGCTTGCTCAGTTTGTTCAGTAGTTCATCCAGTTCACTTATCAGTCATTATCAGTTCAGTTTAGCAATGATCAGTAGGTAATTCAGTGGTTTAACGGCAATCAGTACGAGGGTTGTTACAGTCTCCCTTCCTTATAAGGAGTTTAGTCCTCTAAACTCGAATTACCTTCAGTCTGGAAGAAAACAGGATTCAGCGGGAACAAATCCGGATATCGCCGAGCCATGTCATCTTCCCTTTCCCAAGTGGCATACACACCACCATGGTTCTGCCAGTCAACTTTCACTAGCGGAATCTCTTTGTTTCTCAGTTTCTTGATCCGTCGGTTTACAATCTGTATAGGCCGTTCCTCGTAAGTGTAGTCATCACTCAACACGATACGGGTAGGCTCAATCACATGAAACGGATCTCGAAGATAGTCTCAACATCGAAATGTGGAAGACGTTATGCATATGCTCCATTTCAGGAGGGAGTGCAACTTGATACGCCACGATTGATTTTCTCGATAATGATACGGTCCGACATATCTCGGTGCTAACTTGCCTTTGACTCCAAAGCGAGTCCGCCTTTCATTGGTGTCACTTTCACAAACACGTGATCACCCACTTCATATTCTCTATCCCGCCTTCCGACATCTCATAACTCTTCTGCTTACTCTGCGTTTTCAGCTACCGCCAGATCAATTTCACTTTCTCGCCGTTTATATACAATCTCGGGCCCAAGCAACGCCCATCTCCAACTTCGCCCAAATAGATTGAGATCTACACTTTCGCCATACAATGCCTCGAAGGCGCCATACCGATACTCGAATGGTAGTCGTTGTTGTAGGCGAATTCACCAATGGCGTGGCTTTCCCAATTTCCGAAAGTCCAAGACACACATTCTCGAGAGGTCCTCTAGAGTCTGGATGGTCCTTTCTGACTGTCCATCTGTCTGAGGATGATAGGCACTAAATTTCAATTCAAGACTCCAATGCAGTCAGAGGCTCGCTGTAACCTCGATGTAAACTTCAATCCTCGTCGAAACAATAGATACAGGCACTCCATGCAATCTCACAATTTCATCAATATAGATAACAGCCAATCTATCTGCATTATAGATTGTCTTGACAGGTAGGAAGTGTGCAGATTTAGTCAATCTATCAACAATAACCCAAATAGAGTCCATACCTTTCCTGGAGCGCGGTAATCCGACGATAAAATCCATCGTGATATGCTCCCATTTCCACTCTGGTATGGGTAAGGGTTGCAGTAATCCGGCAGGTCGTTGATGTTCAGCTTTGACCTGTTGGCAATGAAGACATTTGGACACAAAGTCGGCAATCTCCTTCTTCATTCCTGGCCACCAGAAATTCTGTTTCAGATCTTGATACATTTTCGTATTCCCTGGGTGAATCGAAAACTTCGAACTGTGGCCTTCTTGCAGAACTCTTCTTTTCAATTCAGTGTCATTTGGTACACACAGTCTGTCTTGAAATTTCAGTACATTGTTCTCAAACTTGAATCCCGGTTTCGGTTTTGAATCCCTTTCTTCAATGATTTTCTTCAAGTAATCATCCAGTTGTTGTTTCTCTTTAATTTCTTCAATCAAGGCTGGTTGAGCAGTAATAGCAGCTAAGGTTCCACCTTGTTCTTTCAAAACAATTTCAATTTCAGACTTTGCCAGATCAAGAAGCAACTCTTTCTGTCTAGTCAACAAACAGGCTAAGTTCCCAATCGATTTTCGGCTCAATGCATCGGCAACGGTGTTGGCTTTTCCCGGATGGTACAAAATCAGAGGTCATAGTCTTTATCGGTTCAAGCCATCTCCGCTGTCTCATATTCAGCTTCTTTACGAGTGAAAAAAGTATTTCAGCTCTTGTGGTCAGATACACTTCACATGTTGCTCCATACAAATAGTGACGCCAAATTTTCAAAGGCAAAAACTATCGCAAGAAGTTCTAGGTCATGGGTCGGGTAGTTCTTTTCATGCGGTCTCAACTGTCGGGAAGCATAAGCAATAACTCTCCCATTCTGCATTAAAACACACCCCAAACCCTTATGAGAAGCATCACTAAAAACAGTATAACCATCCGTACTTGAAGGTAGAGTCAAAATCGGTGCAGTCACAAGTCTGGTTTTCAATTCTTGAAATGCTGATTCCCTCTGGTCAGTCCAGTCAAACGATATCCCTTTCTGTGTCAATTGAGTCAGTGGTAGGGCAATCTTAGAGAAATCTTTGACAAATCTTCTGTAACATCCAGCCAATCCCAAAAAGCTTCGGACTTCAGTTACATTGGTTGGTCTAGGCCAGTTCACTACAGCTTCAATTTTCATGTCAACAGAAATTCCATCTTTGCTAACAACATGTCCCAAAAACATTATATGATCAAGCCAAAATTCACATTTAGACAGCTTTAGCATACGCCGTTTTCTTAAGGTTTGCGGGGCAAGTCTCGGATGGTGTTCATGTTCTTCTACGCCTTAGAATAGATCAATATGTCATCAATAAATACCACAATAAAGTCAAGGTATGGTTTAAAAATTGCTCATGAGGTCCATAAATGCGTAGGGCATTCGTAATCTTAACGGCATAACTAAAAATTCAAAGTGGCCATACCTCGTTAAAAGCGTTTTATCAATGTCTTTCGGTTTGACTTTCAATTGGTGATACCCGATCTAAGATCAATCTTGAAAACACTTGTGCACCTCAGAATCGTCAAATAAATCATCAATACGCTGTAATGGATATTTATTCTTCTGATTACCTTGTTCATTCCACGGTAATCAATGCACGCCTCTCGAGCCGTCTTTCTTCTTTACAAACAAAACAGTGCACCCACGGTGAAGCATCTTGGGTCCGATAAACTTCTTGTCTAACAGTTCTGCAATTGTACCTTCAATTCTTCGATTCGATGAGCCATTCTATAGGGGCTTTAGATGTCGGTGGTACCCTAACCACATCCACAATAAATTCAATTTCCTGTCAATCAAATCTCGCAATTCATCCGAAACACATCCGGGAACTCTCGACTATAGGAATACAATTCACATCGGTTTAACATTATCATTAGTGTGCATACCATTACGTAACACGTATATCCTTTACACCCCTTTCTAATCAATTTGATGACCTTTACTGAAGAAATCGATATGGAGGAGGTACTACTCCATTCCCATTAAACACAAATTCGGGCAAACCCGGTGACGGAAAAACTACTTGTTTTGTTACACGGTCTATAGTGGCATGATATTTCAGAGCCAATCCATCCCCAATATTACATCAAAATGATCTATGTTCAATGGCAAGAATCAATAAATAGGTGCATATCCCCAACAATAATCTCACAAGGGATACATATATGCACATGTCATGGATCCCCAACAGTGATGATACAACTAACAAATAGTTCATGGGTTCTAAGGGTCTATTCAATTTACGCAAAAGCATGCGACACATAAGAATGTGTAGACCTTAATCAATCAATACATAAGCATTCTCGAGCACAGATAGAGAGGATACGACACAACAGCCTCTCGATGTTTTTGCACGTCTCCGGATTAGGGCAAACACTGCCCCGCCTCATAGGCTCTTTCCTGTAGCTTTGGGGTTTGGTTTTGGTGCTACATTCGATCTTTCACGCTTGGTGCAATTTTTACTACTAGTCAAGGGCAGAGGGGCAGTCTTTGATTCTGTGGCCCACCTTGCCACACCTGAAACAAGCTCCAGAAACCTGGTAGCAAACCCCTTTGTGCTTGTTGCCACATATGGAACAGGGTGGAGTAAATCCACTCCCTTGGCTGGGGCTAGTAGTCGACCCCGTATTCTGTTTCTTATTTGCCGGGTTATGCTTGCCTTTCTTAAATTTAAAACCCTGCCTTTTCCCTTGCCACTCACTTGTCGGTGCTTCAGATTGTTTCACTGCTGCAATATTTGTCTCGGCCATTAATGCCCGGTCGAGAACACCTACATAAGTTGGCATTTTCAAAACATTTATCCGGTCCTGGATAGCAACACTAAGGCCACCTTCAAACCTCCTGGCCTTCTTATAATCGGTATCCACCATATGTGGTGCATACCTAGCAAGTTCAGTAAATTGCTTCTCATACTCGGCAACAGATGTTTTGCCTGTCTCATTGTTCAAGCTCGACCACTTTTTCTCCCTCGATGCATCGGGAAAATACTTTTCAAAGAAGGACTCCTTGAACTGAGCCCAAGTCAGAATGGTATTTGCATCACGGGTCAACATCCACCACCTTCTGGCTTCTTCCTGAAGGGTGAAGGTTGCCAACAAAACTTTGTTTGCTTCGGAGCACGGAAAAACCTCAAACAACTTTTCGGTCTCAAGAACCCAAGCTTCAGCCTTTAACGGTTCTAAGCCTTCCTGAAAGGACGGCGGTTTCATTTTGCTGAATTTCTGAGTTAGCGTAATAATGTCCACCTCGATAGCATTCACATTTTGTACATTCTGTTCCGGTTGCACCGGAGGAGGAGGAGGAGGAGGTGGGGGCTGTTGGTTCGGTTGTTGTTCTAGTCTTTCCATTATCAGTCCCATCATTTGTTCAAGTCTGGCCATTCTGGCCTCAGAGGATGATGCTTCAGTTTCATTTGCATTATCCATTTCACTATAGCAGTTATACCAGTTATCATTATAAACAGTTGTACAATTAAACAGTTTAACACTTTAACATATAATCAGTCAGTCATAAGCACACACTTTTCAAATTCATGAGATGCCCTATTTGCTTTTCTAGGACACCCTATAGCTCATTCGGACACGTGTGTGCGGTATAACTTGTGGTTAAGTATCGCTCTGATACCACTCTGTCACGACCCAAACCCGGCTCTATGGGTTTAGCACCGTAACTGGCCAGTAATCCGAGATTACCAAAGGCCTGCCAATCAGTAATACAGTAAATACAGAGTTCAGGGCCTGGCGGAAGCCAAAACAGTAAAAGCTAGTGTCCATAGAGCTGTGTTAATCTGTATGCCAAAAACATTTTTCATACATTTATGCATTCAAACCAGTACAGTATACACAATCATTACAGACATTCAGTACGGGGACTCAGTCCCTCGATAACAGTACAGTAAAACAGTCTATACCAAAAAGTACAATACAGTACAAAACAGTAAGGAGACCTATGGGGACACAAAAACACCCCAAGCCATGGCATGGCGTCTCGGAACCTCACAGTGAGGCACAAAGGCTGGCTGACAAAACTGGGGACCAATTCCACGCTCCTAGCTCCTATTCGGTGGCCGAAAGCACCTACATATATATATAAACAAGGAGCTAAAGCCGGAATAACATACAAAGGTAAAGAGGTTATGAATGATGTCCTTACAAAGAATGAAATCAATTCATTATTCAAGATTGCAATCTTTCTATTTCACCAATCAAGATTTCAATCAATCACCATATGTGGTACATCCATTAGCCTATAAACAAGAGGGTCCAAAAGGACCGCCTTAATGCATCCAACAATAATGATGGCCATCAATCAAGATGGTTCCACAAGGAAACCGACAGAGCTCAGAATACCAATAACAAGAGGTGCTAAGGATGCCACAATACAGTCAAATACAGGACATACATTCATTCAATAAACAATATCGGTTCAATAAATAGGTTCAAGAATCAAAATATAACCATTTTGAACATATCTTTACACAACTGTTACTCACAAAGTGATTGGGCTATCAAGAGCTAGAGCGCCCCCGAGAGTCAACCCTAAACAAATAATCAAATAGAACACACACTAAGTTTACAGTTTGGAAAGGATGATAATTAAATCCCTAAATTCCTCGGTGTGGTTCTATGTCTACATCCTCATTAAGATGCTCTAAACTAGGCCTAAGAATGCCTAGGATGGGATGAGGATGCAAAAATGCACTTAGTAAACCCTTTCAGAATTTTCAGTGACCAGGGCCTCCGCTCGAGCGCAGGCTTCCCCGCACGAGCGGCCAAGCACACAAAGGCCCACGCTCGAGCGTACATTTTGCCGCTCGAGCGGACTGATGAAAGGTGCAAAAATCTTTGGATGCGCGATTTTCCGCCGAAGGCAATCCCGCCGAGCGGATCAGAAACGATGCAAGAAAATATCGAGCATGCATTCCCCGCCGAAGCACTTTCGCCGAAGCGGACGTCCAAAATCTGGAAAATCCAGATTCGACTTCTGAGTTTCAAACCAAGTTTTGATGCTCCAAATTCGATCCTCTTGGGCCCATTTTCTGGAAAACTCTTTCAAACACATAGAATAACAAGTTCTAAAACTCAATTTAAGAAATCAAGGCCCAAGGGTGTTTCAATTAAACTCAATTTCAAACCATTTTCAAGAACACTTTCAAAACATGACATGCATGATCTTTAAACCAATTCTAAGCTTCCAATCATGCTCAAATGAGCTCCAATTCTTTGAAAAGCAAGTTGAAAACATGGACTATAATAACAACATGGACATGCATGTGACAATTCTCCAAGAATTCAACTCAAACTCATCAATATGTACATGCATGTAACATTTGAACTTCAATTCCACATATATGAATAAAAACATGGCTCAATCCTACAATGATGCATAGAACATGCAAGATGAGGCTCAATAACAACATTAAGAAGGTGAATGTCCTACCTTAGACTTGTGAGAGCTCAATTAGCCAATATACTCTTCAATTCCAAGCAATCCAAGACAAATTCTACAAGGCCAAGACAATTCTCTCTCTCTCTATGCTCTCTTGATGGTCGGTTATGATACAAGAATGAGGCTGATCAAGATGTTGGTCTAAGTGTGATAAGGTCACTATAATCAATAAACAAATGTCCACTACCAATGGCAAAACGTAAATAAGCCTAAGTTCGTAATTAGCTCAATTCAATCTAATTTAATCATTCCTAACCAATTTTCAGATAAAAATATCATTAAATCACAAATATTATGCTGATTCTAAAACATCAAACGGTTTCTAAATCGGACGCCGATAAGGCCTTCAATTAGCAGTTTAAACATAAAATGCAAACAGATAATCACATAAGTCAACAGGTACAATATGTAATTAAATAGACAAACTCATTCACTTTCGCCAGCTTGCTCGCTTTGTTCAAGAGTTCATCCATTCACTTATCACCATTATCGCTCGGTTTAGCAATGATCAAGAGGGTAATTCAAAGGTTTAACTAGAATCAAGACGAGGGTTGTTACAACAAAGAATACCCATCAATTCACCAGGTCCAACAAAGTTCGTGACGATCTTTTAATTCTAGTCTAGCATGAGATCACTTGCCTATTTGGATGACACAGTATCCCCCAGTCAGTATGGAAGAATTGATGCATCATCTGCAGCATCCCAACACAAGCCTTCAAAGCACCTATTTATCAGACTAAGGCTCCGTTTGAATTCGAAGTCGACCCAACTATACTCAAGGTCAATAAACTGGAAAAATTGTTCAAGAGAGCACAAGGGGTTAACTTTATCCCAGACATAGAGGACGGCTATACCGATTCTGTAGTGAGATTACCAGATTAGTTCAAAATGTCGCACATTGATCAATTCAACAACTCTGGAGATCTAATGGTTCACCTTTGGCTGTTTTCGGACATCTTGCAACCGATGGGCCTGACTAGACTATAGAAGTTTTCTCTCTTTGGCCGTACCATGTCGAGTATAGCAGCCATATGATATGCTAAGTTTGAGGACTCTATCAAACATAATTGGGAGGAGATGGCTGAGGCCTTCATTGCGTAGTATTCGTACAATACATAGATCAAGGTCACAACTTGTGATCTCGAAGCAACACGCCAAGAGGCGAAGGAGGGCTTCTCTGAATTTGTGACAAGGTGGAGAGCTAAAGCCTCGATGATGACTACGACGCCTTTTGAGAAGGATCAGATTAGGATGGTTGTCCGGAATTGGCACGGCAAGTTGCTACAAAAGATGATCGTCCTACCTCTGTTTATATTTACAGAACTCCTTAAGATGGGGGTGCAAATCCAAGACGCCATGAAGCAGGGGCTGATTACAGATAAGAAAGAGGGAAAAAAAATGCCATTTGTACGCAGTTCCAATGCTACCAGTGGTAGCATAGCTGCGAGGCCGTCAGATGTAAGCGCTGTCACCATAACCAAGACTGCCGATCTCTTTGCTAACACAAGCTCACAAACACCATCCAACCCTGGCCGATCCCTGAAGACTTTCAACCAGCTTTACATGATCCTATCTCAAGACATGAAGGTACTAGTCAAAAAAAGGCACCTCAAACCATTAGAACCCCGCCTATTGCCTGATGCTCTTCCACCAAAACACAAGCCCGCAAAATACTATGCGTTTTACCAACAGCATGGTCATGATACTGACCAATGCTTTCGATTACGTCATGAAATTCAAGATCTCATTAACAACAAGGTGATCGCACCACTTTAAAAACCAAACATAACCACAAATCCGCTCCCAACACATAATCAAGTTCCCCTACCTCGAAATCTCAACCTGATCCATACACTGACCACCCCTTACGACCCTAGCGTATATATTACCCCCTCTTACCTACCAAAACCGACATTGTTCATTCCAGAAGGCACAGATCTCAGAATGATAGATATGTCCAACCCTTAACCCAAGCCTGTGGTGATGCTTACAGTGGAAGGGAAGTCGACCTTGGAGGAAGGTATTAGTCCGTTGTCAGAGTGTTCTAAGGACTTAACTAATGGTGTATGTGACCCAAGCTGCTACATTGTGCCAACTGGTCAAACCAAGCCTGAATTTGTGCTGCCAGCCTTGGTAGACATCAATGTACTCAGGGAAGATGGCCCGAGCCAGGGGTTGGATGATCTAGCAAAACTCGAGGAGGATTTAGACAATTTGCAGTTCTTTGACGAGCAGGATCAGAGAGATGTGCGGATTGGTGGTTCGACCTGAACAGATCAACGGACAATATTGGATGGTTGAGTGATGAGCTAGAGAAGGAAGAAGAAACTGAAATAAAACCAGAGGGAAAGGAAGTAGGGATCGCTGTAGTGGCCAGGAGGGCCGATGAGAAAAGGAAAGCTGTCGGAGAACGTTGGCGGGGAAATTCAGCTTAGGAACTGGACATTGTGAATACTGTGGATACGGAACAGGAAATTGCACTAAAGTAGTTTGAACAAGAAAGGATTGAAGATGGTTGGGAAGCTGTAATGGCCCAACACCCTATGGGGGATGCCTATGATGTAATGGTGATACGAGCAAAGCCAGACAACTGTTTGTCGGCTACTAAGGGCGAATAGTAGGTTGATGATAATCTATATCTAGCCCACACCAATAAAGACTAGGGCGAGTGCCTTTCGGACAATACGTGGTGTGTTGAAGAAATTAACCATCTAACAAGAAGTGGGCTGTATTTTAAGCCATCGCACCTGGATTAAGCAAAAATGTCTGGAAAAGACAGAGAGGCCGAGAAATAGAAAGAGAAACAGCTGGAAGAAGAGGCAGTGTTGAAACAGCTTAAGAAAATCCAAGCTAACATCTTCATCTGGAGTCTTCTCATGGCCTCTCGGGTACATCGATAGGCAGTATTTTCGGCAATGGACAAGGCTAAATTATCCATTGACACCACGCCCAAGCAGCTAGTAGGTTTGGTTTTTCCAAGTGGTGCTAGACCAACCCTTACCTTCTCTGACAAATAACTGCCGCTAGAAGGTTCAGCCCACAACAAAATTTTGTACATATCTGTGGAATGCAGGGAGAAATGGGTACCGGTGGTGTTGGTAGATACCGGTTCAGCCATCAATGTCTGTCATTCTCACACCGCCTATGCAATTGGCCTTAAACCAGTAGACTTTGTCCCCACAACCCAAGTAATTCGGGCATATGATAAGACAAGTAAAGAGGTCATGGGCATTGTGCAAGTCAGAGTCCAAGTGGGCCCAATTAAGCAAGAGGTCAAGTTCCATGTCTTGGACGTGCCGGCTACCTTCAATTTACTGTTAGGGAGGCCTTGGTTGCATCATGTAAAGGTCGTCTCCTCCACTCTCCATCAAATGTTGAAATACCCTCATGGGGGAGGAGTGGCGATTGTTTTTGGGAATTCATCTATCCATCTGCCGCCAGAGATAACTACGATAGTGTTGGCGATCACCCATGGCGAGAAGGATATATTCCTCTTGAGATTCACTCTAGCTGAAGCCCGAGTAGTGCAAACCATTTTGGCCGCAGACGAAGGGATGTACGTTAGCGCCTAGTACATTTATTTCATGAGCAAACTGCAGCATATTCCAAGAATGGGACTTGGAAGAAGTGGCCGGAAAGGTGTTGCGGCACTGACAGATGTGCCACATGACCCACATGCCTTTGGTCTGGGCCATGTGCCCACCAAAGAGGACTAGATCAGAAAGAGGAAATAGATGAAAGGTAAAGCCAAGGCCAAGCAAGCCAGAAAACACTATAAGCTTATCCACAGGCCAATCCAGGGGACATTGAATGGCCACTTTGTTTGGGAGGGAGAATATTTCCCTTTTTGGGGCTATCCCGAGCCTTGGGTGAATTCCACGAAGCAATGTGTCCCCAGGTTTGAAATCTTCTTTGATTTGCAACTTCAGTACAGTGATGATGACAAAAGGGTTGAACCAAGCATCGAATAGAGCACGGAAGGTGACTCAGATGGTAGCGAACTTGTAGTAGGGGTATCACTGGCTAGTCTCTGCATAGATCCTGCAGCTGACCTAGAGAACTAGGGGATAACCTTACCGTCTCCATGATCAGGAAAGAATCGGGTGTGAACCCAACCAGTGGCATGTTGGATGCATCAGGGGCACTATCTCTTATCTGGTAGCTAGAGGAAGGCTATCTATCCAGTTCTGAATTGGGTGATGAGCTAGAATTTGATTCCACAGAGTCTGTGGGATCAAGATCAGATTCAAGTTCTTCTGAGTCTACGTCTGGTATTTCTGGAGGTGGTAACCCGGATACCAAAGTCCTGTCTAGATCTTCATTCAATTTTTCTTTTGAGTGTGTAACCGAAGATCTGGACCTTTTGAATGAGATCTCTACAAATTCTGTGTAATTTTCTATGCCGTTGGTTTATTGTATTGACCAAGATTTTTAGAATTTTAATGAAAATGAAGGGGAAGAAATCCCCCTGGCTTTGAAAAACTTGATTAATCAATAGGAGGAGAGGTTTGCTAAACCCTGTGCTAATGAAATCATTGCCATTAATGTGGGTACTGAGAATGATTCACGTCTGGTCCAGATCGGGTGCACATTGTCTTCGGAGGAGCGTGAGTGACTAGTCGTTTTGTTAAAAGATTTCAAAGATGTTTTCACGTGGTCCTACAAAGATATGCCTGGAATCGATCTTGAGATTGTACAGCATCAAATCCCTTTTGACCCCGAGGCCTAACCCGTCAAGCAGAAGTTGCGTAGAATTCGTTCGAATTGGGCACTGAAAATCAAGGAAGAGGTCACAAAGCAAATCGAAGCAGGTTTCTTGTTAGTATTTGAGCATCCAACTTGGTTGGCCAATATCGTCCCAGTGCCGAAGAAGGATGGTAGAATCTGGGTGTGTGTGAACTTCCGAACTTGAATAGAGCTAATCCAAAGGATGACTTTCCTCTACCGCATATTGATGAGTTAGTAGACTTCATTGCTAGCCATGCATTGCTATCATTTATGGACTGGTTTTTTGGTACAACCAGATTCTAATGGCCCCTGAAGACAAAGAGAAAATCGCATTCACTACGTCATGGGGTACCTACTATTACCGGGTTATGCCGTTTGGCTTGAAAAATGCTGGGGCTACCTATTAAGGGCTACGACCACAATTCTGCATGACATGATCCACAAAGAGGTTGAGGTGTACGTGGATGACATGATTGTCAAGTCCAAAGAACGAGAGGGCCACTACACTGCCATAGAGAAATTCTTTCAATGGAGAAGAGAATACAGATTGAGGTTAAACCTATAGAAATGCACCTTCGGTGTAACGGCAGGAAAAATGCTAGGCTTTTTGAGCACATAGAGGGGCATTGAACTAGATTCGTCCAAAATCAAGGCCATCCTAGAAATGCCACCACCAAGGACTGAAAAAGAGATGCGAGGCTTTCTGGGTAAAGTGCAATTCATAAGATGGTTTATTTCCAAATTAACCTTGACTTGTGAACCACTATTTGGTCTCCTAAAGAAAGGGAAGAAATTCCAATGGGATAATCGCTGTTAATTTGCCTTTGAACAGGTTAATCAGTATCTTCAGAATCCACCTGTGTTGTCACTGCTAGAGCCGAGGAAACCTTTGATTCTGTACCTGTCAGTAACAAACACGACGATAGGATGCATGCTCGCTCAGGAATTTGAAGATAAGGTAGAGAAAGTCATTTACTACTTGAGCAAGAAAATGCTAGATTACAAGACCCGCAATACTCCACTGGCGAAAGCTTGCCTAGCCTTGGTATGGGCTACCAGGAAATTGAGGCACTACTTGTTAGCTCATTCTATAATCCTGGTTTCAAAATTAGATCCCATCAAATATCTCTTTAAGAAACCAGTGCTTACGAGTAGGCTAGCCCATTGATTGCTTCTTCTCTCCGAATTTGATCACAAACATGTCACCCGCAAGTCGATCAAGGGAAGAACTGTAGCGGAGTTCTTAGCAGACCACCTGGTAGAAGGAGATGAGGCAATGGAATATTTATTCTCAGATAAAGACATTATGCAAGTTGAAGAGGAAACTTGGTCAATGTACTTTGACGGAGCGTCCAATCAGTACGGTTATGCGATAGGTGTGTTGCTAATAGCACCCGATGACTCCCATATACCCTTAGCCTTCAAACTCTAGTTCAAGGTGTCTAACAATGAAGCAGAATATAAAGTGTGTATTGCTGGTTTAGAAGCCGCTCTGGAACTAGGGGCAATAAGATTAGATGTTATTGGGGACTCGAACTTGGTTGTTTCTCAAGCAAATGGAGACTGGAAAGGCAAATAAGAGAAGATGAAGGTTTACCATTAGACCCTAGATATTCTGATTCCTAGGTTTGAAAAACTGACTTTTACACATCTACTGGGGGAGAATAATAGGTTCGCCGATGCTTTAGCAACTCTATCTTCCATGTTAGACATCTCACTTGGAGTCCGGATGCGTCCGATTATCATTGAGCAGAAATACATGCCAGCTTATGAAACTATCGCCATGATAAATGAAGTGCAAGACAAAAACCCCTGGTATTACGATATTTAGAACTTCTTGGAAAATGAGATATATCCACCAAGGGAAAATGCCAAGGACAAAAGGGGAATACGACGAATAGCCGTCCAATTTATCATCTGTGGAGGTAGGTTGTATAAAAGAGGTCATCTAGGAATGCATAAGTTATGTGTGGAAGAAGAGGAATCAAAGCGCCTTATGGAGGCTAGACTTGGACAACTGCCTGGAGCTATTGACATCCTTTTCGAGGATTCCTTTCGAGACCTTAGCAAGACCTATAATAAAAAATGGCTTTCTTCAGTGCTGCAAGATTGTCGAGCAATTTGGCATGACTATCTCAAGTCATTTATCTTGGGCAGTAGCCACTATTGATTTCTATATCAACATTTGCCATGCTGCCAAGGCTACAGAGGAGAAATTAGTTAAAGATCAGAGCTTTGTTTCCACAGTGCAAACTGAAGTATTAGAACTAAAGGAACAACATTCTTCAGTCTCCAACTTTCGAACTCAACTACTAGAGAAGAAAGCTTAACTTGAGGAGGAGCTATCTGCAGTGAACCAGGCCTTAATCCGAACTGACACCAAACTGCAGATCACCAACCAAGGACTGGCTGATCGAAAGTAAGAAATGACCACAACCATCCTGTTGTTCTCATCATTTAAGAATAGAACATACATTGTAAAAGAACAACTGGGACATTGTAATGATTTTTGGGCCAATTTATGGCAGAATGTATTCAACTCTTTATGAAGAACAAATTCTTATTTATCATTTGAGTATTCTCGTGTTTTTGTAATTAGCATTTATTTTATTCCTTGTGTTTCCCAAATGGTTAGAAAATAAGGCTTCAAATATCTGCCATTAATCTTTTTAGGATGTATGTATCCATTCAAATTTCTCAAATGGTGTGCTCCAAAAGGCAGGACTCAATGAATTTGATATGGTCCTTCGTAATTAGGTGACCATTTGCCAAACTTATGGCTTTTAATCCCTATTAGGAGTATTGTCTTCGATACCAAATCACCTTCATCAAAGCCAATGTTTTTGACTTTTTTATTATAGTTTTTGGCTGCTTTTTTCTTTTGAAAAAGAATGCTATTTAATGCCAGAATTCTAGCTTCATTTATGCTTTCTAATTCCAAACACATACTCTGATGGTATTGCTTAGGATTTAACTGGTCTTGGCATTTTACCCTCAAGGATTTAACATTAATTTCCACAAGTAACACTGCATCATGCCCATATACTAAGGCATAAGGAGTGACTCCTGTACTTGACCTTGAGGAAGTTCTATAAGCCCACAATACATCCAACAACAAGTTATGCCAATCCCTAGGATTGTCTTCCACAACCTTTTGAATTCCTTTATTCAAGGACTTATTAGATGATTTAGCTTGACCATTGGCTTGTGCATAATAGGGGGTGGAATTAACAACGCTAATTCTAAACTCTGCCACAAAAGATTTTACCATTTTCCCATCGAACATAGTCCCATTATCAACAGTTATAGTCTGTGGGATACCAAATCTATGGATTAAATCCTTAATGAATCCAATAACCTCAGTCTGGTTTACAGCCTTGTATGGTTTGGCTTCAACCCATTTAGTGAAGTAATCAGTGGCTACTAAAATGAAACAATGATACTTCGAAGAAGGTGGGTATATTTTCCCCATCATATCCATAGCCCATCCTCTAAATGGCCAAGGCTTCACTACTGCATGCAGGTCAGTTATGGGCACATGCCTTATTGTGCCATGGTTTTAATATGCCTGGCAACTTCTTGCATATTCTATGCAGTCTTTAAGGATAGTTGGCCAATAGTAGGAATGCCTTCGAAGCAACCATCTCATCTTCACACCAGGCTAATGAGCACCACAGATGTCTTCATGAACCTCAGCCATAGCTGTTAATGTCTCTTTTGGGCCTAAACATTCCAACAATAAACCATCTCCCCCTCCCTTTTTTGTAGAGAGCATTACCGTATATGATGTATTGCATAGATTGCAATTAATTTTTCTATTGGCCTTCGAAGATGGGCCAGCCAAGTACTGCATTATTGGGTGCCTCCAATCTTGTTCCTGTAAGTTATTACGATTGACTTCCAGGACCACATTCCTTTTATTTAAGGGTGGTATTGATTTCTGGTATGTTGTTTCGCTTATGTCCCTTTGACTATTATCCTTTCTCTTGAAATTCGAAGCTTTCTGAGCCACATCATTAGCCATATTATTCAAGAATCTTGGGACATGAGTTACATTCGCTATTTGAAATTGAGAAAGCAAATGTAATGCAACAACATAGTATGGCAACATGCTTATACTTTGACATTTGAAAATCCCTTTCACTTGGTTAACCACCTATTGAGAATCTCCAAATATGTCAACTGCATGAACTTGTAATCCAATAAGAATCTCCAATCCCACTATTAAGGCTTCATATTCAGCTTGATTATTAGAACAAGTAATTTCATCCACTCTGAAACCATGTGTGGTTTTTACTATTTGTGGTGACTTAATCACTATACCAATCCCGGTTAGGCCATTGGCTTTTGATCCATCGAACCACATTTGCCATGGCTTAACACCGGCCATACCAAGTTCTATTATCTCTTGGCTCTCCGTTTGAGATGGATGGTCTACCAAAAAATTAGCTAACACTTGTCCTTTTACTACCTTTTGGGGAACATATTCTAAATGAAATTCTGATAAGGCTAATACCCATTTGCCAATTCTTCCCCTCAACATAGGTCTAGATAACATATACTTAACCAAATCAGTGGTTGCAATTACCAAGACAGTTGTAGGCAAAAGATAATATCTTAATTTCATTGCAGCAAAATACAATGTAAGGCACATCTTTTCCACAGTTGAGTATTTACATTCACAAGAATTTAAAAACCTACTAAGGTAATAAACAGCTTGCTCCTTGCCTTCTTTATTGTCTTGAGCTAAGAAAGCTCCCAATGAATCTTCTGCTACAGTTATGTACAATTTCAAGGGCTTATCACCCTTTGGTGGCATCAGCGCTGGAGGGTTGGCCAAGTAGGCTTTGATACCTTCGAAAGCAATTTGATGCTCTGCTGTCCACACAAATTCCTGTTCATCTTTTAGCCTTAATAAGGAAGAAAATACTTTAGTTTTTCCTGCAGTATTAGAAATGAATCTTCGAAGAAAATTAACCTGTCCAAGGAACTTTTGTAATTCTTTCTTACTTGATGGAGGTCTGGCTTCAATGATGGCTTTGACTTTATTCTGGTCAATCTGTATTCCTCTCTTGTGTACTACAAAGCCCAAGAAATTTCCAACTGATACGCCAAAAGCACACTTAAGAAAATTGAGTTTTAACTTGAACTTTCTCATTATTTCAAAGGCTGCTTCTAAGTGAAACAGATGCTTCTCCATAGATTGGGATTTAACTACAATGTCATCAATATAACACTCTAAATACCCTCCAATGAAGTCATGAAAGATAGTGTTCATAGCCCTCTGATATGTAGCCCCAGCATTCTTCAAGCCAAATGACATTTTAACCCATTTGAAGGTGCCAATATTCCCAGGACATCTGAATGCTGTCTTGTGAACATCCTTCTCTGCAATGCAGATTTGCTTATAACCAAAGTGCCCATCCATCATTGACAAAATTTGTTACCCTGCTAAACTGTCTACCAGCAAATTTACTATAGGCATAGGATACTCATCTTTTGGAGTTGCTAGATTCAAGTTCCTTAAATCAATGTATACCCTCATTTTACCATTCTTCTTAACTACATGCACAATATTGGATAGCCATTCAACATACTTGGCTATCCTAATGAAGCTTGCTTTGAGTAGTTTAAGAATTTCTTCCTTAACTTTCTGAATTACTTCTGGACTCATTCTTCTTGGTTTTTGCTTGTATGGCTTGAAATTATGTCTCATAGGGAGCCTATGTTCCACTAATGACCTATCCAATCCTGGTAGTTCATTATAAGACCATGCAAAACAATCTTTATATCTCTTCAGAATAACCAACAACTGGTCTCTGTCAAGAGCATTCAACCAAGCACTTATATAGGTGGGCTGTTGTATAGAACCTTCCCCTAAATTTACTTCTTCTAAGGGGTCATGTGTCTAAGAACTTACTGAAGCTTCTTCTTTAACTCCTTCTGCCTTCGAAGCAATCTTCTTGCTTTGTTCTGCTCCCAGGCTCTTTAATTCAACATCTTTACCCTCCTTCTCATAGACAAAGTCTGTCTACAAGGCTTCTTCTTCCTGTATCTCCTGGGCTTTTGTTTCAATGTCCAATGCACAGTATTTATCAAGGGCCAAAACTCTTGACTTGTTGCTGCTCCTGCTTGCAGCCAATTATCATAGCTTCTTTCTCTTGCTCCTGCACTTTGTGGACTATTGATTTTGCATCCAATGTTGAGAACTTAATTAGAGCCAAAGACTTGGCTTCTAGCACTTCATCTCTTTGCCTACAACCAGGCATCGTTGTCATCCTTAACGACAATTTCTTCATCAGCACTCTCTTGGACTAAGTGCTTCAGGTGTGTCACTTCCTTATCAGCCGTCACTTCAGCTGAGCCATCAGGTTTCCTCAGTATATTGAGTGGTGTCACTCCCTCAATATACAATTTAGCCTCTGCGAAATCTGCACAGGCTATGAAGGGTTGAGGATCTGTATCAATTTCCTCTGTCTCTCCATTGCCCAAGGCCATCATTATTTTCTGATGCAAAGAGGAAGGCACACATTTGTTAGTGTGGATCTAATATCTACCAAGTAAAGCATTGTACTTAGCATTGCTGTCGATAACGAAGAATGCCGTCATGCAGTCTTTGATTCCTATACTTAGGTTGATGGGTAGAATTCCCTGAGCCATCTGCTTGTCTCCAGCGAAACCAGCAATGGTTGTGCTAGTTGGGATTAGCCTGGGGTTCCTTTTCCCTAGTTTCTTCAAGGAAGATTTCGGTAGTAAGTTCACCGCTGCCCCATTATCTATCAAGACTCGGTTTAATTGTATCCCATCAAAGAAGGCCTTGATATACAAAGACTTGACATGTTGTGTCATAGAATTCGAGGGATACTCAAAAGGATATGAGAGGTTAATACTCACCTCTTCTTCACTCTCATATTCAGTTTCCATTGGGGTAGCCATTTCGAATTCATCTTGCACCATACTCACTTGTGAGTCTTCACTAGAGACTGGAATTGGGTCAATTTCTTGCCCCTCTTGGTTCTCATTTCCAGCTTGGAATTCATGCGGTAGTATGTGTACCATATTCACTGATACTGAGCCAAATTGAATGGCTGGTTGTGCCTATTTCTCCTCTTGGCCACCTTGTTCAGTTACTTCAGAGACATCTTCCATGCTACATTCTAGTACATCATTATTAACGAGCTCCTTCGAATGGTCTTTTCTGACTGGCTTTTCAACCAAAAATGTTTATTCAGCCATAAAAGCTTCGAACATTTCTTCTTCAACCATTTCTTTCTTTTGGCCTAGGCCAACTTCTTTCTCTGCCTCGCTATCACTCTCCATCAACGCCTTCTCCAATCCTGCTAAACTGGACTTTTCTCTGGCTTTTAGTTCAGAGTGCACTTTGGCCAACTGTTCTCTGCTGCAACCCATTTTGCCTTGTAGAGTTGGTTTTGGAGTATGGTCTGATTTTGGGTTCTTCTTTCCTTCTATCTGGACCAATGAAGAGCTCTTTCCACTTTCTTTCAGGTCTTGCTGGTACTGAGTGTACCTACGCTGAATCTTTCTCCTTTGTGATCTCAAAATTACTGGGACCATATCTGGTTACCTTGTTTTTGGGTGTTTAAGTAATACCCAATTATTTGGGGCCACCAAAGGAGGTTTGACCATCTTACCTTGGTTGCCAACAACATCTCTTTGGGTAGATACCTCCCTAGGTTTGTTCTGCATGACAAACCAAACCGGAACTCCAGGTACCCACGAACTTACTGACCTAGATGTTGAACTGTTCATTTCTTCCTTCGAAGCCAACTTCGAAGTTGGCTGTGAAGGCCACTGCTTGGCCTTGACTTCATGCTTTGGGCCTAACTCAGGCCTTTGATGAAGGTATCCACTTTCTGTCCTACGTGAGGCTGGTCTAGGGGGCCAATCACTGGCTCTGATCCCATAAATTAAACCTTTCTCCAGTCTCCTCTCGGAATGACTGCTCTCCATTTTGTAATAATTAGGTGGCCTGGACTCATATAAAGGCCTCTTATCTTTAGAATGCATTCTATCGGCTATTGGTTTAACCATTGATGGCTGCTGCCTAACACCAGATGGATATGGCCTTTTATTATAAGCATTGGTTGGTTTTGGACGTCTCTGCACATCCCTGTAATATTATTTCCCATCAATTGGAAGCCCTTTCAACCACTTATAGCTCAGTCTGCACCTGGGACACATCCTTTGCACTATAGCTGCCTCTAAAGAATCGTCATCCAGTGCTTCTTCATCAAAGTCTTTCCTCTGGTGTGAGAAATCTTGTCCAATAGCTGGTAGATTTCTAGTGTCTTTCTTGATAGTTGTCTGGTTGACAACATGCATCTGCACATTGACTTCTTCCAATTCTTTCAAGGACAAGTTCTGAAAGTCTGGCATAATGACATTGGTTGCCACCTCTCCAATTTATGGAAATGGATTACTGTCGATCCCCATGGCCTTTTCTGCTTTGACTGGGAATTTCAAACTTACTTTTCGAATTTGTTCTTGGACCCTGTCTCGAAAAACAATACAGTTCTTAGTCGAGTAAGGCCAAGAATTATACCACTTACAATATACTTTTCCTTTAAGATCATTTGGAGATGGAATTTTGACTCCTTTTTGTAACTTAAGGAAGTTGGCCGCAAGCAAATGATCAAAAATGTCATCTGCCTTAGTTAAATCGAAAGAGTATTTCCTGTGAAGGTCTTTTTTTTTAAATTGCTGGTCAATTGTTGTATCATTATAAATTAATGCTTCACAGATCACAGGCTCTTTCCCCACAATCTCTGCTGCATCGATCTCATAATTAGGATCTTTATAATATGTCTTGTACGTTGCATTATTTCAATCTTGTTCCTCCTCTAGTAATGCTTCGTACCTAGACACCTTATAAGTGAGTTCCACTAAGTCTCTGAACTCAGTTGAGTCAAACTTCTTTCGAAGCCTAAACTCTAAACCATTTTGAGCCAATCTCACGAATTCTGGCTCTGGCAGAATGACTCTACATTTATTTCGAGCCCTTTTAAATCTGGCAATAAACTGAGTAGCCTTCTCATCAGGCCTTTGACTCAATCTTGCCAAGTCTGCTATGGAAACCTCTGGTTCTGATTGGAAGAATTGGGCATGAAATGCCTCTTCTATTTGTTGCCAAGTTTGGATAGAGCTAGGTGTAAGGTTAATATACCATACAAATGCTCCCCCAGTTAGGGAATTTGGGAATAACCTTAACTTCATATAGTCATTATTAGTAAATTCATCGCATTGAGCAGCAAACCTAGCAATATGCTCCACTGTTGATTGGTTTCCATTCCCATAAAAAAGGACAAAATCTGGTATCCTGAAACCTTTTGGGTATTCATGTACCCTGTCTATCCATTATGGGTATGGTTTCCTGTACACTGGAGTTTGGACCCCTCGAGCCATTGGTCCACACATCTCTCTAACAATGTCAGCAATTTGGTCCTTAGGGACTATATTTTGTGCCTGCTGAACCGCTACTGGAGGGACAAACACAGGATTTGGTGGGCAAACTTGTGCCTGTAGTCCTCTTGGTCCATAAGGTGGTATATTTGGGACTGGTTGTCCCTGTGGTGCAGGTTGCTGTTGGGGGTATGGGTAACCCCTTTGAGTCTGTCCTGCGAAAGGTGCTGGAACTAGTGTTGTGTCTCTTCCATTTGTAGGAAAACTTTCCAACCTCCCGGATATAAATTCGAAAAAGGGATTAGTGAACCCCCTTGTGCCAGGTATGGCTTCGAACATGGGATTTGGAGCCATTCTTATGCCATTTTCTTGCACTGGGCCAGATCCAAGAAATTGCATGGCTTCACTGTTAAGTACTGAGGCACTTTGACCTGCTATAGGCTTCGAAATGGGTTCGTACCAAGACTGAGGTGATGGCCTTTCATAGTTTTTATTACTAGTTTGACCATTAGAATGTCCATTAACTTGCATAGGCTGTTTATCTCTAGCCAATCTTTGCTGAGGGATATTCGGAACTTCCTCCATGTGTCTTACATTTGTTGGTTGGTAGTTATTCATTCGATCCAAAAAGGATGTTGCCCACCTTTCCATCGTGTTCATTAATTGTTGTCCCATAGCATCTACTAGGCCACTCCATGGATTTATTGGCTGAGTAGATGGAACAGTGGATGGTTCAATTCCTTGGTCTCGTCCAATATTATGAACATGTGGTACTTGTTCCGAAGTGCTGGTCTATTCGACCATAGGTTCTAATACAATGGGAGTTTCCACAGGACGTGTTATCACATTATCCTCTGGATTAGGTATCTCTACCTCTCCTTCTACGTTTTCTTCCAAGCGTTCATTTTCTCCTTGTCTTCTATGTCTAGCCATTTTAATTAGTCCCACTGGGCGTGCCAAAAATATATGTTGGCTTTTTGGCTTTCGAAGGTTATTTTTGTAATTGCGAGCGTGCCAGCAAGGATTAATTAGTTCTTGCAGAAAATTAATTGCCAACCAATTATCAGACGATTGTGTTTTAGTTCTTTCAGCATCAATGAAGATGACTTTTACTGGTGGCTTGATTTAGGAGAATTAAGCAAGATAACAATTAAATGAAGAACAATTGAAGCATTTCATAGAATGAAAAAACTTACAATGATCCAAACTCAGCTTCGTAGAGGTTTGCAGCAACAATCTATTACTTGAAACTACTCCTATGAATGAAGTGCAGTGCAGGAATTTAAAGTACAGGAATGTAAAGAACAGGAAATGTAAAATTGGAAAGGAAAATAAGTAGAATAAGACTGGTTTTTTGGATCTGAGTCTGGGTCCTTTTTTTCTGGGTTTTCTCTGCTATTTATACTTTTCAAGGATAACCATCGAACTGCATTTCTAACCGTCGAACTGCTCCTCCATGATTGTTGATCATGTTGCCTTATAATTAGCTCCACTATGCTATCTCTTGCAGTTAGACTTCCCTCCTAAATTTTGAATTTAAATGTAAGTAACCGTTGAAGCCACGTCATCCTGTATCTCTTTGTTGATCCACTGTTACTCAGATCTCGTAATAACCAATATTAACCGCCACGTGTACGATCAAGATCGAAGACTTGAATAGTCTTCCTGTACTACCCTTATTCTGCCACGTGTCGAATTGTAATTGGCTTGTACAAAATATGTAGCCAACAGAACTGTTTCTATTTTTGATTTTATGAATCACACGGAGATGTAGAACTGTTTGATGCTCCAAACTCTGTATTTTTCTCGAATTGATAGAATTTTGTACTTCTGATTGATTCTGAGTGATATCATGTACAACTCACATATCACATATATGCATATGCATATGTATTTACATGTTTAGCGTTCATATGTACGAAATTTAAAACTAAATCGATAATTTATTTCTTTACTGTTGCCTTTGGAGATTCAAATTAACAAATTCAGAGTCAAATGGAGGTTTTAAATGTGTTTTCTAAATTTAATTAAAAAATTTTAAAAACTAAGAAGAGGAGAAGGAAATGATGAAGAATTATTGATTTAAACTTGACATCCTTGATTTTTTGTGAAGGCTGATTTGTTAGAGATGTTTTATGTGGAGCTCTGTATGCATGAGTTTGAATTTTTGTATAAAGCTCTTCTTTTTGGCCATGAGAATGCTTTTTTTGGTTTGTATGAGAATGCATGAGGCTGATCTTTTTTTTTTTTTTGGCATTTCTTTCATTATTTTAAGCTAATTTTTTATTATTTTCTCAAATTTTTATAAACTTATAGATGTCTAATTTATATTCGTTATTGATCCATCTAAACTCCTTTTAGGCTATTCAAACAATTATAATTAAATAAAAACTCAAAATCACTATCTTTGGATTACAGCTCGCTTTGAAGTTCATCGATACTGAGCAGTTTCGGAGGTAAGTTTGATTTTGACAATGTACATTTTTTTATTTTTTTAATTTTTTTCTCCTTTGTTGTGTTGTGCTCATTTGACTTTTATTCTCTATAGTTGCTTCATTGACTAATGCTGTGATAATTTTCCACATATTGCAGGCTTTGTGATCTAAAATTTTAAGAGTGTTTTTGGGCGATTAATTGACTTCAATGTTGTTTCTTTGTTCTGTTTTTTGTTTTTTATGGAATGATTTTTTTGCCTTGAAATGTTAAATATGATTACAGAATTATGCATTTCCAATTCCTGTGACAGATATGGCATTATCTATGTGTGTTTGAATATGAATATATATGGAAGTCAATTCAAATTTTTTATTTTATTTTATTGTTATATATATTGGAATGTATAAATTGGACTGGACTTTGTGAATTAGAATTATTGAACAATGAAGTTGGATTGAATTTTAGGTATCGGCCATCCTAGAATGTTTCTCCCGGAAGGGAATTTGACTGTGGTTCGAAGAGAAGATGGTTCTGGTGGTGACGGTGCAGTTCTTCAGTGCAAGAAGTGGGGATTCATCCCAAGTTTCACTAAGAAAACTGATAGACCTGATCACTACAAGATGGTATAGTTGTGCTTGTTTCTTAGCATCTTTTGACTTCACATAAGTAGTTAGTTATGTTTGATTTTGAATGTCTTAACAATGACTATCTGAGGGATATAGCCTGGTGATTATGGGCTTACTCCAATCCAATGTAATTTGGTGAGTCTTTGGGGTGATGCTTGGCCTAGACTAATCCCTATTAAACTTGGCCAATGGCTCCTTATCACTATGATCTCAGTGGAGTTGTCCATCTTGAGAGTGGGTCCATTAAGATCCCTTTTGTCTAGGACTCGAGTGGGTAGGGATTCCTATGGTCACGACTCACCCCACACGAGAGTTGCCACGTGATGGTTGCCCCCTCTTAGCCTTTCTTGTTACATAGCAAAAAAACCCAACAAATGTTTATGCTTTTTGAAAGTCAAATGGTTCATTTTTATTGTGTTTATTGTTGGTTTTATGATTGGCATTGATTATTACTTTTTGTTAGCATTTTTGGCATGCTTATGTTGTATATCTACCTGTTTGTTTTACCTCTGTAATTATGTTATGTTTGTTTTCTTGGGGATCTGCAAAACTGAGGTTGAACTGAGTTGAGAGCTTTAATTTTGTTCAATCATATACCACCTAGAAGAACTTATTTTGTGATTAAGTGGCAATTCTTGGCTAGCGTGTGATTGTTTGAACATTCATGAGAATGAAAAAGGAGCATTTGGTCAATAGATCAGCTTATGGTTTCTTTATAAGCTCAATAGGGCTTCGTCAAGTTATGAAGAGTCCTGTTTGTCATCTTAATTATAACCCCACCCTGGAGTTACATCAGGCTTATTACGTATATTGTTATTTCCTTTTTTCTTTTCATCTCCTTCCCATATGTTCAGGATGTAATAGCACCAAGTGGTTTGCTTTACATAACATTTAAGCTTGAAGGTCTAAATTGTTTGACTATTTAAAATGAACCTCATAGGTGTTTATTGCTTAAGCAAATATAATTTGAATGTTTTTAGGCTCATAAAGTATTGTAACAAGCCCGCGAGGGACCTCGCTACAGTTCGGACTCGATTTTGTTGCGGTTCTTAATATTGAACCAAAGAGTCCAAATCCGGCAAATCGTTTTGAGAAAAGATTTTTTTGAAAGAAGTGCCAAACATGGACTGCTTTGCCAGATAACAGAGTCGCCACCTAAATATTTTTAAAATGGGAAATTTAGGAAACCCTGACTCGGTGCCAAAAGGCCACGTGTCCGTCATCACCAAAGTTGGCTCGGGAACTTGGGTACGATTAGGGAAGGTCACATCGTGAGCACCCCCTCTCGCCCGGTCAAAGACCAGCCTCTACTAACCATGATATCTGTTTTTGAAAACTTTGTGCGTTCTTATTCCGGTTATTAGCCTAGGTTACTATGTGATGCGCACAGCATATAAGTATAGACTGAATCGCCTGAATTGGAACAAAACACTTCATGTTTGTTTTTTTGAAAATGGTTTGATGGAGCTACTCGCAAGTAGGCTAAGACGCGGATTTGCCACCCTCGGGTGGGCTTAGAAAACATGATTTTGCCACTATCTAGTGGGCTTAAAACAAACATTTGACGAATTGTCCTAATTCAAATAACTCAACCTCCACCCACAGGCATTCAAGGCAGTTATATCATATAAGCACATAGCCTCATAGTAAGCATGCTATCATGGCAGCACTCACACGCATGCAAGGATGCTAAAGCATAAAAACTTACCAAGTACTCCAAGCCAAAACAGAAAACTGATTAGAAATCAATGCATGATCCTAGATACACAGAAATGCCTAATGCAACACATGCGAAGATGCAAATATAGCAGGCTCGGCTATTCTAAACATGGCACGTGGAATGCTACAACCATCACGTATTCAATTTGGAATTGAAATACAAATGCAGTTTGTATGATGCGCCGAGCCCGGTGCGTGCAAAACAGATGAATGATGCAAACATGTCATTACATCAGATGCTAATTGAAATATGCCCTATATCTAACCATCATAAGCGGGTGAATAAAAGGGAAGAAAGACGTGGGATTGGAAGATATACATCACACTCACCCACACTTATTACAATTATGCCCTCGCGCAGAGGGTCCGAATAAATAATACAGTCCGAAATAAAAGAATAATACAGTCCGAAATAATAAATATACAAATTCCTAATTAATTATCAAATTAACTAAGAAAACTGTAAACTGGCGTGCAAGCCAGGGGCTGCCTTGACTCCGCTCCGGATAATGAAATGATGCATGTTGAGCTGCTTTGCGCGGAAATCCACTGGGATGCCCCAATTAGCCTCCGTTTGCAATGTTCCTCGAAATGCGTGCCAGACTCTGAAAAGTTGCTGATTCCTCATTTTTGC
Organism: Camellia lanceoleosa; assembly: GCA_025200525.1. Taxonomy (NCBI): domain Eukaryota; kingdom Viridiplantae; phylum Streptophyta; class Magnoliopsida; order Ericales; family Theaceae; genus Camellia; species Camellia lanceoleosa. Next base: position 112,099,025 of record CM045765.1, on the reverse strand, counting down.
TGCAACAGAGAGCAGGAAAGGGGCATAGCAATGTATTTCACAAATATATGCATGCTTCGATCCTCGTGCCATCAATCACGCATATCGATGCATGATGGCCGAGAAGTCGGATTGCACAACTCAATATAGGATGAATGCATATGAATGCTACAATAAAACCTAACTCTATCATGGGTAATCCGAAATGTCGGTGACTTGGGAATTGAGACCCGTTCCGTCACTCGGAGTACGAAACGTGCCTTGTTTCCCGTGCCCAGGCTAACTCCTGCCTCGAACACAATGCGATATGCATGGTATGCATGAAATGTAGCTAACATGTGATATAGCATGTACAATGCTATGAAAGTGAGATGTCTCGAAATGCGTGCCCGCAGGCACGCAAACTGAGAAAATTTATGAATGCAATCTAAGATACAACCTGGTATGCACTATACTGGGAAAATGAGATGAAAATGAGATGTCTCGAAAAGCGTGCACGTGAGCACGCAAACCGAGGTCATGATGTGAAATGCAAATCGGATAAAATTGAAGTGCCTCAAAATGCGTGCACACGGGCACGTAAACTGAGGCGATGATGTGAAATGCAAATCGGATAAAACCGAAGTGCCTCGAAATGCGTGCACACGGGCACGTAAACCAAGGCGATGATGTGAATTACAAATCGGATAAAACCGAAGTGCCTCGAAATACGTGCACACAGGCACGTAAACCGAGGCGATGATGTGAAATGCAAATCGGATAAAACCGAAGTGCCTCAAAATGCGTGCACACGGGCATGTAAACCGAGGCGATGATGCGAAATGCAAATCGGATAAAATCGAAGTGCCTCGAAATGCATGCACACGGGCACGTAAACCGAGGCGATGATGAAATGAGATGGAAATGCAAATTGGGCTTATACTAACATGAGTGGACCTCAGCCACACTCACATCAGATGCCGTCGGGTAAAAAAAGAAGTGCCTCGAAATGCGTGCACACGGGCACGCAAATCGAGGCAATGGCATACGGAATGCAAATGACATGGAAAATGCAAATTGGGCTTACACTAACATGAGAGAGCCTCAGCCGCACTCACATAAGAGGCCGTCGAATAAAACGGAGGTGCCTCGAAGTGCGTGCCCCCGAGGCATGGCCCGAAGGCATGAAATGGCACGGGAAATGATATGCAAGCATGCAAACCAAATTTCAGCACCTAAATAAAGGGGAAAACAGCCCCGAAATGATACGAAATGACAACCAATGCATGAGATCATCCCGAAATGCGATATTAAACCCCCGAAATGGCCTATGGCTATACTAAACATGCAAGATATGGACATAACATGTATAACAGTAGCAAGGCAGCCCATAAACTAACATTTTTCTAGTATAAAGCAAGACCAAACAATGATCACCAGTATGGTAAAAAAAGCTTGCAAAAATGGGGGAAAAGAGGAGAATTACAAAGCAGGTGGTATCTACAATGCTCAAATTGAAAAACACAGTTCTATAACTTTAAAGAGGGACCAAAAATACGCACATTTACAAGAGATGACATCCCCCAAAACAGTATGTAGATATGCTAAACATAGCATGCAAAATAATGTGCCAAAAGGGGCTATAACATAAGGTACCAAAAGCATACACCAAATGACCTAAGACCCTTAACAAAACATGAAGAACAGGCCAAAATAAGGCACTTTCTAAGCCTGATGAAGTCTGAAAACAGGAGCCAAATAAGCCTAACAAAGCATGCAAAATAATGAACCAAAGAGAGGCATTGAGACAAGTAGTATATAGAAAATTCAAAAAGCAAAATTTCCTTCTACAACATTGAAGAGGAGTCTAAGATATACATATTTACAGTAGATGGAAGCCTCAAAATCAGAATAAAATCATGCTAGAAATGCCATGCAAAATAGGGCCACCAAAGGGGCCACAAAGAGAGGTGGTACTAGATTTCACCAAACAAGGTTGAGCCCTTCTTCAATGTTGAAGAGGGGCTCAAAATATGCACTTTTACAGTTTATGTCATGTTCAAAATCAGATTAATCATGAGTCAAAGAAAGCTTGCAAAAAAAATGGCATATGATGAGAGATTGAAACAAGTATGAGATAGGGACCCCAAATGATGTTGAGACCTTAAACAAACATGAAGAACACCTCAAAATAGTGACATTTCTAGTTAATCTCGGAGCCCAAAACCACAAGCAAATAGGTCTAAGAAATGAGCCAAAATAGGGCTAGAAAAGAGGGAAAGAGGACTTACCCTTGTAGACAACTTCTTGGCTCCCTTTTGCTTGAAGAATGGATGCTTCCTAGCTGCTGGAATTCTTCCCTTGCTGCTGGAAATGGTATGGTGATGATAGAGCTTGGAGTTGATGAAGAAATGTCCTAGTACCTTGAAGGTTTTTTGAGCTTTTGGCTATGGAAATGAAGGTGTTTGGGAGAGAGGCTTTGAGATGAAAATTGCTAACCCTAGCAAAGGAGCTGTCCAGCCCCTTAAATAGGCAAGAAATGGTGTAAAAGGGGAGGGAAATGGAGGCAAGCTTTCCCTCCCAAAATATCTCCCGGAGGGCTGGGATATTTTGAAAAATATCCGGACAGCTGTAAAGGGTGGAAAAGCAGAAAGCTGGCCGGCCATGTAACTTTCTGGAAGGTGGCCGGCCGGCCACCCCAACTGGTCGGCCAGCCACTCACCCTGGCCGGCCGGCCATGGCCCAAAAATGAAGTCAAGAATTTCTGGCCGACCACCATGTCTTAAGGTCCTCTCAAGTGTGTAGAATAAGGCCCCAGGGTTGGAATTTGGCAACACTAAAACAAGAGTCACAACATAAAACTTGAAGGAGAGGCTCAAAAATGAAATTCACAATTACTGGCCAACCACCACTTTTTAGGGTCCTCTCATGTGTGTAGAACAGGGATCCAAGGTTGGAATTTGGCAACATTGAAACAGGATTCACAACATTGCATTTGAAGGAGAGGCTCAAAACTGAAAATCACAATTACTGGCCAACCACCACTTTTTGGTGTCCTCCCATGTGCCCCCATCACAGATATGTAGTCCCGGCTCGAAGAAAATATCTTTAGGGTGTTCAACATTGGCCCTATGAGCAAAACGGCCGGAGGAGTTTAAACTGTTTCTGGAACAATTGTTGGCCTCCCACCCTCCAAAGGATCTTCTTGATGCTAAAACAGAGGTACCGCCAAAATTGAACAAAACCGACAAAATGAAAGTTCGGGCCAAACCGCGCGTTCTTTTTAAACCGTAGTCAGCAAAGTATGGACAACAAGTGGGTACCAGAGGCCCCAGTGTCCCTCGGAATGATAAAACAGAGGCACTTGCCAAAAACCGGAGAAATCGGAGATGGTTGGGCGGTCCCGAACCGAGGCACATGGCCTGACGTCTCCAAAAACCGGGAACCGGGCTCCGAAATGGGCAAAATGGCCTACGGCCACGAAAATTAGCGCACGACCACCGAGAGATAGTCTACAGGACCACTCCCTCCCCTCAGGAAAGAAAACGGAGAAAACCGAGTCTGGTTCGCAAACCGAGGCAAGGCACAGAAGAGAGTTCGGAAGTCCGGAGGCAGGGCGCACGGCCGCGACTCTGAGACTTCTGAACGAGCACAATCATGCAACATCACCGAGCGCTCAATCAGTGACGTCTGAGTCTTAAGGTTGGTCAAAAATGGGGTGTCTACAAGTATCTTATTTAAAATCACATATTGTTGGCCACATAAATATGCCATTGTGTACCTTAAGATGATTGTAATGTCATGCAGCTCAGTATCTCTATTTTATGTTGTGTATTGCAGTTCAATGCTCGCTCCGAGTCAATAAGTAAAAAAGCTACAAAATCCACTGTTAACTGTCAAAAAATCTTAAATGAACATGTAGCCCGGTTCATTTAAATGAACATGTAGTCAATATGTGAAAAAACTACATTATTGATGAGAATATGATCAAACAAACTGGTAACTTAGTTCCTCCGGATTTTACTCCTTCTCTTTTCTTTTTAATTGTTTTAATGGTTAATGTTTTTGCTACTATCATTATTGTTACTTATTTATATGAAGGTAGTTTTGCATGGAGAAACAATTATAATTTATAATGGTTATCTTAAATATTTTTATTTTCTTTCTTTTGATTTATTCAGGGCTTTATTCTCTTTTCATGATTCTTCAAATAATACGTTACATTGTTACTATGACAGACTCAACATTCTTCATTAATTTGTCTTCTGCTTTTTTTTTACCATAGTTGATGCTCTGGCTTCAATTGGCCTTGCTAAACTTGGTTACAAATATGTCAATATAAGTAGAATAACATGACCCTTTTCTATGCTTATTTTCTTCTCCATTTTTTTTCTCTTGAAAAACCACTATCAACATGTGTAGCTGACATAAGATTGTGATATTGCTTCTTTAGATGATTGCTAGGCTAAAATTGATCGTGACAATGAGGTTTGCTTGTTTTCACATATTTTTTTTCTTCAATGAGAGTTAACAGTGGATTTATTCATAGATTTAATTGTTGAGATGTCCTATTTTAAGGACTTGTGCAAGAGTAAGTCCCACCATAAATCTTTTAACGCTTACAGTCCCTTTTTAAAAATTGTTATAATTTTTTGACATTTACATCGGGCTACATGTGAAAAGGCTAAAGGAGAGAAATAAAAAATCTCTGATGAACACCTGAAGTTAGGAATTATAAACGAGAGGCTTGAGCAAGAGATCAGATTATCTTGTGTGTATTATCATATTTTATTATTCTCCATCATAATTGGCCTGGTCTAAATACAACTCTGTTTCTAATGATGTCTAATATATTGATGTATATTTTTGCAGGTAGTATTGAGGGAGTAGTTGATATTATTGAGTGGGTGATATTGAGAGCTAAACTGAGATTTTTTGTTGTTGTTGTTTTTTTTTTTTTTTTTTTTTTTTTTTTTGAGTAGTTGAATCTATTAGTATTTTGTACAAATACTTTTAAGGATTGTTGACGGATATTTGTTTTGTATATATAAAAGTTTATATTTTGTATGCACATTTCTCTTTTTTTTGAAGAAAGATAATTTTGTTGAGGGAAGTGATGGAAAATAATACATGAGCATTAGATTTTTTGCAAATATCACTTTACATTTATTGTATATAATATTTGAATATATATATATATATATATGAGAATATAGGTTGCTAAAACATTGTAGACATTCTAGCAGTCTTATCCAGCCTACCAGTGTATTTTTTGTCTCTGTTCAGGGTACCTGAAGGTATAGCTAAGGAGATAGATCAAATTCAAGCAGCATTCTTATGGGGTGGCCCAGATTTGAAGAGAACATTATATCTAGTCAAATGGTCAGAGGTAACTAAGAGTATTAAGCAAGGTGGCCTAGGTATAAAAAGAATTAGAGATGTGAATGTTTGCTTACTTCTCAAATTGTGGTGGAGGTTTGCCAATGAACATGATTCACTTTGGAAGAAAGTTCTCTACATCAAATACAAATTTCAAGGAGGAGAATGGTTACCTATCCTAAGCCTTGGTATCACTAGCTCACAAATTTGGGGTGACATTCTAGCAGCAGTTGAGTAGAGGGAAAATTTGTTGTTGTTCTATGTTTCTAACCTACAATTACGAGTGAGAAATGGTTGTAGAATAAAATTTTAGCATGATAAATGGTGTGGAGGCATTATACTCAAAGAGGAATTCCTAAGGTCATTTCAACTATCTAATGACAAAGAGAGCTCTATTAAGGACCTAGTAGTCAACACAGCCTTCTCACAAAGCTGGGTTATTAACTTTAGAAGACCCTTATTTGATTAGGAAAATGAGAAACTACTTAGACTCACAGAAACCTTGCAAGTAGCTCTTGTTCTGAATCTGACAGTCAAGGATAGTACATTATGATTAGCTCAGAGTTCTGGCCAATCCCTAGTATCTGCTTTCTACAAACATACCAATCTTGACTTCGGTGATAATGTCAGCTACAGTAGTCTGGTACGGATCAAATACCTAGCACCCAAAGTGCAATGTTTTGGTTGGCTTGCAAGAAGAAATAAGGTCAAAACATCAGTGTTTCTACATAGATTGGGAATTCTAGATCGAAATACTTCTACTTTATGCATTTTCTGTAAAGCTAGTATTTAAACATCTGAACATGTGCTTATCCTTTGCCCCTTGGTATGGAGAGTTTGGTCTAGCCTATTGAAGTGGTGGAAGGTTACTTGGGTGGTGCTTGGTTCTATTCAAGGCCTGCTTGACTGGTGGTCAGGGTACTGCTGCAGGAAAGCTGAAAGAAGAATTTGGAGTGCAATTCCTCTGGTAGCTCTTTGGTCAATTTGGAAGCACAGAAATGAGTGCCTCTTTCAAGGTTCTCAACCAAAGTTGCAGGAATTACTGTAGCTCATCATCACAAGAATTGCCATCTGGCATAAAGCTGCAACCACGGGGACTCCATTCTTGATTGATGACTTCCTTTATAACATTTCACAAATCAGATTCTGTTTAGGTAGAAGGACTTAGGAGATCTGTTTTGTTGGGGTTTTGTGGGGGTGTTTGTAATTTACAGCATAAATCATCCCTCTTGCTGAGCAGTTTAAGCTGATCTGTTTACAGCTCTGGGGTGTTTGCAGCTCAGTCACTTTCTAGCAGCTAGGTGAGTGTTGGATCAGTTTGTGAGTCTGGTGTTTGCAGCTTGTGAGTGTTGGATCTGCTTTGCTATGCTGTTATATGAGCTATATTTGGGATCTGTTTTACTAGTTACTGGAAATTAGGATCTGTTCTGGGATCATGAGATCTATTTCTGTTTGCTGCTAAGTGAGTCTGGTGGACTCTGTTTGCTCTGTAATTAACTCTGTTTGCAGCTCTGTCTCTTTCTGTTTGCAACTAAGTGAGTTTGGTGTTTGCAGCTAAGTGAGTCTGGTGGACTAGTTGATCTGTTTGCTTGTTGCTGAGTGTAGCTAAGATGGCTATCTTGGTCTTTGTTTTGTTTTTATGTTTTGTGGGCTTTGCTTCTACTGTATGCTTGTAGTTGAGATGTTCTTGGTTGGTTTTTCACCAACTTTGGTGGTGCTAGCAAATGATAGGCTGGACTCTTTGGTGCCAACCTAGTTTGGATCATTTAGCCCATTGTGATACTTTTGCACTTCCCTCTCTTTATTGGTGTTTGTTTGGTATTTTATACTCCTTCCATTCATCAATAAAGTTTCTTGTTTGCCGTTCCAAAAAAAAAAAAAAAATTGTAGAAATTAAATTTTTTTTTATTTTTTATTTTATTTTATTTTATTTTTTTGCAACGGTAACAAGATGGTCGTTAATACATTGTAAGCATTTTTTAAATTTTTTTTTGCGACGGCAAATCATCAGTCACCATAAGTAGATTAGGTGATCACAAATAGATTTCGACTGTTGTTTTGCGGTCGCAAAAAGTATTTGCCACCCCCACATTCGCAACCCCCATTTATCGTCGCATGGTCCGTCGCAAAAAGATTTTTACAACTGTTTTTTTATTATTTGCGACGGTTTGTAACAGTCGCAAAAAATACTTTTTTTTAGTAGTGCTCTCTAATTTAAGGGTCCATGGGCGCCTCCCAATCAGTTGATTTTTTGTGGATCCCACTCTATTTACATCATATTTAAAAAAAATAATTTAAAGAGAGATGGTTAAAAAAATAATTTAAGGGTTTCACCCAGTAAAGGTTGTCGATTCCACATAAGCCACATCAACTTTAAAATATCTGCTACCTACATAGTACTACTATTAACAAAACGTGGATCATTCCTGCAACAAAACAATGTGGGTAGGTAGTGTGTTTGATAAAATGCATCTTTCGTTTATGGTTATTCAGGTAAGTATTTGTTCCCAAAAGGAAGGAAAAGAAAAAAATGAAGAAGAGTTCGGTTAGTTGTTTTAAGCGGAATTTAAAACTCATTTCAAAGAATGAAATGAAAATCATTTAAAAATGTAGGGTTTAAAATGATGAAATTTAAAATTTGGGGTTTAATTTGCTATTGAGGTTAAACTCGGGGGCTTTTTTTTTTTTTTTTTTTATAAATAATTTTCTCAATTATTTATCATTATCACTCAATGGTAGGGGTGATAAATGAGCCGAATAGTTAATTGTTTAAGTTTGGTTTAATAATTTTAACGAATCTAAAATTTGTTCAAAATTTAATTCGTTAAACTTTCGAGCCGAACTCAAATGGGTTTTTGTTGAGTCATGTTCAAGTAATTTGGTATTTTTATACAGTTTTAGACTTAGCAAACCGAGCTGAACAAGCAATTTTGAAAATTTTAATGAGTTTTGAAATGTATTCAAACTTGACTTATTTACTTAACAAACTAAGCTCAAATGAACTTTTAATGAGTCGAACATGAGTTGAGCTTGAGCTGTTTGGTTCGTTTTTCATCCGTACTCAACAGGACAAGTTAACTGAAATGGATTGAGCATTGGCATTGACATCATACCGAGAATGAGATAGATTCTCTCTAGCTCACTTTTGCTCAATTTGTTTAGGATGAATGAAAGAGAAGGAAAAAAAAAAAAAAATCAACGTTTATGATTTTGTTTGGCATGAAAATGGTTGAGGGTAATATTTTTTTTTACAACCCTAAAGAAGTTTTGTAATCAAATCTATTTCATTCTCAATGAATTACAAGTACATACATAACTCCTTTTTTTTTTTTTTCTTTTTTTTTTCAGCAAAGAAAAAGAAACTTTATTGATAAGATGAGCAAAAACAAGTAACAAAATACATCAATAAATGAGGGAAGTGTAAAAAGTATCATAGCTAACACTCTATAATCCCAACTAGGTTAGCACCAAGGAGGAAGCACAATCATCTGCTAACACTAAACTCACAGATTGGCGAGAAACCAATCCAAAATTTTAAGGTGAAGATATATTAAACAAACGCAATGGATTGTACTTTTAATTATACAAAATTTTCTTTAGATTCTTAATATTAATTCCAGTACCAATTTAATAATGATTTTTTTCTCATTACTAAAATTGTAGTTATATTTAATTGCTCCTAATGTCTGTGTCTAATTCATTTTCACTTCATACACATATATATAGTAGCAATAGTGGCCTTTCTTTTTTTTTCTTTGGATAAATTATATAAATAGTCCCTGTAGTTTACATGATGTGTCAATTTGGTCCATGTTGTTTCAATTTGTTCAATTTTGCCCCTTAATTTAACGGATTGTGTCATTTTAGTCCAATAAATAATTATGGTTAAGTTTTGTGGATAAAAAGTTTACAGAATGTGTCAATTTGGTTCATGTTATTTTAATTTGCTCGATTTTGACAGAGATCAAACACTACAAGAAAATACACCTTTGGCGACTAAATTTTTAGTTGTCAAAAGTCCCTTTTTAGTTGCCAAATGTCAAACTTCCACTTTCCCCGACAAAATCTTTTAGTCGTTGGGTTTGTCGCGAACAGACGGTCGCCAATACCTTTGGTGACTAAAAAACTTTTAGTCGACAATACACAGGTCTTCAGCGACTAAGATTTTAGTCGCCAATAGTCAATTCCATTTTTGAAAATTATACCTTTGGCGACTAAACTATTAGTCGCCAATAGTGAATTAATTTTTTTATTATTTATACATTTGGTGACTATTTTTTTCGTCGGCAATGCTCAATCTTTTGGCGACCACAGTGTTTAGTCGCCAAAAGCATTTTTGAAAAAAAAAATAAAATTTTCCTTTGTGCCTCAGACCTCCCACGCTTCGAACCTGAGACCTCCAGGTGGTTTCAAACCTTAACCACACACTCCACCCCACTATGCCAGTAAACCATCTCAAATAATATAGTTGCAACTTATATTATTTATATATTACTTTCACCAGTATTAATACAAAACTATATATATAAATATAATTATATATATTCAATATAATTTATGTAAAAAATAAATTATTTATTAAAAAAAATTAGATAACTTTTGGCGACTAAAAAAATTATTTAGTTGCCAATTCTATTATTTTTGGGCTACTAATTAATTTTCCGTTGCTAAAGAAAACTGTTCCGCCTAAAAACCTAAACCTGTTTTTAGTCTCCAAAAACCTCCCCTTTTGGCTACTAAAGTGAATTTTAGTCGCCATAAACCTGGTTTTAGCTACTAATTTTTTTTAGTAGCCAAAAAGCTTGACCTTCAGCGACCAAACAGTTTTTAGTTGCCAAAACAGGTACAATCAGCGACCAAAGTGGTTTTCAGTCGCCAAAACCTTAACGTTTGGCTACCAAATGGTTTTAGTCGCCAAAAACCCTAACCTTTGGCTACTAAAATTTTTTTTGTCGCTAAAACCCTTATATTTGGCGACTAAACTGCCTTTTAGTCGGTAAAACGATTGCATTCGGCGACTAAACTCTTTTAGTCGGCAAAAGTGACCAATTTTGGCGACTAATTCCATTTTAGTCGCCAATTCTATGACTTTCAGCGACGAAAATTCCCATTTTAGTCGCCAATAGTGTTTTTTGTTGTAGTGAAATTGACAAATTGTGTAAATTACAGGAACTAAATTAACACATAGATTTTTCGTCTAACAAACTGAACAACCGTTATTTATTGGACTAAAATGACACAACCTGTTAAATTAAGGGGTCAAATTAAACAAATTAAAATAATATGAACTAAATTACCCTATCGCATAAATTAAAGGAATATTTATATAATTTATTTTTTTTTTTTGGTTTTAGACAAATGAAGTCTATTAAAAAATAACCGAGGGGGTATATCCATTTACCACTGTAGAGCAAAACAAATACGTCCCTCTAAAGTGTCTGCAAAATAGAATTGATTGGCTCCACAATTCCCCGAAACCAGCAATACTCAATTTGTTATTTTTCTTCTTGTGTTTTGTCTCTTTCCTTTATTTTTTATTTTATTTTATTTTTTTAAATGCATGCCAGTTCAGCAGGTGGCCTCAATCACAACTGAAGCGTACACTTTCCGCACATTAGTCAACTTTACTCACTAATTTAAAGCGAGGTTGCTCCACCCAGCAAATGTTGTCTATTACACACTTATTTTTATTTTATTTTATTTTTTAATCGGCAAATATTAGTTGTTTGATTAGTATTTATGAGAAAAAATCTTCTCACCTTTGACAAAGCACCTAAGTGCTTGCACTCTCTTAATTTAATCCCTAAAAAAAATTGAACTCATGACCTCATTAGAACTAAATCCTACGGAAGACATACTGACCAACTAAGCTAGGCCTAATTGGTTATCCATTACACTTGCCCCACATAAGCCACATCAACTTAAAATATCTGCTACTGACATAGTACTATTATTAACAAAACGTGAATTAACCAACTAGGCTTAACCTAATTGGCTACCATGTCTTCCTTAGGGCTTAGCCTCAAGGAAGTTATGGGTTCAATTCCCTTTAAGAGGATTGAATTAAAGGTATGCAAGCACTTAGTGTTTTGTCAAGAGTAGAGAGATTTTCTCTTATAAGTGCTAATCTAACAACTAAATTTGCTGATTAAAAAAAACCACATAACGTGAATCATTCCTGCAACAAAACAAAGTGGATAGGTAATGTGTTTGATAAAATGCGTCTTTGGCTTATGGCTATTCAGGTAAGTATTTGTTCTCAAGAGGAAGAAGAAGAAGAAGAAGAAGAAGAAGAGTTCCGTCAGTTATTTTAAGCGGAATTTATAACTCATTTCAAAGAATGAATTGAAACTCATTTAAAAATGTAGGGTTTAAAATAATGAAATTAAAAATTTGGAGTTTAATTTTTATTGAGGTCAAATTCTAGGGTTTTTTTTAAAAAAAATTAAAATTTTCAATTATTTATCATTATCACTCAACGGTAGGAGTCATAATCGAGCTGAATAGTTAATTGTTTAAGTTTGGTTTGATAATTTTGACGAGTTTCAAAATTTGTTCAAAATTTAATTCGTTAAACTTTCGAGCTGAACTCCAATGAGTTTTTGTTGCGTCGTGTTCAAGTAATTTAGTATTTTTATATAGTTTTAGATTTAGCAAATCGAGCTGAATGAGCATTTTTGAAAATTTTAATGAGTTTTGAAATTTATTCAAACTTGACTTATTTACCTAACAAACTGAGCTAAAATGAACTTTTAATGAGCCGAACAGAGTTGAATTTGAGTTATTTAGTTCGTTTATCATCCCTACTCAACAGGACAAGTTAACCGAAATGGATTGAGCATTGGCATTGACATCATACCGAGAATGAGATAGAGTCTCTCCAGCTCACTTTAGCTCAATTTGTTTAGGATGAATGAAAGAGAATAAAATAAAATAAAATAAAATAAAATAAACTTTTATTATTTTGTATAGCTTGAAAATGGTTGAGTGTAATTTTTTTTGTACAACCTATATTAACATTGTAATTAATTTTTAATTTTTTGTTAAAAAACACAAGAAAATTTGAATGTTTGAGTTTTTTGTAACTAAATTTTTAAATTTTTGTATCTTTTTTCTTACAAAATTTTCATCTTAATAAAATGCTTGGAAGAAAATATATTTTCTTTTTTATTTCTTTTCTTTAACTTTCTATCAAATTTTCTTTGGGTGTCATGAGTCCTATCTTGATAATTTGAACTACATATTTTTTAAACTACAACCAGTAAATTATACATAAAAAAATCTTGTCGATTTGATTACCATAACCACATTAGTTTATAACATTTATTTAAAAAAAAAAAATGAATGAAAAATATCATTTCAAATCTAAAACATATATTTTTTTAGAGATAAATGCAATAAATAAAACGTGATTATGGTTGTCGAATCAATCTGATTTTTCTCAAGAATAATTTACATATTGTGGTCTAAAAAATGAATTGTTCAAAGACAAATATTCGAGACTCACAAAAAAACACTCACAATTTGGCCTATAATGAAATAGTAAGATAGGTGTCAACTTTTGATTAGTTACATAATTAATAATATAAGACCTACTTCTTTTTACTTAATTATGGGTGAATTTGTGAATCTAAAATGTAAATTTCTAACATTACTTTTGTTCAAATTATTGAGATAATACTCATACTGGACCTCACAACCCAAATAGGCTGTTCTCATAAAAAAAAGTAGAGCTTAAATTAATAAAATTAAAACTTAAAGGTTTAAAGTTTAGTATTTAGAATGTGTGATAATAAAAATAAATAAATAAAAAATCCACAGTTAAAGTCGTGAGGCGTGGCTCACGAGTAATGAGAAAATACCTTTCTCAGTTCATATACATAATCTCCATTCTTGTAGTGTTTATAGCAAAGCAAAATATAGAGACAAGCATGGAGATGAAGGTTGAGATAGTAGCTAGAGAAATCATCAAGCCATCTTCTCCCACTCCCAATCAATTTAGAATTTACAAGCTCTGTTCTAGGGATCAATTCTCTCCCCATCATTACATCCCAGCTGTTTTCTTCTATGCCGACCCTACTCGTGATGTGAATCACGAAGAGTTGGCTAGCATAAGATCCCAACGCTTAAAAGAAACTCTCTCTGAAACCCTCACTCGCTTCTACCCACTTGCCGGAAGACTGAGAGACAATCTCTTTATCGATTGTAACGACGAGGGTGTTGATTATTTGGAAGCTCGAGTCAGCCACTGTCGTCTCTCAGACATTCTTGAACAACCCAAAGCTGAAGAAATGTACCGTTTATTTGAACCCGACCCCGAAGACTTTAACAAGAACCCTCTGTTATTCGTTCAACTTAACTTCTTTCCATGCGGCGGAATGGCACTTTGTGTGCGTATGTCTCACAAGATCGCCGATGGAGTCGCGTACGCCGCCTTCGTTAAGGCCTGGTCAGACATCGCCCTCGGGTCGTCTGAGACTATTGTCCCAGATTTCATTGCTGCCTCGTCTCGCTTCCCACCGATAGAGGACTGCCCGGTGTTATCAACGACGTTCATGCAGACGACCGAGAAGATTGTCACAAAAAGGTTTGTGATCCATGCGTCGAATTTTGCTACCCTCAAGGCCAAAGCGACCAGCACGGGCGTGCAGCAACCAACCCGCATCGAGGCTGTCTCTGCGGCTCTCTTGAAATGCGCAGTGACTGCCTCCCGATCACATGCCCTTAGACTTGAAACTAACGTTTCAAGTCCAAAGGCATATGCGTTGACAGGGGCTGTCAACATACGCACAAGGCTTGAGCCACCCTTACCAAAATATTCTTTTGGAAATATAACTGGATTGTTGTGGGCAATGATCGAAGATGGTGGGGCGGAAACAGACTTGCCAGGCTTGGTTTGTCAGCTGAGGAAAGGGGTTCAACAGTCCACTGATAACAATCTCACCGCTGAAAGGACAAAACTGTTGAGACTCAAGGGAGAGGCTGTGAAGGTGTATCGCCATAGCAGTTGGTGTAGGTTTGGTCTATACGAACTTGATTTCGGGTGGGGGACGCCAACATATACGACTGTTGTTTTATTTGGTGCCCCAATTGGAATTGGATTGTTGGACACAAGCGATGGTGACGGAATAGAAGTGTGGATGACTTTGTTGAAAGAAGACATGGCCGTGTTTGAAAGTGATCCGGAGTTGCTAGCTTTTGCCTCGCCAAACCCAAGTGCACTCGAAAATTGATCAATTAATATTAATAATAATGATGTTATGATGATCAAAGTTATTAAGAATAAAGTCTTGTAAGTTGTTGGATCATGCATATGTGCTGCACCTTTTGGTGTTGCAAGTGTCTGATTCCTTTCTTTGAAGACTCCAATGTTGTTTGGTATTTGCTTGGTTACTAAGTTGGTCTAGGTGGGAGATTAGTCCTTTGTGGATGACTGTAAGACATTAATGTTAGATTTATTTTCTGGTGTGTTTCATGGCCTATGTATCTTTTACATATTTTATTTTATTTGAACTCCATAATTAAATAAAGTTCAGTAATTAAAATTTTAAATATGAGATAATTATTCTTTTAAGATAAGAAAGAAACCTTGATGGACAAGAATTATTTTGATATAGCTTATCTGGCCCTCTTCTCTCATCTATATAAGGATGGGTGACTCTCATTTCATAATTATAATATTTTTGAGAAAAGTTAGGGATCAAGAAATTTTTTTATGAAAATGATCATGAAAGAGTTATGATTCTTGGATTACCTTGATTAGTGTGTAGTGCTTTATTCTAAGTGTAATCTAAGGGTCACAAAGCTTTCATGATTATTTTCATGAAAGGTTTTTCATAATACCTAGTATCGCTAAATATTTTTTCATCACTCAAAATTTTATAGTCATCCTAATTAAGAGAGACAAAGAGAAGAATGTGAGCCAAGAATTTAAGGTTCAACTATTAGAACTATTTTCTCAACTTCTCTAATTCAATGGCTAACAAATGTATGTTCATTTTATTCTTCAGATGTGTTGAATTCAAGATCCTGTTCCGCATTATTATTATGGTTCATGTATATTAATTGTTTACATGTAGTATTAGAGCCTTAGTTTTGTGAATCAATACACATTGGAATAATAATATATGTATGAATATTGTTATTACTAGTGGTAACTCGTGCTATGCATGAGACTTTATAAACTTAAAAAAAAAAAAATCATTATAATTTTCTTGAAGTAATTTAATATTTTGTCTTGTGGTATATATGAAATTTATAAATTAACTTTTATGTTTATAACTTTTTAAATTATTAGTTTAAAAAAATTAAAAAATATATACGTATAAATCTATTTAGTGGAATTTTGATAATTTGTATTAAAAAAAAGTTAAACATGATTAAATGAGATTAAATGAGTTATGACATAACCCTTCTTAGTATGAAAATATACAAATTTAAAAGTTATAATTCATACAAATATACAATTCTATTATTAAATATGAAGTGAAGTGATATTTAACAATAATTAGTATGATGTTTCTATTATTAATCCAATAATTTAAGTTATATTTCTTTTGATTTCAATTTCATAACTAAAAATATAATATGATATAATACATACACAGGTTTCCGTCTTTAGAAATAAGAAGGTTTCAAAATATTTTCAAATTTCCATCATTTTCTTTTATTTTTTTTTATCTAATTTGATTTTAAATTTGAATAAAAATTTTAATTTGATATGAATTACTTTAATTTTTTCATCAAATTTTTATCAATTTTTAAAAGAACTTTCAATCTCATGCCATTTTTTTTTTCTTTTCACCAATTTTGATGGAAAAAAACAATAATTCAATTAATTGGAATTATAGTGAAATAATATCTTGAAATAGTCAAAGTTTGAGTATGTTGTTAGTTGAAATGTATAATTTAATTAATTTTCTTATCATATTTGTATAAAAATTGATACTTATGACTACATCATTATAAGTTGGATTATGGAAAAAAAATTTGAGGTGTCAAACATTTTTCATTTGTAAATATCATACATATTAAAATAAGAAAAAAATGTCTAGCTTTTGGATATGTGTTTATCAATTTTGTTTGATGGATATAAACAATTGATGTTTCAATTTAAAAATTAAAAAGTAAAAAAAAAAAAATAGATTGAGTTTTTTAGAGATAAAAGAAACCATCTAACTCTTCTATATATTATTTAAGGTGGACTATTTTAATCACATAAAAAAAAATAAAAATTATATTTAGAGATTATCCCTTATATATTATGCTATTATATACAACTATAGCGTTAACAAATTAACTATAATATATATCAAAATTTATATTAAGCTTTCATTTTCAAGTTATTGAATTATAATTAAGAAACTAACAAATAGTAATAATGGTATAATGTGATAAAAAGAGGATAAAAATAAAGAACACAATGAAATTTAAAATTTTTAAATTTACATAGTTATACAAAAATCTAATATTATAGTAAAATCTTGAATTCGCAATAAATTTTCACATTTTCTATAAAATAAAATGACAATAAAAAATAAAAAATTTGATACCTAGTTTTTTACTTCAATTTTATGGTCTTCATTGAAGAAAATAAAATCCGATCAAAATTCTTGGAATAGAACGGACATAGATATTTCGATTGTAACCATAATCATCAATAATTTTTCACCACCATGCAAACCTGTAAACAAACTCATAAATCTCACTAAAATCGAAACCAGCACCAAACCAACAACAGATAAAGAGAATCACACAGGAAAAAGAAATAAAATTAATAAATAAATAAATTTATTATGTGAGAGAATGTTACCTCCAACAATTTAGACCTCACTTAACACAATCCGTTAGCTTCTCTGCCAGTGCCTGTGAAGTCTAGAAGTTGGGATGACTAATCAAATTATTCTTTAAATAACAATTGAAAATTGATTAATTTATCTCATTAAGTGATTTAAAATTTTGATAAATATATATAAAAAAGATAGAAAATTACTAAATTATAATTGAAATTTAGATATTATCATATTTTTTTGAGATCCATATCTAAATTCTCATCTTTTTTTATTTTTATTTTTGTGTGCTTTCTATTTTTTTTTTTTTCAATTTATTTAAAATGGAGTTGTGGGTTTCTAATTTTTTTTTTAAAATTTAATTTATCTGTGGTTTCTATTTGTTTTTAATTATTATTATTTAGATAAGTTATAATGTGAGTTAGATATATGATAGACATGTGAGTTTTATTGATTTAAAATATGATGGTGAGAGATATTTTTAAATTAGATTTGTTTAGATAAATTTTAAAGATTTTTAAAATTTAAAATTGGATATTGAGATGCAAAAGAAAGATTTTAACTGAATAAATAAAAATTAAATTTATTAATTTTATCTGTTTGTATATCTAATTTTTAGTATTTTTTGTTATGTTGTAATATAATATATAAGATATAGATAGATATCCACAAGTTTCATGAAAAGTATTATTTGATTTTTTAGAGAAGAGAAAGAAGGCAAGTTTTAATTAATTTATTTTTTTGGAAATCAATGAGAGAGATTATGAAATATTTTTGTTATCATTCCATTTGAAATCCATAAATTAAGAGATAATTATTATTTCTAAAATAAATAAATAAAGAAATAAATCAACAATTTTTTAATCTATGTTATAAATTGAAAAATCTGTAAATTTAGAAAATTTATTAACTTGTCCCATTAACTAATTTAAAATTTTGATAGATATACATACAAAAATAAATAATTATATTACTAAATCATAATTTAAATTTAGATATTGTTATATCTTTTTGAGATCCATATCTAAATTCCTTTCTTTTTTATTTTTGTGTGGTTTCTATTTTTTTTTTCAATTTATTTTAGATGGAGTTGTGGGTTTCTATTTTCTTTTTAAATTTTATTTATATGTGGTTTTTATTTGTTTTTAATTATTATTATTTAGGTAAGTTATGATGCAAGTTAAATATGTGATAAATATGCAAGTTTTGTTGATTTAAAGTATGATAGTAGTGTAGACGTCCCCGAACGCCCCGGGAGGGTTAAGTCCCGTTCTGTTCATGTTGGGGTCACTACAGTTCAAGGACTCAAATGTTACGGTTCTTAATCTTGAACCAAAGAGTCCAAATCCGGCAAATCGATTTTGAAAACATATTTTTTTTGAAAAGAAGTGCCAAACATGGACTGCTTTGCCAGATATAGAGTCGCCACCTAAATGTTTTTTAATGGGAAATTTAGGAAACCCTGACTCAGTGCCAAAGGCCACATGTCCGTCATCACCAAAGTTGCCTCGGCTCGGGAACTTGGGTACGATTGGAGAAGGTCACCTCGTGAGCACCCCCGCTCTCCCGGTCAAAGACCGGCCTCTACTAACCATGATATCTGATTTTGAAAACATTGTGCGTTCTTATTCTGGTTATTAGCTTAGGTTTACTATGTGATGCGCACAGCATACAAGTATAGACTGGATCGCCTGAATTGGAACAAAACATTTCATGCTTGTTTGTTTGAAAATGGTTTGATGGTGCTACTCAAAAGTAGGCTAAGACGTGGATTTGCTACCCTCGGGTGGGCTTAAGAAAACATGATTTTGCCACTATCTAGTGGGCTTTAAAACGAACATTTGATGAATTGTTCCAATCCAAATAACCCAACCTCCACTCACAAGCATTCAAGGCAGTTATATCACATAAGCAGTTAGCCTCATAGTAAGCATGCTATTCATGGCAGTCACTCACACGCATGCAAGGATGCTAAAGCATAAAAACTCACTGAGTATTCCAAGCCAAAACAGAAACTACATTAGAAATCATGCATGATCCTAGATATACAAAATTGCCTAATGCAACACGTGCAAAGATGCAAACTATAGCAGGCTCGGTTATCCTAAACATGGCATATGGAATGCTACAGCTATCATGTATTCAACTTGGAATTGAAATACAAATGCAGTTAGTATGATGCGTCGAGCCCGGTGTATGCAAAACAGATGAATGAATGCAAACATGCCCTAATCTAACCATCATAAGCAGGTAAATAAAAGGGAAGAAAGACGTGGGGTTGGAAGACATACATTACACTCACGTACACTTATTACAATTATGCCCTCGCGCAAAGGGTCCGAATAAATATACAGTCCCGAATAAAAAAATAGTACAGTCCAAATAATGTACAAATTTCTAATTAATTAATCAAATTAACTAAGAAAGATGTAAAACTGGCATGCAAGCCAGGGACTACCTTGATTCCGCTCCGGGTGATGAATGATGCATGTTCGGGTTGCCTTTGTGCAGAAATCCATGACGATGCCCCAATTAGCCTCTTGTTTGCACCTATTCTTGAAATGCGTGCCGAGCTCCAAAAAGTTGCTGATTCTTCATTTTGCTGCAACAGAGAGCAGGAAAGGGACATGGCAATGTATTTTCACAGATGTATGCATGTCTCGATCCTCGTGCCACCAATCACGCATCTCGATGCATAATGGCCGAGGATTCGAATTGCACAACTCAATATGAAATGAATGCATATGAAAATACAACAAAATCTAACTCCATCATGGATAATCTGGAGTGTCGGTAACTGGGAAATTGAGACACGTTCCGTCACTCGGAGTACGGAACGCATTGCGTGCGTGCTAACTCCTATCCCGAACACGATGCAATATGCAGGATATGCATGAAATGCAACTAAGATACAACCTAACATGCGAAAGGCTATGAAATGGCGTACACAATGCACGAGGAAACATGGCATGCACAATGCACTAATATACAACCTAGCATACACAATGCTATGGAACGAAATGGCATACACAATGCAATATGGGCTTACATCAACACAAGTGGACCTCGGCCACACTCATATAGGAGGCCATTAGATGAAAATGAGACAACTCGAGATGCGTGCATGCGTGCACGCAAACCGAGAACCGACCCTCAGGCACTGAAATGCCACTCTAATGAGACATGGAAAAGACATGGAATATGATATGCAAACATGCAAAAATCAGTAGCAAAATGAAGGGCAAAACAGCCCCGAAACAAGGCGAAATGACACCCAATGCATGGAATCTCTCCCGAAATGCAAAACTAGGTACATGAAAGGGCTTACAGCTATACAAAGCATGCATAATTTGTACATGAAGTGTAGAAGAAGAAGCAAGGAAGCCCCAAAATAATCATTTTTTCAGTTTAAAGAATGGCCAAAAAGTGAGTACAAGTGGGACTAAATTAGCATGCAAAAATGGGCCCGCAAGCGGGGTGATGAAGCAACTCACAGCTGCTGGCCCCAAACAGGAAAGGGGCCTTCTACAACATTTAAGAGGAGCCAAATATATGATGTTTTTCAGTAGATGAAAAGCCCCCAAAACAGATATAAGTATGGAAAACAATTCATGCAAGAAATGGGCCAACAAAGGGGCAAAGAAGTAACTGATATATGGGGGTCTCAAACAAGTGAGGGACCTTCAACAATGTTTAAGAGGGTCCCAAAATATTTCATTTTAAAGTAGATGATAAAGCCCAAATCAGTATACAAACATGCTCAAAATGCAATGCAAGATTAAGGCCATAAGAGAGCTATAACATGAAGTACAAAAAGGATGTCTCAAACAGCCATGGACTCTTGATGAAACATGTAGAGGAGGTCAAAATAGGTCCATTTTAAGTTCTGACCAAGGTACAAAAACAAAATCTTTATAAGCTAATAAATCATGCAAAAATGGGGACCAAAGAGGGGTACAATGACAAGTGATACATGGAGGTCCCCAAAAGTGTTGAGCCCTTCTTCAATGTTGAAGAGGGGCTTAAAATAGGCCTATTTACAGTTCACATCAGGCTCCAAAACAGATCACACAGATGCCAAAAATACTATGCAAAATAATGGCATTCAAAGGGATATTGAAGCAAGTGCAACATGGGGGCCCCAAACAGTGTTGAGCCCTTAATGAAACAAGAAAATGAGCTCAAAAAAATGACATTTTCAGTTTTTGTCGGAGCTCAAAACAGCAAGAAAAGAGGGCTAAGAAATGGGGCAAAAATGAGCTCGAAAGAGAGAGAGATGAACTTACCCTTGTAGACCAATCCTTGGCTCCCTTTTGGCTTGAGAAATGCTTCCTCCTAACCTCTGAAAAACTCCCCAAGCTGCTGGAAATGGAGTAG
This sequence comes from Camellia lanceoleosa, assembly GCA_025200525.1. Classification (NCBI taxonomy): domain Eukaryota; kingdom Viridiplantae; phylum Streptophyta; class Magnoliopsida; order Ericales; family Theaceae; genus Camellia; species Camellia lanceoleosa. The sequence continues at coordinate 112,077,522 of CM045765.1, read as the reverse complement.
TGGTGGTGGTGCTAGGTGGTGATGAAGAAAGGGTATAGAACTTGGAAGATTTTGAGGGTTTGGAAGAGAGGAAGAGAGAGATGTGTATGCAAAGCTCTTAGGGATTTTTTTTGTAACCCTAAAACCAGGTTTTTGCAGCTGGTTATCTAGAAAAATGAGAGGGAGAAAAGGAGGAAAAAATGGGAGGGAAATTGCATCAAGTTTCCCTCAAAAAAAGTTCCCTCCGGATACAGGTTTTTGAGGGAAAAACAATGCACAGCTGTAATGTACTCACCCTGAGGAAGCTGGCCGACCAACTTTTGGACTTCTGGTGGTGTGACCCGGCCACCCCCATAACAAGGGTCAAAAGGGTCAAATTGAATTAGTGGCCGGCCACCATATATTGGTGGCCTCCCATGTGTCCTCAACACAATCCTGTGGTTGAAAATTGGCAACTGTGAACCAGGAGAGAGAACAACCCACTTTTCAAAGGGGTTCAAAAGGGTCAAATGGAATTACTGGCCGGCCACCACATATTGGTGGCCTCCCAGATGTGTACATCACAAATATGTGGTTTGGAGCTGAAGAAAGTGGCCTTAAGGTGGTCAACATTGACTTTGAAGTGAGAAAAATGGGCGTCGGAGGGCGATAATGGAATATAACTGGTCGCTAAAACAATTACTGGCCTCCCACCCTTCTATGACCTTCCTGGTGATGAAACAGAGGTCCTTGCCAAAAATGAACGAAAACCAATGCAAAATGAAGGTTCGGGGGCCGAAACGCGCAGTCCGAGACCTCGAAAATTGACTATTAGGCACCGGGAGTGGTGTTCGATCACAAAGTGGATCTCTCAGACCACAGTGTCCCTCAAAATGGAGTAAATAAGATGCATACCAGAAACCGGAGCAAACGGAGGTAGTTAGGCAATCCCGAACTGAGGCACACAGCTTGACGGCTCCGAAAACCGAGAACCGGGCTCCAAAATGGGCGAAATGGCCTACGGCCACGAAATGTAGCCCACGGCCACCGAGAGATGGTCTACGAGACCTCTCCCTCCCTTTGGGAAGAGAAAGGGAGAAAAATCGAGCCTGGTTCGCAAACCGAGGCAAGACACAGAAAAGCCCGGAAGTCCGGATGCAGGGCTCACGGCCGAGACTCTGAAACCTTTGGACGAGCACGATATGCAACATCACCAAGTGCTCAATCGGTGACGTCTGAGTCTTAAGGTCGGTAAAAAATGAGGTGTCTACAAGTAGAAGACATTTTCAAATCAAATTTGTTAAATAGACTTAATGGATTTTTAAAATTTAAAATTTGATATTAAGAGGCAAAATAAATATTTTAACTGAATAAAGAAAAATCAAATTTAATAATTTTTATCTATTTGTATATCTTTTTTTTTTTTTTGTGGGGGGGGGGGGGGGAGGGGAGGTGATGTTATAATATAATATATAAGATATAGATAGATAACCACAACTTTCATGAAAAATATTATCTGATTTTTTGGAGGAGAGAAATGAATTGAAATTTTTAATATTTTTTTTTTGAAAATTAGTGAAAGAGATTATGATGGAGAGATTATGAAATATTTTTGTTATCTTCCCATTTGAAATCCATAAATTAAGGGATAATTATTAGTTCTAAAATAATTAAATAAATAAATCAACCAATAGGTTTTTTTAATTTATTTTATGAATTAAAAAATTAATAATTTTATAATGAGAGTTTAGAATTCTAAGGAGGTTTCTCATTAAAAAGACATTTCCTTATATAATATATAGATATAGATATTTATATTTGTTATAGATTTTTTTTAATAAAAGTAATTTAACAATTCCATCACTAACCATAGTGTATGGAAAAAGTTGAAAAGGATGCTGCAGTAACTATGAGAGAAGATAAAAAGGCTTGTGGGTGGAGAGAAGCCAATAAATGTTGATTTTTTTTTTAATCAAAAAATTAGAAAATTAACAAGGCTTGTGGATTAAAAATTAATAATTTTATAATGAGAATTTAGAACACTTAGGAGGTTTTTCATTAGAAACCATTTTTCTTATATAATGGGGGTGTTTGGGAACCCAAAGTTGAGGCTAAAATAGCCTCAAATACCTAAAAAAAAAAAAAAAACTAAATAGCCTCAAATAGTACCTTAAACTAATAATTTACATTTATAAAAAAGAAAAAAAAAAAAACAAAACAAAAACCAAAGCAGCCAGCAGTGGGCAGAGGGTAGGCAGAAGGTAGGGCCAGCCTAGTCCCATAGGCTGAAATGACACTTTTGCCCCTATGGACCAATTTTGGAAAAAGTGAAGTTAGGGTCAAATTTGTCATTTCAACCTTGAACATCATTTCAAATACATTTTTCAATGCAACAACTCAAATAAAAATCCATCCTATCTTCCCAAACACAAAAATTAAACTAACCTACTAAAATAGCCAAAAAATCAAAAAGTCTATAAAATAGTCCATTTCCGAACACTCACAATATATAGATATAGATATAGATATAAATATTTATATTTGTTTTAGATTTTTTTAATATACAAATTAATTTTTTTTAAAGATTTTTTTATAAAAGTAATATAATGATTCTATCACTAATCATAGTGTATGAAAGAAATTGAAAAAGGTGCTGTAGTAACCATGGGAGAAGTCAATAAATGCTGATTTTTAAAAAAAAAATCAAAAATTAGAAAATTAAGATTGTGATATTGGAGCTCTTATAAGGCTTGTGGATTAGAAACTCCATTTTCCTTATATAATATATAGATAATTATTCGTCAATTATTTGATCTTTACATGAACAACGCCTAAATTTGATAAACGTGTAATATGCATGCTTCGGTTTATTATTAATTTTAGCAATAATAATTTTTATAATCATCATAATATGACACTGAATTGAGTGTAATATTTATATTGCTTGTCCTTATGAGAAAGTGTATAGATTAAAAGCAATTTCAAAATTTCGTTGAATTGTTTGGTCTATTAAATAAATATATTTATTTGACTGTATTACATTAGAAAATTATGCTTTTCCTTGTCTGATTATGTACACTTATTGTCTATTATTGTTGTTGATAAATATTAATATTTACATATTTTCATGATTTAAATTTAATATCATGATATAATTTTCTGACATTGAATATTAAATATTGAGGTGGTTAATTCATATTAGGTGTAATTCTTGTTAACTATTATATGAGATATTCATGATTGTCATATTGTATAATTTGATATATATATATATATATATATCAGTGCATGTGTAGCCATATATAACACTGTATCATATATATATTCATGTTTGTCTAAAGTTATTATTATTATATTGGTAATTGCAATCACATAAAAGAAATTCTAGATATCATAAAACAGTGATTTTATTAAAATAGTGATTGAATTAATTGTAATTAAATAACTCAAATTAATAAATAGAGAATATTGTCGGTTAGTCCCGTATTCATAGGGTTTACTAATAGATTTGCAAAACTTATGAATATAAAACTATATAAAAGAATTGTTAAAAGGGTAACATTAAGATCAATAATATTCTCAATTGCAGTTATAATTAGGAGATTGAGACTAACCTAAAGAAGAGTCACTTTCAAATAATTATGAATTGGGTAGGAAAATGTACTTTATGTAATTTAACAAATTAGAATTGAATACCCAAAGGAAACATGACTAACTGAAAAGTTGCATAAATTATTTTAGACCTACATAAGTGATTCTTGACGAGTGGATAATAGATATACCTAAGTTTTGCCCAAAGGAAAGACTTATGTGATATCAATAGTTCATCATTATAATTCTTAAAGCTTTAATATGTATATCGTTCTATCTTATTTCAGTGACAATTCCCACCTCATTGCACTCTCTTGCATCAGGCGTCCCTCTACTTACTGTCTCGAATTTTTCGGAATGGTCTGAGCATGTTCAGTTTACACTTGGTGTGTTGGACCTCAATATGACATTACTTGAAGATAAACCTGCAAACATTACTAAAGATAGTACTGCAGAACAAGTTGCCCATTCTGAATCATGGAAGAGGGCCAATAGACTCAGTTCGATGTTCATGAAGATGACCATTGAAAATAACATCAAGACCTCTTTACCTCAAACTATTAATGCATTGGAATACCTAAAGGCTGTAGAAGATCGATTTGGATTTGCTGACTTCATTTGCTAGCACTATTATGGCTAAATTGACAACAATGAAATATGATGGCAATCGAGGAGTTTAGGATCATATCCTCAATATGGCTGACAAAGCTACAAAGTTTAAAACTTTAGGGATGCAAGTTGATGAAACTTTCCTTGTGTAGTTTATTCTCAACTCATTTCCATCACAGTTTGGTGCATTCAAAATTCACTACAAATAAAGATAAGTGGAGTTTGAATGAGCTGACTAATATGGGTGTTTAGGAGGAAGTGAAGTTGAGGAAGGAAGGATGTCAAACTGCATTAGTTGTAACTCATGGAGCTATAAAGAAAAGAAGGGTTAGTTTGCAAAATCAAAGAAAAATCCATCCAAGAAAAATAATGGACCTGGGGAAGAAAATCAGTCTCCGAATGGGTTCATTGTCAAGTGCTACTTTTGTGGCAAGAAAGAACATATGAAGAAAGACTGCAGTAAGCGAAAGGCTTGGTTCAAAAAGAAATGTAAGAAACTTTCTTTTGTTTGTTATAAATCAAATCTTACTGAAGTACCTTCTAATACTTGGTGGATTGACTCTTGAGCCATGACCCACATTACAAATTCCATGCAGGGATACCTCTTAACTAGGAAATTGAAAGAAAATGAAAGATTTGTCTATATGGGGAACCATCTCAAAGCTGATGTGGTAGCTGTAGAAACCTATCGGCTGATCTTAGAGACAGGTCATCATATGGATTCAGAAGACACTTTTTATGTTCCTTCAATTTCTAGAAATTTAGTTTCGTTATCCAAATTAGATCATGTTGGATATTCAGTTTTATTTAATTGTAGAAAACTCAAATTAATGTTTAATTCAATAATAATTGATTCTGGTAATTTATGTGATGGTTTATATAAAATTACCTTAAATCATGACTTTGCACAATCATTAGTAACTCTGCATTCGAATATTGGTTTAAAACGTGGTCTAATTAATGAAAAATCCTCAATCTTGTGGCATAGATGGTTGGGGCATATCTCTAGAAATAGAATTGAAAAATTGGTAAAGAATAAGATTTTGGAAAGCCTAGACTTCATTGATTTTGAGATATGTGTGGATTGCATTAAAGGAAAGCAAACCAACCACACCAAGAAAGGTGCCACAATAAGTAATGACCTTCTTGAGATAATTCATACAGATATTTGCAGGTCACTCAACATCCTATGCCTTAGTGGTGAATAATATTTCATCACATTTATAGATGATTTTTCACGTTATAGATATATGTATCTAATTCATGAAAAGTCTCAAGCTGTTGACATCCTTGAGGTGTACATAACTGAAGTCGAGAGACAATTAGATAAAAAGGTTAAAATATTGAGATCAGACAGGGGTGGTGAGTATTATGGTAAATATGATGAGTCAGGCGAAAATCCTGGCCATTTGCCATTAGAAAAGAAAGGCATTCGTGCTCAATATACAATTCCTAATACACCATAACAGAATGGAGTTGTTGAAAGGCGTAATCGTACACTTAAAGATATGGCTAAGAGAATGTTAAGTCACTCAATTATACTCATTTCACTGTGGGGTGAAGCTTTAAAGACTGCAATGTATATTTTAAATAGGGTACCTAGTAAGGCGGTCCCAACAACTCCTTTTGAGTTGTGGATTGGTAGGAAACCTAGTTTGAGACACTTACATATTTGGGGTTGTCCAACAGAAGCAAGAATCTTCAACCCACAAGAGAAAAAGTTAGACTCAAGAACAATATCTAGATATTTCATTGGTTATCCAGACAAGTCTAAAGGGTACAAATTTTATTGTCCTAATCACAGTACGAGGATAATGGAGATTGGTAATGCTAGATTCCTAGAGAATGGTGAAATTAGTGATTCAAGGAAAATAGGGTGGATGTGCCAACATTTGACCCTTAGTGAAAAATTATTATTCCTCAAACTATTCCACAGGCTGAGGAAAACGAACAACGTAATGAAAATCCTTCACCACCTTATGTTTCACCACTTCATAAAGATACCACCAATGAAAATACTATAGAACCACCACAACCGATAGTTCTGAGAAGATCTCAGAGGGAAAGAAAGCATTCCATTCCAGATGATTAAATGGTGTATCTACAGGAATCTGATTTTGATATTGGGATTAACAAAGATCCAGTCTCATTTTCACAAGCCATGAATAGTGATGATTCTACCAAATGGGTCAATGCTATAAATGAAGAGTTAAAATCCATGGAAAAGAATGGTGTTTGGGATCTCATCTAATTGCCTAATAATTGAAAAATGGTCGGATGTAAATGGGTCTTCATGACCAAGCGTGACGCAAAAGGCAATATCGAACAATTTAAAGCCAGACTTGTTGTGAAGGGTTTTACTCAAAAAAAATGCATAGACTATAAAGAGACCTTCTCTCCAGTATCTAAGGACTCGCTTAGAATCATTCTAGCATTGGTAGCTCATTATGACTTAGAGTTGTATAAAATGGATGTGAAAACTGTTTTTCTAAATGGGAATTTGGATAAAGAAATTTATATGGAGCAGTCAAAAAGATTTGCAACGAAAGGTAAAAACCATTTAGCTTGCAAATTAAAAAAATCCATATATAGCCTTAAACAAGCTTACAGGGAATGATATTTGAGGTTTAATCACTACAACAAAAAAAGGCGGCCCATCATATTATGACTAGTCATGGAAAGTCATTCATTTTCAACGACATGCTATAGTACGCCGTTAAAAACTATTTAACAGCAAATTTTGTGCGTCGTTGTTACTTTTTTTGCAACATGCTATAGTACGCGATTAAAAACTATTTAACAGTTGATTTTGTGCGTCGTTGTTACTTTTTCTACGACCACTTTGCATGCTGTTATTTGGTGGGACAAATAACAACGCTGATTGTGCGCCGTAATATATAATACAACGACTTGCTCAGCCTACTGTAGATAAATAGAACATACCACGGCATACATGGAATGCTGTGGAATATTTCATATAATGACTTGATTTGCTTGCAGTAGAATGTGCATTTTCTTTTTTAATTCAACAGGTTCTATTTAACCTGTTTTGTATAATCTAATATTACAAACAAGCTTCACAAAATATCTATTAACCACCAAAATATTATTTCAACCATAAAAAATAAACTATATCTATAAATTATAAACATTCAAAAATTGTCAATATATACATTCCAAACATCCAAAACCTAACTGCAAGTTCAAAAACATCCAAAAGGACTTTCCTTAAGTTCTAAATTATCCAAAAAGTTATAAACCATCCAAAACTGTACATATATTAGTTTGTAAACAGTACCCAAAACTATTCAAAAATTATAGAAATCTATTCATCAAAGTCCTCAAAAATTGTCCATAGATGTTAGTTCTACTTAAAGTCAAAGCTAATGAAATGGGTTGGTCAAGCAACAGTGCTTCCAATAGCATCCTCAAGCACAAACATCCCACAATTAGGGTGAAACAATGGCGCATTGACTATGACATGGTTAACCCATACTTTCCAACACCCAGGGCCAAGAGACACGTGATGTACCAATACTTTAGAATCTGTTGATGCAATTGTGCCTTCTGCAACCACCACCTTTGTTCCATCCCAATTCAACAATTTACATTTGGCATTGTCCAAGGATCCACCATTTCCAGTTTCATTTGCGTCATGTAACTATCATGAAAGCAATACATAAGATAAGCTAATGAATTGAAGACAAAATTAAAGTTATTATTAATGGCATATAAAATTTACCCAAATATCTTCATCGTCTTCATTGTTTTCGTCACCCTAAAAAAATGTAATACAATATCAAGTAATATTTGTTTATCCAAATTTAGTAGACAATGTGGGATGTATATGAAAATTTGACAAAAGCTCTTCAGTAAAGCAAAAAGCAAGCAAACAAAAGCAAAAGCACGAGAAAAATGCAAATGAGTAAATTAATAATGCCATACAAAATTTACCCAAATATTTTGTTGTGAGGGCATATTACGTTCACCACCTCCATGCACCCTATGTTCACCTCTACCAATTTCCTCACCCTAAAAATTGTAATACAATGACAAGAAGCATTTGTTTTCTTAAATTTAGAATCTTAATGTAATCCATATGCAAAATGACAAGCTTGAGTAGAAAAGCAAGCAAACAAAAGCACAAGAAAATGTGCAAGTTTACTTGGGTTTCTCCATGTGAGTGTCCATTTGCCCCTTTGTTTGGCTCTTACAAGTATTAATCAATTTTTTATTTTTACAAACTTTGTAAAATGTCCTTATATCTAAGATGGGAAGCACCAAAGTAAAAAATAGTTAAATTTTATAGGAAGACAAATTTGTTCACCCAGTGCTGTAAAAATAAGGAACAATGGATTTTCGCAAGTTGAAAGTCAGTGAGCTTTTAATCTTTTCCCATATAAATAACCCAAAAAAAAATCACAAATAAGCCATCATGAATCTTGGTGGCTCTAATCTTTTGAGTTGAAGTGAAAAATTCAACATGGACAGTTGGACAATGATTTCCCATTCATGCATATGTTGCTAGTATCCAAGTTATAGGTCTAGACTATTGAAGGAGGTTTGTCAGGCACACCATGCCGTTTTTGTTCTGAGAACATTGCTCTCAATATCTCCCTCACATGTTTAACTCTGAGTACAGTAGTCCTTAAAGTAATAACAATCCTCAAATGCATCCTATTATTGAGCAACTCAATAATAAAGAAGTTCTTAAAGTAATAACAATCCTTACCTTAAAGTAGGTGAAGTACCCACAGACCTAAGTGCCAAAGCTGTAGACAGTGAAAGTCTAAGCTTTTTTCCCAATAGGAGGGGGTATTGGTGGTAGAGTAGATAGAGAAATAAGAGGGCTTATGTGTTTTTGAACCAAACCATGAGGGGGTAAACTGTAATTACTTGTAAATTTAAATAAAAGTCTATGGACTGTGTAGTTCTTTTCATAAAATTAGAAGAAAAAAAAAAAAGAATTAGAAAAAGCTACCTGGATTTCTCCATAAGAATTTTTCTTGCCCGTTGCATCTTCGCTTGGTTCCTACAAGTTTTAATTGAAAAATTTTTAGGAACAACTATGAAACATCAATATATATAACATATATTGTCGCATTGTTCTTTTTTTTTTTTTTTTTTTTTACCTCATTCGGCCTTTTTCATTTTAACATTTTAGCTTTCATCTCTTGGAGTTCTTGTTCTAAGAGCAGCAATTTTTGATTTAGTTGTCTCATATTTTGATTTTGGTATGCTTGTGCATCAACTTTCGATGGCAATGCTCCAAATCCAAGCCATCTTACACTACCACGACGTTCTGGACCAAACGCTTGAACAATTGCATCATCTTTGATAGACGTTGACCTTTTTTCTGTAGAAGGCTTGTGAAGCTATGGAACCTTATTCTGCAATACATAACATTTATGATAAGGAACCCAAGTCTGCTAACTACAAAAACAGGCGCAAAACTCAACTTTGAGTTACTTTATAAATTGAAAGGAAACACCACCCCCATTTCTTTTATTGAGCATAATTAGGGCATGTTGCTGATGGAAATGCTTAGTTATAGTCTCAGGAAAACAATAACACTAATATTTCTTCTCCAATCAAATCCAAAAACCCAAAATCCATAGTTTGTACTTGTGGTAATGTGGTTTGGAAATACTCTTGGATCCTAAAGGACGTTCATGATCCTCTGATTGTCACCTGAAAAGGGATTAACACTGTGATACCCCTGTTCCGTAATATGCTAAATTGGTCCTTAATTTGAATATGATTATGTGTTTAGCATAATTTTTAGAACTTGCGGTGAAATTTAATTGAAAAATTGATTCGGGCCAGATTAAATTGATTTAATTGTTAAATTAGTGCCCAATTACTTTAATAATATTATATTGAAGTTAGTGGGTTTTGTTGGAGAGGCAATACACCCTCATTTGGTGTTTGGAGGATCAAAAATCTGATTTTACACCTTAGAGTGAGAGAGGGTCGGCTCTAGAGAGTGAGAGAACTCAAACTTCAAGTTTGATCATTGTAGCTAGGTGATCTTGAAGGCTAGCTCAAGGACCTACCATAAATTGTAAGGATTAAGCTCCTAGGTGAGTAATCACCCCTTTATTCATGAGTTGAATTTGTAATTTTGTAAGTTCAAAGTCTATTTGTGATCAAGGGTATAATTTGAGTTGAATTTGTTAAATTGGGAGTTATGTGAACATGCATGTGCATAATTGCTAGAGTTTTGCATATTCATGCATGAATCATGTTGAACAAGAGGATTTGGGCATCAAACATCACATGCATGCATAGTTTTCCTAAGTTCCATGATCATAAGCCTTAATTGTACCATTTGAACTCAAATTGGGAGCCAAAACATACATGCATGTTTGATTTTGAAGGAATGGAGCTTATATGGAGTTTGTGATATAAGAGTTTTGTTCATACTTAAGAAATGAGAGTTGTTTGAGAATTAGATGATGATTTTGAACGAATTGATGTAATATTCTTACACTCTCATACAATATGATGTGCTTATATATTTTTGGGACCAAAATCATGAGTTGAAGCCCTTGAACATCGAAATTGAAGCCCAAGAACAATTCTGGGTTTTCTAGAATTTTGGTGCCCGCTCGAGCGGGAAAACCGCCGCTCGAGCGTAAATTTCATGCTCCCAGCACTTTTGCAGAGTTGGATGTCTAGTCGAGCTGGATATTTAACGCTCGAGCGGGGAGCCTTTCTAGACAGGCCTTCCGCTCGAGCGGCAGAGTTCACGCTCGAGCGTGATTTTGATGCAACTAGTACTTTTGCAGGCCTTAAGGGTCCGCTCGAGTGTGAAAGTTGACGCTCGAGCGGGGACCCTGTTTTCTGAAATTTTGTTTATGTATTCAGTGTTCTGTTTTCCATTCCCTTTCACTTCTAAGCACTCTGAGGCATACATTGAGCATTGTAATTGAGTTAAAGAGATAAGAATGAAGCCTAAAGAGGAAAATGTGAATTTTGAACGGATTGAATTGTTAGTGACCCTTTTATGTTCATGGCATGTGTAGGGTCGAGTTCTAGGGCGAACCCACAAGCTGATCACTGTGAGTAATATCTTAACAAGATATTTGAAATATACTGTTGTCCAATTGTTTACACTTATGTAAGTTTTATAAGTTCAGTAGTTTGAATGGTGGACAATGATTGATATAAATGATTAGGCCAAAGGCCGATTGATATAAATAATTGGGCCAAAGGCCGATTGATATAAATAATTGGGCCAAAGGCCGATTGATGCAAATGATTGGGCCGAAGGCCGATTGACATGAATGATTGGGCCGAAGGCCGATGGATGTGAATGATTGACATGAATGATTGGGCCAAAGGCCGATGGATACGAATGATGGACATGGATGATTGGGCCGAAGGCCGTTTGCTGTACTGTTTCAATGATTACTTATATATTTTCCTCATTTGATATTATTCACTGGGCATTCGCTCACGCTCATTCATGTACATGTAGGTGAACCAAGGGACGTCCAGAACCAGCCCCGGTGAACTTGTGAGGAACAGGTTAAGTTTTGAGGAGTCATCCCAAACGTCTCAAGCACGAGACTGTCTTCGCCTTTGATCTTGTTTATGGTTTTGTTATATTGGCGAATTCGTTGGTCTACTTTTGTATATAAGACTTGGGTTTGACTGACTTATATCTGTATGATCCTGTATGTACAGCGTTCTGTGATAGTACATATTTTGATGTAAGTTATTAACATATAAATGTTTGAAATGTTATGGTGTGAATTTAAGCACGGCTCTACGGACAAAGTTTTTGAATTGCTTCCGTTTGGCTCCTTTATCTCTGATGAGTTTTGGTTTACTTGAATTGAGGCCGTAGGTAATCACACGATTACTGGCCGGTTATGGCCTTAACCCATAGGGGCGGGTTCGAGTCATGACAAACACTCTGGTCGGGGGTGCCGAAATTAGTACTCCGATGGACAAGTCAGTATATGTCTCACATTTGCTTATGTCTCAAGTTTCTTGGGGTTATCTCACATACCTTTCTTTGGATGATGTTTCTCTATTTATATCCGCCTTTGGGCCTCAGGGTTAGGCCCACTTTTAATCCACTGTGTGATTATTCAGTCGGCTCCTTTTGTCGTAAACCAATTCCCATTCAGCTCCTCACTCAACTGGTTCTATGGCTGATTAGGATACTCGGCTTCTGGATGGCACAAGACAGAGCCGAATATATAATATATATCTTGATTTTTCAAATGTATACTCGGCCTCTTTGCATCCCATGATATTCGGCTCCCACAATTGCCCCCCAAACACCCCACTAACAACAGTTAGTTGGCGTGTTTGGTTTCAAACTTGAAAAGTCAAAAAAGAAATTCGGCGGTTAACCTCATTCCAATGCGAGTGTCAGAACGCACACGCTTTTCGGTCATCATTACAATTTTCCACCCCTTCGTACGCTTTCTTCATTTATTGTGATTTAAAACTTTGTTGTCCTTTCGAATGCATGTTTTTTTTTAATACTCAAAGCTCCTGGTCTGCCTTTCGATATCCCTCCTCCATTTCACGACCTCTGCAACCTCCTTCCGTTTCTTGTTGTCTCATCTACTTCTTGTAGGTTCTCTTCTCCTTCATTTCGAATCCCATTTCCTTGTTTGTTTTTAGTTTAGCGTACTCCTTAGACTGGCTAGGATGGCAAAACATTTGAAAGACCTCCTTTCTGCGGATCGAATTTCTGGTTTTCGACGGCATTTTTCCATTCCCGACGGTGTCCATCTATCACTCATGACAGACAGCACCCTTGATATGGAGAAGACTGATGAAAGTATAATCATCTTTCCTCTCCTTTCAATTGCTGAGGGCGGAGTCCATTTCCCCGTTCATCCATTTATTAGGGCCGTCCTTCGCCATTGGGGTCTAATCCCTTCTCAACCTAATGTAAATTTTTTCTGAATCATAATGGGGATTATAGAGTTGAACTGACGCCTTAGGATCAATCTAGGCATACCTACTATTCGGCATTATTATGCCTTGGCCAAATCCTCTAGTCGGCAGGGGCGCTATTTTCTCAGTGTCAAGGACACCGACCATTATTTAGTGACTATGCTTGCCAGCTCTAGCAAGCGAGTTAATGATGTCAAGGTCGTTGTCTAAGGTAACCGGGAATTCGGCAAAGGCAAAGATCGCCTAGATCTTGTACCTAGACGGAGAGGCAAACCAGGTGGCCGTATAACTCCTTACGTTTATCTACTTTATATTTACTTGGCTTTCTTTCCATTTACTTATCGTTCTGTTTGTGCAGGCAATGATTTGAAGAAAGTTCTGGTTTCGGCCGACGATGCTGTGCTTGCGGAAATCAAAACTGCACTCCAGTTCTTTGGCTGTCCAAACATCTAGAAGCAAGGGAGGGTGGCCCATATACTTCTGAGGTATGAGCCAACTTATACAACATTTTCAGCAGCGGACAACATTCTGATTCCCCAGGGTGAACAGCAGTTCACAACCCTTATCTTCCCTCGCTTCAAAAGCCTTAGGCAGATTGGTTTCGAAGCTTTTGATTCAGAGCAGGCCGAAGAACCAATACTCGAGGAAGTCACTGAGTAGCCGAGTCAGTCCGCTTTGGAAGCCGAAGAAGTTGACGAGGCTCTAAACTTGGCGTTTAAAGAAACCGGCCTTAACCAATCCAACCTTTCGTCCACTTCAAGTCGAGGGGACGTCTCCTTTGAAGACATTTTTACTGATCTAGGAGATCTCCTTGGCTCGTATCCTAAGAACATGGCAGGGGAATCGCTTACGCAGCTGGCAAGCCGAACGGATGGCTGCTCGGAGGAGGGCCGAGACCATCCGTTCTGAACCTGTTGCCGCGACTGAGTCTTATCCGTCTGTTATTGTGGAAGAAACGACTCAAATTGAGATAACCGAGATGGAGCAGATAAACAAACGGTTGAGTCAGGAGGCCGATCAGAGGGGGGAGAAACGTCCCACCGAGAGCGAAATTGGCTCTGAGGAAAACCCTACCGACAAATGGCCGCGCATAGAGGAGTCGGACTCGGTTGTGCCATTTGTTGTTCAACCAAGGATAAAAAATGTACCGATTTCCTCTGATGTATCAGCTCTAAAAGATCCAGCCGTGGCATTGAGTATGGCTTCCTTAATTTCCCTGCCGGCTGATAGGGCAACTTTTCGGGCGGAGCTAGATTTGCTTGCAATAGCATTAGCCGCTCAGTCGGCCATATTGGTACATGACTTGATCCTTATCTGCCACTTTCCGTCTATAGTTTTACTTTTATTCTAACTCCTTGTTTTGTAGACGGCGGGAAGGATAGTCGAGATAGGCCGCCGTCAACACGATGCTATTGAACAGATTGGCCTTCTGAAAGTAGAAATTGAAAGTGAGAAGAGCAAGGCCATAGAGGCCTCTCAAACGGCTGAGTATGAGGCGGCGAAAGTGGCTGAGGAAAGTGCAAGGGCCGATGCCGAGTCAGTAAGGGCAAAAAGTTTCGACCAGCTTAGGATGGCCGCCGAAGAGAGGGCAAACGCGAGCGAATACACGCTCAAGTTAGCCTAGGAGGTGATTGCCAAACTGGAAGCCGATTTGGAAGAGTCGAAGAAGGCGAAGGAAGTAGCTGACTCCGAGATTTCCAAAGCATTCCAAGCTAGGAAGGATGCCGCCTTGGACGACTACGCGGAAGAAGTGCCCAAGTTCAAGAATCAGGGTTTCAAACACGGCTGGCTCAAAGCCCTCACTGCCGCTAATGTGACATTGGCCAAGCCGATTCCATACGAGCAAGTGGATGTTAAGCTGCTAGAGTCTGACCCTAAAGATTGATTAGGGTGATAACTTGATTTTTGTTAAGAGTCTTCTAACTATAATTTTTGTAGAGTTTTGTTTAATTACTTCGGTTGGAAGTTAAATGTAAGGTGATTTTCACGTGTAAAATGACTACATCTGTACTCAATTTGTTAATGAAAATTTCTTTTGTTTTTTTATTTTAATTTACATGTGTAAAATGACTATATCTGTTTGTTTTTCTGAATGGGATTGTTGAAACAATTTAGGGTTATTTTGGGAAGTTGGCTTTTAGCCACTTTTTTTGGTTTGTAGCAAAAGCTAAAAGTTGGCTTTTTTACATTTTTTCCCATTTGGGAAGGTGGTTTTTAGACAAGGGTAAAATTACAATTTTACCCCTCATGAGTCAAAATATGCTACATAGGTGAAGTTGTAATATTTTAAACTAAATAGGGGTAATTTGGTCATTTGATTATGATTTGACATCATAAACAAATATTAATCAAAAAATTCAAAAGTTACTTTTTATCAACTTCCCAAATCATTTGTCTAAAAAAAGCCAAAAACTTGGTTAAAAGCCAAAAAGTCACTTTTAACCATCTTCCCAAAACAACCCTTAATAAAATAAATCAGCGGGCAAATAACTGTGTGGTTTTACAAGTAGGCCAAACTAGTTAATTAAAGGACTGAGGTTAGGCTGAACAGATAACTCAATCTGCCCTTGCCCCAGCGGACTAGTAAACGTGGCCATCGAATGTCAGTAGTTCATGAATTAGCTGGGCAGACTATCGTTTCGGCACAAATTAGGAATTATTAATACTAGGCCGAATAGATCAACCAATCTACCCTTGGCCCAACGGATTAGTAAACGTGGCCGCTGAATATCAGTAGTTCATGAATTGGCTGGGGCAGACTGCAATACTAGGCCGAATAGATCAACCAATCTACCCTTGGCCCAACAAATTAGTGAACGTGGCCGCCGAATATCGGTAGTTCATGAATTGGTTGGGGCAGACTATCGCTTCGGTACAAATTACGAATTACTAATACTAGGCCGAATAGATCAACCAATTTTCCATTGCCCTAGTGGATTAGTGAACGTGGCCTCCGAATATCGGTGGTTCATGGTGTAGAACTTTGAAGAGATTGCTTTGGGAGCGATGCACTCGCGAGTAATTAAATGGGTGGTTTCTTCATGTGCGTAAAGTCTATTAGTGTGTCCAAACTCAACTCAACTTAGTGCGTCGAACGAGGTTAGAAAAGTGTGAATGTGCAGTAGACTATTCTTCAACAGTAGAGGTAGAGGTAGGACACTGGCTGAGCTGGACTCAGCGATGAATCGAGGTGGCGAACCTTCACGAATGGGAAGTAGGACGTCTGGGCAGCGTGAGAGACGCCACTCCCCACGTTGTCGCAGCAAGTCACCTAGGAAGAAGAAGTGGCAGCAGGGGAACTCCTCTTATTCGTGAAGTGAGGCCAGTGGGCCACTACGCCCATTGAGTTTTTCAGTCTTCATCGGGAACAGACCGACGACGAGGGCATATTCGATCATCTGAGATCCACACGTGGCAGTTGAATTTGCACGACAGATTTTTCTGCCAGAAGTTTAGTAGTCAATGACCGGTCGACCTAATTTCAAAGTGTTTCGGGAGGGTGTTCATGGAGTAGTGAAAGGGCTATACACTGCCTATGAAATCAGTATGAGCCTATGTGCCGCGCGACGGGAGATAGAGCAGAAAGATGAATGCATTCGAAACTTGGAAGCTCGCGCGAAGAAAGCCGAACATGAATTAAGAAGATTCAAAACTGCCGAGACGTCTTCAGTAGACCGAGCTAACTTGATTATGGAGGAAAGGGTGACCCAACGGCTTATAAGTCATGCGATTGCCGATCGAGAAATGGCAAGCATGTTTGCGATAGAGGCCGCAAAGACCAGGGCCTATGAACAAGGCTTCTATGAGGGCCGAAAAATTGGGATACAAAAGACTAAGGATAAACTCACCGAGGAGGTCTGTCAATGCGAGAATCGTGGATTCAAGCACGGGTGGATCAAAGCTCTCCAGGTCGCGGAGGCTCTCCATGCAACAGGCGTTGATTCGGCGTTGCCATTGTATCAGGGTCACCATTTTTCCTTCACGACTTTCAAAGTGGAGAAGAGTGACGATGAAGGTGGTACCGAATAAAATTGAACACATTGTACCTTTTTAACACAAATTGGGTGCATATTATGTATTCATGATCAATTTAATGAAAAATATTATTTGAAATGTTTGCAAGTTATTTCAATTAATGTTGACAAATTAAGCTATGATCATCTACCATTGTATGTCAATTGCGTCGGTGCTTATCACAATGCTCATGAAGGGCGCTTCGAATTCGGAGGCTTTTTTGGCCCAACCGTGATTTCCACAAAGGGCGCTTCGAATTTGGAGGCTTTTTTCCTTGGCCAATCGTGAATTCCACAAAAGGGTGCTCCGAATTGGGAGGCTTTTTTCCTTGGCCAATTGTGAATTCCACGAAGGGCGCTCCGAATTCGGAGGCTTATTTGGCCCAACTGTGATTTCCATGAAGGGTGCTCCGAATTCGAAGGCTTTTTTCTTTGGCTAATCCTGATTTCCATGAAGGGCGCTCCAAATTCAGAGGCTTATTCGGCCCAACTGTGATTCCCACGAAGGGCGCTCCAAATTCGGAGGCCTTTTTCCTTGGCCAATTGTGAATTCAACGAAGGGCGCTCCGAATTCGGAGGCTTTTTTCCTTGGCCAATCATGATTTCCACGAAGGGCGCTCCAAATTCGGGGGCTTATTTGGCCCAACCATGATTTCCATGAAGGGTGCTCTGAATTTGGAGCCTTTTTTCCTTGGCCAATCGTGAATTCCACGAAGGGCGCTCCGAATTCGGAGGCTTTTTTCCTTGGCCAACCGTGATTTCCACGAAGGGCGCTCTGAATTCAGAGGCTTTTGCGCACAACCAAAACTCACTGGGCAACAGGACATTATATTAGAAAAAAGAAAGATATACATTGCGTAAAATCAAAACAAGCTATTGTGCCGTACAAGTTAATGATAAAATTTGTGCAAGTGCGTGGAATTCCACGAGCGCGACAAGCTTCTTCCATTCATGTCTTTGAGCCGATATGCCCCTGTCCCTGCGATTAACTCAATCTGATAGGGGCCGTCCCAGTTTAGACCCAATTTTTTGTCAGCCGGATTTCTAGCAACAGGGAGCACTTTCTTGAGGGCCAATTCTCCTGGTATATAATGGCGCAGGTGAAAACGTTGATTATACGACTTAGCGAGCAGTTACTGGTACCGTGCCATGGATGCAAAGGCACGGTCTTGATGTTCTTCAATCAGAGTCAAGTCCAAGGCCAACATCATGTCATTTTGGCCCATATAAAAAACTTTTGATTTCAAGGTTGGGAGGCCGATCTCCAGGGAGATGATTGCCTGGGTTTCGAAGCATAGAGCAAACGGCGTTTCCCCAGTGGATCGCCTCGGAGTAGTGCGATGAGCCCACAACACACTGGGCAATTCTTCGACCCATCTACCTTTAGCTTTCTCCAGCCTTTTCTTGATGCCATCCAAGATAACCTTGTTGGTGGCCTCCGCTTGACCATTGCTCTTGGGGTAAGCCGGCGAGGAACAGTAGGGCCGGATACCATAAGTGTCGCACAGTTCTCGATACACGCCACAATTAAATTGGGTGCCGTTGTCAGAAACAAGTGCTCGTGGTATGCTGAATCTTGTTATGATGTTTTTCCATACAAAACGCTTGACATCGGAATCTCGAATATGTGTTAGTGCCTCCGCTTCGACCCATTTTGTGAAATAATCCGTCGCAACAATTAGGAATTGACTGTTATCGGGGGCCTGGGGTAACGGCCCAACGATATCAAGGCCCCATTGAGCAAGCGACCAAGGGCTAGTGATAGAATTTAACTCCTCAACTGGCAGGTGAGTTAAAGGGGAAAACTTCTGGCATTGACGATATTTCTTGACATAACACTCGGTGTCGGTTCGCATGGTCGGGCAATAGTACCCCTGTGATACGGCGTAGTGAGCCAGAGAACGTCTGCCCGAATGGGCTCCACAATTGCCTTCATGTAATTCAGATAAAAGTTGCTCGACTTTATCCGGGTGAACACACTCTAAGTATGGCCCGAAGAGAGATTTTTTGTAGAGCTTCCCTTGTGGATTCAAATAGTATCGGAGGGCTTTGTTTCGAAGTTTGTGTGCTTCTTTTTTATCCATCAGGAGCTGTTATGAAGATAGGAATGCGGTGATAGGGTTCATCCAACTTAGAACGGGTTCGATAACGTTGACCTGAACTAGTTCTGAAGAGGCGATGCTCGGCTCGGGGACAAACCCTACTTCAATTGTTCGCTTAATTTCTGAGTTGATAGCAGAGGCTAAGCAAGCCAGAGCATCTACATGTGTATTCTGATCCTGGGTTATTTGATTTAGTTCGTGGTGATCAAATTTCGCGAGCAAAGAATTAGCTATTTTCATATAGGCTACCATGCGGTCATTTTTGGCTGTATATTTCCCTTTCAACTAGTTGATTACTAGCTTTGAGTCATAGAAAACAAGCAGACGCCGCGCACCGAGGTTAAGTGCATTTCGCAAGCCAGTTAACAGTGCTTCATATTCGACCTCATTGTTTGATGCGTCAAATCCCAATTTGACGGCCTGTTCGATTATTGCCCCTTTAGAGGTCATGATTACTACACCAGCCCCACTGCCACGCTGGTTGGATGACCCATCACAATACATCTGCCAAACGTCGCTAACATATATTCTCTAGTCAGGCTTAGGTTGCACTTGATCAAACTTAAATTCGGCCAAGGATCCTATGAACTCGGCAACAAAGTCGGCAAGCACTTGCCCTTTGATGGAAGTTCTGGGTAGAAACTGGATATCATACTGGCCGAGTTCAAGAGCCCATTTCGAGACACACCCAGACGCCTCTGCGCTGCAGAGAGCTGACCGGAGGGGATATTCTGTTGGCACCCCAATGGTATGCCCTTGAAAGTAGTGCATCTACTTTCTTGCAGCCATGGGGAGAGCAAGGATAAGCTTCTCTAGTGGAAGATAACGTGTCTCGGCGTCGGCTATGGCTTTGTTCACATAGTAAACTGGTTGCTGCCTTGGTTCTTCCTTTAACAATACGGCGCTGACCGCCTGGTCAGATACTGCCAGATAAAAAATGAGTGGATCGCCAGCTGTAGGTGTTGCCAAGAGTGGAACTGATCGGAGGTAAGATTTCAGGCCTTCCAAGGCGGCCTAGCACTCGGGAGTCTAATCAAATGCTCTACCTTGCCGAAGTGTGTGAAAGAATTGTCGGCAGCGATCTGTGGAACGGCTGATAAATCTGTTGAGTGCAGCGGCCATCCCCATTAGCTTCTGAACCTCTTTGACTGACCGAGGGGATCCAAGCTCTAGAATTGCCATGATCTGCCTTGGATTGGCTTCGATTCCGCGGTGGTTAACGATGTAGCCAAGGAATTTACTAGAGCCGATGCCGAATACACACTTAGAAGCATTCAATTTTATCTTGTACTTTTGAAGAATATCGAATGTCTCTGACAAATCGGCTAGATGGGAGTGCTTTTCCTTGGATTTGACCACCATATCATCGATGTATACTTCCATGGTACGGCCAAGTTGTTCCTTGAACATGGAAGTCACTAGTCTTTGATAAGTTGCTCCCGCATTCTTTGGCCCAAAAGGCATGACCTTGTAGCAATAGGTTCCTCTTGGGGTAAGGAATGTGGTTTTCTCTTGATCCTCCGGATGCATGGCAATTTGATGATAGCCTCTGTAGGCATCCAAGAAGCTTATGCGTTGATGATGTGTCGTTGCGTCTACGAGTTGGTCTATTCTGGGTAGGGAAAAACAGTCCTTGGGACAAGCTTTGTTCAAGTCCGTAAAATCCACACAGACGCGCCAAGAGCCATTCTTCTTCTTTACAATGGTCGAAGTATGCTCTGCGGTTGACCCCCGACTTTTCTGAATAATTGGTTTACATTTCAGATCGAAGTTCAAGCGTTGTTGGGCCATTGATGGATCTACTCCTGGCATCTCATATGGGGTCCATGCAAATGCATCAATATTGCCGAGTAAGAAGGCTACCAACTCCTACCTTTCGACTTCATCCAAGGAAGCGCTAATCATGAAGAACTCAGGACTTCCGTCAATTTCGACCCAATGCAGGGCTTCGATTGCTTTTTCACTTGGGATACTCCTAATGTCTTCGAGGCTCTCCCTATCCGGTACCTCAATTGAGTGCACTTCCAATTCCTTCGGTCTCTTTGTAGCTAGAAGATAGCATGCCTGCGCCGATTTCTGAGAGCCGCGAATTTGTTCGATACCGTATTCAGTCGGAAAGTGGAGCAACTGGTGGTAAGTGCTTGGCACGGCTTACATCGTATGTAACTAAGTTCTGCCCCTGATCAGATTATACGGCGAAGGGAGCTTGACAACCAGAAATTCCACGTCTACTGATCTAGTGCCGGCCCATATAGGTAGTGTGATCTTACCCAAAGGATACTCCGGGTTAGCATTGAAATTGAATAACGGGTAATCAGCTGGAGAAAGGTCTGAATCGGTAAAACCAAGTTTGACAGAAGTTTTGTAATACATTATCTCCGAAGTGCTACCCTGGTCAATGAGGACACGCTCGATGGTGAATCTATTTACACGTAGCTCGATGACGAAGGGATCAATGTGGGAGTGGGTCACTCGAACTAAATCACTATCATCGAAACTAATCCTTCCAGTGTCGTGTGGCTGTTTCGCTTGCATCATGGAGCTATGTCTGCTAGACGGCAACTGGATTGTGTGCACCTCACTTGGTGCTGGCAAGCTGTATATCATATGGATTACACCAAGAGGGAGTGACTCCGGCCGTAGAGCTACTGTATTTTTGAATTGTTCTTTCGGACGTATTGCGTAAGATGACCGTCTTGCACCAATTCTTCCAGGTGATCTCTTAGAGAAAAACAACTATCGGTGTCGTGACCATGGTCTTTATGATACTCACATCATTTATCTTGTCTTCTCGTATCGGGAGGCCCCGTTATCTTGGGCGGCCACTTAAAGAACGGAAAGCGTTGTATTTTTGACAGAATCTTATTGATTGACTCTGTTAACTCCGTGTATTTCTTGCCCAGACACCTTGTGCGCCTGTTATCCACTTGGTATTGTTCATTAGCTCATTGTGCACATTGGTTGGTTAACCGGCGCAAATCATGCCTTTTGTCTCGTTTGGGTCAATTCCGCCGTCCGGGGCTTCTTGTAGGCACAAAGCTAATCGGCTGAACAACTCCCGACGTGGCCGTCTCAACAACTTTACGTCCGGCTTTGACTCGAAGGGCATCGTCTTCCACTTTGCAGTATTCTTCAACCTTCTTCATTAATGCCCAAACGGTTTTGGGGGGACGGCTGGTCAATGAACTGCGGAGGGT
Organism: Camellia lanceoleosa; assembly: GCA_025200525.1. Taxonomy (NCBI): domain Eukaryota; kingdom Viridiplantae; phylum Streptophyta; class Magnoliopsida; order Ericales; family Theaceae; genus Camellia; species Camellia lanceoleosa. Next base: position 112,055,127 of record CM045765.1, on the reverse strand, counting down.
GCTATCGAGATGCAATCCTATCTTAAAGGTGGTGATGACCATGGAATCATTGCAAGCATCATCAACCAGATTAAAGTATTCCCAATAGCGGGCCGAATATTCACGAAGAGTTTCTTTCGATTTAATTTGCATGGCCCAGAGAGAGTCGGCTTGCTTCGACTGGACCTCATTGGTAATGAATCTTGCTCTGAATGACTTTTGGAGTTGGTGAAAGCTCTCAATTGATGCCAGTTCCAATTTATAGTACCACCTCACGGCCAGTGGTCCTAGACTGCTTGGAAATATCTGACACATGAAGGCTTCGTCGTCAGCACGGAACGTTATCACTTGCTTGTAATGACGAATGTTATCAGTGGGGTTTGATTTTTCGTCGTAGACGGTAAATGACGGTGCCTTGAACTTCTTGGATAGCACAGCCCTGGTGATTCATCGTACAAATGGGTCGTGTTTATCTTCCTCATCCGAATCATCGCTTTTCCTTCATCTATGCCGTACATATGGACTTCCCTCAGATGAGCTGGATACATCAATGCGCCATTTCTTTCTAAGCTCCAAGGATAGTGAGTCTGAATCACTATCACTATTATGTTTCTGAAGTCGACGTTAGCGACCATCCTTCTTTCCCGAAGGTCAACCATCCTCCACTACCAATGTGGAGGTAGTGGCGAATGTATGACATATATCGATGTTCCGCTCATGGGTGAATTGCCTATTATGCTGGAGGAAATTTTCGTGAGTAGTCTTATGGATGATCATACCGATGAGGAACCTAATGGTTTGGAAAGGGAGGATTTCCATAAGTTCATTAGGTTATTCGAAGATGCACAACGCAAAGTTTACCCGACATGTGAAAAGTTTTCTGTGTTATCATTCGTCATTAAGATGCTTCATGTGAAGGTGTACAATAAATGGAGCAACAAGTCATTCAATATGGTTATGCAGGTATTCAAAGACATTCTACCAGAATGTGATCAAACTGTTCCATGGACACTCTATGATGCTAAGAAGTTCTTATATGACTTGGGTTTGGGATATGAAACCATTCATTCATGCAAGAATGATTGTGCACTATTTTGGAAGGAGAGTGCAAATTTGGAGAAATGCCCTACATGTGACGTGCGTAGATACAAGTTGAACCATGATGGTGGTAAAAATATTCCACACAAGGTATTGCGGTACTTTCTTTTGACACCGAGGTTGAAAAGACTATATGTCCAAAAAAACAAGCGCAGATATGAGATGGCACAATGAGAAGTGTGTGGATGATGACATATTAAGGCATTCGGTCGATGGTGAAGCATGGAAGGACTTTGATAAGCAACATCCGACGTTTTTTGATGACTCTCGAAATGTAAGGCTAGGGTTGGCAACATATGGTTTCAATCCATTTGGAAATATGAGCACATCATATAGTATATGGCCCATAATCTTAATGCCTTACAATCTCCTACTGTGGAAGTGTATGAAAGAGCCATTTTGCATGATGTCATTGCTTATTCCCGGATGTTCGGCACCTGGAAGAGACATTGATGTTTACTTGCAACCATTAATAGAAGAATTGAAGAATTTGTGGGAGCATGGTGTGTAAACATATGATGCATTGAATGGGCAAATTTTTAGAATGCATGCGGCGGTAATGTGGACCATAAATGACTTCCCTGCGTATGGTAACATGTCAGGGTGGAGTACAAAGGGTTACTTGGCTTGCCCTAATTGTAACAATAATGCATCGTCCCAGGGTTTACGAAGTAAAATAGGGTATATGGGTGCTCGTCACTACTTGCCTGAGAACCACACTTAGCGAACAAGTAAGCTCTTCAATGGTCAAACGGAGCATAGGTCCAAACCTTTGGACTTATCGGTGGAACAAATACTAGAGCAAATTGATTCTGAGACTTACAAGCCGTATGGAAAGCACCCACAAAATTAAAAATGTCAAAGGAATGAAAATCTAAATTTGAATTGGACCAAGAGAAGCATTATATTTGACTTGCCTTATTGGAAAACGTTAAAGCTTCGACACAACCTTGATGTCATGCATATTGAAAAGAATATATGTGACAATGTCGTTGGGACACTTTGGAGCATAGATGGAAAGAACAAGGACACGAACAAAGCATGCTTAGATTTGGAGGACATGAGAATATGTAAAGAGTTACACTTGAAGATGCGTTCTAATGGGTCCTTTGAGAAGCCTCCTGCATTGTACACATTGTCGGTGAAAGAGAGAGATGGCTTTTGTGATTTTTTGAAATCAATTAAGTACCTTGATAGCTATGTAGCAAATATCTCCAATTGCGTGACCGCTCAAGCTGTTAAATTATCTAGCCTCAAAAGTCATGACTGTCATGTCCTTATACAGCGACTTCTTCCAATTGGGATGCGTGGCTACCTTAATAAGGAAATTGGAACCACACTTTTTGAGTTGGGAAATTTCTTCAAATAGTTGTGTTCAAAGACATTGAGGCGTTTAGATTTGAAGAAATTGGATGAACAAATCGTACTCATACTTTGTAAGCTTGAGAAGATTTTCCCCACTGACTTTTTTTGATGTCATGGTCCACCTGGCAATTCACTTGTCTAGAGAGGCTATGCTTGGAGGCCTAGTGCAATATCGATGGATGTACCCAATTGAGAGATATTAACTCAACCCTCTTATTAGTGTCAAATTTTAATTAACGCTTTAGTGCTGATATAAAGATTGCAGTATAACATTGTCATTGGCTTTATCATTAGGTTTCTTGGCCGTCTAAAAGGGTTTGTGGCCAACAAAGCTCATCCTGAAGGTTCTATTGCCGAGGCTTACATTTCCAAAGAATGTACAACATTTTGTTCAGTGTATTTGGATGGAGTTGAAACATTGTTTAACCGCCCAGAAAGGAATTATGACACGGGTGACCGTGGCCCCAGGTTGGCGGTATTCACTCAAAATGCCCATCCCTTTGGTCTAATGACAAGGGCGTCCAATGTGTCCGTAGCTTAACGCGAGATGGCTCATTGGTTTGTCCTACACAATAGCACAGAAGTGGAAAAACACGTAGAGTATGAATCCTTCAAACGTATTTAGAATGTTGTAGTTGTAATTTGATTAGTCTTTATCTTAGTAAATATTTTTGAATTGTATTTCTTGTAACTAGGGAGCACAAGAACTTGTTACAACAAAGAGCCGGTGCATTCGACATCGAAAACAGACAACACAAAGAATTCCCTAAATGGTTCAAAGATCATGTAAGCTAGTATTCTCCTCATACAATCAATCGTACATTATGTTAATATTGTGCATGCTTGTAACATGACATATGTTCTTCATGTAGATGAATGAATTGTGGAGCCAAGTTTCCCCCGAAGCAATTGATGAGATGTGGTCATTAGCCAATGGTCCTAGTGTCTTAGTGAACACATATTCAGGATGTATTTGTAATGGTGTCCGTTTTCATACTATCGACTGTGACAACTGTCGAAAAAGTCAGAATAGTGGATTAGTCGTGGAAGGGGAGCATGAAGGCCAGTTGATACACTTCTATGGACACTTGTGCAGAGTGTGGGAAATGAACTATTTGTTCAGACGTCGGATTGTATTGTTCCAATGTAAATGGTTTAACACCGGTAGTAGCAAAACTATGCGTGTAGAACCACATTTGACAACAGTTGATGTAAGAAGTCGATGGTATAAAGATGACTCATTTGTATTACCAAGTCAAGTTGAACAAGTATTCTATGTTCATGACACCAAATTAGGTACCAATTGGAGAGTCGTAAAAAAATTTTAACATCGAGGAATTTGGAATATGCCAGAGATGGATGACATAGAACCTAATAATGTGTTCCAACAAGAAGAAACCACCGAGGTCGTACCAACTATGGCTATTGATGATTATGTGGTTTTGCGTCGAGATAATATTGAATCTGAAATTATTCTAATTGAAGTTTTGCAATCTGTCAAAGGTGTAAAAACCAAGGGTGTTACAAATGATGCCTTCATCTGTGATGATGAAGATGGATTAATGAGGGAGGGTGACGACCTAGAAGAAGAATATGACCTACAAAGTGATTTTGATACAGATATTGATGTAGAATCTTGATGTATTTGCTTTTATGATTGGGATATGATAATGAACCAATATACTTATTTTATTAATTTGGCAACATCATGTCATAGCTTGTTATTTAATTTTAATTTTTTTGTCTAATTTAGTTCATGTATATCATGCTTTATAATGTGGACCAATAATTAGAGCTTTGTAATCATGCATAAATGTGTAATTCTTTTAAAATGGAACAAAATGGAACTTGGTGGTAAAATTATTTTACTTGTATTTGACCAAACTTGATTCTAATAGAAAATGTTTTGGAGATAGGGTAGGGTCGAGTACAAGAGTAGGGAGGTCAAAATTAGTGTAAAGTTTGAAATTGTGTGACTAAGATAATTGAGTTTAAAGTTAAGAACTCAGGCACAAAATCTGAAAATCCCGACCCATTGCCATCATAGCCTTAAAGTTTGATACTGTTGAAAATACAAGTCGTCTTAATGTTTCGTTGTTTTTTTTTTTTTTTTTATTGCTTTCTTATTTTTGAAATTTTTTTAAGGTAATAAAATCATGAAAAATGACATGCTTATGAAAAATTTATACATAATTTATGACAAGTACAATGTGATAATAACATTTGTAAAACAACACAACCACAAAGAGCCAAATCATTCTCTATAAAAATATTGTACATTAATTATGTTTGTATATCATTACTCTAAAGTCAAAACTTGTTATATCATTATGTTTTAATTTTCTATTTGTATAACAATATAAATCTGTCAATAATATCAACAGCTATATTTTGGGTTCTAGCCTAGAAATCCTAATATCAATGCACCCTGGTTCTCCTATAAGAATGAAAATCAATGTGAATTGAACTGGCCACTATATAGTTGTTCACCGCCATTGCTTGCGATGTTATAATACTATATTTTGGGTTCTATCCTAAGAATCCTAATATCTGGTGAATTTGCTGTATGGGTGTTTTGTTGCTTAGATGCCCAGTTATGCTCAGGCTGCAAATATTTCGGGTTCTAGCCTAGGCTGATATGCTCAGTTGGGCTCTGCTACTGATCCTAGGGCAGCATGGGCTATGTTGTGAGGCTTGGGAGCTGGTGGTGAAGCTGCAAGACATTCAAGTTTCAAAGAGTTGATCAAAGAGTATTGATAATCATGGACTAATCATGGGTACTGCTTGAGGTTGATTCTGGGCTGTGTTTTTGTTCTGCATTTTGGACTGATCTGTTGACTAAGTGCTCTGCCTACTGTGGTGTTTTCTACTATGTCCTGCAACTGGTTTGAATTCTTGTTTGTTGAATTGGTTGTTAGTGAGTTTGTTGCTGGTTTTGGTCTGTAATGTTGGTATGTTTTTGATCAGTTTGTTATGTTGGCTATTTTTTTGATCTGGGATGGTTCCTGGTGTGCATTGGCTGAGTCTCCATGTTTGGTTTTTTTTTTTTTTTTAGTTGTGTTATTTCATGCTTTCTAATTCATTTCTGTCTAATTTATTTCATGTATTTCATGCTTTATAATGTATTTTATTTCATGTATATAATGCTTTATAGTGTTACTTGTGTTATTGCAGTTTGAAAAATGGTTCCTGGCTTAAAGACTGGTCGGCTTCGGAAAAGGACACTCACGAGCACAATAACAGACTCGCCGGCTGATATTCCTTTAGGATCAACAGTCGCTCCATCTCCTATTGTCACCATACGATCAAATGTGGCACCATCTCATCATGCCACTAGCCCACCATTGGTTGATTCTGATGAGACACAACCCCCATCCGAAATGCAGCCGAGTGGCATAGGTAAGATCAAAGCGTATCAAATTTGTCAATTATCACTTGTCATTATTTACATTCGGAAATTCAACTCTTCAACTTCCAAGCCCACACGTGTCAATTATCACTTGTCATTATGTACATTCGTATTGTTATTTTGTTAACAGGGACTTCGAAGCCCATACGTGTACGAGGACCGACACTTGGCAAAGGAATACAAAAAACAATTAGAGCCAAGAAAGGGGAAAAATGTTATGTTCACATTGATTGTGCTTTGAATGCACTGACTAGCAAGTATGCCACTCCAGCAACTAACGAGTTAGGAATTCATATCAGGAGCTTGTGCCCTATGAAAGATGTCAAGTCATGGCTGGATCTTGACGAGACTACAAAATTTGCCGTCATCCAAGCTGTTCTTGTAATTGATATTACTTGTCCACAAGATGTATTTGTATTATGTATACTTATAAGAAAGACTTTTATTTAATGATTGTAATTTCTATTTGTTATGCTTGTAGGACAAGTTTGATATTGGAGACGATTTCCACAATGATTTACAAGCACAACAGATTGTGAATAAGAAGGCATATGGGTTGTACAAAGATTGGAGGTACACCTTGAAGCAAGAATTTGAACTCTTAGAGGGACTTCCAAGTGATGAGATCTATGCTCATCCGCCTCGAGGGGTGAGTTTAGATGATTGGAAGCATTTGATCGACGTGGCAAGGGAAGATGCATCTCACCAGGTAAAATAATAAGGAAAGAGTACATAAATCTATGCCAAAATGTGATATACCTTAATATTTATCAAAATTTTGTTTATCTACTTGTCTTAATTTTAGAAATGGTCAAAAGCTAGCAAGAGTAACAAGAGTCAATTGCCGTACAATCATACCAATGGGTCCTGCTCATTTCCTATCGCAATGGCTGCTATGTTGAGATTGAATTTATTTAAAATTAAATCCATTATATGTTTTTTGGATGTGAATAATATGTTATGATTTTTAGAGGCAATTTGGACTCTATCAGTACACATATTTTTTTATAAAATTTATTTTATATGAACTCTTTAACTTCCAAACTACAAACTTTCATTCGGAAATTGAATTTGAAACCATGTAATGTTGTTCAAAATTTGATATCTCAACTAAAAATAGAGTGTGAAGTGAGAGAAAGTGATACACCTCTGTATTTAGAAATTTGATATCTCCTTCAAAATTTGATTGCTCAGTCTCTGTCATCCATTTTACTAGGTGAGGACATATAACAGCAAAAGCATAAAATATCCCCAAGCATGATTAGTCAATTAGTCAATTTAATTTCTTTTTAGAAGATTTATGATCAATTTAGAGAATTCCATGAGAACTCAGGCATTTTTTTTTTTTTTGAACTGAATTGCTTTGGGGTTTTGAATCTTGTGGTTTTTGAATCTTATGGTTATTGAATCTGTGTGTATATATATACCTGATTATTGAGAATAGTTCTTATATGATTATTGTTCAATCCAATTAAATGTTTGGCTGGGTTGGGATTATATTATGAAATGGAATCATATCGGTAGGAACTTATTCTTGTTCTTTAGTCGTTATATTAAATCAATTTTTAAATTCCAACTGAATGAGAATTAGTTTATGGTGTGAGTGTTATGGCTGGAAATTATCAAACAGATTATTTATTTATATCTAGTGTTTGAAATTGAAGCTTATGAATGTATTTTGAAGCTTCTGAAGTTCAAGTTGCAGTTGCAGCTTCTGAATGCCCTTCCGAGAGTAATCAGTGTGGTTATTCATTTTAGTATGGAGATGGAAGTGGGACATTTGGTTATTTTTTAATTGATTTAATGTATTTTGACACAATTATGGGGGCTTCTTTGGTTCCTAACTCTTTTGCTCCTATTGTTTTTGGGTAAGTTATTGATGTTATGACTTCTAATGATGGTGTATTTCTGTGTGGGATTGAAAATGATCATTGGATGAAGAGAGTAGATGGTCAGGAGAGTCAAAGAAGAAGCCTAACCATATTAATACATCCATGAAAACACATAGTAACACCAATCCAACCTGACTTAACCAATCATGTACTTGACTGGCATTAAGTAAAACATGTTCTATGACCAAAAAAAAAATTAGTGGTGTTCATTCTCTTCAGTTATTCTACATTGTTATGGTTGCTGGTGAAAAGAAGATGAGGATAGCAGAACTGAATGGGGATCAATGATAACTGGGAAAATAAGAATGAACTGATGAAAAGGTTAACTAAAGTATGGTTATTGAAGTAATGGGGCTTAGTAGAATAGAATGTATCTTATATCTGCAATAGCTCTTCAACATATTAGGAGTTGTATGTTATTTTAAACTTTCAGCTTTTTATTCTATTGCAGTTGTTGCATTCCATGTTAATGTTCATTTTTAGTTTTGTGGGGCTGCAACTTAAATTTTTTGGATGGCTATTTTGGAAACAGGTGTAGCACCTATCAATCTGGGGACTTAACTAAGACTGATAGAGCAATTGATGGGATTATTGGGTTTGGTCAACAGGCGCCCTTTGTTTTATTTCTAATATATATATAATATTGATTCGTGATTGATATGCCTCTAATTAATTAATAACTGTATATGATAACATTCTTAAAGGTCCCCTTATGAACTAACATGTATGTATTCATTTGGCATCATCAGACACAACAATGTAAAGTATTTTGAGGACAACCACACTTCCAAGAAAATGCATGACTGGATCCATCCGAAATGCGGTGAGCTGCATGTAAGTATGTATCAATGAAATAGTTGTATTCAATATTACTTTACTTAGTACCCAATAATATATATGCTAGTTAAGTTTTTTTGTCTTATTTATTTGCAATGACAGCAAGAGATGGTCAACATACAAGCGTCTGCCATCGAGTCGGGAGCACCATTGACACAAGAGGATCTTTCAAGGCAAGTGCTTGGAGAGAAGAAAAGGTACTTGCTTGGATTTGGGAGCGGCCCATAACCCTTCACCATAGCTACATCACGAGCATGTGATAAGGACATGGCGGCAATGAGAGCTGAGGTGGAGGCACTTCGTGAGGAGGGACAAAAAGATCATGACGAGTTAATGGAAGAGCGAGAGGAGCGCAAGAGATATTACAATGAGATGTTGAAAGAGCGAGAGGAGCGCGTTCAATGTTACAATGAGATGTTGAAAGAGCGGAAGGAGGGACAAAAAGCAAGGGAGGAGACAAATACAAAGGTCGGGCATCTTAATAACGTAGTCACCAAACTGTCACAACTCTTAGGAATCTAAGTTAGTCATCTGATGTTTGCTTTTTGGTATGAACAATTTCATTGATGTCACACTTACTTTGTTTAAATATGTTTGCTTTAAGAGTTGAAAATGTCATCAAGTTAGTCGGAAAGAAGGCGTTGAGAGGGCAAAAAATGCAAAATAGCCCCTGAACCACTAGTTAATTGGATTCTCATTATAATTCTCCGCTGGTTGGTTCTCTTACGCTGTGTTTGGATTTAGAATTTGTATTAAAATTTGTGAAGGGAGAAGAAAATGGAAGGGAAAATGGAGAGAAAAAAAAGAGAGCATGTGCTTCCTTCCACGAGTTCTAGATCCAAACACATCAATAATGAACAAGAGTTAGGCATCCAGTAGACTGAATATTTAAATCTAAAAATGCTATTTACACTGTGGCTTGTTGATTTGATATGAATATTTAAATCTAAAAATGATATGGAATAAATGGAATAATAAAGCTGACCCCAAACAATTGGGGCTAAGGCTTGTTGATTTGAATGTTTATAATTTGTATATATGCACTTGTATGCAAGCATGCATACTTCCACATATACATCAACCAACATATGCATAGTGTAGACAGGTACTTTGTGTTTGGACCATAAGATGCTATTAAAATATATGGCCTACTGTTCTTACTTGACTCTTGTTCCCACTATACATGGTTGTAATTATGTAAATAGCATTACCTTGGCCATTCATATACCTGTATTAATTTCCTTCATTCTACTTTATATATATATACTTATGGATGCATATATAATTTTCGTTTACTATGTATGTTATATATAATTTTTGCTTCTGATCAATCCTTTCATTTTTCATTTTTTTTCCTGAGCACAATTTTGTACTAATTAAGAAAGAAAAAAGAGTTTAGCACGTTACAATACAACCATGACATGCTATGCTACAAAGTAATTACGTAACGGGAAGCTTCCCAGTGCCAAATGTGACATGTAGGGACAAACGGTACATAAACAGGACACATAGGTTGGGAGTTAGAGTTGAAAATGTCATAAAAGTCGAAAAAAGACGTTCAGGGGGCGAAAAGGCAAAACAACCCCCGAACTAATGTTTTTACTTAACGGGATGCTTCCTAGTGCCAAATTTGACATGTAGGGACAAACGGTACGTAAATAGGACACCTATGTTGGGAGTTAGAGTTTAAAATATCATAAAATTAGTCAGAAAAAGGCGTTCACGGGGCGAAAATGCAAAACAGCCCCCAAACCAATGTTTTTACATAACAGGAAACATAACGGGAAGCTTCCTAGTGCCAAATGTGACATGTAAGGACAGACGGTACGTAAATAGGACACCTATGTTGGGAGTTAGATTTGAAAATGTCATAAATTTAGTCGGAAAAAGGCGTTCATGGGGCGAACATGCAAAACAGCCCCCAAACCACTATTTTTACATAACAAGAAGCTTCCCAGTGCCAAATGTGACATGTAGGGATAGACGGTACGTAAATAGGACACCTACGTTGGGAGTTAGATTTGAAAATGTCATAAATTTAGTCGAAAAAAGGCGTTCGGGGGGAAAAAATGCAAAACAGCCCCCGAACAACTGTTTCTATGTAACGAGAAGCTTCCCAGTGCCAATTGTGACATCTAGGAACAGACAGTATGTAAATAGGACACCTACATTGGGAGTAAGAGTTGAAAATGTTATAAATTTAGTCAAAAAAAGGTGTTCGGAGGGCGAAAATGTAAAATAGCCCCCAAACCACTGTCTGTATGTAAGGAGGTACTTTCTGGTGCCAAATGTGACATGTAGGGACATACAGTACGTAAATAGGACACCTACGTTGGGAGTTAGAGTTGAAAATGTCATAAAATTAGTAAAAAACAAGCGTTTGTGGGGCGAAAATGCAAAACAGCCCCCGAACCACTGTTTGTACGTAACATGAAGCTTTCCGGTGCCAAATGTGACATGTAGGGATAGACGGTATGTAACGCCCTCAAAAACAAACCCATAATATACACAATATTAACATGCATTGTGTAACGACCCAGAATTCTTCCCTCCGCTCGAGCGGAAGAGTTGACGCTCGAGCGGACTTTTGGAGTTTCCAGCAATTGTGCAGACGGCCTGAGATTCTGAGAGTTGTGATTCTCCGCTCGAGCGGGGGAGTTTACGCTCGAGCGGACGGCTTTGTTTGTCTGCACGCTCGAGCGGAAGAGTTGACGCTCGAGCGGGCCTCTAGGTTGAGTTGTATTTCTGAGGTATGGGTTTGTTTTGGACATTTTTATTAGTGTATTTGGAACCTTCTTATTTTATTTTGGAGTATTGGTTGTGGTGGTAATATGATGACAAAGTAAGATTGGGCCAAAAGCTTTAATTAGAATAAATTGTCGGCGACCAGCCGTCACTCTTTTATCCTTTTCTTTGTCCACACTTTGAATTTGGATGTGAGGTTAGAACCATTGCAAAGCTTATTTCCAGGGCTTCAATTTGGACACAAGAACGACCTAAAACGGAGTTTGGATGGGAGAGTTATACCTGTTCAAAGTTTCGAATCAGGTTGAGGCGAGTCCGCTCGAAAACAGTCCGCTCGAGCGGGAATTACGGGACAGCAGCTTTAAGAACGGGATTTTTGGATCATTTCATAGATTTTCTTCAACCCTCTTCTTTCCTCTTTGCCTTAGTCCGAAACCCTAACTCTCAAACCTTTGATTTCACCCATTTTTATCAATAATCCACCATGGTTTTGGCATGTAGGATGGAGAACTAAGGAGGATCAATGTTTTTACCCGATTAAAATTTGGATTGGTGAAAGTTTCTTCTCAAGCTCACCCCTTTGCTTGATTGTTGAGGTAAGGGTTGAAGAGTCTTTAATATTTACATCCATAGATAGGTTGGAGGTGTCTTCATTGTATAATGGTGCAAGTTTTCATTTATGTTATGTATATGGAAGAAATTATGAGATTTTGGGAATTTTGGGGTTTGAACATTGGGGGTTTTATGGTTTGAAGATATTGGGAGTTAATTGATGGGTTTAAATAATGGTTTATGAGTCCTAGATGTGTAATTGATGGAAAAATAGTGTTGGGTTAATAAGTTTGATTATTTCTTGAAATCTCATTATTTTCTTGAAACCCTAAGTTTCTTAAGGATGATAACCAAAGATTTAACCCAAATTGAATGTAGAATAATGAAATTGACGTATTGAATTATGTATATACAAGTTTAATTGGAATTTGGTGATACTTGGAAATTATGTTTAAATTGTGAATGAACTTGTTAGAAGCTTTGTGAATCATGTCTTAGTGAGGAAGGAGATTGGGGGGAAGGGTTTGTTGATGATGTGGATGATGTAAATTGAGCCTTAGCAATTTAATTTGAATTATGTGAAATTATATTTGGTAGCACTGAGTGGAATGATGTTAAATAGTTTGGATTATATTGGATGGTGATAATTATGTGGAGTTATGTTGATTACGTGGGGTTGTGTTAATGTTGTTGAATTGAATTGTGTAGGGTTAGCTGCAGGGACGGACCTAGCATCTAAACACTGTGAGTAATAGTACTACAAATGTACCTTGTTTACCGTTAAGAATATTGTTAACAACATTCTACTTTCTGTGAACTAATATAGTAATGTGTTTGTTGAGTGAGAATTGATGTGAACGTTGAAAGAGTTAGCGCACCTCGGTATGATTCTGAACCTATTTCGTATTTGAGGTTATGGTATCATCCTAAAAATTACCTATACTTCTGTATAAGAATTGTGTTATGAATTGTTCTGATTTACCTTCGGGTTATTGGTAATGTTAAGATTCTGTTAATTACAAAACAAGTATGTCTGTGTACAAAGAATCATGAGGAGACATTGTACTATATGTTTTGTTTGCTATTGATAAATAATGTTACCATTCTGTTATCGGCAACGTTCTATTAAGCTTATGTACTTATGTTATTTATTTGATTAATGGGAAGAATGAGTTTATTGGTATTAATCTGTTCTGATGTTTCTGGTATGGAACAAAGTGCTGTACGGAACGAAGTGCTACACCTTGGTGGGAGCCACCTCTGGAATCCGTACGAGCCACCTCTTGAGTCCATACATCTTCTGTGACTACGCTATCGCGTTACTACGCATACGCTCGCATCTTCGCTATCACGCGTATACGCCGCTCGCACCTTCGTGACTACGCTATATGCGTTACGTACCTTCTGTGACTTCGCTATCTGGCGTTACGCGCATACCTTCGTGACTACGCTATACGCGTTACGCGCATCTTCGTGACTACGCTTATACGCGTTACAGCGCATACTTCGTGACTACGCTATATGCGTTATGTACCTTCTGTGACTACGCTATACGCGTTCTGTACCTTCTGTGACTACGCTATATGCGTTCTGTTACCCACGCTTATGCGTTTTGTTATTTCTGTTAGTTCTGCTACTTCTGTTATTTCTGTTACTTCTGATATCCCTGTCATTTCGGTTATTTCTGTTACTTTGGTTATTTCTGTTAGTTCTATTATGTCTATTATTTCGCATTTCGATATCTCTCATTTCGATATCCTGGACCTATGGTCATTCTCAAGATCAGAGGCCTATGGTCGCTTTTGGAATTAATCACGGAATGTAGTTAATAATATGTATCTGCAACTATATGTTTTGATTAGTCAGGTTAAATATCACAATATTTATGTTCTATTATTCACTGAGTTCGCTCATTCTGTATTTTGTTTGTCTGTTTCTGTAGGTAGCCAATCGGGAGTTCAGTCCCAACCTTTAAAGCTTGTGTTTCTCTTGTCAACCTTGAGGCATCCAGGCACCACCTGAAGCCGTTCGTTTTGTAAAGTTTTGCCGAGTTTCAATTTATGCATTAGATGTCTATTTTTGGGTTCATTGTAAATAATTCCTTCTTCATTATTATTTTTGTTATGTGCCTATTTGTGGGGTTGAGTCGAGGCATATGGATGTAAACTGTTTGTATAATATTTACTTAGTGTGATGTTGAGATCCTGGCATGTTAGAAGTAGTTCAATGGATGTTATTCGATGTACTTTATATTATTGCATGCTTCCGTTCAGGCCCCATAAGATATGTATAACAGGTTTAGTGTCTGGTTTTGAATGGGTCATGCCCAAACTTTTAGGGGCGGGTTTGGGGTGTGACACATTGATTATGAAAAACAGAACCTTATTCCATTATCAAAGTAATCTTATTAAAAGACATTACATGCAATAACGAAGGTAAATGCCCTACGGGCTTACATCTTTCCAAGCTAACACTTGGACACAAAAGTCTGAGTACTAACTCAATTACACATTAAGTCCTTGGCTTGAGTTTACATGTAATATCAAATAAAACATACTAACAACTAATCTAAACAGATTCTTCAACTCCAAATCCATCCAAGCTAAGTCCTTGGAGGTAACATATCACCTGGACCTGAAAATAATGTTCCTGTATAGGGTGAGCCACAGCCCAGTAGAAATATACTAAACCAAATATAGAAATTGACTAAAGCAATAGCATTCGATAGATGGTTAACACTTAAAATCAACTATTACACAATTCAGTTTCATGACAATAATGTCCATGACATGTTTCACATTCCGCTATTATTCAACTTTCCAATCATACAGACATGGCTCAGAACTTGGCCAAACTACAAAATGAGACTACATCTCACATTAACATTACCTCCAATATCAACAATTCAAATGAGACCAAGGCTCATACTGAAACACTTCCATAAATCAATAAATACACATATTTGCTGTACTAATGGAGTCCATCTCTTTTCTCCTCCTAAACAATATCCGGTTTAGGAGTCCATCCCTTATCTCCTCCAAAACCGTGGAATACATCCCCTATCTCCTCCCAAACAATATGCATATACAATGTATCAAACACTTGTCATATACAATATTCAATCAATACACGTATTTGCTGTATTAATTTAACCGTCATATTCAGTGACTTATTCAATGTGATTAGTTTCAGTTTTCCCTAATCAACATGCAATGTCTACAACAATCACGACTATCTTCCACCGATAGCCCAAAATAGTTATTTCTAAACAGGAAATAAATGTATCAACAAATATAAACTCATAATTTTCCAATTTCATGAAATAAACTTAATTCCACATTTTCCCAAAATCAATTATACAAATTAATTTGTTACAACAATTAGGGTTTTTCCCCCTTTTTCCTCAAAATCAACCATAAGGTTCAATTTTCTCAATTTAACCCTATCAGTGTCATTTTTCATGAATTAGAAACATATGATGTTTAATATATGAAAACCCCATTGTTCTCAAATTATATTTCAAACCCCAAAATTTACCAAACAACACCCACATATCAAAATGACCAAAACTTAGGACAAAACCTATAATATGGAGTAGGAAATCCCTACCTCGAAGTGAAGAACTCGAATGGAGATGATGGAGATAATGACCCAAAATCCAAAGTGCTCCAAACCGCCAAACTCTCAGATTAAAATAAAGCTCTCGTGACCCTCTATCTTTTTAATAAAGAACCCAGGGTAGAAACACCCTATAATAAGATGAAACCTAAGAGAGAAGGTGAGTGGAGGGAGAGAGACCACGGACCTAGGGTTCTAAAATCAAAAAGAGGCTGAAAAAGTGTATTTAAAACCGCTGCTGCGTATTTATATACAATAGGCTCGCTCGAGCGAAGACTTGGTCGCTCGAGCGACCAGACACAAGAAAGACTCGCTCGAGCGAAGAAAGTCTCGCTCGAGCCAAAAACTCGATGCTTCAGGTCTGCAACCCAGAAGCATGCTCGAGTGACAGAATGCTCGCTCGAGCGAAGAACTCTAAAACATACACCTCGCTCGCTCGATCCAAGAAACACCGCTCTCAGGTCTATACCTAGACGCAATCTCTCGCTCGAGCGAAGAAACCCTGGCTCGAGCGAAGGACCAAAAACAAAGAGCTCGCTCGAGCGACAAACTGCTCGCTCGAGCGAAGGACTAAAATTCTGGGCAGCAACCCTTTGCTCCCAAACACTCCCAACTTGTAACAAACCTACCCATTACATCCTATAACTCAAAAATAAGGAATTAAGGGACGACAACAGCAAATATATAGTAACAGGATCCACGAAACCTAAGTCCAAATACAACAACCAAATAGGGAAAGACCGGGGTCACTATAACCCCCCTCCCTTAAAGAATTTCGTCCCCGAAATTAAGTGCAAGTTTTCAAAAACAGGTTTTTCTCAATTTCCAACAATATAACATTTCAATATTTAAACAACCTGACCCAATACCAGTCATTCCATCTCTTACCAAGAGGCATCTCACAATATGTAAAACAACATATATTTCAACTTGCATCATCAACATGCATTTCTTTCCAATTCAACACTTATCAATCTATAAGATTCACCATTTCATATCACATTCGATGTTCATGATACATTTCCAATTATACAATATATTCAACATATGCGATGTTCCATTAAACCAAAACATTAATCAATGTTTTACAACTTAAGACACACATAATGTTCTTAAAGTTCGATAATATTATAAAGTCTCAATACATGATTACACATCAACAAACATTTCCGGATATTTCTCGCGGACTTCCAACTCACGTTTCCAAGTGGCTTCCTCCACTCCGTGATGTTTCCACAGAACTTTTACCAAGGGAATGGTCTTGCCTCGCAAAACTTGATCCCGCCTATCCAAGACCCGAACCGGTCTCTCCTCATATGAGACATCCTCGTCAACCTCTAAGTCGGTCCAATCCAATACATGCGATGGATCCGGCTCATATTTCCGAAGCATACTCACATGAAACATGTCATGAACTCCGGACAACTGCGGTGGCAAAGCTAAACGATAGGCAGCCTCGCCAATCCTCTCAAGGATCTCAAAAGGGCCAATAAATCGAGGGGACAACTTCCCACTCTTCCCAAATCTCATCAATCCCCGCCTAGGTGATATCTTTAGAAAGACATGATCACCCACCTCAAATACCAAAGGTCTCCTCCTACGGTCGACATAAGATTTCTGACGACTCTGGGCTATGACAAGCCTCCTACGGATAAGCTCAACTTTCTCCGTCGTTTCCCTCACCAACTCTGGACCCAACAAAGGTGCATCACCCACCTCGGCCCAACAAACTGGAGACCTACACGGTCGGCCATACAAGGCCTCAAACGGTGCCATACCGATACTAGACTGGAAACTGTTGTTGTAGGCAAACTCCACTAAGGGTAAGTGCCTCTCCCACGACCCACTGAAATCAAGAACATAACCCCAAAGCATATCCTCAAGGATCTGAATAGTACGCTCAGACTGCCCGTCAGTCTGAGGATGATAAGCCGTGCTAAAGGTCAACTTAGTGCCTAAGGCACTCTGCAAACTCTGCCACAACCTAACAGTAAAACGAGGATATCTATCTGAGACAATTGTCACTGGGACCCCGTTTAACCTCACTATGTCCCGAATATACAAGTCGGCAAGATGATCTATCGAATCTCTCACGCGCATAGGAATGAAGTGCGCCGACTTAGTCAACCGGTCTACAACCACTGAAATGGCATCACTACCCCGCTGAGTCCTCGGAAGACCTACAACGAAGTCCACAGTGACATGCTCCCACTTCCACTCGGCAATAGGCAAGGGTTGCAACAAACCCGCTGGCCTCTGATGTTTGGCCTTCACTTGCTGACAAGTAAGGCACTTGGACACGAAAGCTGCCACATCTCTCTTCATACCCCGCCACCAAAACTGGCAACCCAAATCCCGATACATCTTAGTGCCTCTCGGATGCACCGCAAAGCGTGAATGATGAAACTCTCGGAGTACCTCCTCTCGGCAAGACTCCGACACAAACAAATGGTCTCGGTATCTCACACTCAGGTCGGGATACACCGTTAAACCCTTCTCAACCTTCCCATTGGAGATCTTCTCTCGGAGGGATTCTACCTCAAGGTCACCTCTCTGTGCCTCTAACACTCGAGTCACAAGTGTAGGCTGTGCAACAACAGAAAACAAGGCCGCAGCCTCAACGGATTCGCCCAGAAGAAAATCAAACTCCCCAAGTGCACCCAACATCTCCCATTCTCGGATGGCTATACTAGCTACGTCACCAACAGATTTCCTGCTAAGGGCATCGGCCACCACATTGGCCTTCCCCAGATGATAATGCAACTCGAAGTCATAATCCTCAATGAACTCCATCCACCTCCTCTGCCTCAAGTTCAAGTCTTTTTGTGTGAATAGATATTTTAGACTCTTATGATCCGAGAATACCTCGAACCGCTCACCATAAAGATAATGCCTCCAAATTTTCAAGGCAAAGATCACAGCTGCTAACTCTAGGTCATGTGTAGGGTAATTCTTCTCGTGAATTTTCAACTAACGTGAGCCATAGGCTACCACTTTCCCCTCTTGCATCAACACACAACCCAAACCCTCTCGTGAGGCATCACAATAGACTGCATAACCCAACCCTCTCTCCGGAATAATCAAGGCTGGAGCAGTGGTCAATCTAAATTTTAGCTCTTGGAATGACTTTTCATAAGTCTCACTCCACACAAATTTGACTCCCTTCCGAGTCAGTCTAGTCAATGGCGAAGCTAACCTGGAGAAATCTTTCACAACCCGTCGGTAGTACCCAGCTAATCCCAGAAAACTACGGATCTCAAACACACTCTTAGGCTGTGCCCAATCTTGCATTGCCTCAATCTTGGATGTATCAATAGACACCCTTTCCCCAGAAACCACATGGCCTAAGAACTTGACTTCTCCTAACCAGAACTCACACTTCCCAAACTTGGCATAAAGCTTATGGACTCTAAGCAACTCGAGCACCACTCTCAAGTGTTTCTCGTGCTCCTCCTCAGAAGGTGAATAAATCAGAATGTCGTCCACGAAGACGACTACAAAACGATCTAAGAATTCCCGGAATATACGGTTCATCAAGTCCATAAAGACTGCCGGTGCATTGGTGAGCCCAAATGGCATCACCAGAAACTCATAGTGGCCATACCGCGTACGGAATGCCGTCTTCGGAACATCCTCCTCCCTGACTCTCAACTGGTGGTAACCCGATCTCAAGTTTATCTTAGAGAAACAATGGGAACCCTTCAACTGGTCGAACAGATCATCTATACGAGGCATAGGGTACTTATTCTTGACCGTAGCCTGATTCAACTTCTAGTAATTGATACAGAGTCTCAAAGCACCACCTTTCTTTTTAGCAAAGAGGGCCGGTGCTCCCCACGGCGAAACACTAGGACGAATATAGCCCTTATCTAGCAACTCCTGGAGTTGAATCTTTAACTCAACCAACTCGGCTAGGGCGAAACAATAAGGTGCCATAGAAATCAGTGCCGTGTCGGGCACTAGGTCAATAGAGAACTCAATCTCTCTGTGAGGTGGCAAACTAACTAGATCCTCAGGAAAGACGTTCGAATACTCACAAACCACTCTCGGCAACACAGTCTGGGTCTCATCACACTCACTACTCAAAAGGCTAGCAAGAAGACCACTCAACTCACTCCGCCTCCGCGGAACATACACCGGTGGCAAAACACTACCAACCTGATCCCCCATAAAATAAAAACACTCCCCGCTCAAGGTACAAACTGTGACCCTCTGGCGGTAGCAGTCAATAACAGCTCGGTATGATGATAACTAGTCCATACCCAAAATAACATCAAATCCCGACATGGGCATAACTACAAAAGAAAACGGAAGCCGACAATCAGCAACCTCTATATCACAACCTCTACAACCGTGTTTCAAAATCAACTCACTCCCAATAGGCGATACCACACATATAGGAGATGCTAACTGTGCCAACTCTAATCCCAAAACAGATGCAAATGCAGCAGATATAAAAGAATGAGATGCTCCCGTATCTATCAATACACTAGCAACCGAGTTGCAAAACAAGAAGGTACCTCTCACAACCGATGGAGCCGGTACAAGATCCTGCGCGGTAACAACATACACGCGCCCAGATGGTCTCTGATCCACCTGCTCACCTCTAGGAGCATAAGACTGCTGCCCAGACTAGGACGATGAAGCCCCCTGATTGGCCCTCGAGGCCTGAACAGACTGAGCTGGCTGATGACTCTGAGTCTGCCTCAAACTAGATGCACCGGATGTGCCACTCAACTGCGGGCAAAACCTCTTCATGTGCCCTGCCTGACCACACTGATAACACGAGAGCGGCTGGCCTCTACCCTGACTCTGGCTCTGAGATTGAGCTGAAGATGACACTGCTCTCTGTCCTCCTCCCTTCTGCAGGCAAGCTGGAGACTTGTGGCCTAGCTGACCACACTTGAAACAGGTAATGTCTCCCTGGCTGCCTTTCCCATAAACTACACTCGGCACTGGAAAAGTCGATCTAGTAAAGCTACCCTGAGACTACTGAGGGTTAAAACCCCTCTGTCTCCTGCCATCACTCTGGCCATCCTGATTCCTCTTGGAGCCTTTCTGCCCCTCCTCTTCTTCCTGCATCATGATCTCCATATGGGCTGCAACATCAACCAGACAGCCATAATCTCGAATCATAGTCCCGCCAACTCTCAACTTGAGGCCGCGCCTCAACTTCTTCTCAAACTCAATACAATGGCGCTCCTCAGACGCCACCAGTTCAGGTGCAAACCTGGATAAGCTAGTAAATGCGGCCTCAAACTCGACCTCAAGAACTCACCGCTTAAGGTGGCGAATCGATCTCTCAACCTCTCCTTAACAGCTGGAGACAGGAACTTCTCCTGGAAAGCATCCACAAAAGCCTCCCACGTCCCTGCTATACGGCCCTTTGTGAACTTCCACCACTGACCCGCATCCCCCTTTAGCTGGAAAGATGCCAAGGTCACTTTCAACACCCCGTCTTCGATACCAAGCATCTCAAACGTCTTCGTTGTCTGTTCGAGCCATTTATCTGCCTTAAGTGGCTCTTTAGGATCACCTAAAAATTCGTCCGGGTTAGACCGGAAGAACTCTCTCTTCAGAAAAGAAGGCCCTGCATCTGCAACATGAACCTAGGCCTGATTCTCAGCTCTGAGAATGCCTACAGACTCCCTGAATGCCCCTGCTATCTCTCGGGCCAAAGCCCCCATAGCCTGCTGACCTACTGGCTCAACCACATTGGCCTGGCCAACTCCTTCCTGCTGCTCCGAAATCTACTCCGGCATAGGCACCTCCTGTCTACCCTGCCTACCACGCCTACCATGTCCTCATCCTCGTCCTGACATCCTAATAAAGGTAAGAAAGATGTTAGCACATTAATAAATGTGCCGAAGCTATAACACTCGCGTCCTAATGCATTGGACAACAATAATTCATTCCACATAAGCACACAATCACATAAGCACCTACGAATTTCATTCTTGGATAATGACAGTCCCGAGGCGTTACTAGACTTCCGGTTAGAAACAGCATTGATCAAGTGCTTTTCTAACAAGACTTATAGAAACTCAAGAATCCAATCAACATCCTAGAAATTAAATCCCATACCCAAATAGTCATATAAGCATGTTAGCAAATAAATACATATTATCATACATACGTTTCTAACAAGCGAGACAAACCCATTATGATATTAATCACTTCCCACGTACCCAAAGTATTCAAACCCGGTACGCTCTGATACCAAGTTGTAACGCCCTCAAAAATAAACCCATAATATACACAATATTAATATGCATTAATTATGAAAAACAAAACCTTATTCCATTATCAAAGTAATCTTATTAAAAGATATTACATGCAATAACGAAGGTAAATGCCCTACAGGCTTACATCTTTCCAAGCTAACACTGGGACACAAAAGTCTGAGTACTAACTCAATTACATCTAATATCAAATAAAACAAAATAACAACTAATTTAAACAGATTCTTCAACTCCAAATCCATCCAAGCTAAGTCCTTGGAGGTAACATATCACCTGGACCTGAAAATAATGTTCCCGTATAGGGTGAGCCACAGCCCAGTAGAAATATACTAAACCAAATATAGAAATTGACTAAAGCAATAGCATTCGATAGATGGTTAACACTTAAAATCAACTATTACACAATTCAGTTTCATGACAATAATGTCCATGACATGTTTCACATTTCGTTATTATTCAACTTTCCAATTATATAGACATGGCTTAGAACCTGGCCAAACTACAAAATGAGACTACATCTCACATTAACATACCTCCAATATCAACAATTCAAATGAGACCAAGGCTTATACTAAAACACTTCCATAAATCAATAAGTACACATATTTGCTGTACTAATGGAGTCCATCCCCTTTCTCCTCCTAAACAATATCCGGTTTAGGAGTCCATCCCCTATCTCCTCCCAAACCGTGGAGTACATCCCCTATCTCCTCCCAAACAATATGCATATACAATGTATCAAACACTTGTCATACACAATATTCAATCAATACACGTATTTGCTGTATTAATTTAACCGTCATATTCAGTGACTTATTCAATGTGATTAGTTTCAGTTTTCCCTAATCAACATGCAATGTCTACAACAATCACGACTATCTTCTACCGATAGCCCAAAACAGTTATTTCTAAACAGGAAATAAATGTATCAACAAATATAAACTCATAATTTTTCAATTTCATGAAATAAACTTAATTCCACATTTTCCCAAAATTAATTATACAAATTAATTTGTTACAACAATTAGTGTTTTTTCCCCTTTTTCCTCAAAATCAACCCTAAGGTTCAATTTTCTCAATTTAACCCTATCAGTGTCATTTTTCATGAATTACAAACATATGATGTTTAATATATGAAAAACCCCATTGTTCTCAAATTATATTTCAAACCCCAAAATTTACCAAACAACACCCACATATCAAAATGACCAAAACTTAGGACAAAACCTATAATATGGAGTAGGAAATCCTTACCTCGAAGTGAAGAACTCGAATGGAGATGATGGAAATGATGACCCAAAATCCAAAGTGCTCCAAACCGCCAAACTCTCAGATTAAAATAAAGCTCTCATGACCCTTTATCTTTTTAATAAAGAACCTAGGGTAGAAACACCCTATAATAAGATGAAACCTAAGAGAGAAGGTGAGTGGAGGGAGAGAGAACACGGACCTAGGGTTCTGAAATCAAAAAGAGGCTGAAAAGGTGTATTTAAAACCGCTGCTGCGTATTTATATAAAACAGGCTTGCTCGAGCGAAGACTTGGTCGCTCAAGCGACCAGACACAAGAAAGACTCGCTCGAGCGAAGAAAGTCTCGCTCGAGCCAAAAACTCGATGCTTCAAGTCTGCAACCCAGAAGCACGCTCAAGCGACAGAATGCTCGCTCGAGCAAAAAACTCTAAAACATACACCTTGCTCGCTCGAGCGAAGGAAAGCTCACTCGATCCAAGAAACACCACTCTCAGGTCTATACCTAGACGCAATCTCTCGCTCGAGTGAAGAAATCCTGGCTCGAGCGAAGGACCAAAAATAAAGAGCTCGCTCAAGCAACAAACTGCTCGCTCGAGCGAAGGACTAAAATTCTGGGCAGCAACCCTTTGCTTCCAAACACTCCCAACTTGTAACAAACCTGCCCATTACATCCTATAACTCAAAAATAAGGAATTAAAGGAAGACAACAGCAAATATATAGTAACGGGATCCAAGGAACCTAAGTCCGGATACAACAACGAAATGTGGAAAGACTGGGGTCGCTATACGGTACGTAAATAGGACACCTACGTTGGGAGTTAGAGTTGAAAATGTCATAAAAATAGTCGAAAAAAGCGTTTGGGTGGCGACAATGTGTTTATGTGGTAGAACATTAAATGCCCATGTTGTTGGTAACTATTTTTCTTTTACCATCTTAAACTATTGTTTCTTTAACTCTTTCCTTCATAGCTTATGTAGAACAATATTTTTGGTAAATTGTTATGAACTTTTATTTGCCATAAATTCCTGTAGGTTTCTGTTTAGTGCTTTTGTTAACTGTGGCCTTTTTAATTGCCATAAACATAAGTTTTGGCATTAATTCATAGAATCGATGCTCGTCTACTAGTTCATGTTTGGGTGTCTTTCATTATTTAATAGCTATTACTCTCCTTGTCTGTTAATGTTTGAAATTAATACGTTTGCTATATGTTGTCCAGAAGTGCCTCTATAGGCACCACACTAATGATTTTTTTTTATTTTTTTTTTATTTTTTTATTTTTTTTTGCAGATGGTTTTGGACATACAAATATGGATATGATTTTTTTTGACAAGTATGGGAGAGCATTGTTTTTATACCTCTATCCGTATATGTAGTGGTTCGTACAAATTACTTTTTTGGTGTGGTAACTATCAACTAATTTGGCATGGTAGAAATTAGCATAGCACGTGGTACAAAATAGTTTTGGGGCAGTACAGATTAAATTTTGGTTGTGGTACATATGTCCTTTTCGATATTAAATTTGGTTATTCCTGTATTATGTATAGAATTAAATTATTGACGTTGGATTAGACTTGGTTCGTATGGAATTTGTATTATATATAGAATTGGACGTTCAATATTAATTCTTTGGATGATTGGAAGTGAAATATGTGCACGTTGTTGAATGGTTGATAATATATTTAGAGTTGATGGATTATATTGTTTATACAAGGTACATGTTGTACTAATAATGGATACAGGTTGTTCAGAAATTTTTAAAAAAAAATGATATAGTATTTGGCCACTAAATATTTTGGTAGCCAAATATGTAATCAAATGTTTTGGTGACTAATAATTTAGTAGCAAAAACATAACCAAATAAGTTTTTGCGACCAAATAGTTAGTAGCTAAAACAATTGAGAATGAGAGAAAGAAACTATTGCCTGCTAAATTTTTTAGTCACGAAAAAAAAACGGCATCATTTGGTGACTAAAACGTTTGGTGGCAAAAAATAATGAAGCGAAACATAAGAGGTTTTTGGCTACGATCAAATGTAGTCGAAAAAAGTCACACCGACAAAATTCCATGGTCGTTAAATATATGTATTCTATTGGCGACTAACACTTTAGTCTCTACTAGTTGAAAATATTTTTACGGTAGAACTTTTAGTGACTAACAATTTAGTCGCCGAAATGTCACCTTTGCCGACAAACTAAGGTTTCGTAGACAAATGTTCACTTTTGGTGACCAATTGTTTAGTTGCAAAAAGGAACATCCTCCCCGACCAAATGAACATTGGTAGCCAAAAATCACTTTCGGCGACTAAAGGTTTTAGTCACGAAAAGATAACATTTGCGGACTAAAACAAATTTAGTAGGCAAATGTTTCACTTTCAGCGACCAAAAAAAGTTTAGTCACCAATACTATCGCCGACAGGGTATAGGCGACAAACACGACGACAAAACTTTTTAGTCGCTAAATCGTTTCAGCGATCAAATATCAGACTTTTGGCGACCAATATTTTAGTAGCCAAAAGTGTCATTTCTTGTAGTGATACATGCATTCATACAGTTGTTAATTCATATATTTTATTCATTTATCAAAGATGTTCTTCACCAAGAGACCTAACATCTATTTGAACAGTATAGCTCAGCAAGGTGATCTGGGAGTAAGACCAATATCAACTAGGCATTCTCTATCAAGGATGCTATTTTCATCAAAGATCTAAATTTCGTTTGTGCCACTCACTCGGCAATAAAAACTCTCATTCCTTTTGTTGAAGAAAATAAAGGTTTTGGGACATTTGTGGTAGCTCAGAAAAAATCAAAGCATCCTAACTTATTGGGGTGAACCCAAATAAGTCCTAACAATGGGCCTAATCCAAGCAAGGAAGCCCATCAAGCCAGCTCTATAAAATGAAAGCATCTCATAGAAAAGAGGTATGCCTCATCTTTGCGACACACAAACACAAACACTTCTGAAGTTCTTCATCTATTCTCTTTGCCTGAAGATTATAATTTTATCATCAAAGTATCTCCGGTCGACGATTTCGATTGTGTGGCGTTAACTATGTTTATTTTTGCAAGTCCATGTGCAAAGTTCATCTCTTCGTTAGATCTTTGCAACAATTCAAGGTCTCACAAAAATTATTTAATGATGATGATCCATCCCTTGGAATACTCAAGAGTCATGACCCTAACTATGTTGTTGTTAGGTTTCTATTACCAAATTAACAAATATTCATTCTATTTGATTTTGAATTTTTTAATATAATTTTTGGATTTTAATTTTAACATTTTTTTTTCTTGCATTTTAATGTCTTTAGTGATTTTTTTAATAATTCAGTTAATTTTTTTATTTTTTGGATACACATGACTTAAATATACTTGAAAGATAAAATATTTTAAAAATTCACTAAACAGCAAAAATTAAAAATTAAAAGACTAAGAATTAGTACATTTTTATTTATTAATTATTTTCTTATTTTCTACAAATATTTTACTTTTTATATGCATGTAATCTAGGTGTGTTTAAAAAAATGATTGATTAAAATATATAAAAAGTTTATTATAGACAACAAAACGGAAAAAAAAAATAAAAAACTCAAAACTGTATTTGAAAATTCAAACCAAATAGTGATCCACTTTTAATACTTACTTTCTAACACAATACATTGAAAAAAAAATTCGTTTCAATATTAGGCACTTGGTATTGATTGGCACAACACACTCATCTTAGAGTTTGGATTTATTAAAGTTTTTTTTTTTTTTTTTTTGATCCAGATTTATTAAAGTTGAATATCTCAATTTTATAGTGAAGTTGACCTATTATGAGACTAACTTAGATATATTTTGGTGATTTAAATCGTTCATTTCATACAATCAACTAAAAAAAATTATCCATGAAAAAAATTAAGTTGATCCAATAATTAATCAAATGATCAAATCATATACATATTATAACAAATATGCAGTCTATAATTAAGAACATATATGCCATATGATGGTATGATAATTGATGTTGGATTATTTTAATTTTTTATATGAATAATTTTTTTGTTAATTTTATGAGATAAACGGTTTAAATCACTAAAGTGAATCTAAATTAAGAGTAAACTACCAATGGATTCTAAAAGTTGGATTTAATTCTCATCAAGTCTTATTAAAAATAAGTTCTAGTAAAATCGTCGCTAAAAATAATTTTTTTGTAGTGATTTTTATATATGTCGCTAAAAATTGACTATTTTTGTCACGATTTTTTAAATTATCACTAAACTTACAATTAGTGACATTTTTTGTGACGAATTTTTTAAACTGTCATTGAAAGTTGAAAATTAGTGATATTTTTTAGTGACGATTTTTTTAAACTGTTACTAAAATTTATAATTAGTAATATTTTTTGTAAAATTTTTTTTAAACTGTCACTGAATATTAATAATTAGTGACTTTTTTTAATAATGTTTGATGAAAAATATCATTAATTATCATATGACCTATTCGACAATAAATTTACCTATTATAACCGACATCTAAATCTCCTCTAAATTAACCTAGGTCATAAATTTCACCGTAAAATTGAGATGTTCTAACTTCAGCAAATCCGGACTCTTATGTAATATCATTAACTAATCATAGGATTACTTTATTGGTTTTGTCCTTTTTGTAAAGCATTATAGATCATGATATCATGCTTAATTAGTACGATTCTTATTAATAGTTATTCTCTTTTTGGTGTTGGATTTTAATATGAATGAAAATATAAAAATAAAACCAACGAATCTTGCTCATCTCTGTTGCTACTTGAAAGTGAAGATCATCTTTTCATGATCAATCAGTAAATCTTTATATTAATTAAGGTCATGTTTGGATGGTCAGAATTTTATTTTAAATATCTTTTATTTCATTGTTTAGGTGTATTCAAGAATAAAATTATGATTTTTTGTTTAGGTGTATCCAAAAACAATTATGATTTCTAGTTAGGAATCCTATATGAATTTTACATTACTAAAGAAATGCTTGAATTGTAATTTAAATACAGTCTAAATTTAAATTCTCAATAGGATTCATATTTCATCTCTTTGATTTTTGCCATCCAACAAGTATGGATACAAATAGTTTGGAGGGAAAGGAAGTGTTGGTGGCGGCTTAAGGATAAGACAACTTAAGTGCACGCCCAGGTTCTTGAGTAGTAAAGGACCAAGTAGAGAAAGATCCCACTTGTTATATATTTACCCTACCATATGTACATACATAAAATAAACCATCAACCAAAACATTTCTCATTAATTGAAGAAGTAAACAAAAAATAATTGTATAAGCCAATAAATAACTTATTTATGATATTGTCAAAATGAATCCTAAATAAACGAAAAATTATCAAAAAAAAATATCATTTTGTCTGTTATATTAGCATATGGTTTAGGAATCCTCTCCCACTTCTTCCTTTGCGGTGTAAAAAGCTCATCTTAACTATAAAAAAGTGATCTTCTTTATTCACTTGGTTATCAAATTAATATGTACATTTATTTCATTGTTTATTGTTAGGATTTTTATACTAATTGTCTGTTGCATTACAACTTATATTGGCAACTCCCGTGACAAAGTTGTTTCATTTTATTTCGCTCTCTTAGTTGGATTTTTTTTTTTTTTTTTTTAAATTTCTTGTGCATTTTCTTCTTGGTTTTATAAAATTGAAGCTGTAGTTTTGGTGGCTCGAAGATGGGCTGGCAAAGTTGGCAAAAAGATTGGTTGGTAAAATTGTCAAAGAAACTGGCTAATGTTTTGGTACTTTTTGTTAGTCAATTGTGCAATATTTTTGTTTAATCTTTGGTGGACAAGGGTAGGAGTTTGTTGATTCTCTCTAGCCTAAAAGAGGGATATTTGTCAGTGAGATAAGGTGACCAATCATGATGGAGAACATGGAGAAAAAGTCTGCAAGAGCAGCTCAGCACACATGGTTGTTCACGCCTGCGACCCTCACCATTGAGATAAGTTTTCTCTGCATCCCGCGAAGATGGCTTACGCCCATGAGTGACATGGTCGCGCCTGCGACCTTGTTGACCACGGCCACAATGGTCTTCTGTCCCAGGCCTATTTAAGGCAGACTTTGCTAAATAATTTTGTATCTCTTATACTTCTTTTCTGAGTACTCTCTCCTAAGCTCTTCTGAATATTTTTATCTTATGGAAGATTATTTTTATGAGTGAGATACATTTTTATAGAACAATTTTGTTGATTGTTTGAGAGTGAACTTTGTAGTGAGGATTGTTTGTAATACTCTCATTTGTTTGATGATTTATTAGCATCTAAGAGCTTCAAAGATAATCATCAAGTTGTGTAAGTTCTTCACATCTTTCCAAAAGTGAACCTTCTTGGTGGATTCCAATATTGTCGATTTTGGTGGATTCCGAAGTCATTGGTGTCTTGGCGATTCGACAACCATAGATATCTAGTGGAGGAAGAAATGTTACTAGTAGGTTAAGCAAACATGTGTGCCCAGAGTGGCCATTGTAAGATATCTTTTGTACTCTTTTCTTTCATAGTAGATTATTCATCTAGCTGAAGGCCTATGATTTTTTACCACAAGTTGGTAGATTTCAATTGTAATTTTTCTATGTAAAAAAAATCTTGTGTCGTGTTTGATTTTCTCTTACTCTCTCTTATCTACATTGATCATGGTTATATAATTTTAATTGGATTACCTAGATCAATAATCACTTATCACAGGACAACTTTAGATTTTCAAAAGGCTTTTTCAATAAAACTTGATTTTTTTAATTGGTATCAAAGCAGGTCGCTCGTACTTTGTTTTCTCAAAGCTATAGGAACGTGATCCTTAAGTGATTATTGATTATGGATTTAGTCCAAGGAAATAATGTTTCACATAAACCTCTTTTGCTTAATAGAACTCATTACTAGTAATCCGTTATTAAAGGATGGAGTGAACCCATGATCATCGTAGAAGGAGAAAGTATTCCAAAACCTGTTGATAACTGGAATACAAACGATTTTTCTAATGCGAATTGGAATAGCAAGGCTATCAATGCTATTTTTGGCTATGTCACACAAGAAGAATTTCGACGCATTTGTACTTGTGAAATTGCCAAAGAAGCATGGGACATCCTTGAAACAGTGCATGAGGGCACAAACACTGTTAAATGAAGCAAACTTCAAAGGTTCACATCTAGTTTTGAAATGCTTTTAATGAAAGATGATGAGACTTTTGATTATTTTTATGCCAAGCTCAGTGACATTGATAATTCCTGTTTTGCATTAGGAGAGAAAATTCCCAAGTCTAAAGTTGTAGCTAAAATTTTGAGATCATTACCCGATCGTTTCTAATCAAAAGTTAAAACTATTGAGGAAACTCAAGATGTTGATAATCTTAAGCTGGGTCAATTGGTTGCAAACCTACAAACTTATGAGAGTAACATTTTTTTCAAAAGAGAAATAAAAAGATAATCTTGCTTTCACAAGCTCTCATAAGAATGTTCAAACTCCCAAGGAAGATGACGATTTTGAATCAGAAATGACAATTTTATTTGCAAAGCAATTTCAAAAAATTTTGAAAAATAAAAAGCCTAATTTCATGGATTCAAATCCAAGGGAGAAAGGTAATGATGAGCAAAATTTTGCTAAACCTGACAAAAAGAAAATGATTTTTCAAGAAATGCAATGCTATGAATGTCTAGGGTTTGGTCACATAGCAATCGAGTGTCCTTCAAAAAAGAATAGAAAGAAAGCTCTCAAAATTACATGGGATGATGAGAGTAATTCCGAAAATAAGGAAGGAAATAAAGGCTCAAGCGAAGGTCTATTCATGGCCTTTTGTGTAACTGTGGACACCCCATTTTGACTAGCCTTAATATTTGGGTGCTTTCTTTTGATCACTTGATGATGAAAATTGGAATATGCTACTTTATGAATTTCTTAGCAAAAAATTCGAGTTTAAGCTTTAATTCCAACCTTACACCCGTTTTGGCCAAATTATTTTAGACTTATTCAAAAAATCTTTTTCTGCATTTTTTTCTTGTCCGAAAAATTTAGCAATTTTGGAAAAACTGACTCTTCAAAAAATGAATGGGTTTTGGCTCTTCAAAATTGGCTTTTCAAAAATGAATAAGCTTTGGCTCTTCAAAAATTGGGTTTTCAAAAAAAGGAAGGGGTTTTGGCTTTTCAAAATTGGTTCTTCAAAAGATGAAAAAGTTTTGGATTTCAAAATTGACTCTTCAAAAATTGAAGGGGTCTTAGCTCTTGGCCCATATATAGAAGACCATTAGAGCTATGAAAAAAGAAGAGGTGAAAAATTTTAATTTGAGAGAGGTCTAAGTTTTGATCAAAGAAAGAGTTTGTTTTTTCAAACTTGAGAGAGATATAAAGTGAGATTTAAATCTCCATATTCTTACCTTTCACTAATATCGATTGATGTACAACCCAAAATTTCACTAAAGCTAAAATCTTGAATTTCTTTTTGAGCTTTCAAATATATATTCCATAACCTTGAGGGTGATCAAGAGGTAGTTTGGAAATCAAGAAGTCCAATATTTCTTTGGAATGTGAAATTTCAATTCTTTCATTTTCTCGCATTTTCTATCTCAAATTCATTTTCTTGTTTTTGTTTCATATTGTTTTGTTGTAATCTAACTAGAAGCGATTAGTTGTCAAATCTTTCATTTTCTTGCACTTTCTATCTTATAATCATTTTCTTGTTTTAAGTCGTATTTTAGTTTTATTGTAATATAACCGGAAGTGGTTAGTTGAGCCACCTACATATTCCTTGTTTGTTCTTTTCTTAGTGTTTCAACAAGACAAGTTTTGCTAGGTCGAGTTGGCCGGTTGGTTAGCTTCTTTTGGACGAAACGGAATAGTCTTTCAGTGTTGAGCATACCAATTTCCAGTGGTCTCCAAAGCGTATGAAGCTTCTATTTTGTTTTCATTTGAGTGTTTTATTAGTTTTTTTCTTTTGTTGTAATATTTTCCTCCTCCATCTTTCATTCAATTTGTAATTATTTATTCAAAGTGTTGTAATAATTCCTTGTCCCACTTCCCTTTATCCCATTCTTTATTTGCTTTCCTTATTTGTAAATAAACATCATAGTTTGCTTTTCATTATATCCATGCTTTGCATCCATGTTTCATCTATCTTGATTCGGCTAAGTTTGTATTTGTGGATTTAAGAAATTCTTATGTGATTACGTGTTACCTTATATTTTTGAGATAATTCACATGTCATATATTTGAAGTTGAATCTTTAGTTGTATTTCATGAGTGAATTGCATTAGGATTCTGCATATAAAACCATGCTTATTTCGTTAACTTTGTTTTGTAGCTGTTCGCGAGACGTCGGTAAACATGTAAGTTTTTATACTTTAGCATCCTGCTTGTATGTTTTTTTTCTTACTATGTTTAGCATCCTACCATAAGGCTACTTGCTTACTTGATATAACTGTATAAATGTCTATAGATGAAGGTTGTGTCACTTAATTTGAAATGATGTTGATTTTCATGTTTGTAAACTCAATTTCTTTGGGTTGTATAGTTTCAAAACTCTTTCAAAACACATGAAATCAAGTTGTTCCAAAATGGATGACATAGTCTATACTTATATGCTTCACATAGTAAACTTTAGGATTTAGTAAATAATTGGAATATGAACATATAAAGTAAGTAAAAATCATATCATGGTTTAGTAGAAATTGATATTTGATCGAGTGAGCGGGAGTGCTCAATTAATGATCTTCCCCTCGCATACCTAAGGTTTCGAGCGAAGCATCTTTAGTTATGACAAACAGTGGCCTTGGTAGAAGTCATGGGTTTCCTAATTCCCAAAATATATTAGGTAGCGACTCTAAAATCTGGTGATATAGTCTATTTCTGACAAAGGTTTTTGCAATAAAACAGATTTTCTATTAAATTTTCCAAATCTAGACTTTCATCTATGTTTCACATCGCACTAATGAGACTAGATCAAAGAAATCGCGAATCTGAAATGTTTAACATGCATGGGTACCCCCTGGGTGATGCAACAGAAAAATCTTCAAAACATAAGCAAGATCAACCCACAATGCTTTGGTTGCAAGTCTTGATCCAGCCTCAGAAAAAGAGAATAGTTCTGATAGTGAAAATGAGGACATTCAAGATACCTATGTGAAGATGTATAATGAGTGCCTTAATTTGTCAAAACAAAAAGATGAACTCATTACTAAATTGGAAGAAAGTAAGAAGGAGAAAGCTCAATTAATAAATGAGCTCTTAGAAGCTCAAACAAAAATAAGCTCTCTTACCAAAGAAAAGAGCATTTTGATTAATGAACTCTCTATTTGCAAAAATAAGAGAGAATTTTCCCTTGGTGCACATTATGAGCTTAAAAAGAGTTTTGATATCCTTAAAGAGGACGCTGAAAATTTTGCCAAGATAAGAAAAGACCTTGAAGAAAAGTGTAGGCCCGGCCTTGAGATTTCTGAGGCCCAAAGCCAATAATCAATTAATAAATTTTTGGGGTCCTTCATATTTTTTTTCATTGAATGAAAAAAAAAAGAAAAAAAAAACGAAGATAAAAGACAAAATTTGTGTCAAAATCACAAAAAATACTTAGTATTACATTACAACAATTAATAAGTGTCGTTTGATCCTCGCTCTTCTTACATTTTTAGAAGCAAATAAATCAATCATACTTGCATAATCTAGTTTTTTTGCAAAATCATTTTTAATGAATAACAAAGCTAATTGTTTTAAATAGGCCTTTCAATTTTTTAATGGGTAAATTTATTTTAAGTTAGTTTGGGTCTTCCTAAACTTTTTTTTTTTTTTTTATTTAAAATATACCTAATATGTTACAATAAACTATAATAGGAGGGACCCCCTTTTTTGGGTCTATTTTCAATGGATAACAATGTTAATTTTTTTGAATGAGCTTTTCAATTTTTTAATGGGTCAATTTATTTTAAGTTAGTTTGGGCCTTCTTTAATTTTTTTTTAAACTTAAAACATACCTAATATATTACACTAAACCATAATAGAAGGGGCCCCTTTTTTTGGGTCTATTTTGAGGGGCCCTAGGCCATGGCCTTGTTAGCCTATGCCCAGGGCCGGCACTGGAAAAGTGTGCCAAGAGGGAACTTGAATTAATCAGTGCCAATGCCACACTCAAGTTATGGAACAAAAGTTCAAAGAATTTAGATGTTGTTCTAAATTCACAAAAATTGGCTAATGATATGAGTGAACTTGGCTACTTCAACAATCAATACTCCAAGCCGGAAACATCATCCTTCAACAATGCAAGCACCCAAGAGGTAAAGAGCCTTGTCCATTAGGCCTTCAACTTGGCTCCTTTCCTGTTTGTCATCATTGTGAAGTTAGTAGTCACATTAGGCCACATTGCTTGAATTTGTATGAGGCTAATCATTGCAACGATGAAGTGGTTTCTTTACAAGCTCAAAGGCCACAACATGTGCACAAGCGTAATATTCAATGGGGTAAGCCGGCCACAAGATATCCAAAGGATGGTAAGCCTATTTTTAGGTGTGATTTTTGTGGTAAATTAGGCCATCTTCACCTTTATTGTTATGTGCTTAGTGGTTATGATTTTCCGAGAGAAAATTCAAATGATCAAAGAGGTGGTCACTATCCCAAAAATCATGATGGAACTTCTCATGCTAAGTCTAGATTGGTTTGGGTGAGAAAGGTTGATTTGAGATGAAAATTTTGTGTTTTTGCTCTTGTACATATGATCTTCTTTTTCTTGTTGTCTTTTTTGATTGTCTTGTCATTCTTCTAGAGTTTTGAGTCTCTTCCTATGTTCTTAAGTCCATTGTGTTTCTATCTATTTGTTTTTCTCTCAGGGTGTGTGCCTTAAAATGCTTCATGGGAGAAAGGTGTATTGCGGGCTAATTTGATTTTTGGACATATTGCTTTTGACTCAATTGGATATGTGTTTCCGAACTCTTTCTTGTGAAAAATCTTGTTTTACAATTGCATGACATGTTCTCTTTTTGTAACTTACATCTCACTTGAATACTTGAGGATTGGATAACTTAATCTCACTGTGTACACTTATTTTTGGGAAAACTAAGTGTTTATCAATAGCTTATAAATGTTCCTGAACCTTGTGTCTAGTTTTCACTAACAGAACTTTTTTGGATTGACCGTTATGGAGCTATCAATGTTTGATGAGAGTTCTGCTGGAATGTTGTTTTGTGCTATGCTCAAGGAAAAGGGCTACATGTAAGAGTGAGTTACAGTTGCCATGCTTTAGATGGTAAAATTCATGTTTCATTGGATTTAGCTAACACTCTTAGCAGTGTGAAAGGCTCATTCAATTTTTATTGAAAAATGAGTTGATTTCAAAAAAAATAATATATATATATACATATGGGGGAATAAGGAGGTGGTAGAAGATTGATTTTATTTGCACTCTAAATCAGTACATTGAAAGTGTTGAAGTTTGACTTCCGAAAAGAGTAATGCGATTTTTGAAACAAAATGTTTGAAACGGAATGCTAAACATGGTGTTTTCCATATTCACACAATACACTTTCTTAATATGAGAGTCATGTTTTACCAAATCCGACATTCCCTCTTAGTGAGTGTCTTTTTCATTCCGAGAACATTGTTATATTTGTTAAAAACTTTGTTTTTCATAGGAGTGCAAGGGCATAACTTGTTTGAGCCATTGAGTGTTTGCTTGGCCAGCCAACAAATATTGCTTGGCCAACCACCAACCAAAAGAGCCAAGAACTAACCAAAGTTTGATGATAATTGCAAAATAGATCGACTTTCCAAAAATTAAATTTTTTGAAGTTGTCAAAATCTAGTTTTGAATATACTATTGTGAAGTACTTATCGAGACGAATCCAACACAAAAAACTACATTGAAATTGGAGCTCAAACAAAGCTATACGAGCCAGTCAAAATTTGCCTACAAAGTCCACCAACGTGCCCAAGAAGACAACCCAAAAACAATGAAGGAATCATCCCATACTTTGTGGTTGAGTTGTAACAGTTGATCTAAAACATCCAACCTATTTTGTAGTGTCTCGGGTCTTAAACCCGACTTGTATATGTTAAGTGATAACCGTTACCTTATACTTACATTTTTTTTTTTTGAACTTTTGAAAAGTTGTAGGTGGCATTTGACCTTTTAGTTATTATAATTGAGACCATCTCCTCATTGTTTGAAGTCTTGATTGATGAGTTAACATCAAGATTGGCCTAAAAAAAAAATCTCAAATTTGAATATTTGTTCTGAGTAATGTTCACTCATTTGCCTTTTTCTTTCTTCACATTTTGAATCTTGATGTAAGGGTAGAACCATTGGAAAGCTTATTTCTAGGGTTTCAATTTAGACACCAAATTGACCATATTTCATTTCCGAACGAATGAGATACACTTGTTTGAAGTCACCTAGAAAAGGCTGTCTGGGTCAAATCTACACTAACAGATTTCGCGAGAAAACCATTCTTCACTGAGTTGATCCACACGAGCAGTTTTAAAATCCGCATGAGAGGTTTTAAAAACCTCATAAGCAGATTGTGTGTGTCCAGACATCGATTTCTGTGCTTTTTTTTTCTTCCACTCAAACAAATCCATTTCTCTATTTTTGACCATTTCTCATCACTTCTCTCTCTCTCTCTCTCTCTCTCTCTCTCTCTAACTTCTCTTTTCTCTCCTTTCTCTCTAAACCCTCACCAAATTTGACATTCTCTTCGATCTACAAAGATCAAGTGAGATTTTGATACTAGTTCCTTATACAAAAATGACTAACGTCTCAAGAGTTACATTTTGACCAAGGGAGATCAAATTCTAGCGAAGTTCATTTTTAGAGTTTTCTCCTCTTCTCTCTTTGAGGTAGAGATTTCTATGCTCTTTTTCAATACCTCGTTATAGATAGACATGTGGTAGTTTTTATTGCATTAAAAACTTGATTTGTTAGGTATTTTTCAAAAGCATGTGATGAGGGTTAGGATTTTCTGATCTAGAGTTAAATCTTGTGTTTTGTTGTTAATATATGAGATTGTAATGTTTGAGGAACATGTTTAAAAGGATTAGAGTAAAAAGCCCTAATTAATTGTTTATGGGTTATGAGAAAGAGGAGAAAATTGGTGATTTGATTTTATTTAAACCATATGGGGTATTGTGTATTAAAAATGTGAAAAAGGACATGTAAGAAAATAAAAAAAGTCATCATGAATTTAATTTGTATTAATTGTTGTTTATGATTTTATAATTGTTAAGTTGTAATAATTGTTGAAAAATCAAAATTTCAAAACAATAAAAAGGTTGCTGGTACATGTTATGTGTATTGAAAGATTTGTGGATTGGTTAACTCGTTTATGAGAGTTGTGATGAAAAGCCCCAAATCCTTTGGTTATTTAATTGTTTGAGAGATGAA
The DNA here is from genome assembly GCA_025200525.1 of Camellia lanceoleosa. Taxonomy (NCBI): domain Eukaryota; kingdom Viridiplantae; phylum Streptophyta; class Magnoliopsida; order Ericales; family Theaceae; genus Camellia; species Camellia lanceoleosa. The sequence continues at coordinate 112,017,772 of CM045765.1, read as the reverse complement.
ATTAATTTGTGTTATATATGTGTTGGATTATGAAAATAAATTTACTAGTTAAGTTTTGATAATTAATGAGAAGGATGTGACGATTTGTTGTGGGTATTGGGAGTTTGGAGAAAAGGAAAAATAAATTTTGGAAATCAATAAAACATTTATATACTTTTGTGAAATGAGAAGTAAGAGGAGCAGACAATTTTTTTTTTAAATTTTTTTTAAACAAGTGAATAATCGTATTCATGACGAATTACTACTTGTTGAACCAAATTTGAATATTTTGAATTGAATCATAAAGATGGGATGGTAGTGATGGAAGGGACTTTAATTATGAGTTTTGAAAATGGCGTGAATTAGAAGTTGAATTAATTGGAGTTGAAAGATGAAAGTTATGTAACGTATAAATGTTGATAAAATCTAAATCAAGAGGATGAAATTGAATTCATGGACTCGGTACTTGTTGCTTATGAGGTTGCGTCCTTAGCCATTGGTAGAGGATGGTATTGATGTTGTTGAATAATTTGTGAAATTTGGAATAATGTGTCAATTGTTGAGTTGAATGAAAGTGCGCATTGATATGGCTTCCTCTTCCCTTTGGATTTGCGCTTGGTAAAGTTTGGCGCTTTGACATGGGTTTCTCTTCCCTTCACTTTGCGCCCGGTAAAGTGTAAATGGGTTCCTCTCCCTTCTTGCTCGAGGACCGGTAAAGTTTGGCACTTTGAAATGGGTTCCTCTCCTCTTCGGCTCGCACCTGATAAATGGCTTGATGAAGGTAGGATCCGTTATGTGTTAATTACGCGTAGTTTACCTTCATACTTGTGCTGTGATGAGAAGGGATGCATTATTGGCTTTCCATGCTTGTGACCGGTAAAATATGGTAATGCGTATTGATGTGTCTATTGTTGCGTATATATGCATGTATTTGTGGACGTGCATTTTACACTTGTGCTTAAGGCTATACTATATAGTAATTGTTCTTGTAACCGTAATGAGTTGGAATGTAAGACGAGTATATTGTTTAGATCGATCTTAAGAGATCGTGATAATGTGATAAATGACTAAGATTTCTTTAAATGTAAATGGAAAGTTTTGAAAGGTAAGAACTAGTCTCTGTTTTCTGTTACGTTAAAGTGGATCTTTTGGAAAATTGAACTTATAAAGGTATATTTTGAAGTATGAAATGTCACATTACGTATATGCATATACGTGGTGCATTTATGATCATAGTTATCTATATGTTAGTATTGTTTAGGATTATTGGGATTCCTACTGGACCTTTGTGTTCATCCCATGTTGCTAATCATTTTTCATGTATGGAGTGAAGAGTTGCTCGAGACTTGAAGTATGTTAATTGTTGGCCATGGGGCCTTTTAAATGCAAGCCAAATGCCAATGTGTTGTAAAAATGGTTAATCGCTTTTATATATTTTGTTACATTGTAATTGTTGACGTAACGCCTACGGGCTTGTATTGTATTTCATTACATGTACACGAGAGAGGACATTGTAATTTATTCCTTCCTAAATGCCTTTGATGTTTATTATTATTGAAATGGACTGATTTAAAAGAAAAAGGTAACTTTATCCGAGTAATAAAAATCGGGGTGTGACAATTGGGTATCAGGGCAAGTCAAGTTTGAATACTTGGGCTCGTGGGAAATGGTTTTTACCCCAATGGATTTTTGTTATGTTTGGTGAAGACGTTTTCATCTAGAAAGATTAAATGTTAGGACTTTATATGATGCATTTATGTGAGCATGGAGTTAAGTCTCACAAATAGTGCTTGTAGCCAATTAACATGCTTTGACGTCTCATTAGAAACACAACTTGATCAATGTGGTTTTTGGTGGGAAAACTCTAAGAGTTCTGGGACAAGTAGCTATGCCTGTGGGTGTGGCTCGATTATGTGATTGAGTGTTTAACTTGATAATGTGTTTGTAGCTTATGTGCTAAATGTGTCTTGTAGCTTAATGTGGTGAGTGAGTGCCACAAAGAAGGCTATAGTTGTTTGCTAACTGGGATTTACCTTTGGTAAGATGTATGGATGGGGAAATAGAAGACGCCTTGGGAGTAGGAGTGTCGGTGGGCGTACAACAATTCCAATAATAACCGCACTCATAGCATCTGCTGTGGGTGAGGAGTTCGCATGCGAGATTGTAAGGACAGTGAGGGAGGGCCTAACTCGCAATGAGAGAGATGATACTCATACCCTCAAACTTACTAAGGAGTTTTTCTATTTTAACCCACCCATGTTTACAGGAGGGCCTGAGCTGTGGAAGGAAAACGATTGGTTGGAGCAGATTACCAAGACTTTTGATATACTCAGAGTCGAAGATGACAGGTTAAGGATTTCACTGGTGGGTTTCCAACTGAGAGGAGATGCCAGGTATTGGTCGAAATATGCTAAGACTACTATAGGCACCACATGGGTTGCTTTCACTAAGGCCTTTTTGGCCAAGTATTTTCTTCCCTATATACGAGAAAGATTAAGGACACAATTTGTTGAGTTGCGCCAAAGGAAAACTCCTTTAGCACAGTTTGAGGTGCAGTTCACTAGTTTGTCTAGATTCGTTCCAAAGTTGGTGGCAACAGAGGAGAACCACTCTATTGAATTCGAGAAAAGGTTGTGCGATGATATTCAAGGTATGGTTGATGCGAGCATTTATAGGAACTATTACACACTCGTGGAGACGGCGGCCCATGTTGAGGCCACAATTTTAGGTGTTGGTCGAGATAGAGAGGAGGCCATATTGATGGTCCTTAGTAAAAGTTGGAGACGGTCGAGATCTCAATCACAGGCGCAGTTTTCGCCTTAAGCTATTTGTTTCTTTGGACTCGTCATTCGGGAGGTCCAATCAAACCCAGATTTCTTCAAATCAGTCACAAAATAAAGGGCCCACTTACTTGCTCTAGGTGTAATCTGTCGGGCCATATTAGGCATCATTATCCTCAACGGGGACAGAGCTAGCTTCAGCAGCCCAGGCAGGGGCAGATAAGTGCATGGAAGAGTGGTGGTGTATTTAGCAATTTTGCTGCGTTGTTAGTGTAACTGATGTGTTGTTGGATGCAAGGGCATCATACCTACTTGTTGTTAGCATGTTTGTTTATAAATTCCAACGATTTGGGCATGTAATGAATTATGTATTACTTTTACTTGAGAAGCCATTGTTAGAATGGATAATTCTAATATTGTTGTATAATTGCCTATCGTTCTATGAGTTGACTATGCATGGGCCTGTGAGCCTCTTTTGATTTAAAGTTGTTTCTTGGGAGTGAGATAATTATGTGTGGTTGTGACTATCTTCGTGAGGGGTACTATTTTATCTTTGGGTAAGTGTGATTAAGGGCGGCATGATTCATTTCTCATGAGTATTAAGGACTTATTGATAAAGTGTTGGTGCTCTTTGGTAAGTGTGATGTTTATTCTAGATATCTTGTATGCTCGGTGTGCGTGTTTAGCAAGCTCGTTGTTAACCTTGTCAGTGTCCTTATAGGTGATGTGAGGTGTTTAATTACCTTGTGGGCATGAACGTATAATGAGTTAACTTGGGAATGAGAATTGTGTAATGAGTCCTTAGGAGGAATGTTAAGAGAGGGCGGCCGTAGTGTGCTTGGTCTCGAAGAATCTATCTCAAACTCAAAGGAGGTACGAGAATGTGTGTTAAAACCCAAGTAAAGGTGAGCAATGTCGGGTGAATGTCAGTGTTTGATGCCGAGCGTTGAGGATTGTTAAGTTAGTTGGTTGGCATCCGAAATTGATGGACACGTAGTCATCTTAGGAGTTATCTTAGTTTGAGTAAGAGGTAGTAAAGGTGAGGAGTGCCTTGGGTTACACTTGAGAATGTTGTGTCTCACTTATGTGAGTGTGACGTACTGTTTGTCATTTTGTTTGTGTGAAAATCCCTTGAGGTAGGGTAATATGGTGGAATTGTGATTTTATGAGTGCACTTGCACAACTATAATATGATTGATAAATTATGATGGTGATTATGGAGGGATGAAACTCCCAAAAAAAATTTCAAGTTGTATGTGCACTATCTTTTGTTAGCACGGTTGTTAATTCTATGAATTGTTATTATAAATTTTTTTTTAAAAAAAAGGTTATGATTAAGTTGTGACATCACAGTAGTAATGATGGGTATTATTGGGTGACAATGAGGTTTACCGGTTATCATGTTAAGAAAAAGAGTTTCTTGGTATTATGTTCTTAAATGGCAATGTTGAGATTGAAAACATCATTGTTGTAAACACAATTATTTGTTTTTGGAAAACACATACAAATCTAATGAATTGTACTCAGAAATGGGAAAAAAATCATTCATTGTACTTAGTTGGCGGTGTGAGTAACAAAGGAAAGATTGTAAATGGGGTGCACAAGTAGAAACCTGTAATTGAATTTTGTCTCGTAAAAACCCAACAAGTCTTGTAGGTTGTCGAGAAGTTCATGACTCAACCTTTTTATTCTGTTTAACCAAATTGTTTTGAATCGTAGTGCAAGAGGAGATGATAACTCATCATATCTTGTTTCTATTACTCTTGGTAGTCTAGTGTCCTTGGGGTACCAAGATAGGAAAACCGAGACAGGGAAATTGGGATTTGGAAGGCTATTCCATATGTTGGCTTAAAACTTGAGTAGGCACTTTGCATCCTTTGTTTTCGATTTTCATTTGAATCTTAGAGTGACTTCAATTCCTGGGACGAAATTTCCTATGGGGGGAGGTTGTAGTGTCCCAAATCTTAAACCCGACTTGTTTATGTTGAGTGATAATCGTTGTCTTATACTTACAATTTTTTTTTTTTTGGACTTTTGAAAAGTTGTGGTTGCAATTAACCTTTTAGTTATTATAATTGGGACCTTCTCCTCATTGTTTGGAGTCTTGATTGATGAGTTAACATATTGGTTAGGCAAGATTAGACCCAAAAAAATAAAAAATAAAAAAAATCTCAAGTCCGAATATTTGTTTCGAGTAGTGTTCACTCTTTTGCATTTTTCTTTATCGACATTTTGAATCTTGATGTGAGTCTAGAACCGTTGGAAAGCTTATTTTCTGGGGCTTCAGTTTAGACACAAAATTGACCATATTTCGTTTCCGGATGAGGGAGATACGCTTGTTTGAAGTCACCCAATAAAGGCTATCTGGGTGAAATCTGCACAAACGGAATATGAATTCCGCACGAGCAAATTTCACAAGAAAGCCAATCTTCATTGAGTTGATCCACACAAGAAGATTTTGCTTGCACAGACATCAATTTATGTGTTCTTTTCACACAAATCAAATGCCTCTCTCTCTTTTTGACCATTTCTTATTACTCTCTCTCTTTCTATATATATCTATATATATATATATCGGGTTGGGGCTTTCTACCATGTTATCAAAAAGGGAGTTGGGTAAAGCAAAATCCCTCCTTTGATAAGCACGAGGCTTAGTCAAGTAGAACTGGGTTGCGCTGCTTGATGCTCTGATCGGAAAAAAATAGTAGGGCCATGCCGGTACAACTGAATATGTGTTAGAAAGGTCAATCCCTCCCCTATGACACCAAAGAAATTGGGCCGAACTTCTAACAGCTCGCTCGCGTCCATAGAACAATATTGTGGTAACGTAGACCTAAGTGGTCATATTGGATCCTTTGGAACCATCACAAGTACAGCCAGCCTAAAAAGAAATGAAGACTAGGAAAAATACGTAAAATATAAAAAAATCGAAAAGATCAAACAACTATATTATTGGGGCGTAATATGTAATGCCCCCAAATTAAAATATAAGAAGAGTCCAAGATTCTCTCATAACCATACATGTAACACTGATATAAAACCCATCTCCTTACAACAATAATCCATCCTAAGATTTGTATTCATTAAATTCTGAAGGGTTAACAAAAGTGCAACACATGCAATTATACATTCAACATTTCTAGAACATGAATCTATAGCATGTGATACCACTATCCAAAACAGATAAATGCCCTCAAGGCTATAAGTTCCAAGGCTTGTGCCCGGTTATACAAAAATGGTTGTCAGAACCCATACATGTAAAGCCCCTGGCTTGACAAAAATAAAAACAGAAAATAAAAGAGCTACGTGCTCTTAAAACACACGTTCTCCGCCTTCAATTTGGCAGATTCACCCCTTATTTTCCTGCACAAAATTCACTAGTGTGAGCACAACGCCCAATAGGAAAATCTTAACAATATATATATATATATATTTTTTATACAATTCCGTACGATGAAACAAATGTCAAGCTCAAATATATTTCTCGTCTCAAAAGAATATATAGATATATGATGCACAATGTCAATTTAATAACACCATTTTCCAACAATTTCAAAATGTAATTTCAAGGAAGGTAAATATGACTCAAGAAAATCCCTAGGCTAGCGTCCACAAGTACGCCTAACAAGCTCCACCCAAACCCCACTTTACCAGTCTTTCACCAAAAAGCACGTGGTACCTTCTCACCACTTCACCAGTCTCTCACTGGAAGGCACGTGGCACCTCCTCACCACTTTACTGGTCTTTCACCGGAAGGCACGTGGTACCTCCTGATCACTTCACTAGACTTACCAACGTATTTACCCAAAACAAATCCAATGATCTTATTTTACAAAATAACTCTTTTCTCAGAACATCAATTTCTCCAATGTATTATGAAATCAAATCTAACCATAATGTAATAGGATATTAATGCAATATATCCCCATGCATTTCTATATTTCCATTCTTTTATTTAATTCACACAATTTTCCATTTGTGATCAAAATACTCGCATTTACCATTCAATGTGCTTCCATTATACATATTTCAAGAGTTAAACAACAATTTCATAATATGTACTTTCACTACATGTTACTCATCATTTTCAACTTGTCATTTCAAGGCCAAACAATAACAACATGCTCAACAACAAACTCCAAAGAAATTCAATTCTTCCCGTTGCCATGGAATTTCTCATTTTACATGCAACATAGAAAATTTTCAATCATATATGCCTCAAATCACTTTATCAAGTATAAATTTCATAAAACCATAACATTTCTCCAAAATCCCCAATTGCTAGGGTTTCACCAAAACTAGGTTTCTACTCTTCTTTTTCTTTTTCTTTTTTTTTTTTTTTTTTTGAAAAGGTTTTTACCGAAACAACACATTTCCAAGACAACATCACTCGCACTCTAAAGGTTTGAAAAAAATGTTGCGAAACCCACTTCAAAACCCATTCAGAGTTCATAACACAAAAATCAAGGTCTTAGCAACAAAAAATAGCTCCAAACAACGACTTGAAGAAAATAGATATATAACTCAAAGAAATCCCTACCTCAAGTTTTGGAGAAGAAAAAAGAAGAAACCCCCAAATTTGACGGCGTTGAAATCTAATCCCCACTACACAAAATGAAGCCCTCGATTAGCTCTCCAATATTAATGAAGGATGTTGGGTCAAAACTCCAATAGATTGGAAGAAATCAAGAGTTTATGGTATTGGGTGGAGGTTTTTAGAGAGAAGGGAGAGGAAAAGATATTTTTAGAGAGAGAGAGAGAGATGTGTAAAAAGTGAGATACACTTAGTCCAAGGAGAAAAAAAGGGCAGATTTTCAGACTCGGGGCACTCCCGCATGTACGGCACGCATTTCTACACGTACAGCATGTCTTTTCGCACGTGCAGCGTGACCCTTACCCCCGCATATGCGACTCACTCCTCCGCACTTGTCCTCCCTCATGCAATTAAAGTAGTAGTGAATGAGCGAAGGCCTCTCCTCTCCGCACATGCAGCCCCACCTCCCGCACGTGTAGCCTCACTTTCGCACGTGCAACCCAAGCCCTTACACATGCGGTTCTACCACTCACCCAGAAATTCCATTGGCTGAACCCGAGACAACAAAAACTTGACCCTGGAACCAAGTGAACAAGACGAAAAAAAGAAAAGAAAATCTGAGAAAGGTTTCAAGAACGGTGAACCCAAACGGTCGATGAGACCTTAGATTAATTTCCCACACATCCAATACGAGTAGGATAAACACCATTAAAGAGGAAAGAGACAAGTTATATACCAGGGCATCACATAGTACACCATAGTTCAAATCTTAGGATTACATATTGCTCTCGACTCAGATCTCTTTTCTCTCCATTCTCTCTAAACTGTCACCAAATTTGATATTCTCTTTGATCTACAAAGATCAAGCGAGATTTTGATACTAGTTTCTTATACAAAAATGATAAGCATCTCGAGGGCTACGTTTACACCAATGGAGATCAAATTTCGGCGAAGTTTATTTTTAGAGTTTTCTCATCTTCTCTCTTTGAGGTAGAGATGTCTTTGATCCTTTCAATACCTCATTATAGATAGACATGTGGTTGTTTTTATTGCATTAAAATTTTGATTTGTTAGGTATTTTTGAAAAGCATGTGATGAAGGTTAGGATTTTATGATATAGAGTTAAATCTTGTTTTTTGTTGTGAATATATGATATTGCAATGTTTGAGGAGCATATTTAAAAGGATTAGAGTAAAAATGTCACGCCCCCAGAATAATACAATAAAGATAACTCATATGCAGAATAAATATGAGAAACAACATACTTTCATATATCAGAGTTCACTGTTTAACAACCAATTAAATGCCATGTAGGCTTACATGTTTCCAAATCATTGCTTGGTTACACAAATTGAGTCTCGCTCATTACATCTTAAGCCTTTGGCTTTACAAATAACAAACATACACACATAAGGCATAATTAAGAAGCTCTTGCTTCCCAAAACTCCATCCACGCTATTGCCTTGGAGGAAGCATCTCACTTATACCTAAAAATGGTATTCCCATATAAGGTGAGCCAATAGCCCAGTGGAAATAATCTAACACAATTTATGAGGTTTAGCAAAGGTATAAATACCACGTACATAAACAATATCAATCCTGAAACATCCACAAGAGCTGCATATCCATATGCCACTAAGACCAACCTTATTCCATTTTCCTTTAATTTCATTTCCAGTTTATATATGCTACTCAATTCATGAGTTAAATTCGTTATCTTTCAACAATCAAAATGAGACTACAACTCAATGATTTTCCAATTATGCAAAACTCACATAAACACTTCAAACTTGCCATTTTATGGATATTTCGTCCAAAGGAATCGGTACCCATTTATATATAAAATTTTGGATTTTTCACCCTAGACACTCAGGCCAACTTGCTTTAAATGGAGTCCATCCCCTTTCTCCTCCTAAACAAATATACATATGCAATGTATTTATAAACATAATCACATATGGAGTACATCCCCTTTCTCCTCCCAATAAACATACATATACAATGTATCTATAACATGGTCATATTCAATGACACCAACAATAGATTAGCATCAATCTACATGTAATTTCTACAACAATCATAGCTATCCTCCACCGATAGTCCAATGCAATTATTTCTAAAGAGATGTTCAATATCAAAATAAATAGTTTATTCAAAACTTCCATAGATGAGATAATACATATCCAATATCACCATTTATAATCACAACCTTCCAATTTCACGTTTTCAATGTTAATCTCAATTACTTATGCAAAATAATAATTTAATCAAAATTAGGGCAGAATCCCCCTTTCACCAAATATCATCCCAAACACCAAAATCAACTATTTTGGCACAACATGATCTTATATTCAGGCCTCATACTCGTTTACCTCATATTCATCAAAATCCCTCTTTTCATTTCACACCCAAATCCTAGATTTGTCCAAACCACAACCAAATCTCATCTTCTATACACAATAGAAAATAACTAAGCTAAAAACCATATTAGAGTGTAGAAAATCTCTACCTCAAGTTTTGAAAAGAATATGAGATGAAACCCCAAAACCTACGGTGTCGAAACTTGATCTCCATCGCACACAATGAAGCCCTCGAGGTGATAACCAACTTTGGTGAAGAACTTAGGCCTAAATCCCAATGGATTTGGAGAAATCAAAGAGAGAAGATGACTTCTAGAGAGAGAAGCTCTAGACTTGGAAATTTGGAGAGTTTCAGAGAGAGAGAGGGGGTTGCAAAAAGTGATTTGAAACCCTAATTTACAGACTGATATAACAAGGTTGCTCGAGCGTGAAATACACTTTCCCGTAAGCAATTTTGAATGCATTTTGCATTTTTGTTTTCGGCGAGTTGACCGGGCAGCTCAAACCCCGAAGTTGACCGGGTCAAAATCGGGATCGCTACAAAAAAATCCCTAATTAATTGATTATAGATTATAAGAAAAAGGAAAAAATTCGTGATTTTATTTTATTTGAACCATATGGGATATTATGTATTAAAAATGTGAAAATAGGTATGTAAGAAAATAAAAATAAAATAGTCATCATGAATTTAATTTGTGTTAATTGTTATTTATGATTTTATAATTGTTAAGTTGTAATAATTGTCGAAAAATCAAAATTTCGGAGAAATAAAAAGGGTGTCGGTAAATGTTATGTGTATTGAAAGATTTGTGGATTGGTTAATTTCGTTTATGAGGGTTGTGATGAAAAGCCCTAAATTCTTTGGTTATTTATGTGTTTGAAAGATGAGATTAATTTGTGTTACATATGTGTTGAATAATGAACATAAATTTTCTAGTTGAGTTTTGATAATTAATGAGAAAGATGTCACAATTTGTTGTGGGTATTGGGAGTTTGGAGAGAAGGGAAACTAAATTATGGAAATCAATAAAACATTTATATACTTTTGTGAAATGAGAAGTAAGAGGAGTTGGTGATTTTATTTTTTATTTTTTTAAAAAAAACAAGTGAATAATTGTATTCGTAACGAATTACTACTTGTTGAACCAAATTTGAATATTTTGAATTGAATCATAAAGATGGAATGGTAGTGATGGAAAGGACTTTAATTATAAGTTTTGAAAACGATGTGAATTGGAAGTTGAATTAATTGGAGTTAAAAGATGAAAGTTATATAATATATAAATATTGATAAAATCTAAATCAGGAGAATGAAATTGAATTCATGGCCATGGTACTTATTGCATATGAGGCTATGTTATTGGTCATCGGTAGAGGATGGTATTGATGTTGTTGAATAATTTGTGAAATTTGGAATAATGTGTCGATTGTTGAGTTGAATGAAAGTGCGCATTGATATGGATTCCTCTCCCCTCTAGATTTGGGTCGGTAAAGTTTGGCATTTTGACATAGGTTCCTTTCCCTTTTGGTTCACGCCGGGTAAAATTTGAACGGGTTCCTCTCCCCTTCGGCCCGAGGATCAGTAAACTTTGGCACTTTGAAATGGGTTCCCTCTCCCCTCCAGCTCGCACTCAGTAAAGTGGGTTGTGGTGGTTATGGCTTGACGAAGCCGGGGTCCATTATGTGTTAATTATGCATAGTTTCTCTTCATACTATTGTAATGAGAAGAGATGCATTATTGGCTTTTTGTGCTTGTGATCAATAAAATATAGTAATGGGTGTTGACGTGTCTATTGTTGCATATATATATATATATATGTGTGTGTGTGTGTGTGTATGTATTTGTGGACGTGCATTTTACACTTGTGCTTAAGGCCATACTATATAGTAATTGTCCTTATAGCTGTAATTAGTTGGAATGTAGGACGAGTATATTATTTAGATCGATCTTAGGAGATTGTGGTAATGTGATAAATGGTTGAGATTTCTTTAAATGCAAATGGAAAGTTTTGAAAGGTAAGAACTGATCTTTGTTTCTTGTTACGTTAAAGAGGATCTTTTGAAAAATTGTACTTATGAAGGTATATTTTGAAGTATGAAATGTCACATTACATATATGTATATATGTAGAACATTTATGATCATAGCTATCTATATGTCGCTAGTGCTTAGGATAATTGGGATTCCTACTGGACCTTTGTGTTCATCTCATGTTGCTAATAATTTTTCATGTATGGATTGAAGAGTCGCTCAAGACTTGAAGTTTGTTAATTGTTGGCCATGGGGCCTTTTAAATGCAGGCAGAATGCCAATGTGTTGTAAAAATGGTTAATCGCTTCTATATATTTCGTTATTTTGTAATTGATGACATAACGCCTATGGGCGTATATTGTATTTCATTACATGTATACAAGAGAGGACATTGTAATTTATTCATTCCTAAATGCCTTTGATGTTTATTATTATTGAAATGGATGATTTAAAGGAAAAATGTAACTTTATTCGAGTAATAAAAGTCGGGGCGTTACATATTTTGGTTAAATCTAAACCATTCGGCATCCAATCACAACGATCCAATAGTTGTTTCCAACTATGTGGCGGATTTCGAACATATCTGTGCAGTCAAAATTTGTAAATTCAATTTAGAAAAATTACAAATTTTATTTGATGCCCAACAATAAAAAATTGAGTACAAAATGAACAAAATTGATGTCACCTCAAATATCACAAAGCATCCTACTTTGTCTCCGCTTCAGTTTGATCTCACCATGGCGAAGAACAGGGGCAAGGAATCCGCTTCAACAATTTGTTATCAGCTTACTTGTTGGCAATTCTGGCCAACGTCAATTCTGAATTCCTTTCAAATAACAAATATCATTCGAAAGCAATGGAGCAAATATACGTTGTATACAATGTAGTAGTAGCTTACTCCGACTTGGCACAGCCACAACTCATACTAGCTTAAGGGTAAGAAATCAACTTAACAATCTGCTTCAATCTGCTTCCAAAATTCACTCGACAATTCTTTACAATAGTGCAATGGTATTTTTTAATGCTCTCCCATTGATGTAATTTTTCAACTTTACACTTTTTTGTGATTATCGATTAGGGTCGTATTCTATGGTTATGATTCTACCATATATGTTTTTTTCATTCCGTCGAAAATCAATTTTACGTTATAGACGCTTATGACCTCCTCTTCTATGCCCTGCGGTAATGATTCTTCTGGCATTACGACCAATACCACAACGATGTTGTCCATAGATCAAATTATTTCGTGGATTAGATTTCACTTGACTGTCTACGGTTCCATTGCGTGTGCTCGGGTTAGAAGTTTTGTATAAATGGATCGCCATGCTATTAAGTATTTTGATTTAAGTTCTTTTCTTTCTAAGAGGTGGAATAGAATAACCCGGTTGAAGTGTAATGATCATACGTCTGTAATATATTGTATGCCCCATAATAGGTCTCATTCGTCTACATCATCTAATACAGTCAAGATGTACTATTCACAATCCTTGTAATGTCTAAAATTGATCGTCACTTAAAATCAACAAAAGTCTTCGGATACAGAGCGATCTCTGTGCTTGGCACAGAATGCTATCAACAAAAGTCTCCAAGTACGGAGCAACCTCCATGCTCGGCATGGAACGCCATCAACAAAAGCCTCCGAATTCGGAGCAAAGCCCCAATTTCTTAGACATACATACATGCATTCATACAGTCGTTCATTCATATATTTTATTCATTTATTAAAGATGTTATTCACCAAGAGACCTATCATCTATTTGAACAACATAGCTCAGCAAGGAGATCTAGGAGTAAGACCAATATCAACTAGGCATTCTCTATCAAGGATGCTATTTTCATCAAAGATCTAACATCCGTTTGTGTCACTCACTCGGCAATAAAAACTATTATTCCTTCTATTGAAGAAAATGAAAGTTTTGGGACAATTGTGGTGGCTCAAAAAAAATCAAAACATCCCAACTTATTGGAGTAAACCCAAATAAGTCCTAACAATGGGCCCAATCCAAGCAAGGAACCCCATCAAGCCACCTCTATAAAATGAAAGCATCTCATAAAAAAAAGGTATGCCTCATCTCTACAACACAAACACAAACACTTATGAAGTTCTTTATCTATGCTCTTTGCTTGAGGATTATAATTTTATCATCGGAGTATCTCTGGCCAACAATCCCGATTGTGTGGCATTAACCATGTTTATTTTTGCAGGTCCATGGGGCAAAGTTCATTTATTCGTTAGATCTTTGCAACAATTCAAGGTCTCACAAATTACCAAATTAACAAATATTCATTCAATTTGATTTTGAATTTTTTGATATAATTTTTGGATTTTAAATATATATATATATATTGTATTTTAATGTCTTTAGTATTTTTTTAATAATTTAATTAATTTTTATTTTTATTTTTTAGACACACCTAACCTAAATATACTTGAAAGATAAAAAATTTTAAAAATTCACTGAATACCAAAAATAAAAAATAAAAAATAAACTAAGATTTAGTACATTTTTATTTATTGGTTATTTTTTTATTTTCTATAAATATTTTACTTTTTATATGCATGTGACCTAGGTGCATTTAAAAAAATAATTGATTCGAATATATAAAAAGTTTACTATAGATAACAAAACAGAAAAAAAATAACAAATACTGTATTTGAAAATTCAAACCAAATAGTGATCCACTTTTAATACTTAACACAACACATTGATTCTTTTTTTTCTTTTTTTTTCGTTTGAATATTAGGCACTTGGTATTTTTTTTATTTTTTGAACAGGGCACTTGGTATTGATTGGCACAACGTACTCATCTTATAGTACGGATTGGTTAAAGTTAAATATCTCAATTTTACAGTAAAGTCAATCTATTATGAAACCAATTTAGACATATTTTGATGATTTAAATTGTTCATTTCATACAATCAACTAAAAAAAATTATCCATGAAAAAAATTAAGTTGATTCAATAATTAATCACATGATCAAATCACATATATATTATAACAAATATACAATCTATAATTAAGAACATATATGTTGTATAGATAAAAATGATCTAATGGTATGATAATTGATGTTGGATTAACTTAATTTTTTATATGAATAATTTTTTTGTTAATTTTATGAGATAAACGGTTTAAATCACTAAAGTGAATCTAAATTAAGGGTAAACTACCAATAGATCCTAAACATAGATTTAATTCCATAAAGTCCTATTGAAAATAAGTTCTAATAAAATCGTCGCTAAAAATAATTTTTTATGACAATTTTTTATATATGTCGCTAAAAATTGACAATTAGTATTTTTTTTTTGTCACGATTTTTTAAATTGTCTCTAAACTTACAATTAGTAACATTTTCCGTGTCAAATTTTTTAAACTGTCGCTGAAAGTTAAAAATTAGTGACATTTTTTAGTTACATTTTTTTTAAACTGTTACTAAAACTTATAATTAGTAATTTTTTTTTGTAACAAAAATTTTAAACTATCACTAAAAATTAATAATTAGTGACTTTTTTATAATGATGTTTGATAAAAAAAAATATCATTAATTATTATATAACCTATTAAACAATACATCTATCTATTAGAACCCGCATGAAAAACTTCTCTAAATTAATCCTATGTCGTAAATTTCACCGTAAAATTGAGATTCTAACTTCAGCAAATCCGGACTCTCATCTCATGTCATATTCATCAACTAATCATAGGATTACTCTATTAGTTTTGTCCTTTTTGTAAAGCATTATAGATCATGACATCACGCTTAATTAGTGCGATTCTTATTAATAGTTATTCTCTTTTTGATGTTGGATTTTAATATGAATGAAAATATAAAAATAAAACCAACGAATCTTGCTCATCTCTGTTGCTACTTGAAAGTGAAGATCATCTTCTCATGATTAATCAATAAATCTTTATATTAATTAAGGTCATGTTTGGATGGTCAGAATTTTATTTTAAATGTCTTTTATTTCATTGTTTAGGTGTATTCAAGAATAAAATTATGATTAGTTGTTCGAGTTCGAGTAACCCCTTGGGGCCACTGGAGGTTTGCCCGGTCGTTAACTTCAGGGCCCTCAGAATTAGTTCTGGCTTCCCTTAAAATCAGCGAGTTGGGGATACCTGAATTATCAAAAAAAAAAAAAAAAATTATGATTAGTTGTTTACGTGTATCCAAGAACAATTATGATTTCTAGTTAGCAATCCTATATGAATTTTACATTACTAAAGAAATGCTAGAATTGTAAATTAATATAGTCTAAATTCGAATTCTCAATAAGATTCACATTTCATCACTCTGATTTTTGCCATCCAACAAGTATGTATACAAATAGTTTGTTTTTATTTCTATTTTTCTTCAAATAGTGGAGTGAAAGGAAGAGTTAGTGGCGGCTTAAAGATAAGACAACTTAAGTGCACGTCCAGGGTCTTGAGTAGTAAAGAACCCAGTAGAGAAAGATCCCACTTATTATATCTTTACTTTACCAGATGTACATACATAAAATAAACCATCAACCAAAACATTTCTCATTAATTGAAGAAGTAAACAAAAAATAATTGTATAAGCTAATAAATAACTTATTTATGATATTGTCAAAATGAATCCTAAATAAATGAAAAATTATCAAAACAAAATATCATTTTGTTTGTTATATTAGCATATGGTTTAGGAATCCTCTCCCACTTCTTCCTTTGCGGTGCAAAAAGCTCATCTTAACTATAAAAAAGTGATCTTCTTTATTCACTTATGAAATTCCTAAGTGATTCGTGATTAGATAACGATTTAATTTCACCAATTCTCAATTATTCAAAACACACAATCTAAATCAACAAGTACTTACGAAAGTGGTTTAGATTGTTGTTTTCGAAAAACAATAAATCGACACAAACGATTTTTATGTGGAAAAATCATAATTGAAGCACCTTCAACTATGATCAAAAACCAAGGGCGAAACGCCACTAATCAATCCACTACTGAAGAAAGAAAGATTACAAGGACAACCAACAAATTACCAAACGCATCAAATTTGTCTTCAAGCTTCTGTAAATCTTTCGCTACAGCCTTCATCACAGAATTGATCAATATGAAGTTGAATCCATAACTTCCAATGTCAAATCAATGACCACACACACCGAACTCCTTTGATGCTCCACGCTTGAATCTCCGGATTCCACCGAAGAAGAACACTCTTGAATATGAAGTAACAAACTCTTTGATGTATGTATCTCAGATCATAAGTTTAGAACTCACTCAAATCATCAAGGAAAACTCACCAAGACTTTCAAAAGAAAACCTCAAACAAAACCCTAAGACTCTTAAACAAGATCTAGGAAAAGTAACCCTAGAATTGAACCAATACGCGAATATATACACACAGAGATCGCTTGAGCGGGGGAATGGACACTAGAGCAGAGACTCTTTATCGCATGTTCCTACTAGGGTTCACGCTCAAGCGGAAGATCCCATACTCGAGCATACAAACACATCACCCAGTATTTTTGCAGACGTACCAGATGCTGTGAAATTGAAAACCCCGCCTGAGCGGGACGCTCGAGCGGGAAGACTAAAACTTGAAAAACTGGAAAATTTGCAACTGATTACACAATTAGTTTTTCCATGGATTTTGACAACAAGAGGGTCCTAACAATCTCCCCCTTTGTTAAATCTCGGACAAAACTATTCTAAAACAATTTTTCCTAACAAATGCAAAAAAAAAAAAAAAAACAAACAAACCAGCTAATCAAAACAACCTCCTCAAAAACAAAATAAACACTGAAATCATGAACCATGCAAGGCTTGAGCAATTCTCCTAAAAAGATAAACACACAAACCAAAATCGTGGAACTAGATAAATAGCAACAGATATGTATATCAAAAAAAAAAACACTATAAAAACAATATACTCATCTATCCAACTGATCCAACTGTATTAAGTATAGAAACACAACTGTAGTATCACGTATATAACCAAACCACTCCCCTTTTTTGTTCGGGAGGGATCAAAAATCAAGAGAAACAATAGCCAAAGGCAGGGCTAGACAACAATGATCATGGAGCAGGTGGCTGTGACTGCATCCAAAGAAGAGATAGGATCTGAGCCAACTAAGAAGAAGACTGGGCCACAGACTCCTTAATGCGTCGTGAAGAAGCCTCCAATGCACTGAACCGAGCATCGGCAGTAGTCTCAAGATCCATGAGCTGTGCTTCAAAAATATCCATCCACCCCTCAAGTCGGTCAAAACACGAAGCAACAGACTGCTCAAAAGACTAAAGCTGACCACGAACAGTACGAACCAGAGGTGGCTGCTCCCCCTCACCAATAGCACCACCGCAATGGCATCAGACTACGCCCAAGAGAAACCCCCGAATGTGAGACTGATGTTGAGAGACAGTCTTTTTGGTAAAATGCCGGGTAGGTGAAGCAAACTCATCCTCATCAAATGAAGGGACCTCAAACTTGGCGAGAAGCCGGTTGATGAGGCACCCATAAGGTAAACCAAGGTTGTTACGTTCATACGCGGCAACCATTTTCTGGATGATCAAAGTGGCAAGATCAATGGAGCGATGTTGGGCAAGACACTAGAGTATAAACCCTTGATCTTGGTTCATTTCTAAACTATGGGTGGTGACGATAATATTGGCACACACAATGAGGTTGAGCAACCGAAACTGGGGTAGAAGCTCATTTTGTTTGATTAAGGAACCGGAGGGCCAAGGACGAGGGGCACCACACAAAGCATTGGCAACCTCATTGAAATCACAACTTGGACACACAGGAAAAGGATAGAAGATGGGGAAGACTTGACTAATCACTAACAACTCTCTGATGAGGTCAGTGGTGATTGTGACGGACTTGGAACAAACCCATGTCTTGAATGACAGACCAATGTCATCAAGACTTTCCATGTTACAGTAAAATTCACAAACCCAGCTAATGTTTTGAGGACCTGAAAAAGAGAGGACATAATCCCTACCCAAGGGATAAAAAAGTGGACGGATCTGGATAGACTCAAATGTGTTAGGTTTAACATTGCGTTCAAAATGAACAGTTCGGGATGAATAAGACTCTTAAAACAACTTGGCTTTCTCAGCCGAGGGAAACCGATCAGACTTAAATGCAGGGCAAGGAGCAGTAGACTTCCTTCGTTTGAAAGTAGACATGACTAAACCAGGTGAAAAAAAAAAAAAAGACAACACACACACAACCCCCAACCCAAGAAAAAAATAAAACCAAGAGGAAAACAAAACATTAGTAGCACAGTATAATATATCAACATGAATCAGGCAGATAAGGCTCTAAAGCAATATGATCAATGCATAGTAATCCCAAGAGACCAAAAGGCAACAGAGATGAGTCAAGGTGAACAAGGCACCCATAGCCAAAGAAACAAATAAACTTAATGAAAATCTATGACTCATTCGACAGAAAAAAAAACTTAACCAACCTCAGTATGCCAAAAACTCAAAAAAACAAAACAAAGGACACACTATAAAAAAAAATTACGAACATGAGTGAAGGATGAGACATGAGTAACAAAAAAAACAACTACGAAAGAAATGAAGAAAATAGAGAGGAAACAGAAGATGGGCATACCTTAGATGTGCAAGAAGAACGAAAATAGGCAATGAACAGGCCAAGGAAGACAATGCATGGAGACACCAAGAAGCCCCAAGAAAGAGAATACGATTTGGGGAAAAATGAACTGAAGGGTCAAGGAGGAAAGAATATAAACCAAACCAAGTCGCTCGAGCATAAGATTTAACGCTCGAGCGGGAGCCAAAGCAAGCAGAGATATGCTCGAGCTTGAAAACGGACGCTCGAGCTTCAAAACAACTCTCACAAAATTGCAAAACACGGCACGAAATGCTGCAAGACTGAAATCCACGCTCGAGCATGAGATTTTACGCTCGAGTGGGAACAAAACACCACCAAACTTAAACTTTTGTTTTTTTTTTTTTTTCTTTAAACAAAAACAACTTAACCTGAAAAAGATGTCCTATAAACATCAGGGAGTACAATTGGAAGACTGTAACACTGAGATGAGATTATCCATCAATCATGAATCTTGTAAACTTGTACAGTTAAAAAAAAAATTATGAAACACAAGATCATGAACAAGACAGATAGAATTTAATCAATGATCATAAACACATAAGAATGCATAACTCAAAAACACACATGAGATCTCCCGAAAAGAATGTGTGTGTGTGCAATCCTTGAGAGCCACAAAGCTAGAGTTAATCCTCGTAGTGATCGAATGGCTGGACCTCCGACAAGAGTAACTGAACATCACAAAGAAAAGTTAAACCACTAGGAATCACGGGGTATTTGTTGAGTAAGCGCAGAGGCTCCCCCTTAATCAATGTGTCCATTCTTATAATTATTATTTTTCAACTTTTTCTTTCTTGTGGGCACTCACTGGTGGCATACACGCTCAAGAGTATGGAGACCAAACCAGAGAAGTATGAAATCAAAAAGGATGACCTAGTTGGTGCCTCTGAGGTAGCCTTTTTCCTAATGCCCGGACAACAATGAACTAAGGAAGAAAGCGTGGAAGTGAAAAAATGCTGGTAGATGGTTAAGAGACTCAACATCACTCATGATATACTAGTATAGGTCAATTCCTATGCAAAAGAACAAGAAACACTGTTAGTGGTCCATAGAGAACTTTGATCACTTGTGCGGAAACCCCTGCAAATGTTTATCTCAAGAATGTGTACAGAATGAGATCATGAAGTAAATGAGTATGGGCATTCAAAAGAGCTATGAACAAAGAAGAATGAGATATTGTAAGCAGCATGAGCAGTGTTCATAAAACTTTTGATGCAAAGATAACAGGAATCAATGACTATGAGATTGTAACATCCAAGTATACAAAAAGCAATCACTCACTCCCCTTCAAGTAACAGGTAACACCCTAGTAACTGAGCACGACACCCAAGGTCTTTCTAAGAAACTCAAACCTAAGAAGATCAAGGGGTTTTGTAAAAATGACAGCTTTTTGATGCTCAGTGGGTACATGTTCAAGCACAACAAGGCCTTCTTCCATTAACTCTCGAATAAAATGATGACGAATGTCAATGTGTTTGGTGCGAGAGTGTTGGACAGGATTTTTTGAAATGTTTATGGCACTTGTGTTATCACAAAATAGAGTGAGAAAGTTCTGATCTATCCCATAATCATGAAGCATTTGCTTCATCCACAGCATTTGTACACAACAACTCCCTGCAGTAATGTACTCAGCCTCTGCAGTCGAAAAAGAGATGGCATTTTGCTTTTTACTATGCTAGGAAACCAAATTATTCCCAAGGTAAAAACACCCCTCGGATGTACTCTTCCTATCATCAGCACACCCTGCCCAGTCGGCATCAGAAAAACCAGTAATTTTAGCTGTAGTATCAGTAGAAAACCAAACCCCATACCCTAATGTCCCATTAACATATTTAATGATGCGTTTCACTGCAAGAAGATGAGACTCTTTAGGACTAGCTTGGTAACGGGCACAAACACCTACACTGAAAGAAATATCAGGACGACTGGCAGTCAGGTAAAAAAGACTCCCTATCATGCTCCTATAAAAGGTAGGATCAACATCAATACCAAAGGAATCTTTAGAAAGGTGAAGACTGGTGCTCATGGGAGTGCATGCATATTTGGCAGACTCGAGACCAAACTTTGACACAAGATTTTTGGCATACTTAGTCTGAGAAACAAACATACCCGAAGGAGACTGTTTAATTTGAAGACCCAAGAAATAAGACAACTCTCTCATCATGCTCATCTCAAACTCATGTGTCATGCAATCTGAAAAATATTTCACAAGATGATCAGCAATGGATCCAAACACAATATCATCAACATAAATTTGAGCAACAAGAATATGAGACTTAGTATGTTTTACAAATAAAGTCTTATCTACACTACCCCTTTGAAAGTCATTATCAAGAAGAAAGGTAGTAAGTCTATCATACCAAGCCCGAGGGGCTTGTTTCAACCCATACAAAGCCTTGTCTAACTTGTAGACATGATTTGGACATTTAGGGTCCTCAAACCCTATTGGTTGCTCAACATATGCCTCTTCTTTCAAGTACCCATTCAGAAAGGCACTTTTCACATCCATTTGATACAATTCGAAACCAAGAAAACATGCAACACCAAGTAAAATATGAATAGATTTGAGACGTGCAACTGGGGAAAACGTCTTATCATAGTCAACACCATCTACTTGTATGTAGCCTTAAGCGACCAACCTGGCTTTATTTCTAACCACAGTACCATTTTCATCAGATTTATTTTTAAAGATCCACTTGGTACCTATCACATTCATGTCTCTAGGTCTAGGAACTAGAGTCCAAACATTGTTACGTTCAAATTGACGTAATTCTTCATGCATAGCATTAACCCAACTATCATCTAGCAGGGCCTCTTTAATATTCTTAGGTTCAATTAATGAAACATAACACATATGGGATACCTCATCCCGAATCTGTCTTCGGGTTTTCATTCAATCCGATACACTGCCAATCACCTGTTGAGCTGGATGATTCAGTTTCACTCTTGTTAATGGTTTAAACTCAGGACTTGTAGTGACAGAAGCATCAGGAGTGGTGTTTCTCTGTGCACTCTTTGGACTCTGACTCACCTGTGAGGATGGTGCTGTCTTAATTTCTTGTGATTGGACCTCAGCTTCTCTTTGACTTTGTGGTTCAGTATCCAGGATTGGAGACTCACCATTGTCATCCTCATTTGTTGCTGGAATAGGGGAACCTGTGTCATCTATAACCACATTGATTGATTCCATTAAAGAAGAAGTTCGCAGGTTATAGACTCGAAAAGCCCTACTAGTGGTTGAATACCCTAGAAAAATACCTTCATCACTTCAGGAGTCAAATTTGACCAAAGGCTCTCTATCTTTGAAAATGTAACACTTACTCCCAAAAGTTTTGAAGTATTTTACATTAGGTTTCATTCCCTTCCACAATTCATATAGAGTCTGTAAAGTGTCAGGCCTTAAATACACGCGATTTATGACATAAACAGCAGTATTTAGGGCTTTAGCCCAAAACTTTGGAGGAAGTTTCTTACTAAGGAGCATGACCCTAGCCATTTCTTGAACAACTCTGTTCTTCCTCTAAACCACTCCATTTTGTTTGTGGAGTAATGGGTGCAGAAAATTCATGCTTAATTCCATGCATATCACAAAAATCTAAAAATGAACTATTTTCAAACTCACAACCATGATCAGTTCGGATTCTTATGATACGCCCAATGGAAACACCCTGTATATTTTGGATTTTAAGGACTAAGGCCTGGAAAGCATCAAACGTATCAGATTTTTTCCTCAAAAAATTTACCTACGAAAATCGAGTAAGATCATCAATAGTTAAAAAAATGTATCTTTTACCTCCAATGCTTTCAGTGCGAGTAGGTCCCATTAAGTCCATGTGAACCAATTCAAGAGGACGTTTGGTTGTAAAGTTGTTCACCTTTTTATGAGGGGCACAAGTTTGTTTTCCAAGTTGACATGGTCCACACACATGATTCAGATTCTTACCCAGTTTAGGTACTCCTCTTACAAGCTCTTTGTTGGCTATCTTAGTTAGGTCTTTGAAATTCATGTGACCTAATCTTTGATGCCACAAATCAATGTTACTTATGATGGCTGAGTGACATGTGAGATCATTAGTAGTAACAATCCCATAGCAGTTATCAGATGTGCGAACCCCATGCAAGACAGTATTTCCTTTTTTATCCAAAATTTCACATTTATTTTTTGAAAACAATACTTCATGATGGGAATCACACATTTGACTAATGCTCAAAAGATTTGCTTTAAGACCATCAACAAGTAAAGCATTTTCAAGCTTGGGAAGACCAGCTACACTTATAGAGCCCTTAACAATGACTCTAGAAGTGCCACCATCTCCAAAGGTAACAATTCCACCTTCATATTTTTCCAGAGAGGTGAAGTAGGATTTGTCACCTGACATATGACGAGAGCACCCACTATCAAGATACCACATGTGTAAGTCACGTGCTTTTAGAGCAGTGTGAACAACTAAACAAGTCAAATAATCTTTTCTTACCCAAATCTTTCTGGTCTTAACAAAATCAGGTCTAGCGGTCTTGGTAAATGTCTTGGCATTGTGAACACCCTCATGAATCTTGGTATTCCGCCTAGACATGTAAGGTTGTCTCCTAACCCAAAAAGTATTGGAATTTCTACCCTTTTGAGACACTTTACCAAACAATTCAAAGCAATAAGGACGAATGTGGCCATACCTACCACAATAATGACAAATAAAAACAGGTTTTACCTCTCTTTTGTTGATCTTACCCCCTTTAGGTGGATGAAGAGTGGGATCATCCTGGTCTACCTTCAGCTTTCCCTTTGCTTGAGTCTTCAAGTCATGTGATGTAGAGGCTTGTCCCTTGTGAGCTATCGCATTACCATAGCTAAGCCCACTTTTGTCACAACCCATTTGTTGAGACCCAAGGATGTCTTCTAATGATTTGGAACCTTTGTTCCACATAGCAATTGTGGCTCTAGAAATTCAGAGTTCTTCATCTTTCTGACAAACCATCTCTTACAATGTAGCTTGTGATATCTCAAGGCTTTCAAGCTTCTCTTCGTATGTGGAATACACTTTCAGGAGTTCATTCCTTTCAGTTTCACACGATAGAAGTTTCCCACATAGGTCTTGCCTGTCACTAGAGATCTTGATGACATTCTGCTTTGCTGTTACAAGTTCTCCTTTTAGCTTGACATTCTCGCTTTCACATGCTTTGAGCTTGAGAGTGAGTTTGTCATTGATTTTGGACAAATTCAGTGATTCCTCATAAAGCTTTTCGTAAGCCTGTTGTAGTTCATCATCATTAATCTCATCATTGTCTTCTGATGTTTCATCATCTTCTTTTTGTTCCTCATTCTCCTTGCCCTCATCCAGTCTAGCAACTAAGGCAAGAAAGGTGATAAATGGTGGTGAAGATGAATCTCCTTTTTCATGAAATTGGCTCAGAATTTCCCATCCATCTTTAGCCTTTGTGCAGTGAACAACCCGTTGCTGTTCTTCATTAGAAATTGCTCCACGAATAGTAACCAGGACTCTTTGATTGCTCGAACTGTCAGCACTTTCAACATCTTCTTCAATGGCTTGCCAGCCTTCTGGGTCAAAAGCTCTCAGAAACAACCTCATTCTGATCTTCCAATACAAGTAATTACTCCCATCAAAGGTGGGAGCATGATGCAGATTCTGACCACGATCAAATTCCACTGGCTTCGGAAGAGGTTGTATGAAAGTGGACCAAAATGCCATGAAAGCACTATCCCCGTCTTCACCAGATTCAGCTTCTTCAGGTTCTTGCTCCAACCCGCTTTCATCATCCCAAGTCACTGTGTAGACTTTCTTCCGATTCTTTTTCGAAGGACATTCAAGGGCAATATGGCCAAACCCTTGACATTCATAACACTTGACCCCTTGCCCCTTCATAATCTTCTTTTCAGTTTTTGGAGCAAGTTTTGGTAGAAAAGTTTTGGGTTTATCATTACTCTTGTCTTTTGAAATAGGGTCTCTAAAATTAGGCTTCTTTTTTTTAAAATTTTTTTTGAACTGTTTAGTAAACATAGCCGTCATCTCAGCCTCTAAATCAAACTTAGTCTCAGGAGTTTTTGCAGTCTCATGAGCACTAGTGAAAGCCACACTATCTTTTTGTTTTTTCTTAAAAATCTGGTGGGCTTCATAAGTCTACAGGTTTCTAACCAACTGATCAAGCTTAAGGGTATCAACATTCTGAGCCTCCTCAATGGTTGTCATTTTTTATTGGAACCTCTCGGGTAATGACCTCAAAATTTTACCAATAACTTTAGCTTCAGGGATTTTTTCACCAAGTGTGAAACAGGAATTCACGATATCACTAAGTTTTGCATAGAAATCATTAAACGTCTCATCATCACGCATAAAAAGGGTTTCAAAGGCGGAGGTGAGACGTTGAAGTTTTGACCTTTTGACATAAGTAGTACCTTCGTGAATCGTTTCAAGAATGTCCCAAGCCTCTTTTGCTACCTCACACGTGCAGATAGGACGAAACTCTTCAGGTGTGACGGAGCAAAAAAGGAAATTGAGAGCCTTGCTGTTCCAACTCGAGTTTTGATAATCGGTTGCATCTCATTTATCAAGGGGTTTGGGAATATCAATGCCATCAATGGTGACAATAGGTTCACTCCACCCATAGATCACACAGTGCCAAACTTTCTCATCGATGGATTTTAAAAACACTCTGATACGAGCTTTCCAATAAGAACAGTTTGTACCATCAAGTAAAGGAGGTCTATGGGTCGAGTTGCCTTCACAAATTGAATCCATAACACCAATCACACAAAATCATACTCCTATAGTTTTGATAAAAACAAAGAGTGACCCGCTCTGATACCAATTGAAATTCCTAAGTGATTCGCGATTAGATAACGATTTAATTCCACCAATTCCCAATTATTCAAAACACACAATCTAAATCAACAAGCACTTACGAAAGTGATTTAGATTGTTGTTTTCGAAAAACTATAAATTGATACAAACGATTTTTACTTGGAAAAACCACAATTGAAGCACCTTCAACTGTGATCAAAAACCACGAGCGAAACACCACTAATCAATCCACTACTGAAGAAAGAAAGATTACAAGGACAACCAAAAAATTACCAAACGCATCAAATTTGTCTTCAAGCTTTTGTAAATCTTTCGCTACAGCCTTTGCCACAGAATTGATCAATATGAAGTTGAATCCATAACTTCCAATGTCGACTCAACGACCACGCACAGTGTCAAACTTCTTTGATGCTCCACGCTTGAATCTCCGGATTCCACCGAAGAAGAACACTCTTGAATATGAAGTAACAAACTCCTTGATGTATGTATCTCAGATCATAAGTTTAGAACTCACTCAAATCGTGAAGGAAAACTCACCAAGACTTTCAGAAGAAAACCTCAAACAAAACCCTAAGACTCTTAAACAAGATCTAGGAAAAGTAACTCTAGAATTGAACCAACACATGAATATATACACACAGAGATCACACGGTCCGCTCGAGCGGGGAAATGGATGCTTGAGCGGAGACTCTTTATCGCATGTTCCTACTAGGGTTCACGCTCGAGTAAAAGATGCCGCGCTCGAGCACACAAACACATCACCCAGTATTTTTGCAGACGTACTAAATGCTGTGAGATTGAAAACCCCGCTCGAGCGGGATGCTCGAGCGGGAAAACTAAAACTTGAAAAATTGGAAAATTTGCAACTGATTACACAATTAGTTTTTCCATGGATTTTGACAACAAGAGGGTCCTAACAACTTAGCTATCAAATTAATACGTACATTTACTTCATTGTTTATTGTTAGGATTTTTATCCTAATCGTTTGTTGCATTGCAACTTATATTGGCAACTCCCGTGACAAAGTTGTTTCATTTTGTTTCTCTCTCTTAGTTGGATTTTTTTTTTTAATTTCTTGTGCATTATCTTCTTGGTTTTATAAAATTGAAGTTGTAGTTTTGGTGGCTCGAAGATGGGTTGGCACAAACTTGGCAAAAAGATTTGTTGGTAAAATTGTCAAAGAAACTAGCTAATGTTTTGGTTCTTTTTGTTAGTCAATTATGCAATATTTTTGTTTAATCTTTGGTGGACAAGTATAGGAGTTTGTTGATTCTCTCTAGCCTAAAAGAGGGCTATTTGTCAGTGAGATAAGGTGACAAATCATAGAGGAGAACATGGAGAAAAAGTCTGCAAAAGCAGCTCAGCACACATGGTTCTTCACGCCCACGACCCTCACCATTGCGCTCCCGACCAGGCCGCGTCCAAATGATGCTCCCATAAGTTTTCTCTACATCATGCGAAGGTGACTTACGCCCATGAGTGACATGGTTGCGCCCGCGACCTTATTGACCACAGTCGCGATGGTCTTCGGTCCTAGGCCAATTTAAGGCAGACTTTGCTAAATAATTTTGCATCTCTTACACTTCTTTTCTGAGTACTCTTTCCTAAACTCTTCTAAATATTTTTATCTTATGGAAGATTATTTTTATGAGTGAGATACATTTTTATAGAAATATTTTGTTGATTGTTTGAGAGTGAACTTTGTAGTGAGGATTGTTTGTAATACTCTCATTTCTTTGATGATTCATTAGCATCTAAGAGCTTCAAAGATAATCATCAAGTTGTGTCAGTTCTTCACGTCTTTCCAAAAGTGAACCTTCTTGGTGGATTCCAAGATTGTAGATTTCGATGGATTCCGAAGTCATTGGCGTCTTGGCAATTCGACAACCGTAGATATCTAGTGGAGGAAGAGGTGTTACTAATAGGTTAAGCAAACATGTGTGCCCAGAGTGGCCATTGTAAGATATCTCTTGTACTTTTTTCTTTCATAGTAGATTATTCGTCTGGCCGAAGGCCCATGATTTTTTATCACAAGTTGGTGGATTCCAATTGTGATTTTTCCACATAAAAAAAATCTCGTGTCGTGTTTGATTTTCTCTTATTCTTTCTTATCTACATTGATCATGGTTATATAATTTTTAATTGGATTACCTAAATCAATAATCACTTATCACAGGGCAAATCTAGATTTTCAAAACGCTTTTTCAATAAAACTAGATTTTTTTAATTGGTATCAAAGTGGGTCATTCGTACTTTGTTTTCTCAAAGCTATAGGAGCATGATCCTTAAGTGATTATTGATTATGGATTTAATCCAAGGAAATAATGTTTCACATAAACCTCCTTTGCTTAATAGAACTCATTACTAGTAATCCGTTATTAAAGGATGGAATGAACCCGTGATCATCATAGAAGGAGAAAGTATTAAAGGATGGAATAAATCCACGATTTTTCTAATGCAAATTGGAATAGCAAGGCTATCGATTCTATTTTTGGCTGTCACACAAGAAGAATTTTGACGCATTTGTACTTGTGAAATTGCCAAAGAAGCATGGGACATCCTTGAAACAGTGCACGAGGGCACAAACACTATAAAACGAAGCAAACTTCAAAGGTTCACATTTAGTTTTGAAATATTTTTAATGAAAGATGATGAAACTTTTGATGATTTTTATGCCAAGCTCAGTGACATTGTTAATTCCTATTTTGCATTGGGAGAGAAAATTCCCAAGTCTAAAGTTGTAGCTAAAATTTTGAGATCATTACCAAATCGTTTCTGATCAAAAGTTAAAGCTATTGAGGAAGCTCATGATGCTAATAATCTTAAGCTGGGTCAATTGGTTGGAAACCTACAAACTTATGAGAGTAACATTTTTTTTCAAAAAAGAAATAAAAACATAATCTCGCTTTCACAAGCTCTCATAAGAATGTTCAAACTCCCAAGGAAGATGACAATTTTTTAATCAGAAATGACAGTTTTATTTACAAAGCAATTTCAGAAATTTTTGAAAAAGAAAAGCCCTAATTTCAAGGATTCAAATCCAAGGGAGAAAGGTAATGACGAGCAAAATTTTACTAAACCTAACAAAAAGAAAATGATTTTTCAAGAAATACAATGCTATGAAGGTCTAGGGTTTGGTCACATTGCAATCGAGTGTCCTTCAAAAAAGAATAGAAAGAAAGCTCTCAAAATTACATGGGATGATGAGAGTAACTATGAAAATAAGGAAGGAAACAAAGGCTCAAGCGAAGGTCTATTCATGGCCTTTTGTGTAACTGTAGACACCCCATTTTGACCAGCCTTAAGATTTGGGTGCTTTCTTTTGATCACCTGATGATGAAAATTGGAATATGCTATTTTATGAATTTCTTAGCAGAAAAGTCGAGTTTAAACTTTAATTCCAACCTTACACCTGTTTTGGCCAAATTATTTTAGACTTATTCAAAAAAAAAAAATTACATTTTTTTCTTGTCTAAAAAATTTAGCAATTTTGGGAAAACTGACTCTTCAAAAAATGAATGGGTTTTGGCTCTTCAAAATTGGCTTTTCAAAAATGAATGGGCTTTGGCTCTTCAAAAATTGGGTTTTCAAAAAAAGGAAGAGGTTTTGGCTTTTCAAAATTGGTTCTTCAAAAGATGAAAAAGCTTTGGCTTTCAAAATTGACTCTTAAAAAATTGAAGGGGTCTTACCTCTTGGCCTATATATAGAAGACCATCAGAGCTATGAAAAAAGAAGAGGTGAAAAATTTTAATTTGAGAAAGGTCTAAGTTTCGATCAAAGAAAGAGTTTGTTTTGTCAAAATTGAGAGAAGATATAAAGTGAGATTTAAATCTCCATCTTCTTACCTTTCACTAATATCGATTGATGTACAACCCAAAATTTCACTAAAGCTAAAATCTTGAATTTCTTGTTGAGCTTTCAAATATATATTCCATAACCTTGAGGGTGATGAAGACGAAGTTTGGAAATCAAGAAGTCCAATATTTCTTTGGAAGGTGAAATTTCAATTCTTTCATTTTCTCGTATTTTCTATCTCAAATTCATTTTCTTGTTTTTGTTTCATATTGTTTTGTTGTAATCTAACTAGAAGCAGTTAGTTGTCAAATCTTTCATTTTCTTGCACTTTCTATCTTATAATCATTTTCTTGTTTTAAGTCGCATGTTAGTTTTATTGTAATCTAACCAGAAGTAGTTAGTTGAGCCACCTACATATTCCTTGTTTGTTCTTTTCTTAGTGTTGCAACAAGACAGGTTTTGCTAGGCCGAGTTGGCCAGCTGGTTAGCTTCTTTTGGACGAAACAAAATAGTCTTCCAGTGTTGAGCATACCAATTTCCGGTGGTCTCCAAAGCGCATAAAGCTTCTATTTCGTTTTCATTTGAGTGTTTTGTTAGTTTTTTTTCTTTTGTTGTAATATTTTCCTCCTCCATCTTTTATTCGATTTGTAATTATTTATTCAAAGTGTTGTAATAATTCCTTGCCCCGCTTCTCTCTATCCCGTTCTTTATTTGCTTTCCTTATTTGTGAATAAACATCATATTTTGCTTTTCATTATATCCATCCTTTGCATCCATGTTTCATCCATCTTGATTCAGGTAAGTTTGTATTTGTGGATTTAAGCAATTCTTATGTGATTATGTGCCACCTTATGTTCTTGAGATGATTCACATGCCATATATTAGAAGCCGAATCTTTAGTTGTATTTCATGAGTGAATTGCATTAGGATTCTGTATATAAAATCATGCTTATTTCGCTAACTTTGTTTTGTAGTTGTTCGCGGGACGTCGGTAAACATGTAAGTTTTTATGCTTTAGCATCCCGGTTGTATGTTTTTTTTCTATGTTTAGTATCCTACCATAAGGCTACTTGCTTACTTGATATAACTGTATGAATGCCAATGGATGAAAGTTGTGTCGCTTAATTTGAAATGATATTGATTTTCATGTTTATAAATTCAATTTATTTGGGTTGTATAGTTTCAAAACTCTTTCAAAGTGCATGAAATCAAGTTGTTCCAAAATGAATGGCATAGTCTATACTTGTATGATTCACATAGTAAAATTTAGGATTTATTAAATAATTGGAATATAAACATATAAAGCAAGTAAAAATCATATCATGGTTTAGTAGAAACCGATATTTGATCGGGTGAGCGGGGGTGCTCAATTAATGACCTTCCTTTCTCATACCTAAGGTTCCGAGCCAAGCATTTTGATCATGACAAACAGTGGCCTTGGCACAAGTCACGGGTTTCCTAATTTTCAAAAAATATTAGGTGACAACTTTAAAATCTGATGATGTAATCCATTTCTGACAAAGGTTTTTGCAATAAAACAGATTTTCTATTAAAGTTGCGAAATCTAGACTCTCATCTATGTTTCACATCGCACTCGTGAGACTAGATCAAAGAAATTGAGAGTCTGAACTATTTAACATGCACGGGTACCCCCCGGGTGATGGGACAACAACATCTTCAAAACATGAGCAAGAAGCAACCCACAATGCTTTGGTTGCAAGTCTTGATCCAGCCTCAGAAAAAGAGAACAATTCTGATAGTGAAAATAAGGACATTCAAGATACCTATGTGAAGATACCTTAATTTGTCAAAACAAAAAGGCGAACTCATTACTAGCTTGGAAGAAAGTAAAAAGAAGAAAGCTCAATTGATAAAAAAAGCTCTTAGAAGCTCAAACAAAAATAAGCTCTCTCACCAAAGAAAAGAGCATTTTGATTGATGAACTCTCTATTTGCAAAAATGAGATAGAATTTTTCCTTGGTGCACATTATAAGCTTAAAAAGAGTTTTGATCTCCTTAAAGAGGACCCTAAAAATTTTGCCAAGATAAGAAAAGACCTTAAAGAAAAGTGTGCCAAGAGAGAACTTGAATTAATCGGTGCCAATGCCACACTCAAGTTATGGAACACAAGTTCAAAGAATTTTGATGTTGTTCTAAATTCATAAAAATTGGCTAATGATATGAGTGGACTTGGCTACTTCAACAATCATGACTCTAAGCTAGAAGCATCATCCTTCAACAATGCAAGCACCTAAGAGGTAAAAGGCCTTGTCCGAGGGAAGTGTATAATTCAATTTCAAGTTTGTCTAATGAAAATGCTTTGAAATTTTGTTTTTTATTCCTGTTTGTCATCATTGTGAAGTTAGTAGTCACATTAGGCCGCATTGCTTGAATTTGTATAAGGCTAATCATTGTAGGGCTGAAGCGGTTTCTTTGCAAGCTTAAAGGCCACAACATGTGCACAAGCGTAACATTCAATGGGGTAAGCCGGCCATAAGATATCCAAAGGATGCTAAGCCTATTTTTAGGTGTGATTTTTGTGGTGAATTAGGCCATTTTCACCCTTATTGTTATGTGCTTAGTGGTTATGATTTTCTGAGAGAAAATTCAAATGATCAAAGAGGTGGTTACTATCTCAAAAATCATGATGGAACTTCTCATGCTAAGTCTAGATTGGTTTGGGTGAGAAAGGTTGATTTGAGATGAAAATTTTGTGTTTTTTCTCTTGTACATATGATCTTCTTTTTTTTGTTGTCTTTTTTGATTATGTTGTCATTCTTCTAGAGTTTTGGGTCTCTTCCTATGTTCTTTAGTCCATTGTGTTTCTATCTATTCGTTTCTCTCTCAAGGTGTGTGCCTTAGAATGCTTCATGGGAGAAAGGTGTATTGCGGGCTAATTTGATTTTTGGACATATTGATTTTGACTCAATTGGATATGTGTTTCTGAACTCTTTCTTGTGAAAAAACTTGTTTTACAATTGCAGGACATGTTCTCTTTTTGTAACTCATATCTCACTTGAATACTTGAAGATTGGATAGCTTAATCTCATTGTGTACACTTTTTTTTGTGGGAAAACTAAATGTTTATCAATAGCTTATAAATGTTCCTGAACCTTGTGTGTAGTTTTCACTAACATAACTTTTTCAGATTGACCGTTATTGAGCTATCAATGTTTGATGAGAGTTATGCTGGAATGTTGTTTTGTGCTATGCTCAAGGAAAAGGGCTACATGTAAGAGTGAGTTATGGCTGCCATGTTTCAGATGATAAAATTCATGTTTCATTGGATTCAGCTAACGCTCTTAGTAGTGTGAAAGCCTCATTCAATTTTTATTGAAAAATGAGTTGATTTCAAAAAAATAAAAATACATGCATAAAAAAAAAAAAAAAAAAAAAGAGGGGGAATAAGGAGGTGGTGAAAGGTTGATTTTATTTGCTCTCTAAATCAGTACTTTGAAAGTCTTGAGGTTTGACTTCCGAAAAGAGTAATGCAATTTTTGAAACGGAATGCTAAACATGGTGTTTTCCATATTCACACAATACACTTTCTTAATATGAGAGTCATGTTTTACCAAATCCGACATTCCCTCTAAGTGAGTGTCTTTTACATTCCGAGAACATTGTTATATTTGTTAAAAACTTTGTCTTTCATAGGAGTGCAGGGGCATAACTTGTTTGAGCCATTGAGTGTTTGCTTGGCCAACCAACAAGAATTGCTTGGCCAACCACCAACTAGAAGAGCCAAGAACTAACTAAAGTTTTCCAATGATTACAAAATAGATCGACTTTCCAAAAATTTTTTTTTTTTTTAAGTTGTCGAAATATAGTTTTGAATATACCAGTGTGAAGTACTCATCGAGACAAATCCAACGCAAAAAACTGCATCAAAATTGGAGCTCAAACAAAGCCACACGGGCCAGTCA
The DNA here is from genome assembly GCA_025200525.1 of Camellia lanceoleosa. Taxonomy (NCBI): domain Eukaryota; kingdom Viridiplantae; phylum Streptophyta; class Magnoliopsida; order Ericales; family Theaceae; genus Camellia; species Camellia lanceoleosa. Next base: position 111,983,941 of record CM045765.1, on the reverse strand, counting down.
AAGTTTGCCTACAAAGTCCACCAACTTCCCTGAGAAGACAACCCAAAAACAATGAAGGAATCATCCCATACTTTGTGGTTGAGTTGCAACCAGTTAATCTGAAACATCCAATCTATTTTGTAGTATCCCAAGTCTTAAACCCGACTTGTATATGTTAAGTGATAATCGTTACCTTATACTTACATTTTTTTTTTTTTTTGGACTTTTGAAAAGTTGTAGGTTGCATTTGACCTTTTAGTTATTACAATTGGGACCTTCTCCTCATTTTTTGGAGTCTTGATTGATGAGTTGACATATTAGTTGGGCTAGATTAGCCTAAATTTTCCCTTTTCTTTCCCTACATTTTGAATCTTGATGTAAGGATAGAACCGTTGGAAAGCTTATTTCTGGGGTTTCAATTTAGACACAAAATTGACAATATTTCGTTTCCGAACGAATGAGACACGCTTGTTTGAAGTTACCCAGCAAAGGTTGTCTGGGTCAAATCCGCACCAGCAGATTTCGTGAGAAAACCCTTCACTGAGTTGATCCACATGAGCAGTTTTAAAATCCACACAAGCGGATTTTGCGTGTCCAGACATTGATTTCTGTCCTTTTTTTCCACTCAAATCAGATCCATTTCTCTCTTTTTGACCATTTCTCATCACTCTCTCTCTCTCTCTCTCTCTAACTTCTCTTTTCTCTCTGTTCTCTCTAAACCCTCACCAAATGTGACATTCTCTTCGATCTACAAAGATCAAGTGAGATTTTGATACTAGTTCCTTATACAAAAATGACCAGTGTCTCAAGAGTTACGTTTCGACCGGTGGAGATCAAATTCCGACGAAGTTCATTTTTGGAGTTTTTTCCTCTTCTCTCTTTGAGGTTGAGATTTCTATGTTCCTTTTCAATACCTTATTATAGATAGACATGTGATAGTTTTTATTGCGTTAAAAACTTGATTTGTTGAAAAGCATGGGATGAATGTTAGGATTTTATGATCTAGAGTTAAATATTGTGTTTTGTTATGAATATATGAGATTGTAATGTTTGAGGAACATGTTTAAAAGGATTAGAGTAAAATGCCCTAATTAATTGTTTATGGGTTAAGAGAAAGAAGAGAAGATTGGTAATTTGATTTTATTTAAATCATATGGGGTATTGTGTATTAAAAATGTGAAAATGGGCATGTAAGAAAATAAAAAAAGTCATCATAAATTTAATCTGTGTTAATTGTTATTTATGATTTTATAATTGTTAAGTTGTAATAATTGTTGAAAAATCAAAATTTCAGAGAAATAAAAAGGGTGTTGGTAAATGTTATGTGTATTGAAAGATTTGTGGATTGGTTAATCTCGTTTATAAGGGTTGTGATGAAAAGCCCCAAATCCTTCAATTATTTAATTGTTTGAGAGATGGAATTAATTTGTGCTATATATGTGTTGCATTATGAAAATAAATTTACTAGTTGAGTTTTGATAATTAATGAGAAAGATGTAACGATTTGTTGTGGGTATTGGGAGTTTGGAGAAAAGGAAAAATAAATTTTGGAAATCAATAAAATATTTATATACTTTTGTGAAATAAGAAGTAAGAGGAGCTGACAAATTTTTTTTAAACAAATGAATAATTGTATTCATGATGAATTACAACTTGTTGAACCAAATTTGAATATTTTGAATTGAATCATAAAGATGGGATGGTAGTGATGGAAGGGACTTTAATTATGAGTTTTGAAAATGGCGTGAATTAGAAGTTGAATTAATTGGAGTTGAAAGATGAAAGTTATGTAACGTATAAATGTTGACAAAATTTAAATCAAGAGGATGAAATTGAATTCATGGACTTCGTACTTGTTGCTTATGAGGTTGTGTCCTTAGCCATTGGTAGAGGATGGTACTGACGTTGTTGAATAATTTTTGAAATTTGGAATAATGTGTCAATTATTGAGTTGAATGAAAGTATGCATTGATATGGGTTCCTCTTCCCTTTGGATTTGCGCTTGGTAAAGTTTGGCGCATTGACATGGGTTTCTCTCCCCTCCACTTCACGCCCGGGAAAGTGTAAACGGGTTCCTCTCCCTTCCTGCTTGAGGACCGATAAAGTTTGGCGCTTTGAAATGGGTTCCTCCCCTCTTCAACTTGCGCCCAATAAAGTGGGTTGTGTTGGTTATGGCTTGATGAAGCCAGGGTCCGTTATGTGTTAATTACGCGTAGTTTATCTTCATACTTGTGTTGTGATGAAAAGGGATGCATTATTGTCTTTCCATGCTTGTGATCCGTAAAATATGGTAATGCCTGTTGACGTGCCTATTGTTGCATATATATACATGTGTTTGTGGACGTGCATTTTACACTTGTGCTTAAGGCCACACTATATAGTAATTGTCCTTGTAGCCGTAATGAGTTGGAATGTAGGACGAATATATTGTTTAGATCGATCTTGGGAGATCGTGGTAATGTGATGAATGGTTGAGATTTCTTTAAATGCAAATGGAAAGTTTTGAAAGGTAAGAATTGGACTTTGTTTCCTGCTATGTTAAAGAGGATCTTTTGGAAAATTGAACTTATAGAGGTATATTTTGAAGTATGAAATGTCACATTACCTATATGTATATACGTCGAGCATTTATGATCATAGCTATCTATATGTTGCTATTGTTTGGGATTATTGGGATTCCTACTGGACCTTTGTGTTCATTGCTAATCATTTTTCATGTATGGAGTGAAGAGTTGCTCAAAACTTGAAGTCTGTTAATTGTTGGCCATAGGGCCTTTTAAATGCAAGCAGAATGCCAATTTGTTGTAAAAATGGTTAACCGCTTTTATATATTTCGTTACTTTGTAATTGTTGACGTAACGCCTATGGGCGTGTATTGTATTTCATTACATGTACACGAGAGAGGACATTGTAATTTATTCCTTCGTAAATTCCTTTGATGTTTATTATTATTGAAATGGACTGATTTAAAGGAAAAGGTAACTTTATCCGAGTAATAAAAATCGGGGCGTGACAATTGGGTATCAAGGCGAGTCGAGTTTGAATACTTGGGCTCATGGGAAGTGGTTTTTACGGCAATGGATTTTTGTTATGCTTGGTGAAGACGTTTTCATCTAGAAAGATTAAATGTTAGGACTTTATATGATGCATTTGTGTGATCATGGAGTTAAGTCTTACAGATAGTGCTTGTAGCCAATTAACATGCTTTGAGGTCTCATTAGAAACACACCAGATCAATATGGTTTCTGGTGGGAAATCTCTGAGAGTTTTGGGACAGGTAGCTATACTTGTGGGTGTGGCTCGATTATGTGATTGAGTGTTTAACTTGATAATGTGTTTGTAGCTTATGTGCTAAATGTGTCTTGTAGCTTAATGTGGTGAGTGAGCACCTCAAAGGAGGCTATAGTTGTTTGCTAATTGGGTTTTACCTTTTATAGGATGTATGGATGGGGAAATAAAAGACACATTAGGAATAGGAGTGTCGATAGAGCTACAACAATTCCAATAACAACTGCACTGGTAGCATCTGCTGTGGATGAGAAGTTCGCACACGAGATTGTAAGGGTATTGAGGGAGGGCCTAACTTGCAATGAGATAGATGATACTCATACCCTCAAACTTACTATGGAGTTTTTCCATTTTAACCCACCCAAGTTTACAGAAAGGCCTGAGCTGTGGAAGCAAAATGATTGGTTGGAGCAAATTACCAAGACTTTTTATATACTCAGAGTCGAAGATGACGGGGTTGAGGATTGCACTGGTGGGTTTCCAACTGCGAGGAGACGTCAAGTATTGGTGGAAATATGCTAAGACTACTATAGACACCACCTGGGTTGCTTTCACCAAGGCCTTTTTGGCCAAGTATTTTCTTCCCTCTACACGGAAAAGATTGAGGACACGATTTGTTGAGTTGCTCCAAGGGACAACTCCTTTAGCACAGTTTGAGGCGTAGTTCACTAGTTTGTCTAGATTTGTTCCAAAGTTGGTGGCAAAAGAAAAGAGCCACTGTATTGAATTCGAGAGAAGGTTTTGTGATGATATTCAGGCTATGGTTGATGCGAGCATGTATAGAACTATTACACACTCGTGAAGACGGCGGCCCATGTTGAGGCCACAATTTTAGGTGTTGGTCGAGATAGGGAAAAGGCCATATCAGTGGTCCTTACTATTAGAAAGCACATTGGGCTTAGTAAAAATTGGAGACGGTCGAGATCTCAGTCACAGGCGTAGTTTCCTCCTTAAGCTACATTTGTTTCTTTGGACTCATCATTCGGGAGGTCCAATCAAACCCAGATTTCTTCGAATCAGTCACAAAATAAGGGGCCACTTACTTGCTCTAGGTGTAATCTGTCGGGCCATATTAGGCGTCGTCGTCCTCAACGGGGATAGAGCTAGCTTCAATAGCCCAGGTCGGGGCAGATAAGTGCATGGAAAAGTGGTGGTGTATTTAGCAATTTTGCTGCCTTGTTAGTGTAACTGATGTGTTGTTGGATGCGAGGGCATCATACCTACTTGTTGTTAGCATGTTTGTTTATAAATTCCAACGATTTGGGCATGTAATGAATTATGTATTACTTTTACTTGAGAAGCCATTGTTAGAATGGATAATCCTAATATTGTTGTATAATTGCCTATCGTCCTATGAGTTGACTATGCATGGGCCTGTGAGCCTCTTTTGATTTAAAGTTGTTTCTTGGAAATGAGATAATTATGTGTGGTTGTGACTAGCTTCGTGAGGGGTACTATTTTTTCTTTGGGTAAGTGTGATTAGGGGCGGCATGATTCATTTCTCATGAGTATTAAGGAATTATTGATAAAGTGTTGGTGCTCTTTGGTAAGTGTGATGTTTATTCTAGATATCTGGTATGCTCGGTGTGCGTGTTTAGCAAGCTCGTTGTTAACCTTGTCAGTGTCCTTATGGGTTATGTGAGGTGTTTAATTGCCTTGTGGGCATGAACGTATAATGAGTTAACTTGGGAATGAGAATTGTGTAATAAGTCTCTAGGATGAATGTTAGGAAAGGGCATCCATAGTGTGCTTACTCAAAGGAGGTGCGAGAATGTGTGTTGAAACCCAAGTAAGGGTGAGCAATGTCGGGTGAATGTCAGTATTTGATGCCGAGCGTTGAGGATTGTTAAGTTGGTTGTTGGTATCCGAAATTGATGGACATGTAGTCATCTCAGGAGTTGTCTTAGTTTAAGTAAGAGGCAGTAAAGGTGAGGAGTGCCTTCGGTTATACTTGAGAACGTTGTGTCTCACTTATGTGAGTGTGACGTACTGTGTGCCATTTTGTTTCTGTGAAAATCCCTTGAGTTGGGGTAATATGGTCGAATTGTGATTTTATGAGTGCACTTGCACAACTATATGATTGGTAAATTGTGATGGTGATTGTGGAGGGATGAAACTCCCAAAAAAAATTTCAAGTTGTATGTGCACTATCTATTACTAGCACGGTTGTTAATTTTATGAATTGTTATTATAAATAAAAAAAATAAAAACAAAAATAAAAAACTGTTATGATTGAGTTGTGACATCACCATAGTAATGATGGGTATTATTGGGTGATAATGAGGTTTACCGGTTATCATGTTAAGAAAAAGAGTTTCTTGGTATTATGGTCTTAAATGGCAATGTTGAGATTGAAAACATAGTTGTTGTAAACACAGTTATTTGTTTTTGGAAAACACATACAAAACTAATGAATTGTACTCAGAAATGGGAAAAAAATCATTTTATTGTACTTAGTTCGCGTTGTGTGTACCAAAGGAAAGATTGTAAATGGGGTGTGCGAGTAGAAACCTATAATTGAATTTTGTCCCGTAAAAACCCGACGAGTCTTGTAGATTGTCAAGAAGTTCATGACTAAACCTTTTCATTCTGTTTAACCAAACTCTCTTGGATCGTAGTGGAAAAGTTGATCACAACTCATCATATCTTGTTTCTATTACTCTTGGTAGTCAAGTGTCCTTAGGGCACCAAGGTAGGAAAACCGAGACAGGGAAATTGGGATTTGGGAGGCTATTCCATATGTTGCTTAAAACTTGAGTGGGCACTTGCCATCCTTTGTTTTCGGCTTTCATTTGAATCTTAGAGTGACTTCAATTCTGGGGACGAAATTTCCTAAGAGGGGAGGTTGTAGTGGCTCAGGTCTTAAATCCGACTTGTTTATGTTAAGTGATAACCATTATCTTATACTTATAATTTTTTTTTGGACTTTTGAAAAGTTGTGGGTTGCAATTAACCTTTTAGTTATTATAATTGGGACCTTCTCCTCATTGTTTGGAGTCTTGATTGATGAGTTAACATGTTGGTTAGGCAAGATTAGACCCCCAAAAAAAAAAAAAAACCTCAAATTCGAGTATTTGTTTTGAGTAGTGTTCACTCTTTTGCATTTTTCTTTCTCCATATTTTGAATCTTGATGTCAGACTAGAATCGTTGGAAAGCTTATTTCTAGGGCTTCAATTTAGACACAAAATTGACCATATTCTATTTTCGGATGAGGGAGATACACTTGTTTGAAGTCACCTAGTAAAGACTATATGGTCAAATCTGCACAAGCAGAATATGAATTATACACGAACGAATTTCGCAAGAAAGCCAATCTTCATTGAGTTGATTCACACAAGAAGATTTTGCTTGGACAGACATCGATTTCTGTGTTCTTTTCACACAAATCAAATGCCTCTCTCTTTTTGACCATTTCTCATTACTCTCTCTATATATATATATATATCGGGTTGGGGCTTTCTACTTGTTATCAAAAGGGGAGTTGGGTAAAGCAAACTCCCTTCTTAGACGAGCACAAGGCTTAGTCACGTAGAACTGGGTTGTGCTACTTGATGCTTTGATCGGAAAAAAATTAGTAGGGCCCTGCCAGTATGACTGAATATGTGTTAGAAAGGTCAATCCCTCTCCTATGACACCAAAAAAATCGGGCCGAACTTCTAACAGCCCGCCCGCGTCCATAGAACAATATCGTTGCAACGTAGACCTAAGTGGTCATATTGGATCCTTAGGAAGCATCACAAGTACGGCCGGCCTAAAGGGAAATGAAGACTAGGCAAAATACATAAAATATCAAAAATCGAAAAGATCAAACTACTATATTATTGGGGCGTAGTATAAAACTGCCCCAAAATAAAACATAAGAAGAGTCCAAGATTCTCTCATAACCATACAAGTAACACCGATATAAAACCCATCTCCTTCCCAAGATTTGTATTCATTAAATTCTGAAGGGTTAACAAAAGTGCAACACATGCAATTATACATTAAACGTTTCTAGAACATGAATCTATAGCATACGATACCACTATCCAAAACAGATAAATGCCCTCAAGGCTACAAGTTCCAACGCTTGTGGCCGGTTATACAAAAATGGTTGTCGGAACCCATACATGTAAAACCCTTGGCTTGACAAAAATAACAACAGAAAATAAAAGAGCTACGTGCTCTTAAAACACACGTTCTTCGCCCTCAATTCAGTAGATTCACCCCCTCTTTTCCTGCACAAAATTCATTAGGGTGAGCACAACACCTAGTAAAAAAATCTTAACAAAAATATATATATATATTATACAATTCCGTGTGATGAATACAAATGTCAGGCTCAAATATATTTCTTGTCTCAAAAGAATATATAGATATATGATGCACAATGTCAATTTAATAACATCGTTTTCCAACAATTTCAAAATGTAATTTCAAAGGAGGTAAATACGACTCAAGAAAATCCCTAGGCTAGTGTCCACAAGTAAGCCTAACAAGCTCCACCCAAACCCTACTTTATCGGTCTTTCATCGGAAGGCACGTGGTACCTCCTCACCACTTCACCGGTCTCTCACTGAAAGGCATGTGGCACCTTCTCACCACTTTACCGGTCTTTCACCAAAAGGCACATGATACCTCCTCATTACTTCACCGGACTTACCAACGTATTTACCCAAAACAAATCCAATTATCTTATTTTACAAAATAACTCTTTTCTCAAAACATCAATTTCTCCAATGTATTATGAAATCAAATCTAACCATAATGTAATAGGATGTAAATGCAATATATCCCCATGCATTTCTATATTTCCACTCTTTTATTTAATCTACACAATTTTCCATTTGTGATCAAAATACCCACATTTACTATTCAATGTGCTTTCATTATACATATTTCAAGAGTTGAACAACAATTTCATAATATGTACTTTCACTACATGTTACTCATCATTTTCAACTTGTCATTTCAAGACCAAACAATAACAACATGCTCAACAACAAACTCCAAAGAAATTCAATTCCTCTCTTTGCCATGGAATTTCTCATTCTATATGCAACATATAAATTCTTCAATCATATATGCCTCAAATCACTTTATCAAGCATAAATTTCATAAAACCACAGCATTTCTCCAAAATCCCCAATTGCTAGGGTTTTACCAAAACTAGGTTTCTACTCCCCCCCTTTTTTCTTTTTTCTTTTTTTTTTTTGAAAAGGTTTTTACCCAAACAACACATTTCCAAGAAAACATCACTTGCACTCTAAAAGTTTGAAAAGAATGTTAAGAAACCCACTTCAAAACCCATTCAGAGTTCATAACCCAAAAATCAAAGTCTTAACAACAAGAAATAGGTCCAAACAAGTAAGGACTTGAAGAAAATACATATATAACTTAAAGAAATCCCTACCTCAAGTTTTGGAGATGAAAAGAAAAGAAACCCCCAAATTTAACAGCGTTGAAATCCAATCTTCACCGCACAAAACAAAGCCTTCGATTAGTTCTCCAATATTAATGAAGGATATTGGGTCAAAACTCCAATGGATTGGAAGAAATCAAGAGTTTATGGTATTGGGTGGAGGTTTTTAAAGAGAATGGAGAGGAAAAGATATTTTTAGAGAGACAGAGATGTGTAAAAAGTGAGATACACTCAGTCCAAGGAGAAGAAAAATAGCAGATTTTCGGACTCAGGGCACTCCTGTACGTACGACACGCATTTCCGTACGTGTAGTACGTCTTTTCGCACATGCAGCCCTTACCCCCTGCACGTGCGGCTCACTCCTCCGCAACTGCCCTCTCTCATGCAATTAAAGCAGTAGTGAATGAGTGAAGGCCTCCTCTTTTCGCACGTGCGGCCCAAGCCCCTGCACATGCGGTTTTGCCACTCACCCAGAAATTCCATTGGCTGAACTCGAGATAGCAAAAACTCAACCCCGGAACCAAGTGAACAGGACGGAAGAAAAAAAAAAAGTGAGAGAGAGAGAGAGAGAGAAATTTGAGAAAGGTTTCAAGAATGGTGAACCCAAATGGTCGACGAGACATTAGATTGATTTCTGACACTCCCAATACGAGTAGGATAAGCACCATTAAACAGGAAAGAGACGAGTTATATACCCAAGCATCACATAGTACGCCATAGTTCAAATCTTAGGATTACATATAGCTCATCGACTCAGATCTCTTTTCTCTCCCTTCTTTTTAAACTCTCACCAAATTTGACATTCTCTTTGATCTACAAAGATCAAGCAAGATTTTGATACTAGTTCCTTATACAAAAATGACAAGCGTCTCAAGGGCTATGTTTTCGCCGGTGGAGACCAAATTCTGGCGAAGTTGATTTTTAGAGTTTTCTCATCTTCTCTCTTTGAGGTAGGGATGACTTTGATCCTTTTTAATACCTTATTATAGATAGACATGTGGTAGCTTTTGTTGCATTAAAAGTTTGATTTGTTGGGTATTTTTAAAAAAGCATGTGATGAGGATTAGGATTTTATAATATAGAGTTAAATCTTGTGTTTTGTTGTGAATATATGAGATTGTAATGTTTGAGGAACATATTTAAAAGGATTAGAGTAAAAATCCCTAATTAATTGTTTATAGGTTATAAGAAAGAGGAAAAAATTGGTGATTTGATTTTGTTTGAACCATATGGGATATTATGTATTAAAAATGTGAAAATAGGAATGTAAGAAAATAAAAATAAAAAAGTCATCATGAATTTAATTTGTGTTAATTGTTATTTACGATTTTATAATTGTTAAGTTGTAATAATTGTCGAAAAAGCAAAATTTCGGAGAAATAAAAAGGGTGTCGGTAAATGTTATGTGTATTGAAAGATTTGTGGATTGGTTAATCTCGTTTATGAGGGTTGTGATGAAAAGCCCCAAATTCTTTGGTTATTTATTTGTTTGAAAGATGGGATTAATTTGTGTTAGATTATGAAAATAAATTTATTAGTTGAGTTTTGATAATTAATGAGAAAGATGTCACAATTTGTTATGGGTATTGGGAGTTTGGAGAGAAAGGAAACTAAATTTTAGAAATCAAGAAAACATTTATATACTTTTGTGAAATGAAAAGAGGAGTTGGCGATTTTTTATTTTTGTTTTTAAAAACAAGTGAATAATTGTATTCGTAACGAATTACTACTTGTTGAACCAAATTTGAATATTTTCAATTGAATCAAAAAGATGGGATTGTAGTGATGGAAGGGACTTTAATCATGAGTTTTGAAAATGACGTGAATTGGATGTTGAATTAATTAGAGTTGAAAGATAAAAATTATGTAACGTATAAATGTTGATAAAATCTAAATCAAGATAACAGAATTGAATTCATGGCCTTGGTACTTCTTGCATATGAGGCTGTGTTGTTGGTCATCGGTAGAGGATGGTATTGACGTTGTTGAATAATTTGTGATATTTGGAATAATGTGTCAATTGTTGAGTTGAATGAAAGTGCGCATTATTATGGGTTCCTCTCCCCTCCAAATTTGCACCCGGTGAAGTTTGGCACTTTGACATAGGTTCCTCTCCCCTCTGGTTTGTGCCCGATAAAATGTGAACGGGTTCCTTTCCCCTCCAACCCGAGGATCAGTAAAGTTTGTCGCTTTGAAATGGGTTCCTCTCCCCTCCGGCTCGCACTCGATAAAGTGGGTTGTGGTGGTTATAGCTTGACGAAGCCGGGGTCCATTATGTGTTAATTACGCATAGTTTATCTTCATACTTGTGTTGTGATGAGAAAAGATGCATTATTGGTTTTTCGTGCTTATGATCAATAAAATATGGTAATGCATGTTGACGTGTCTATTGTTGCATATATATATATATATATACATGTATTTGTCGACGTGCATTTTACACTTGTGCTTAAGGCCATACTATATAGTAATTATCCTTATAGCTGTAATTCGTTGGAATGTAGGACAAGTATATTGTTTAGATCGATCTTAGGAGATTGTGGTGATGTGATGAATAATTGAGATTTCTTTAAATGCAAATGGAAAGTTTTGAAAGGTAAAAATTGATCTTTGTTTCTTAATACGTTAAAGAGGATCTTTTGGAAAATTGTACTTATAAAGGTATATTTTCAAGTATGAAATGTCACATTACCTATATGTATATATGTAGAGCATTCATGATCATAGCTATCTATATGTTGCTATTGTTTAGGATTATTGGGATTTCTACTGGACCTTTGTGTTCGTCTCACGTTGCTAATAATTTTTCATGTATAGAGTGAAGAGTTGCTCGAGACTTCAAGTTTGTTAATTGTTGGCCATGGGGCCTTTTAAATGTAGGTAGAATACTAATGTGTTGTAAAAATGGTTAATCGCTTTATATATTTCGTTACTTTGTAATTGATGACGTAACGCCTATGGGCGTATATTGTATTTTATTACATGTACACAAGAGAGGACATTGTAATTTATTCCTTCCTAAATGCCTTTGATGTTAATTATTATTGAAATTGACTGATTTAAAGGAAAAATGTAACTTTATCCGAGTAATAAAAGTTGGAGCGTTACATATTTTGGTTAAATCTGAACCATTCGGCATCCAATCACAACAATCCGACGATCCAATAGTTGTTTCTAACTATTTGGCGCATTCCGAACATATCCGTGCAATCAAAATTTGTAAATTCAATTTAGAAAATCTACAAATTTTATTTGATGCCCAACAATAAAAAATTGAGTACAAAACGAACAAAATTGATGTCACCTCGAATTTCACAAAGCATCTTAGTTTGTCTTCACTTCAGTTTGATCTCACTACGGCAAAGAACAGAGGCAAGGAATTTGCTTCAATAATTTGTTATCAACTTACTCCTCAGCAATTCTAGCCAACATCAATTCTGAATTCCTTTCAAATAACAAATATCATTTGAAAGCAATGGGACAAATATACGTTGTATACAATGTAGTAGTCGACTTGGCACAACCACAACTCATACTAGCTCAAGGGCAAGAAATCAACTTAACAATCTACTTCAATCTGCTTCCCAAATTCACTCGACAATTCCTTACAACAGCGCAATGCTATTTTTTAATGCTCTCCCATTAATGTAAGTTTTTCAACTTTACACTTTTTTGTGATTAACAAGTCTACATCATCTAGTACAGTCAATCAAAGACACTGGATGTACTATTCACAATCCTTGTAATGTTTGAAATTGATCGCCACTTGAAATCAACAAAAGTCTTCAGATACAGAGCGATCACCGTGCTCAGCACGAAATGCCATCAACAAAAGTCTCCGAGTATGAAGCAATCTCTGTACTCGGCATGGAGCGCCATCAACAATAGCCTCCAAATTCATAGCAAAGCCCCAATTTCCTAGACATACATACATTTATACGTACATATATGCATTCATACAATCGTTCATTCATATATTTTATTCATTTATCAAAGATGTTTTTCACCAGGAGACCTATCATCTATTTGAATAACATAGCTCAGCAAGGTGATTTGGGAGTAAGATCAATATCAACTAGGCATTCTCTATCAAGGATGCTATTTTCATCAAAAATCTAACATCCGTTTATGCCACTGACTCGGCAATAAAAACTCTCATTTCTTCTACTGAAGAAAATGAAAGTTTTGGGACAATTGTGATAGCTCAAAAAAAATCAAAACATCCCAACTTATTGGGGTGAACCCAAATAAGTCCTAACAATGGGCCCAATCCAAGCAAGGAAGCCCATCAAGCTACCTCTATAAAATGAAAGCATCTCATAAAAAAAAGGTAAGCCTCATCTCTGCAACACACACACAAACACTTCTGAAGTTCTTTATCTATTCTCTTTGCTTGAAGATTATAATTTTATCATCAGAATGTCTCCGGCCGACAATCCCGGTTGTGTGGCATTAACTATGTTTATTTTTGCAAGTCCATGGGGCAAATTTCATCTCTTCGTTAGATCTTTGCAGCAATTCAAGGTCTCACAAAAATTATTTAATGATGATGATCCATCCGTTGGAATACTCAAGAGTCTTGACCCTAACTATGTTGTTGTTAGGTTTCTATTACCAAATTAACAAATATTCATTCTATTTTATTTTGATTTTTTTGATATAATTTTTGGAATTTTTTTTTTTTTTTTTTGTATTTTAATGTCTTTATTATTTTTTTTAATAATTTAATTAAATTTTTTTTTTTTTTTAGATACACTTGACCTAAATATACTTGAAAGATAAAATATTTTAAAAAATTCACTAAATACTAAAAATAAAAAACAAAAAAACTAAGATTTAGTACATTTTTATTTATTGATTTTTTTTTTATTTTCTACAAATATTATACTTTTTATATGCATGTAACTTAGGTGCATTTAAAAAAATAAATTGATTAAAATATATAAAAAGTTTACTATAGATAACAAAACACAAAAAAAAAAAGATAAAAAAATTCAAAACTGTATTTGAAAATTCAAACCAAAATTGTCACGTCCCAAGCTCCGTGACAATGCCGCACACTCATTTAGGCTAAGAGTCCAACACATAACCAACAATGTAAAATACTCAAATTAAATCCTTAAATATCATAATGCTAAAAACCATACAAATAGATAATTCTTATCATATGAACAAGTCCACTAATAAAAAAATAAATAATCCAAGTACTTAAATCATAGTCCTACTCTCGGCACTCCCACAAATAAAAACCCCGCGCAGCTCTACTCCTCAGAATTTGAAAAATAAAATAAGGGTAAGGTAGACAGCCTAGTAAATAACCAACCACCACTGTTAGCTAGATCAAGTATACAAAAAAAAATAGTCGATAACCAATAAATATATTTTTTGTTACCATTCAATAAATGAACAATTATTTTGTAAGATGGTTTCATAACTGAAAATAAACAGTGTAGCAATACATTTTAATTGAAAAGACAATGAGGTGATTCGACGAAATTCCGTTGTTCAAATTGATGGTTCGATATTCAATGGTTCAATGATGCAATTCACAAAACCCAAGTCTTGGTGACTACGGTCACTTAGCCCGTGACAAGATCCAGAACCATACATAGGCCGGTAGTAAAGCCTCAAAAGAAACTAGTTTTTGTGCCAATAAATAACCCCCCCTATTGGCTAGGGTCCAAATCATAGTCAGACTAGAGTGATGTTCAAAATTTAAACAATACACAACTTTTAAATAAAATATTCGATATTTTTAAAATAGACATTTAGTACAATTTTCATAATAATATTCGATGCTATTTTATACTTGACTCATATTTTATTTTAAGAGAACGTGAATGCTATGAATAAATACTTATAATTTTAAACGATTCAATAAGAATAAAAAAAATGTACCAACAGTGATAGAGGGTTACTTACGTCAAACGCTTAGAAATAATATTCTAACACCAACTCTAAACACCCAGCTCCACCACTTCAATTACACAAACCCAATAAATAAAACCTCAAATAAATTAATATTTTTACGTGTTACATACACCCACAAAAGCCCCACCATATTAGATTAATGTATTGCTTTAATATCCAAGTAATCAAACCATTCAACCCAAATTTATAGCCAAACACACCCTTACCCATGATACAAAACTCCATTGTTTTTATTACTCACCCAAAGTTACACTTACACATTGCACCCAATTCTCAAAACCTAAGTAGGCAACTATAGATCTTCCAAATCCCCTTAATGCATTGATTTAATTCCTCAACATAAACTTAATAATCAACAGTAAAAGCAGATTTTACCTCAACCAATAGGTGTCCCAAAATCACCTAACGTACTACCTCCAATCCCTATTGCAGCCTCACTTGAACCTCTCTTCTCTTTTTCTTTTCTTTTTTTCTTTTACCTTCTCAAATCCTTGCCGCCTATGGAGCAATTCCTAGCCTATGTTTTGTTTGTTTCCCAAGACCTAAAGTAAGGGTGTAATTTTGGCCTGCGGCCCGTGGGCGGCCTGAAGCTCGCCTACGGCCAGAGGTGGGCCTGGCCCGTTTAGGCCCGAGGTCTTGGGCCTGGGCCTGGGCCATCGTTTCGAAGCCCGACTTGACTCGGCCCGGCCCGCTCAAGGCCTGCCCAAATGCCCATCCGAAGCCTGGACCGCCCAGTCCATCCGAGGCCCAGTGTTATTTTTAATGCAAAATAATAAAATTTTGGCGGAAAAAATAAATAAATAAATAAATAAATTGTTTAGGCCAACCCAAGCCCGCCCACAGCCCGAGCCCAGGCCCAAGCCCAGGGGCTAAGCCCGAATACCCCATGGCCTGGGCCTAGTTTTTGGCCCGTAGGCTGACCCGACCCAGCCTGATTTTTTGGCGGAAATCCGCAAGGCCCGACATGGGCTGGGCCGAACCAAAATTACACCCCTAACTCAAAGCCACAACAAGTGGACTTATTAACCTAATTTCTCAAAGTTACAAAATTACCCATCTAAGTAATAGAAAATATAATACCATCTCATAACTAATTCTTTGATATTAATAAATGATCTATATAAATTAATTTTATTACTAATCTATCGAATAAAATAATTCTACATACAACTTGAGTTTTACAAAATAGTGGGCCACTTTTAATACTTACTTTCTAACACAATACATTGATTTCTTTTTTTTTTCTTTTTTTTCTTTTTTTCGTTTCACAGTAAAATTGGGCACTTGGTATTTGGTATTTGGTATTTGGTATTTTACAAAATTGGTATTTGGTATTTTGGTATTTGGTATTGTTGGCTACATATTTTGTAAAAGCCAATTACAATTCGACACGTGGCAGAATGAGGGTATTATTGGAAGATGATTTTAATCTTAAATCTCAATCGTACACGTGGCAATAAGTATTGGTTCTCAAGTGGTCTGAGTAGCACTAGATCAGGAATGAGATACAAGGTGACGTGGCTTCAACGGTTACCTTTATTCAAATTCAGAAACAGGAGGGAAGTCCAACTGCAAGTGATGGCATAGTGGAACTATTTCTAAGGTAACATGATCAGCGATCATGGAGGAGCGGTTCGACGGTTCGAAGTGCAGTTCGAAGGTCATCTCTAACAAGTATAAATAGCAGGGAAGTTCCCAGAAAAGGGCCCCCCAGACTCAGATCATATAAACCAGTTTTACTTCATATATTTTCTTTTCCAGTTTTACCTTTCCTGTACTTTAAATACTTGTTCTTTAAATACCGCACCAGACTTCAATTCATAGGAGTAGTTTTCAAGTAGATTCAAGTAAATCGTTGTCAGAACTTCCTCAAGGTGAGTTTGGACAATTGTAAGTGTTTATGTTAATGAAATACTTCAATTGCTTTCTATATTACTTTTTATTTCTCTTAATTTCTCCTAAAAGTCGAGCCACCAAGAAAGTCCTCTTCATTGAGGCCGAAAGAACTAAAACATAGTCGCTTTGATAATTGATTGGCAATTATAATTTCATAAGGATCGATTGATCCTTCATTGCACGCCAAGCATTTACAAATTTACCCTTTGAAAAGCCATAAAGCCAACATATATTTTTGGCACGCGCGGTGGGACTAAATAAAAATGGCTAGACGAAGACGACAAGGAGAAAATGAACGCTTAGAAGAAGAAGGCGTAGAATGAGAGGTAGAAATACCTAATCCAGAGGAGAATGTGGTAACTCACTCGTGGAAACTCCTATGTTATCGTAACCTTTGGTCGAACAGACCAAGATTTCAGACAAGAACCAAATGTTCATAATATTGACGAAACCAAGGAATTGGACCATCCACCATTCCATCTTCTCAGCCAACAAATCCATGGGATGGCTTGGTAGATGCTATGGGACAACAGCTAATGAACACAATGGAAAGGTGGGCAACATCCTTTTTGGATCGAATGAACAACCACCAACCAACAAATACAAGACATACAGAGGAAATTTTAAATGTTCATCAACAAAGATTGGCTAGAGAAAAACAGCCTATGCAAGTTAATGGACAGGTTAATGGTCAGACTAGTACTCAAAACTATGAAAGACCATCACCTCAGTCTTGGTACGAACCCATTTCGAGGCCTGTAGTAGGCCAAAATACCACAATACTCAATAGTGAAGCCATACCAGTTGGCAGATCTGGCCAAGTACAAGAAACTGGCATAAGAATGGTGGCAAATCCCATGTTCGAAGCCATACCTGGCACCAGGGGTTATAATAATCCTTTATTTGAATTTATACCCGGGGGGTTGGAGGGTTTGCCTACAAATGGAAGGGACACAATACCTATTCCAACACCTTTCACAGGTCCTTTAACAGGACAGGCTCAAAGGGGTTATCCATTTCCCCAACAGCAACCTGCACCACAGGGACAACCAGTCCCAAATGTACCATTGTATGGACCAAGAGGACCACAGGCACAAGTTCCACCGAACCCTGTGTTTGCTCCCTCAGTAGTGGGTTCAGCAAGCCCAAAATATGGTCCCTAGGGACCAAATTGTTGATATTGTTAGGGAGCTATGTGGACCAATGGCTCGGGGGGTCCAAACTCCTGTATACAGAAAACCATATCCAGAGTGGGTTGATAGGGTACATGAATACCCAAGAGGGTTTAGAATACCGATTTCACCCTATTCTATGGGCTGAAATCAATCAACAAGAGAGCATATTGCTAGATTCATTTGCTCGGTGTGGTGAATTCGCTAATCATGACTACATAAAATTGAGATTATTTCCAAACTCTCTAACTGGGGAGCGTTTGTATGGTATATCAACCTTACACTGCTCCATTCAAACTTGGCAACAGATGGAAGAGGCATTTCATGCCCAATTTTTCCAATCAGAGCCAGAAGTATCCATGGCAGATTTGGCAAGATTGAGTCAAAGGCCTGAAGAAAAGGCTACTCAATTCATTGCAAGATTTAAAAGGGCTCGAAATAAATGTAGAGTCATCCTTCCAGAGCCAGAATTTGTACGATTGGCTCAAAACGGTTTAGAGTTCAGGCTTCGAAAGAAGTTTGATTCAATTGAATTCAGGGATTTGGTCGAATTAACCTATAAGGTGTCACGATATGAAGCATTATTGGAGGAAGAACAAGATCGAAACAATGCTTCATATAAGACATACTATAAAGATCCCAATTACGAGATTGATGCAGCAGAGATTGTGGGCAAAGAACCCGTAATCTGTGAAGCATTAATTCATAAGGATACGACTATCGACCAACAGTTTAAGAAGAAAGACTTTCACAGAAAGTATTCTTTCGATTTAACAAAAGCAGATGACATTTTCGATCATTTGCTCGCAGCTAATTTCCTTAAGTTACCAAAAGGAGTAAAACTGCCTTCTCTTGATGAACTTAAAGGAAAAGTGTACTGTAAATGGCACAATTCTTGGTCTCACTCAACTAAAAACTGCATTGTTTTTCGAGACAGGATCCAGGAGCAAATCCGGAAAGGAAGCCTGAAGTTCCCAAACAAAACAGAGAAAGCCATGGGAATTGACAGTAACCCGTTTCCAGAAGTTGGAGAAAGCGCTGCTAATGTGGTTGTTCCAAATTTTCAGAACCTATCTCTGCAGGAATTGGAAGAAGTCAATGTGCAAATGCATATTGCCAACCAGACAGCTGCCAAGAAAGAGACCAAGAGTTCACCAGTTGTTGGTCAGAGTCTCTCACATCAGAAGGAACATTCTGATGAAGAAATACTGGACGACGATTCCTTGGAAGCAGCTGTAATGCAAAGGATGTGTCCAAGGTGTAGACTAAGCTACAAATGGTTGAAGGGGCTTCCAATTGATGGGAAGCAATACTATAAGGATGTTCAGAGACGTCCTAGAACAACCAACGCTTACAACAAAAGGCCGTGCAGCTAGTGATAGGCAACGACGGTGGTGGTTGAAGCTGCGATTAATGAATGAATGCTAAAGGCAAAAGGCCCTTGTATGAGTTTAGGCCACTTAGCTACTATAAAATGGAGAGTAGACATTCGAAGAAGATTAGAGAGGAGTTCAGTTATGGGACTAAAGCGAGATTGGCCCCCGGATCAACTTCACACAGAGTAAAATGGCCATTTCAAACAAAGGCGAATCAAGCTCAAACATGAGACCAAAACCAAGCACTTACCTCCACGGCGGTTTGAAGATGGCTTCAAGGTGGAAAAGGGTGATTCAACGTCTGAATCAAGAAGCTCTTGGGTGCTGGAGTCCTGATTGGTTTGTAATGCAAAACAAACCTAGGGAATTGCCCGACAGAGAGATGTTGGAATCACAGAATGGTCAAACCTCCTTTGGTGGCCCCAAACAACTGGTATTCTTTGAAGCACCCAAAGACAAAGGAGCCAAGTATGGTGCGGTTATTTCCAGATCACAAAGGAGGAAAATTCAAGCAGTACACCCAAGACCAAAGAAAATCTGAAGAGAGTGAAGAGAGTTCTTCACATGTCAAGACGGAAGAAAAGAAAGCTTCAAGTCGCACCATGTTCCAAAACCGACGCCGCAAAGTAAAGTGGTTTGTAGCGAGGAACACTGGCCCAAGTTCATTCTCAACTAAAGGCCGTGAAAAGTCCATTTGGCGAGATTGGAGAAGGCTCGATGGAAAGTGATAGTGAAATAGAAGAAGAAATTGGCATGAGCCAAAAGAAGGAAATGGCGTAAGAAGAAATGTTCAAGCCTTTATGGTGAACAAACATTTCGATCGAAAGTTTAGTTGAGAAGGATCCTTCAAGGATCATCATCAATGAAGTACCGTAATGCAAAGATGGAGGACGCCAACAAGATCTTGAACAAGGTAGTCAAGAGGGAAGAAGGTACAACCAGCCATCCAGTTTGGCTCATTTCCACCTGTATCAGTCAACATGGTACATATACTACCTCATGAATTTCAGGCTGAGGATCAGGAGGACCAAGACATGGATCCAATTCCTGTTTCTAGTGAGGAATCACAAGTGAGCATGGTTCAGATGCTTGAAATGGCTAGTCCTATGGAAGTTGAGTGCGAAAGTGAGGAGGAGGTGAGCATCAACCTCTCATATCCTTTTGAATACCCCTCGAATTCCATGACCCAACATGTCAAGCCTTTGTACATTAAGGCTTTCTTTGATGGTATACAGTTAAACCGAGTCCTAGTAGACAATGGGCGGCGGTTAATTTATTGCCAAATCTTCTTTGAAGAAATTAGGGAAGAAGAATCCAAGGTTGATCCCAACCAAGACAACCATTCTTTGGTTTCTTTGGAGATAAGCAGATGGCCCAAGGTATTCTGCCTATTAATTTGAGTGTGGGCACCAGGATTGTATGACAGCATTCTTCGTGATCGATAGCAATGCTAAGTATAATGCCTTACTTGGAAGGGACTGGATTCACACCAACAAGTGTGTACCTTCCTCTTTGCATCAGAAGATCATGATGGCTCTGGGTAATGGAGAGACAGAGGAGATTGATGCAGATCCTCAACCTTTCATAGCATGTGCGGATTTTGCAGAGGCCAAACTATATATTGAAGGGGTAACTCCACTCAGTATATTGAGAAAAGCTGATGGCTCAGCCGAAGTGACGGCTGATGAGGAAGTTACACATCTAAAGCACTTAGTCCAGAAAGTCTTGATGAAGAAGTTCGTGAAAGATGACAACGATGCCTGGTTATAGGCAAAGAAGTGAAGAACGAGAAGCCAATTCATTGGCTTTGATTAAATTCTCATCATTGGATGTAAATGCAATAGTCCGTAAGGTACGAAACAAGAGAGAAGCCATGACAATTGGTCAGAACAAGAACAACAACAGTCGAGTTTGACCTTTGGGAAGTATTGTGCATTAGACATTGAAACAAGAGTCCAGGAAATACAAGAAGAAGACGCCTTATGGACAGATTTTGTCTATGAGGAAGAAGGTAGAGATGTCGAAATAGAGAACCTAGAGGCAGAACAAGGTGAAAAGATTGCTTCGAAGGTTAAAGAAACCAAAGAGAAAGCTTCAATGAATTCTCAGACGCAGGACCCCTTAGAAGAAGTGAATTTAGGGGAAGGTTCTGTGCAGCAGCCCACTTATATAAGTACCTGCTTGAATGCTCTGGACAGAGACCAGTTGTTGGTTGTTTTAAAGAAATACAAAGATTGTTTTGCATGGTCCTATAATGAACTACCAGGATTGGATAGATCATTGGTGGAACATAGGCTCCCTTTAAAGCCTAATTTTAAGCCATACAAACAGAAACCAAGAAGGATGAGTCCAGATGTGATTCAGAAGGTCAAGGAAGAGATTCTTAGACTACTCAAGGCAGACTTTATTAGGACGGCCAGATATGTTGAATGGCTATCTAATATTGTGCCTGTAGTTAAGAAAAATGGCAAAATGAGGGTATGCATCGATTTCAGGAACTTAAATCTAGCAACCCCTAAAGATGAATACCCTATGCCTATAGTGGATCTGTTGGTAGACAGTTCAGCAGGGCACCAAGTTTTGTCAATGATGGATGGCCACTCTGGTTATAATCAAATATGCATTGCAGAGGAAGACATCCACAAGACAAAGATTCGATGCCTCAGGAATATTGGCACCTTCGAATGGGTTAAGATGCCATTTGGTCTGAAGAATGTTGGAGCTACCTATCAGAGGGCTATGAACACCATCTTTCATGACCTTATTGGAGGGTATCTAGAATGTTATATTGATGACATCGTGGTAAAATCCCAGTCCATGGAGAAGCACTTGCTTCATTTAGAAGCAGCTTTTGAAAGAATGAGGAAGTTCAAGTTGAAACTCAACCCTCTTAAATGTGCTTTTGGTGTGTCATCTGGAAATTTCTTGGGTTATGTGGTGCATAAGAAAGGAATACAGATTGATCAGAATAAAGCCAAAGCCATCATTGAAGCTAGGCCTCCATCAAGTAAGAAAGAATTACAAAGGTTCCTTGGGCAGGTTAACTTTCTTCGAAGGTTTATTTCTAACACTGCAGGGAAAACTAAAGTGTTCTCTTCCTTGTTAAAATTTGAAAGATGAGGAGGAATTTGTGTGGACAGCAGAGCATCAAACTGCTTTCGAAGGTATCAAAGCCTACTTGGCCAATCCTCCAGTGCTGATGCCACCAAAACGAAATAAGCCCTTGAAGTTATACATAGCAGCAGCAGAAGATTCGTTGGGAGCTTTCTTGGCCCAAGACAATGAAGAAGGCAAGGAACAAAATTTATTACCTTAGTAGGTTTTTAAATTCTTGTGAATGTAAATATTCAGCTGTTGAAAAGCTGTGTCTTGCTTTGTATTTTGCTGCAATGAAATTAAGATATTACCTTTTACCTACAACTGTCTTGGTAATTGCAACCACAGATTTGGTTAAATACATGTTATCTAGACCTATGTTGAGGGGAAGAATTGGCAAATGGATATTAGCCTTGTCGGAATTTCATTTAGAATATGTCCCTCAAAGAGCAGTAAAAGGGCAAGTATTAGCCAATTTTCTGGCAGATCATCCATCTCAAACAGAGAACCAAGAGGTGATGGAACTTGGTTTGGCTAGTATTGAACCATGGCAAATGTGGTTCGATAGATCAAAAGCCAATGGATTAATTGGAATTGGTATTGTGATTAAGTCTCCACAAGGGGTAGAAACCACACATGGTTTCAGAGTGGATGAAGCTAGCTGTTCCAATAATCAGGCTGAATATGAAGCCTTAATAGTAGGACTAGAAATCCTTATTGGGTTACAAGTACATGCAGTTGACATATTTGGGGACTCTCAATTGGTGGTTAACCAAGTAAAAGGGATTTTTAAGTGTCAAAGCATAAGTATCCTACCATATTATGTTGTTGCATTACATCTGCTTTCTCAGTTTCAAATAGCAAATGTAACTTATGTTCCAAGATTCTTGAACAGTAGAGCAAATGATGTGGCTCAAAAAGCTTCGAACTTCAAGAGAAGGGATAATACTCAAAGGGATATAAGCCAAACAACATATCAGAGACTAATACAACCTTTGAATAAAAGGAATGTGATCTTGGAAGTCAATCATAATGACTCACAAGAACAGGATTGGAGGCATCCAATTATGCAAGATTTGACCGTCCATCTTCAAAAGCCAGCAGGAAAATCAAATTGCAGTCTATGCAATACATAGTATATGATAATGCTTTATACAAAAGGGGAGGAGATGGCTTATTATTGGAGTGTTTAGGTCCAAAAGAAGCATTAACAGCTATGGCTGAGGTTCACGAAGGCATTTGTGGTGCTCATCAGCCTGGTGTAAAGATGAGATGGTTGCTTCGAAGGCATTCCTATTATTGGCCAACTATTCTAAAAGATTGCATAGAATATGCAAAAGGGTGCCAGGCATGCCAAAAACATGGCACAATAAGACATGTGCCCATAACTGACCTACATGCAGTAGTAAAGCCTTGGCCATTCAGAGGATGGGCCATGGACATGATAGGTAAAATTCATCCACCTTCTTCGAAGCATCATTGTTTCATTCTAGTGGCTACTGATTACTTCACTAAATGGGTTGAAGCCAAGCCATATAAGGCTGTAGATCAGACAGAGGTCATTGGGTTCATTAAAGATTTGATCCATAGGTTTGGCATCCCACAAACCATAACAGTTGATAATGGGCGTGTTTGATGGGAAAATGGTGAAATCCTTTGTGGCGAGTTTGGGATTAGCCTTATTAATTCCACTCCCTATTATGCATGTGCCAATGGTCAAGTGAATCATCTAATAAATCCTTGAAAAAAGGAATACAAAAGATGGTGGAAGATAATCCTAGGGATTGGCATAACCTATTGTTGGATGTTTTATGGGCTTCTGAGAACTTCCCCAAGATCGAGCACGAGTCACTCCTTATGCCTTAGTATCTGACGCGATGCGGTGTTACTGTGGAAATTAATGTTAAATCTTTGAGGGTAAGATGTCAAGATCAATTAGAATCGAGCAATATCATCAAAGCATGTGCTTGGAATTAGAAGACATAGATGAAGCCAGATTTTGGCATTAAATAGCATTCTTTTTCAAAAAGAAAAGCAAGAATTATAACAAGAAAGTCAAGCATATTGGCTTTGATGAAGGTGATTTGGTATGGAAAACAATACTCCCCATAGGGATTAAAAGCCATAAGTTTGGCAAATGGTCACCTAATTGGGAAGGACCATATCAAGTTCATAGAGTTTTGCCCTTTGGGGCATACCATTTAAGAAATTTGAATGGTTATGTACATCCCAAAAAGATTAATGGCAGATATTTGAAGCCTTATTTTCCAACCATTTGGGAAACACAAGGAATAGAATAAACATTGAATACAAAAAATGAGACTACTCAAAGGATAGACAAAACTTGTTCTTTCATAAAGAATTAAATACATTATGCCATAGATTGGCCCAGAAGTCATTACAATGTCTTAATTGTTTTTGTACAACGGATTTCCTATTGCTAAGTGATGGGAATAGTTTGATAGTTGTAGCCATGTCACTTTTACGTTCACCAATTCTTGGTTAGTGATCTGCAATTTGGTGTCAGTTCGACCCAAGGCTCGGTTTATTGCAGCTAATTCCTCCTCCAGTTGAGCTTTCTTCTCTAACAGTTGGAGTCGAAACTTGGAATCAGAGGAATGTTGTTCCTTGAGTTCTGATACTTCGGTATGCACTTGAGAAACAAAACTCTGATCCCTAGTCAGCTTTTCATCCTCAACCTTAGCAGCTTGACAAATGTTGAGGTAAAAGTCGATGGTGGTCTTTGCTTGAGACAGATGACTTGAGACATTCAGACCAGACTGCTCAGCAATGTTACAACACTGAAGAAACCCATTTCTGATAGTAGGCTTTTGTAGAGCCTCAAAGGGAATCCTCGAAAAGGAATTTAGCAGTTCTAGACATGTATCTATGTCTATTGAAGGCACAGGAGAGTTGTTGCTAGAGGAAGAATTCTCAAAAATCTCCAATAAAGAGTCAGCCAAGACTAATGGCTCAGCCTCAGCACTAAATTTTGGAGATGAAGAAGGCACGTCAAAAAGACTAGCAAGTCTTCCTTCGAAAATGTCTACTTCATCCCTAGACATGAAGGGCATAGAAAGTACTGTGGTGGAAGACATAAAGGGCTGCATGGGGATGGGAGAAATGGATGGAGCGTCTTTGGCGGCTTCTATAGTCTTAGCCACCAATGAATCAAGTGAAGAGGGGCTGGAGATAGGCATAGGTGGTGAACCATGAATTGGGGAACTACCAGCACTCTCTGTAGAAGAATTAATTGCCATCAGAGATGGAGGGGCAACTGAAATCTCCGTGAAGGAAGGAAGAAGGGCAAGGCTCGAAGAAGAAATGGACTGAGGAAGATCAAAAGTTAAAAGAGGAATATATGGTTCTAAGCCAAGAAAAGAGAAGCGAGGATGCTTAGATTCAAAGAAGGCATATCAAATAGAGGAAGCGTGAGTTGGATGGTTTTCACGTTGCATTTGGTCGGTTTCAACCGAATCGAAGGAAGGCTTCACGAAAAATGAAAGCGATGGCTATTCTTTAAGAGGAGGAAGTACAAAAGATTGTTAGAATTCAGTATGTAAAAGATGGCTAAAGGAAAAATAGTGGAAGTGTGAAAGAAATTACTTGTTTCAGAAGCACTGGCACTAATGAGAGAGTCGCGGAGGGAATGATGTGCGGCACTTTGATGCTTTCTCATTATTTCCCTTTGTAATACATCAACAGCAGCTGTTTCTTCCCTTAAACTTTGATTTTGCCGTCTCTTCTCGGCTCTCTCGAAGACAATTATTGTTTTAGAATGTTCCTGCTCTACTACCTTGACAAATGTCTTATGAATGGGATCTTCCATCAAGTCAGTAGTTGAAGCAGTCATCTTTCTTTTCTTTCCTATTATTTGAGCAAGTGTCTCAGAATCAGAATCCTCATCAGAATCGGAAGGAGAGGCATCAAAATCAGAAGAAGGAACAGTAATTTTTCTTCTCCTTTTTCTTTGAGTCAGCAATGTTTGCTTATCAATTGTCTTTTCAGTTCTTTCAATCTGAGATTCAGGTTCCCCAGAAGGAAACTCTTCTTCTGATTCTTTAACAGCCGTCTCCTCATGAACCACATCAGCCACTTTTTTCCTCTTTATCAAGGCTCGAGTGACTCTGAGAGGAGTTGAAGTAATAGGAATAGATTGAGTTGTAGGAGGAACAGTGGAAGAAGTGACAATTTCAGTGCCTTTGGATCGGGACACATCTAACATTTTCAGTCGATCTTGAGGAGAAATGGCTAAGTACACTTCCATATTGCTCACCCACCAGTTTTGGTATCTCTTCAAAAAAGTGCCTTGAGGGATGAAAGGGGTGTATTCAAAATTGGCTAAGTCATCTATAAATTTGAAAGTTGCCTCTTCTAGCCTTGATTTTCGAACCTTCAAATCTCTCTTGGCAAGGGATAAGTTGGTGTTACTACAAAGGGGTATTGGAACTCCTTGTGTAAGACCAAACTGTCTAGCAAATTGAGCAGGACAGTAAGGCTCAGCTATGCATTTGTAAGCCCTGGGGTTCAAGGTTCCAATAAACAGTTCTCTAGGAATCAGAATGGAAGCCCATATGTTTTTATGAATGGGTAGGGTATGAGCCATCACTTTCGTAAAGTGACTCAACCAAGTTGGGCCTACACTGCTTGAAAAGGACTAAACGATGACTAGGAAGAGGCGGGTTGGCGGTGATAGAAGAAGGAGAAATAAAAGGCAAAAGTAGAGGGATAAAGTGAAGCATTGGCCAGTCTTATGCCATGAGAGAAAGAGTGTAACCCATGAAATTTGAGACATTTGGATTGTAATTCAGTGAAATAGGCAAAAAGCCAAAGCTGAAGGATCCAGAATGGCCCCCCTTGATTAGCATCTAAAGGTTTCTCACAAAAGAGGGAGCAAACTCTATAAACGTGGCCTAGGACATATGGAGCTAAGGCTACTCTTTTCTGTAAGACAAAGGCTTTGGCAAGAGGAGCAAATTCAGGCATGATTCTTTGAGAGGAAGTACAGAATAGGAATTTGCAAAGCCAATATAATAAGAAGGAGAAGAGTTCCCTATCAGTTACTGGACCTTCCCTTTTGTTTTCAGTCTTAACAAAATCACTGTAAGATGAAGTAAGAGAGGGAAGGGAGAAAGGAACTGTTAAATCGGGGAAATCTGGGGTAATGGGAGTGCCAATAGGGGATATCCCTAGAAGGTGACAAATGTCAAGAACGGTAGGAGCCATCATCCCACACTTAAATTGAAAGAAATTAAAGATGGGGTTCCAAAAGCATAAGGCAGCAGGAACTAAGAAAGGGTCTTCTGGGATAGTTACCCTGGATAATCGAAGAGCATCAAGAAGACAAAGCTCTTGAAGGTCTAGCGTCCTGGCAGGGACAACTCGATCGTACCATTCTGTCATTACGGTCTCATCGTGGGCCAACATCGGTGGGGCGATTGATTCTCCAATTTTTCGATCAAGATTACTTTTCGTAAAGAAGACGTTGATCCTCCAGGCGGGGATATAGGGCAGGGAGTTCAGTAAGAGTCTCTTTGAATATTGGCCCAAGCACGTAATCTTGCTGTTCATGACGACGAGGATAAAGATCGCCCATCGATAGCACTTTTACGCTTGACCTTGTATTTCTCACATTACGTGTCGATAAGCCTTTTCAAGACCACAGATGGGCTTAGACGCTCTGGTTTGGGATTTTTGAGGAAGAAGCCATTGAAGATTGATAAGGGTTTGTATGTTAAGAGCAAGTGATTTGAACATAAAACAAAGGGGCTTTTAAAGGTTTCGTGGTCCGAACATATAGGGCATAAATCGTTAAGTACTAAAGAAATGCGAATACGAGGAGCCTTTGCCGATATTAATGATTTTGGAGGGAAAAGTATATTTCGGATGTCGACAACAGCTTCGAAGTGGGATATATGGCTTCGAAGCCAATTTTGGCTCCAAGAAATCAAATAAAAACGGCTTCGAAATACAGAATTCGGCTTCGAAGTATACTACATGTTTGGAGAAGCTAAGATGCTTGAGTATTGGTCTACTTCAAAAGGTTTAAAGACCTATTTGATGAACATTATTGAAAGTAATGACCTTTAAAGCAAAATTTAGAATTTTTTAAAGAACATCAAAACCAATCATTGGTTTTTCGCAAGAGAAGACTGCCCATTGAAATTAGGACAGCATAAACTACTTTTCAAAGCAAGAAGTGGTCAAATTAAAATTGGTTGACTATAGTAGCCAGGACCATGCATTGGTTATAATTAGCTTTGAAAAGTAAAGTTGTTAAGTTCGAAACACTAATTTTAGATAATATTGACCAAAATTGTCAATTTTTACTCCATAAGTTGGAAAAAGACATATTGGTTTCTTTTAGTGTTTCATTAAAGACAAGTAAGTCCAAATTCGAAGGATGAGATTATTTAATTTAAGGTTATGAGTTGGCTTTTAAAGTAAGAGGAAACAGAGTCAAATAATGTCGAGTACAGAAGACTTTGCTTTTCATTAGAGCCAAGACAATTACATTAAATAATCTTATTTTGGTACAAATTCAAGTTCGTAAAAATAAGGAATAGAATAAATTACAAGATCATGAAATTTCGTCCAACAATGATCAATGAATATTTGTTCTTTCTTTATTATGTCTTCCATCTCTTCCAAAGTTGGCTGCATGAGTTGATGTGCTCTCACTTCATAATACAGCTCTTCAGCCTTTGCTTCGAAAGCCTCCTCCCTCGATTTTTGTTCCAATTCATCTATAACTAAATCATCCCAATATGCAGAATCCTTATTCTTGAAGTCTTCAAAGTCTTCAATGAAGTTTTTCGCCGTATTGAGCATGAATTGAAGAGATGAAAGTTGATCCAAAAGGCGAGTGGTGACTTTGGAATTTCGATGCCAATGGAGGAGTATTGGAAGTTGATCCAGGAACAGGTGAAGTTCTGCTTGGGCGATAGGATTAAGGATATGGCCCCTGGTCAGAATATCACAGGCCCATTGGAAGTTCTTAAGAGGAATGTCATCCTCAAGAACATTAAAGGGTAGGTGAGAAAAAGCGCAAGCGAAGTTGGGCTTCTTTCCGCTCGAGATGGAGTTGGAGATGATGGATGTTTGTAAGGGGGGAAAGTTTTGTCCATTGGAAGAGCAAGCTTTAACTTCTCTATCCAAGAAAGAGTGGGAGGAGGAGAAGGAGTAGATGGTTCTGCTTCAAAAGAAAAAGAAGATGTGGATGCCTCTAGTCTAGGGGATGGAGAAGGTGTGGATGCTTCTATTTCGAAGGATGAAGAAGGTGTGGATGCTTCCATTTCAGAAGATGGAGAAGAAGAAGTGGTCGCTTCGGTTGGGGGAGATGACACAGGGATGGAAGGAACAAAGGCATTAATATAGCCAAGCGGTCGGAAGAACAAATCATGCTTTCTTGGCTAAGAATGAAGGGTATATCCTAGTGTTTCTTCCAAGCAGGGCAGTGCATTGCTCCTGTGGGCATGGAGGATGTATACCAAGCTACAAGCAAATTCTCTTCTAAACTACGTCGAAAGTCGATGGGCACATAAGGATGAACCACCGAGCTTCGAGCGTAGGAAGGGAAATCCAAGGGGTCAGTGAACTCAATAAAATGATGATTGATCCGTTCCCTCAAGTCCCAGGACTCAGGTGCAGACCAGTTTGTCACCCCAGAAGATGAAGTTTCATCCCAAGCAGAAGGTTGTGAAGAAGAATTTCCTAATTCCATATTTGCAATTTGTTGAAGCAAAGGCTTGAAAGTTGTTTGTTCAAAGCGTGAGGGGAATTTAGAGGAAGAACTTCTTGTATCAACGAGTTCGTAAACCGAAGGATTGAGGGCAATATGTTCGTAGTCCAAAGGTTGATAATCTGCGAAAGCCTCCATGACCTGAATATAGAAAGGCGGGTAAAGGTGGCTAATAAATGTGTGGGGATTCTTTCGAGGGGAAACAGCATTACTCAATGGCTCTTCGTATGCTCGATCGTTAGAATGAGAAGGTGATTGAGTCATAATCCGTTCGAGTGCTGAAGGTATTGGAACGTCCAACAAAGTTAGAGTTAATGCAAATGATCACCAGAATAGGTGGCCGGTTGTGTTTTCGAAAATGGATTCTATGCACGTTCTAAAAAGCGAGGAAAAGTTTTTGATTCACTAATATTTCCAAGTATTGGGTATATTAGTGCGGGGTAATGTTGGCTACATATTTTGTAAAAGCCAATTACAATTCGACAATGGCGTAATGAGGGTATTATTGGAAGATGATTTTAATCTTAAATCTCAATCGCATGCGTGGCAATAAGTATTGGTTCTCAAGTGGTCCGAGTAGCACTAGATCGTGAATGAGATACAAGGTGACGTGGCTTCAACGGTTACCTTTATTCAAATTCGAAAGCAGGAGGAAGTCCAAGCGCAAGTGATGGCATAGTGGAACTATTTCTAAGGTAACATGATCGCGATCATGGAGGAAGCGATTGACGGTTGAAGTGCAGTTCAAGGTCATCCCTAACAAGTATAAATAGCGAAGTTCCCGAAAAGCCCCCAGACTCGGATCATAAAAACCAGTTTTTACTTATTTTTCCTTTCCGGTTTACCTTTCTGTACTTTAAATACTTGTTCTTTAAATACCGCTGTACTTCAATTCATAGGAGTAGTTTTCAAGTAGATTCAAGTAAATCGTTCTTTGTAAACTTCCTCAAGGAAATTTGATTTGGACAATTGTAAGTGTTTATGTTAATGAAATACTTCAATTGCTTTTAATATTACTTGTCATTTCTCTTAATTTCTCCTAAAAGTCGAGCCACCATAAAGTCCTCTTCATTGAAATTTGAAAGAACTAAAACATAGTCGCCTGATAATTGATTGGCAATTATAATTTCTGTAAGGACTGATTGATCCTTGCTGGCACGCTCGCATTTACAAATTTACCCTTTGAAAAGTCAAAAAGCCAACAGGTATTTGGTATTTTACAAAATTGGGCACTTGAGTTTTACAAAATATTAGGCACTTGGTATTTTTTTATTTTTTTTAACAGGAAACTTGGTATTGATTGGCACAACATACTCATCTTACCGTTTGGATTTGTTAAAGTTAAATATGTCGATTTTACAGTAAAATTGACCTATTATGAAACTAAGTTAAACATATTTTGGTGATTTAAATCATTCATTTTATACAATCAATTAAAAAAATTATCCGTAAAAAAAATTAAGTTTATCCAATAATTAGTTACATGATCAAATCACATATATATTGTAACAAATATACAATCTATAATTAAGAACATATATGCCGTATAGATAAAAATGATTTTATGGTATGGTAATTGATGTTGGATTAACTTAATTTTTTGTATGAATAATTTTTTTCTTAATTTTATGAGATAAACTGTTTAAATCACTAAAGTGAATCTGAATTAAGAGTAAACTGCCAATAAGTCTTAAAAATGGATTTAATTCTCATCAAATCTTATTGAAAATAAATTCTAGTAAAATCGTCGCTAAAAATAATTTTTTGTGACGATTTTTTATATATGTCTTTAAAAATTGACAATTAGTAATTTTTTTTTGTCACGATTTTTTAAATTGTCGCTAAACTTACAATTAGTGATGTTTTCTGTAACGAATTTTTTAAATTGTTGGTGAAAATTGAAAGTTAGTGACATTTTTTAGTGACGATTTTTTTGAATTGTTACTAAAACTTATAATTAGTAATTTTTTTGTAACAAAATTTTTAAACTGTCACTAAAAATTAATAATTAGTGACTTTTTTTTTTAATAATGTTTGACAAAGATGTCATTAATTTTCATATGACCTATTAGACAATAAATATGCCTATTAAGACTGGCACGTAACTTTCCTCTAAATTAATCCTAGGTTGTAAATTTCACTATAAAATTGAGATGTTCTAGCAAATCCGGGACTCTCATCTTATGTCATATTCATCAACTAATCATAGGATTACTTTATTAGTTTTGTTCTTTTTGTAAAGCATTATAGATCATGATATCATGCTTAATTAGTGCGATTCTTATTAATAGTTATTCTCTTTTTGGTGTTGGATTTTAATATGAATGAAAATATAAAAATAAAACCAACGAATCTTGCTCATCTCTGTTGCTACTTGAAAGTGAAGGTCATCTTTTCATCATCAATCAATAAATCTTTATATTAATTAAGGTCGTGTTTGGATGGTCAGAATTTTATTTTAAATATCTTTTATTTCATTGTTTAGGTGTATTCAAGAATAAAATTATGATTTGTTGTTTAAGTGTATCCAAGAACAATTATGATTTCTAGTTAGGAATTCTATATGAATTTTACATTACTAAAGAAATGCTTGAATTTTAATTTAAGAGAAATGTTTTGTGCCCCTAAAAACTGTGCCCCTAATGCCCCTAATTTCCAGTTTGAGCAACTTTTTCCTTTTTTTTTTACTTGATATGGAAATTAGGGGGATTAGGAGGAGTTTTTTTAAGGGAATGAAACAATACCCTTAATTTAAATACAGTCTAAATTCAAATTCTCAATAGGATTCACATTTCATCTCTTTGATTTTTGTCATCCAACAAGTATGTAAACAGATAGTTTGTTTTTATTTTTATTTTTCTTCATATATTGGAGGGAAAAGAAGAGTTTAGTGGCGGCTTAAGGATAAGACAACTTAAGTGCACGCCCAGGCCTTGAGTAGTAAAGGACCGAGTAGAGAAAAATCCCATTTATTTATATCTTTACTCTACCATATGTACATATATAAAATAAACCATCAACCAAAACATTTCTCATTAATTTAAGGGTGAATTACACTAACAATTTCTATTATTTGGAACTCATTTTACTTTGATTCTTAACTTTTTAATTATGACAAATTTAACTTTAAATTTTGAATTTTGTTCCAAATAAGGACAATTGAAGATATCATTACTCAATTTCAAGGGTAAAGTCATTAATTTCATAAATATAAACTAATTTGACAAAAATAAATGTAAAAAAAAATATTTTTGAATTTTAAAAAATAATTTCTACCCACCAAAGATAAAATTATATAAAATTGATAAATCTTTTAGACATTTTATTTACTAAATTAATTTTTATTATGTATTTGGATGATGATCATGTAATGGGTGATTGTTGGGTTTTAATGTGTAATCGATATATTTAATATATGAAATGTTTTTAGTTTTGAATTTTTTTTTTATTTTATTTTTTTTTGATTTAATGAATCGGTTTAATGATGATATCAAAGTTATTGCCATATTTGACGTTTGGAAAAATAGAAACTAATTTAATGAAAATAAAAACCACCACCCATTACATGATCATCATTCAAACACATAATAAAAATTAATTTGGTAAAATAAATAAATAAATAAATAAATGTCTAAAAGATTTATCGATTTTACATAATTTCATCTTTAGTAGGTAGGGAATAAATTTAAAAAATTAGTTTATATTTTATCAAATTGACGTCTTTGCTCTTAAAATTAAGCAATGGTATCTTTAATTATCCTTATTTAGAATAAGATTCAGAATTCATAGTCAAATATGCCACAATTAAAAAATCATTAATCAAAGTGATATAAAGCCTAAACTATAGGAATCGTTATGATAATTTGTCTTTAATTTAGAAAGTAAACAAAAAATATTTGTATAAACCAATAAATTATGATATTGTCAAAATGAATCCTAAATAAATGAAAAATTATCAAAACAAAATACTATCATTTTGTCTGTTATCTTAGCATGTGGTTTAGGGATCCTCTCCCACTCATTGTCTACCGTGGGCTAAGGTCACTATGGCCTATGTCTAGGGTTTTCAAATTTTGGTTCAAAATAAAGTCCTAAATTTATTAATTTTATATTATATTAAAAGTTTAAAATCTAATCTTTTTTTATTTCTTGAGGTCTAGTCTAAAAGGCTTCTCAAAACACTCTGTTGGGCCAAATTAAAATATATATATATATATATCATTATTGTTAGACCTAATTAAAAACAAATATATATGATATAATGAGTCCAAATAGAGTCTAATGTCAAGATTTTAATAAAATAAATAACTTTATTTTAATTTTTTTGCCCTCTCTCTTTGTCATAATTTGATTGAATAATTTGCCTTAGTTTTTTCTTCCAAATTTTTCCCAATAATTTGTGTTTTGTTATCAAATAATTAATGGATTGTGATTTGTGTGAATTATGATTGTGTTATCAAATATCATATTATAATAATATAAGCATTTCATTATCAAATATTAGCGAATTATATTGTTTGTATTGATTATTGCTAAATTATAAAACAACAAGATCATATTTTATCTTTTTTGAGTCTTTGTAATTATTTTTTTGTATCTTAATTTATAAAAATAAATTAGAATGATTATATGTGTAAAGAAACTTTTTGTAGTTATTAAATAATAAAAAAATTATTGATAACATATTATTTTATTCATAATTTGATTTATAAAATATATATATATATATATATCGGAAGGCTCCACTTTCAAAGTCGCACCTAAGTCCGCAAAAATGTCGAGGCTGGCCCTACTCCCACTTCTCCCTTTGCGGTGCAAAAAGCTCATCTTAACTATAAAAAAGTGATCTTCTTTATTCGTTATCAAAAGTATTATTCACTTAGTTATCAAAAGTAATATGTACATTTATTTCATTGTTTATCATATTTTTTTTTCCTACAAAAAAATATGAAATCTTGCATGATTTTATTTATGAGAAATAATATATATATATATTAAAAAAAAAACAGCCTAAGGACTTAGTGTTGAAAAAGTGTACAAAAATATATTAAAATGTGTGAAAATATTTTGAAATTGTATATGAAAAGTTATTGAGATTATAATTTTTTTTTTTTTTTTTGGCATTAGTGTTTGTTCTAAGAACTGTCATTAGTAAGACCCTTGATTTATTAATGTGTGAGTGAATTTCCGATCACACTGCCCTCCTTAGTGATCCAGCTGTAGAACACAGGCAGAATAGATGGCACCCTGCAATCTGCACAGAAAGAAAAGGCTCCGGCGGTGGTTCTTCCACCCGGAGGCACTCCGACGATCAAGTCAGTATCTCTCAAAGATAACAAGTGCTAAAATTACTACTCAAGACCACAAATTGCATACCTTAGACCCACCGGGGGTGCTCTTCTTTTATAGTGTCTCTCTATCCTAGTCCCACTAGAAGTCTTACTTCTATGGACTCCAATTCTGGATCTGCTTTAGACTCTTCAAGAGATAAGGATAGACTCCATAAGAGTTTTACCTTTATCCATCTTGTAGTCTTTCTTCTTTCTAGGACTCCTGTCCCTTATCCACTTATTTCGGACTCCGGTATCTTCGGAGATAACCTCGGCAACCCCGAGATTACCTCGGCGTTACTGTCAACTCACGTGGCACCTCGGCTGACACTTCGGTGTCACCTCGGCCACGTGTTGGTACTCAAAAAATATATCCCCACAACTGCCCCCTAGGTTCTATTACCTCGGCACTCTGAGGTGATGGAACCTATATTGGAACTTTTCTCGTACATCGGCTTAAGAACTTTCTAGCCGAGATCATTCATTTCAGGCCGATATGTCTTCTTCTAAGAACAAGAATTCAGATCAATCTTACTTCGCCCATGAGCTGTCATGCACTACTTTTCAACCGTTTCACTAACGCGTTTTTCCCTTATTGGTCCATGCTGGTGACGCGCTTGCAAGCCGTCTTTTCTCTGTTTGCGCCGTCTGATGCATGCATTAACCTAGGCGTACTTAATGATCTTCATTTTGCCGCCGTTTCACGTTTTGGACAAAACTTTTGTTTCTCTCTTCTTCACTTCACTTTTGCATTTCGAAAACTCTACATTTTCTCTCTCTAAAGTTCTTTCTTCGAATCCGCCATTGCTCAAAGCTCTTGACTCTGCTACTGTCTGGCATCCGCCATTGAAGCTTTCGCCACCGTAGCGTCTGTCATCTGACCTCGACGTAGCTCATTCCGGCCTTCACCTTTTCTGGTAAGCCAGTTTCCCCTCTTTTCTCAGTTCTTGATTATTTCTGGAATTTCTTGTTCGCTTTATTCTGCTCCATCATTCAATCTGTGAATCACTCACTTGAATTTATCCTATTTTATGGTTTCGTACATGTTATGCACACTTGCACTGTTGCACCTCTTGTTCTTGGTCTTCCACCCTTTGTGTTCTTGAATCTGAAGTTTCGTTCTTGCTTTTCTGTTTTCCAGATTTTCTGCCCTTCATACTCGTTTTTCTTAGATCTAGGTTTGGGATTTGCTTATAGATCCATCAATCCTTAGGAAAAACTGAAACCAACTTCACCAATATACACTTAGGTTTAAGCCGAGGTCCCAATAACCCTTCGAAAGTAAACTGTTTTTGTAGCCTAGTACTTGCATATCAAAATCATGGGTGTGTGGAGAGATAGGGTTAACTCCCCAACCAAACTAGAGTACTTTAGGCAAGAATTCTCCATCCCTGCCGACGTTCACCTCAGGCTAGCTGGGGAGAACGACTCCATTATGCCTGAAAACGATAACATGCGCTTCCCTATAGTAGCCTTTGTCCAGTGTGGACTTCGATTCCCTCTAGATCCTCTCTTTCGCGAGGTCCTTCACTACTATTCTTTGAACCCTATGCAACTCGCCACCAACGCCTATAGGACGCTTAACGGTATAATAGCCTTAGCTCGGCAGGAGAGTGTCAGGATCACTCTTGCCGACATCCAATACTGTTACACCATGTGTGCCCTCAACCTAAAGGAGAAAGGTTATGTGTACTACCTCAAGCCGAGGTCCACCGAGTTTAAAATTATAGCCGACCTTCCTGACTCCAACAAAGGTGCTGGGGATGACTACCTTATTGCATCTGGTAACTGGGAGTTTGGCCCAGATGAAGAAGTCCATCTTTTCCCTCTTCTCCGAACAGTAAAAGAGGGCAAGGGTAAGAGCCCAACGTCAACTGTTTAGCTGTTGCTTTCTTCAAGTTTTTTCTTACAAGTTAAAAATTTTATCTGTTTCTGATGTGATGTTCTGTTTTGCAGACGTTCGCAAGCCTCCCAAGGACTTTCGCCAGTCCTATTTCCCTGGGAAGGGCCTGAAGAAGCTCCTAGATCTACCCGTCCTCAAACGCAAAGCTCCACTGCTGTTAAATTTCATCCCCACCTATAAATCAACTTTGCCCGACGTTCCACGAAAGAAGAAGAAGAGCCTCTCTCCATCTACCACCACAACCCAGACTGCATCAACATCCCGGGCTGATCAAGGGTCAACCTCCGATCCAGCCGATCTACCATCGACTTCTGCCCAATTCCTGATCCCAGTAACAGAAAGAAAACGTCGGCGACGACTTGTCAAAACAGCCGATATGGTGCGCCCAAGACCTGTTGCCCAAGATCTCTTAGCCGACCTCCCAGCCGACGTTGACACAATTCCTGCTCAAACCGTTCCCCCTCCCGAAGCCGAGAAGAACAAAAAAGGCGCAGCCTAAGGATAAAAATGCTGAAGTTGAGGCTGAGGACGCCCAGCCTATCTCCAAGCTGGCGGAAAGCAGCAAATCCCAATCAACCGCTGGAAAGAGGCATGCAGAGGCTCAGCCACCAGAATCCCAAAAATCAAAAAAGCCGAGGTCTTCTTCCGCGAAGACTCTGAAGTCCAAGATACCAAGTGTTCCTTGGGCCCCCCAATTTACCTTGGAAGACAGGCCAATAATGGCGAATGAGAGTGCCGAGGACATAAACGTCGGCGTGGCTCTCAGTACTGCACTACTTTTGCCTGGCGATTTGGAGCGAAATGCTGAGAATAGTGAGTATGAGAACTACGCTTTAATGCTCCAGCACTCAGTTCAAGTAAGTGCTTCAGTTCCAACACTCGTCCTTTCTTTTAGTTTCATACTTTGAATTTATTTTTCTAATACTTCTGTTTTCTGTCAGGCTGTCCAATACGCTCATTCCTTTTCAATGCAATCATTTGAAAATCGGAAAAAATTGACCGAGATGAAGACTGAGTTTGCTACTCTTCAGAAGATTAATAAAGGCCTTCAAGCCAAAATGAAAAAGTTAGAAGATCAAGCCGAGGCTGCTACGAAGGCCCAAACCTTGGCCGAAGAAAAAGCTGAAGCTGCTGAGGCTATAAAGAATGTTGCCGAGGCGCAAAAGAAGAAGGCCGAGGAAAAAGCGGCCCAAGCCGAGAAGGAACTTCGGGAAGCCTTGGCTACAAAAGAAGCCGAAATCAAGGATACAGATGAAAAAGCTTACGCCCAGGGTGTAGCCGATGTCACTAAAGATTACAAACTTCAAGTCAGGCAAGCATGCAACAGGGGATTTTCCCAGGGTTGGATGTCCCTGGTAAAGAAGCTTGATCTTCCTGGTGACTCACCCTGGCGCAAGGCTGATGCAATCCCTCTTCCCTTTCCCCCTCATCCTCCTCCGAGCCAAGTTGAAGAAGAAGCTGATTCTGAAGCCGAGGCTGAAGAGGACGCTGAAGAAGAAGCCTTGGTGAGGAAATCCAAGGATGCCTCTGAATCCAAGTCACCTCCTCAGGGTGATCAAGTCATGGACTTGACTTTAGAGGAGGATGAGGAGGTTGAGAAGGTGCCCATGGAAGTCAACACAGGTGTGTTATCTTCTGACCTTCTTTTGGCTGAAAGAAGTGTAGAAAATACTTTGGCCGAGATCGACGCCGAGATTGCGGCAGATAAGGAGGCTGTTGTAGAAGAAGACGCCGAGGTTGTCCTTCCAGAGGCTTCCGAGGTCCAGACGCAAACTGCTCCTGTTCCTGCTCCTGCTTCTGAAGCTGAAGAATCTTAGCTTTTTTGTTTTTGCTCTAACTTTTGTACTTTCTTTTATTTTCTGGACGATGTAAACTTTGTTTCGCGGCCGATGTGCCCTTTCGTTGTTTAAGAACAATTCATTTCAGCTAGGCCATTGTGCCTTATCTATATACAACTGTTTTTACCTTTGTACTTCAGTCTTTAATCTTTCTTCATTGCTTCTATTTGATTCAATACTTAGAATATTTCGCATGATTCATATAATTCTTCCCTTGCACAGTCTCCTCGGGGTTACATACCTCGGGCATGTTTACCTTAGGATTTACCTCGGCTAGGACTTCACCTGTAATCTTGCCATAAACTTCAGCATATAAACTCAATTAATCTTCATCTTGTAAATTGCTACAAATTTCAACAAGTGAAGATAAATAATCATATCGGCTTAACTTTAACTTGTAAATTGCTACAAATTTCAACAAGTAGAGATAAGGAATTTATCTCAGCTTAACTTTAACTTGTAAATTGCTACAAATTTCAACAAGTAAAGATAAGGAATTTATCTCAGCTTAACTTTAACTTGTAAATTGCTACAAATTTCAACAAGTAAAGATAAGGAATTTATCTCAGCTTAACTTTAACTTGTAAATTGCTATAAATTTCAACAAGTAAAGATAAGGAATTTATCTCGGCTTAACTTTAACTTGTAAATTGCTACAAATTTCAACAAGTAAAGATAAGGAATTTATCTCGGCTTAACTTTAACTAAGCATTACTAATGTCTTCTCTCTGCCCCCAATGTGAACCTAAGTTCCACTTGGGTTCTCATTATTCATAAAACAACATCATGCATAGTTTTGTAAGTTCTGAAAAAATTCTGCTACGATTTTATTGATCAGATCGGCAAAAAATCAAAGAACATCTAATGATAGAAAAACTTTAAATTACAAGTGTTCCATGGTCTAGGCAATGCTTTGCCCTCATTATCTTCGAGCCGATATGCCCCATTTCCTAACACCGAAGTGATTCTGTAGGGGCCTTCCCAGTTTGGGCCAAGCTTGCCCTCTCTGGGATCCTTCTTATTGCCGACGACTTTTCTCAAGACTAGGTCGTTGACTTGAAAATCCCTTGGATTGACCTTCTTGTTGTAAGCTTTGGCAAGCTGTTGCTGGTATGCTGCAAGCTGGATTGCAGCTTTCTCTCTTCTTTCTTCCAGTAGGTCCAGATCTCAAGCTAAGAGCACATCATTAGACCCGTTCTCAACTCCCTGTGTTCTGATCCCTGGGATGCCGATCTCTAATGGAATGACTGCTTCTGTGCCATAAGCCATGGCAAAGGGGGATTCCCCTGTTGATCTTCTCGGCGTAGTGCGATATGCCCAGAGTACGTTGGGCAATTCGTCTACCCACTTTCCTTTTTTGCTGCCTGCAGCCTCTTCTTTATTCCATCCAGAATGACTTTGTTTGATGCTTCGGCTTGCCCATTACTTTGGGGAAAGCTTGGTGTTGAAAAATAGTTCTTTATCTTGAATTTTGCGCAAAAATTCTTGATGAGTTTGCTGTCAAACTGTGTTCCGTTGTCGGCAACGATTGCTCTTGGAATCCCAAATCTGGTGATGATGTTTTTCCAGATGAAGTTCTTCACATCCACATCTCGGATTTTGGCAAGGGGCTCTGCTTCTATCCATTTTGTGAAGTAGTCTGTTGCTACCGATGAGTACTTCCACGCCCGATTGCTTGGGGCAATTGTCCAACGAGATCCATGCCCCACTGGGCAAATGGCCAAGGGTTGGAAACAGGGTTCAGGTCAGCAGCAAGCTGATGTATCAACGGTGCAAATTTCTGGCATTGCTCGCACTTCTTCACATAAGCTTCTGCATCTTTCTGTATATAGGGCCACCAATACCCTTGGGTAATGACCCTGTGAGCTAACGATCTGCCCCCTGCGTGGCTTCCACAAACTCCTTCATGAATTTCATATAAAAAGTCTTCGACCTGAAGAGGGTGTACACACCTTAAAAAAGGTCCAGTGAAGGATCTTCTGTACAGATGTCCTTCTACTGTCAGGCTGAATCTTGTCGACTTCAGTCTGACCTTGTGTGCTTCCTTTCGATCTTCTGGCAGTTTTCCCTCTTTCAGGAATGTAACAATTGCATCCATCCAGCTTGGTCCCATGTCCACACATAATGCCTCTTGCATTGTGTTCGGTGGTTCTATGCTCGGGCTTGGTAGGTAATCGATCATTATTGTCCTCGTCTTTCCGGTTTGCATCGAACTTGCTAAATTGGCCAACGCGTCGGCGTGGTTGTTATCGTCTCGGCTAACCTGAAGAAGTCGGCAGTTTTGAAACATGTCTGCCAGCCTGATGACTTCTTTTGCGTATGCCGACATTCTTTCATCTCGGGCAGCAAACTCTCCTGTAGTTTGATTTACTATGAGTTGTGAGTCACAAAAAACGAT
This sequence comes from Camellia lanceoleosa, assembly GCA_025200525.1. Classification (NCBI taxonomy): domain Eukaryota; kingdom Viridiplantae; phylum Streptophyta; class Magnoliopsida; order Ericales; family Theaceae; genus Camellia; species Camellia lanceoleosa. The sequence goes on along the minus strand of CM045765.1, from coordinate 111,942,591 downwards.
TACCTCATCTGCTCTCTTGCCGGCTTCAAGATCCGATGTCGCTTCATATTCCGCCTCATTGTTCGAGGCTTTAAACCCCAGTCGAATGGACTGCTCCAATATCTCCCCATCGGGGGAAATTAACACTACTCCTGCCCCTGCCCCCTGGCGGTTTGAGCTCCCATCAACAAAAAGTTGATAGGAGTCGCCGATGTAAATGCTGCAGGGTCTGAGTGTTTCCTTCCTTGGTTCTTTAGCCTTTGGCTGGGCTTCTCCTTCCTTGTTTGGACATCGTTCATCTCGGCTCAACGGAGCCCGATGTTCGATGTATTCTGGCGAGAACTCGGCCACGAAGTCAGCCAAAACTTGGCCCTTAATTCTTTGTTCGCGGCACGAACTCCAGTCGTATTGGCCCATCTTGCTATTCTTCCAATTAAGTCTCCTGTTGCGGCAAGGATTTGAGTGGGTGTTCGCCGTAACCACTATCTTGTGAGCACGGAAATAATGGTTTAGCTTCTTTGTGGCCATTACCAAGGCCAAGATCAATTTCTCCGATGGTAGATACCTTGTTTACTGCGTCGGCCAAGGTTTTACTTACGTAGTAATGATACATTCTCCCTTCTCTTCTCGGATTATCACAAAGACTTCTGCGTGCTCAAAGCGCCAAGTATAAAAGCAGTTCCTCCCGGGTTGAGGTGTTGAGAGGATGGGGCGAGGTAAGGTACTTCTTCAGTCGGCCAACGCGGCCTCACATTCTTCTGTCCATAGAAAATCCGTGGCCTTTTTCACCAGGTTGAAAAAAGGTTTACATTTGTCCGAACTTCGGCTTATGAATCTGTTTAGGGCTGCGGCCCTTCCAGTTAGCATTTGAACCTGTTTAGCCGATGTCGGACTCTGTAATTCCAAAATGGCCTTGATCTGATCTGGGCTGGCTTCAATGCCCCTTCTAGTCACCAGGGATCCCAAAAACTTACCGGATCCGACTCCAAACGCGCATTTCGATGCGTTTAGTCGGAGCCGATATGTTTTGAGTATGTCAAAGACCTCTTCTAGGTCAGCAAGATGATCCTTTGGTTCCTTGGTCTTCACGACCATATCATCAATGTAGACTTCTACAGTTCGGCCAATCAAGCGTTTGAACATCTTGGTCACCAGCCTTTGGTAGGTTGCTCCTGCGTTCTTCAACCCAAAAGGCATGACTCTGTAACAATACCAGCCTTTCGGGGTGATGAACGCTGTCTTCTCTTCATCTGGGGGGTACATGGCTATCTGGTGATACCCCCTATATGCATCCAAGAAGCTCATCCTTCCATGTCCAGATGTGGCGTCTACCAACTGGTCGATCTTTGGCAGAGGGAAGCAGTCTTTGGGACAAGCTTTGTTCAAATTTGTGAAGTCTATACAGACCCTCCACTTGCCATTCTTCTTCTTTACTACCACGGTATTTGATAACCATGTCGGATAATTGGCTTCCCTGATGGCCCTGGCCTTCAGAAGTCTGTCTACTTCTTCTTCTACTGCCTCGACGTGCATCAACGTCGGTCTTCTGGCTCGTTGTATTACAGGTTTGGCCGACCTGTCAACGTTGAGTCTGTGGTATGTGACCTCGGGGTCAATGCCAGGCATTTCATAAGGTGTCCAAACGAACACCTCAATATTTTTTCTCAGAAAGGCTTCCAACTCCCTTTCTTCTTCTTCGGCTAATCCTGTGCCGAGAAGAAAGAAGCGTTCCTCATCGCCTTCTTGGACGAAGATTTTCTTCAATGCTTCTTTACTCTTCTCGGTCGGCTCCTTGCCGACATCATCTAGGACCTTCATGTCCTCTTCTTCAACCTCTGCTTCCTCTGGTTCTCGAATGCTGCAGGTTAACTTCATTGCTGCCATAGAGCAATTTTTCACTTCGCAATCGATCTCCTCGATTCCTCAATCCCATGTTCTGTTGGGAATCGTAGCAGTTGATGCAAGGTTGAGGGAACTGCCCCCATTGCATGCAACCACGGCCTCCCCAAGATGATGTTGTAAGGCGAAGGCGTATCAATCACAATAAATTCTGTCTTCATCTTCTTCGTGCCAGCTTGTACCTCCAAGCTTGTTGCGCCTAAAGGCCATGTCGGCGTTCCATTGAAGCCGACCATCGGGCCGTTTGAGTGCTCCATGTCATCAGGGTGAAGGCCTAACTCCTTGTAGCATCTGACATACATGATGTCGCAGGAGCTGCCTTGATCAATCAAGATGCGTTTCACCTGGCACTCCCTAACCTGGAGAGATACTACCAGGGCATCATTGTGCGGGTGCTGAACCATGTCAAGGTCGGCCTCTGTGAAGGTTATCATTGGTCCTTGGCAATCTTCAGGCCGAGATCTTTTCAGTCCGACCTGGTTGACGTGCTGCAGATGTTTCACCCTCTATGTCTCCCCCCGTATGTCGTTTTCATTCACCTTTGAGTGGATCACATTAACCACCCGAGGTCCACCTGCCTGTGGTTGCTGTGTTGGGAGAGGAGGGGCTGCTGGCGCTTGAGGCAATCGTGCCTGCTCTTCCCTGGTTCTGGCTTCATCCACAAGATCTCTTAGATGGCCTTGCCTCACCAGATCTTCCAAGTGTGCTTTAAGGGCTCTGCAACCCTGAGTTAGGTGACCCTGCTCATTGTGGTAGGCACAACGCCTACCAAGGTTTCTCCCCATAAATTCTCCTTGTGCTCTTCTTGCCATAAGTAGGGCTAATTTCGAATTTGGTCAAGGACTTTTTGGACCGGAATTCGGAACACCGTCGTCACTGCTTGCTTAGCCCTCAACTCTGTCTCCTGTTTGTTCTATCCATTATTACCTCGGCCTCGCTTCGGCGAGCCGTTGCCCTTTTCTAGCTTCGTCTCCTTATTCCCCGACGTATCTTCCTCGGCTCTGGCATACTTCTCGATTCTCGCCATGAGCTCTTCCATACTCTTTGGCAGGGTTTTTGCCAAGTACTTCCTTGATGGATAGCCATCCTTGAAAGAGACGACCGCCACCTCCTGGTTGCATTCAGGTATTCGATTGAACACCTCGTAGTACCGCTTTGCATAAGCTCTGAGGCTCTCATCTTTGCCGATCTTCAGGGCCATCAATGCATCCACCCTCAATGGCTGCAGTTTGTTTGTTATGAACCTGGCCACAAACATCTCGGCCAGGCCTTCCCAGCTCTTCACGCTGCCCTTCGGTAACTTGTGGAACCAATCTGATGCAATCTCCCCGAAGGATGAAGGGAACACTTTGCAGAGCAACGGCTCGTTCCCACTGTATAATGCCATCGAATTCAAAAATAATCCAACATGGAAGTTAGGGTCCGACTTACCATCATATATCTGGAGCCTCGGCATACTGAATCTTTTCGGCGCGACGAATCTATCCAATTCTGCCGAGAATGGAGTCCTGGGCTTAACCGGGGAGGTTACCTCGGCTCCGGCATTCTGCTGTTTCCTCTTAAGGTAATCTCTCAAGTCCTCTTTACTTCTCCCTGCAGCCCGGCTGTCATTGGACTTCAGCCTTTTCGGCGCACTACTCTCGGCCTCATGGTGGCCCATTTTCGACCCTTCTCCGCAGGACGCATTAAAACACAATATCTGCCCCGGAACATGCCGATGTTCTTTGGGGTCTGCTTCCTTCTCGCGATATGTCCTTCGGGACTCTTCTCTTCTCGGCTCTTCTCGGCCGACTTCCCTGGAGGGTCGGCGAGAGTGCCTTCCGCTCCCCGTGTGCTGAGGGGCTTCGGGGACTTCTCTCCGCCCCTTCTTCTGGACGTTTGCTGTCGACATTGGTGTGTCTTGCAGCGGATATGGCGGCTGCATGACATTATTCTGCATCATGAAGTTGATGACCGATTGAAGGTCTGCCAACTTGTTTGCCATCTCTTTTACTTCCTCATCCCTCCTCAGACATCTGTCTTTCCAGGTCTGGAGGTCATCCTCATTATAGTATTTGCCTCTGTCCGCTTTCTTTGATGTATCACCATCTTGTCCGACGGCCTTCTCTGCGTGATTCTGATCACGAGTTTCTTCGTTGTGGTCTCCTCCTTCAGCGTTAGAGTCAACGGGCCTTCCACTCCCAGCCGGAGCGTCGTCCCCAATCTTTTCCTTCTACGTGTTACTGGCCATCTACTCTTCTTTCGTTCCCACAGACGGCGCCAAATTGTGTGAGTGAATTTCCGATCACACTGCCCTCCTTAGTGATCCACCAGAACACAGTGTAATAGATGGCACCCTGCACTGCACAGAAAAGAAAAGAAAGCGGTGGTTCTTCCACCCGGGGGCACTCCGACGATCAAGTCAGTATCTCTCAAAGATAACAAATGCTAAAATTACTGCTCAAGACCACAAATTGCGTACCTTAGACCCGCCGGGGGTGCCCTTCTTTTATAGTGTCTCTTTATCCTAGTCTCACTAGAAGTCTTACTTCTATGGACTCCAATTCTGGATCTGCTTTAGACTCTTCAAGAGATAAGGATAGACTCCCTAAGAGTTTTACCTTTATCCATCTTGTAGTCTTTCTTCTTTCTAGGACTCCTGTCCCTTATCCACTTATCTCGGACTCCGGTATCTTCGGAGATAACCTCGGCAACCCCGAGATTACCTCGGCGTTACTGTCAACTCACGTGGCACCTCGGCTGACACTTCCGTGTCACCTCGGCCACGTGTTGATACTCAGAAAATATATCCCCACAATTAATTATTAAAATTGTTTTGATTGCAAAAATTAGAGATATTGGATGATTGTCAAGCAAGAAATTAAAATTAGAATAAATATAAATAAAAAAAATTCATTATGAATGTTATGAATTTTAAATAAAAATTATAATATAAAAAAATACAATGTAAAAAATTATTAAAAACCTCTATTTCATCTATTTGCCTTGGGTCTTAAGTACGCTTTAGCCGCTCTTGAGAACAATCAAATACGTACCCAAGTTTTGACCATCCACTTAACTCAAATAATTATTAATATTAAATTTTAATAATTCATAAAGCAGCCAAAGGCGGGAGAGCCATTAGCATTTCTTTACGAAGAAAAGGAATCATATGACAATATTATCCATGAGCTCAACTTTTCAATTTTTTATTCTATATGTCAATTAGCTTTAGGTGGTCCCCTCAAAGCTCTGTATCAAGGGGTGTTCAGGAATCAGTTTTGTGCAGTTTGCAGTTTGGTTTTGACCTGTTCGCATTTATGTGGTTTGAAAAAAAGTTAATCCGTAACTGTCCGCAGTGCGGTTTGCGATTTACGCAGATAAGGTTTGCAGATGTGCGGGCGGTTTGCGGTTTACACTTTTTTCTTTAAAAATTAATTTTTGAATTTTTTTTTTTTCATCGAATTTAGGCATCAGATTCATTTTATATATTTGTGATCATTTGACAATAATTTTCTGATGAGTTTACAAATAAAAATTGAATATCAATGCATTAAATGAAAGTACTGAAAACAAAGAGAAACAAAGAGACCCTACACTAGCATTTTTGCCATGAAAAAAATGTATATCAATGCATGAAAAAAATGTATATCAATGCATTAAAGGTTGTACTCAATTAGAATTGTCAGTTCAGTAATCAATAATTAAACTAGAAGTTCCATCGACTACCAGAAGAAAAATTTTATTAGGAAAAAATGGATGAGTCGCCAATGAAAATCATATAAGAAACCAAGTTTAGGACTTTATAATTCTACGGTATTAAGAAAGTTAAGAAATATTTAAAAATAAGGATCCTAGTATCATAGAGAACATAATGGTGCTCATGTTAAAATTACAAAATTGGCATATAAAAAATAATAATAATTAAAGTGCGGGTGGTTTTGCGGGTTGCGAGTTACAACCCGCAAATTTATCATATTTCAAATCGCATCCGTCTATATTATGTTTGCGAAACCACCCACTTATACACGAGTTTGGTGGTTCGGATAAACCGTTACCCACTCTTAAGGACCACCCAACAAAAGCATTTATAGCCTCAAACTTCTTTTCTTTTTATAGCCTTGTTTGAGACCAGCTTTGGGGTGAAATAGCTCATTCAAAAATAAAATATGTTAAAATAATTAATAAATTAAAATGTCACATTTAATTCATAATTATTTTATTTTTTAAAATTATTAAATTAATTATAAAAAAATAAAAAATAAAAAATAAAAAAAGTTCAACCAATTTGTCAAACAAAACTAATCAAGTTCAAATAATTAAAAAACTAGGGTCCGTTTGGGAAGGGCTCAAGTGGCTCATGAGCCACAAAAGACAAAACAGGCTCATGAGCCACAACAGACAAAATATCACATCCAACCCCATAATCATTACACTCTTCTCTCACAAAAAAAGTCAAAAAAGCCAAAAAGTCAAGAGCCTTTCCCAAACCAAGCTTTTGAGCCCAGGCTCATATAGCCAAAAAAGCCAAAAAGCCAAAGAGCCAGCCCACTTCCCAAACGGAGGCTAAATAACTAACTCCACAAATATGTTGCTTTCACTGACATTTATAAATTTAGTTTTTAAAAAAATGGCAACTTATAAGTACACAATGGAACGTTCCTTTGCTTTCCCACTGGCAAGATTTTCAATACAATGTTATTAGTTAGTGTTAGGGAGAATATTTGATTCTTCACAAGTAAATTAATTAATGGAAATAAAAATTAAATCAGAAGCAATATAAAATTTTTTTACGTGTTTCTTTCAATGTGAGGTATGTCCACGGGATTGAAATCTGATTCAACTATCAACCAAATAAGTTCCAAACGATTACAAACGAGACATTAATGGTCTCACAAAATCACCCTTAGGTGAATTCCAAATAATCACAAATAAATAAGAGGAAAAACCTCACCAAATAGATGAACAAAAATCTTCAAAACCAAAGTTGTAGAAGATCCAAAATAACAAACCAAAACAACTTCACCAAATCAACCAAATTTGTCAACAAATTAAGTCAAGCTAACCCAAAACTATTTCTTCCACTGAATTGATGTGCCCAATGTTTAGCAACCGCCCATCACTTCGGGTTGAGCAAAAAGCAACACCTCAAATATTGTGAATTTAGGGTTTATTATCAAATCTTAGTTATTTCTAAATTAGATTGGGTCTCCACAAATTAAATATAATATATAAAAATATATTATAATTAATACTAAACCAAATTAAACTCTTTTTCAAAAACTAATTGGGTCCCACACTCCAATAAGAAGGTATACACAACAATTCTCCCCCTACCGACTTAAGTGGAGAAATCAATCATACCCGCCAAAGTTCGACACTTTAAATGTTTGTCCCTTGACACTTTAAAAGTTTGTCCCTCGACAAAGTCTTTGTCAACATATCTGAAATATTATCATCTATGTGAACCTTTTCGAGTTGTAACAATTTCAAATCTAACACATCACGAATCTAATAGTATCTCACATCAACGTGTTTAGATCTCGAATGAAAAGTAGAATTTTTACTCAAGTGGATAGCACTTTGACTATCACAATAAAACACATCTTTTTTTTGCTTCAAACCCAACTCTTGCAAAAATTTATTCAACCATAACTCTTCTTTGCAAGCTTCCGTAATGACAATAAATTCAGCTTCGGTAGTTGAGAGAGCAACACATTTTTATAATTTAGATTGCCATGCTACAGCTCCCCTTGCAAAAGTCATCAAATACTCCGAAGTAGATTTCCTAGAATTAACATCACCAGCCATGTCATAATCTGTGAACCCATCAAGCATCGGCTTACCAACCCCAAACACAGATATACCTTCAAATTCCCTCGAAGATACCTTAGAATCCATTTTACCACTGCCTAATGTTCTTTACCCGAATTAGAGAGAAAACGACTCACCACATCAATGACGTGAGCAATATCCGGTCTTGTACAAACCATGGCATACATTAAAGAACCAACTATTGAAGCATAAGGAACTTTCAACATCTCTTCCTTGTCTTTCTCACTTGTAGAACATAGATTCGAACTAAGCTTGAAGTGACCCGTAAGTGGACAACTAACTGGCTTTGCTTTATTCATGTTGAACCTCTCAAGAACTTTCTCAATGTTGATTTCTTGAGACAACCAAATCAGTCCCTTTTTGCGATCACGAACAATTTTCATACCAAGAATTTGCTTTGCCAGTCCCAAATCTTTCATAGCAAAAGACTTGCTCAACTCTAACTTCAACTTGTTAATCATGGTAATATCTTGACCTACAATTAACATGTCATCAACATAAAGCAAAAGAATAATAAATTTTCCATCTGAAAAATTTTTCACAAACACACAATGGTCCGAAGTGGTTTTAAAAAAACCATTATTCATTATGAAAGAGTCAAATTTTTTGTACCATTGCCGCGGGACTTGCTTGAGACCATACAAACTTTTCTTCAATTTGCAAACAAATTTCTCTTTTCCTTTCTCTACAAAATCTTCCGGTTGCTCCATGTAAATTTCTTCTTCAAGATCACCATGAAGAAATGCGGTCTTCACATCAAGTTTCTCAACTTTAAGGTTCATACTTGCAGGCCATGCCAAGTACAACCCGAATAGAAGACATCTTTACAACCGGTGAGAAAATCTCATCAAAGTCAATACCTTTCTTTTGCCCAAAGCTTTTTACAACAAGACGTGCCTTGTACCTTAGATTTTTGCTATCATTCTTCAATTTGAAAACCCGCTTATTTTTCAGAATTTTCCTCCCTTTAGGCAACTTCACTAAATCATAAGTGTGATTTTCAAGTAAGAAATTCATCTCCTCTTCCATAGCCTTTTTCCAATCATCTTTCTTTGCATACTCAATTGCTTCTTGGTAGCTCTCAGGCTTCCCTTGATCGGAAATCAACACAAATTCATTGGGAGGATACTTTCTTGAAGGTTGTCGGTCCCTTGTAGATTTCCTCAACTCAAGTTGTGGTGACGGTACTTGAGTTGGATGCTCTTCCTCAATTTCTGACTCAACTTCATTAGAATTAGCATCATCCTCCACATCTTCAATAGGTGGCTGCACATCTCCCCCATTTTCATTATCAACTGGAGATGAAGGAGATAGATCTATGTCAATGAGATCACTAGTTTTTGGCTCCGGTTGATCACCTTTGCCAAAGTCTTCAATTGTTTGGTCTTCAAGAAACACAACATCACAGCTTCGAATAACCTTCTTGTCGATTGGCTCCCACAATCTACACCCAAATTCATCACGCCCATAGCTAAGAAAAATACATTTTCTTGACTTACTATCAAGCTTGGACCTCTCATCCTTTGGAATGTGAACAAAAACTCGGCAACCAAACACTCTCAAGTGCTCATAAGGCACATCTTTGCCAGTCTAAACTCTTTCAAGAACATCACCATTCAAAGGATAGCAAGAAGACAAACTGATCACGTCAACCGCTGTACTCAATGCCTCATCCCAAAAGGATCTTGGCAATTTAGCTTGTGAAAGCAAACACCTTGTTCTTTCCACAATGGTGCGGTTCATCCTCTCGGTAACTCCATTTTGTTGAGGAGTCTGCTTAACTATCTTTTGATACCGAATACCTTAGCTGCGGCAATACTCATCAAATGGCCCAATATATTCACCACCATTGTCTGATCGGATGCACTTCAATTTCTGCCCTGTTTCTCTTTCAACCATGGCCTGAAAAAGCTTAAATACTTCTAGAACTTGATCTTTAGTTTTTAGTAGGAAAGTCCAAACTTTCCTTGAATAATCATCAATGAAAGTAACAAAATAAAATGTACCACTATGTGTTCTAACTTTTAAAGAACCACAAATATCCGAATGAATCAACTCCAAAACATTTTCTTTTCTAGAGACAACATTTTTATGAAAAGAAACTCTATGTTGTTTACCGCCAAACAATAAACACAAGTTTTAAGATGTATACCTTTCAAACCAGGTAGAAGCTCTTTCTTGAACAAAACTTGCAGCCCCTTTTCACTCATGTGCCCAAGTCGCTTGTGCTACAATGCAGTAGAAGTATCATCTTCAAGTGCATTGACAACACATTTACAAATTTTTTCTTACATCGAATAAAGTGTATGAGTCTTCTTGCACTTAGCCACCACCAAAGAACCCTTTGTGAGCTTTCATATTCCATCACCAAATTTGTTGTTGAAGCCTTCATCATTTAGCTTCCCAATAGAGATCAAATTGAGACGAATGTCGGGAACATGCCTCACATCTTTATGCAACAACTTGCAGCCCAAATTTGTTTCCAAGCAAACATTACACATGCCAATAATATTGGACAAACCTACATTACCCATTCGAACAGAACCATAATCTCCTTTGGTGTAGGTAGTGAAGAAATCAACTCGAGAAGTCACATGAAAAGAAGCACTGGAATCAATCACCCAATTACTCTCTTAGCCCACAAAATTGATACAATCATCTTCACAAATGACCATGAGATCATCGGTAGTAACTGTCGTTGTGTCTTCTTGCTTCTTATCCACACTTTTTTCACGCATTTTCTCCTTGTTCTTGAGCTTTCAGCATTCCCGCTTCATGTGCTCTTTCTCATGACAATAATAGCACTCAATGTCTTTATTTGAAAAAGAACCATCTTTTGATTTGTCACGGCATTAATCACGACCACTAGGAGTCTTACTCCTCCCCCTTGTTTTGCTTCGGCCTCTCACAACAAATGCTTCCGAATGAGAGAAATCCGCTGATTTTCTTCTAGTTTCTTCATTCAACAAGTTACTAGTGACTTGGCCCATTGTAATAACTCTATCAGGTGCCGAATTACTAACCGTTACAACCAAAGTCTCCCAACTTTTGGGCAAAGAACTAAGTAGCATCAAAGCCTGCAACTCATCATCAAAAATAATTTTCATAGAAGCAAATTGGTTAACAATACTCTTTATTTCATTCAGATGTTCCGGAATAGGGCTGCCCTCTTTATATTTTAAATTAACCAACTTACAAAACAGAAAAGCTTTATTTGTGGCTGATTTCCTATCATAAAGGCCTTCTAATTTTTTCCATAAATCATGTGCTGAAGTTTCAGTAGCAACATGATGAAATACACTGTCATCAATCCATCGACGGATAACACCAACGGCTTTTCGATTAAGCCTCTTCCACTCATTATCTTTCATACCTTCGAGTTTGCCACTATCACCCTCAATAGGCCCATACAAATCTTTACAAAATAATAGGTATGTTTGGTTTGTGTTTGAGAGATGTGTTTTAGAGATAAAAAGTACGAAAACATGTTTGGTTTGGTTTTTTGGGAAATTTGTTTTGAAAAATTATTTTGAGAGAAAGTTTTGGAAAAAGTGATTGATTTGATGTGTGTGAGAGAGATTTGTTTAGAAAACTTGTTTGGTTTGTGTGTTTTGGGAAATTTTTTTAAGAAAATTTGTTTGGTAAAGAAAATTTCTGAAATTTGTTTGTAGAGAAAATTTTTGAAATTTTTTTCAGAAACACAAACCAAACCTACCCAATATGTCCTCCATTTTAGTTTTTCAAGTTACTCAATTACTTCCATTGAAGCTAGACATACGACCCACATTCCCCTCTATTGATTTACACAAATAAATAAACCCAAATAAACCGTAAGTTCTGATACCAGTTGTTAGGGAAAATATGTGATTCCCCACAAGTAAATCAATCAATGAGAATAAAAACTAATGCAGAAAAATTAAATCAGAAGCAACACAAGAATTTTTACGTGGTTCCCTCAATGTGAGGTACGTCCACGATATCAAAATTCGATTCCACTATCAACCAAATAAGTTCCAAATGATTACAAACGAGACACAAATGGTCTCACAAAACCACCCTTAGGTGAATTTCAAATAATCACAAATAAACAAGAGGAAAGACCTCACCAAATAGATGAATAAAAATCTTCAAAATTAGAGTTGTAGAAGATCCAAAATAACGAACCAAAACAACTTCACCAAATCAACCGAATTTGTCAATAAATTAAGTGAAGCTAACCCAAAACTATTTCTTCCACTAAATTGATGTGCCCAATGTTTAGCAGCCACCCATCACTTCGGGTTGAGCAAAAAGCAATACCCCAAATACTGTGAATTTAAAATTTATTATCAAACCTTAGTTGTTTTTAAATTAGATTGGGTCTCCACAAATTAAATATAATATATAAAAATATATTATAATTAATACTAAACCAAATTAAACTCTTTTTTAAAAACCAATTAAGTCCCACACTCCGATAAAAAGATATATCCAACAATTAGAACATGGATAACTTTTAAATTGAGAAATGTTCTATCTCTCAATTTCATCGAATAAATAATAACAACCAATTAACTGTTCAAAATATGGGACCATTTCACATGAAAATAAGTTACGGCATTAGGAGTGAAATTAAAGGTGCAAAATTAGAGGAACACCACCTTTTTAAATTATACAACTAATTTAGGCATGTTATTAGTTAGAACATACATAATTTTTAAATCCTTGGGTATTTTGGCACATGCAACTCAAAATGCCACCTCCCTTTGAAAGTTTGTGCTACCGTTTTTCTTTGTAATATTGTCTGAATTATGAATTTAAATAAAATTTAAGAAGGAAAAAAATGTAGAAAAAAACTGAATTTATATTTCATTTATATTTTACTTATATTTTTTATTTCTTTTTTCAAATTTTTTACTTAAATTTATGAGGCAAACCTAAAAGATTTTGGTTTAGACATACAAAGTGATTGATTGCGTTGCGTGGTTAACTAAATAATTTCTCGTTCAGTGAAATTATTAAGTTGGTCCAATTTACTGCATGATTGTATGCTTACTAATAATGAAAAATATATAATCATCTTGTCAAAAAAAAAAAAAAAATTATGTATGCCTTTATTATTGAAAATGGTTAATTTCACTTCTATTCCTTAAATTATTAACACTTTTTCTATTTATTCCTAAACTATTAATTTTATCAATTTAGTTCCTAAAGTTTATGACTTATGTTCATGTAGTTTAATCGGAGATGATTGTGCAAATCAATAACAAATAAGGCCTATTTTAATGGGCAGAAAGATAGTTTCATAATTTGGACATCGTAAATTATACAACTAAAAACACATTAAGTTGTGCAGTTTAAGTTGTTTAAAATAATAAGAAAAATAAGTGTTTTGTCATATAATTTAAGTTGCTCAAATTCTGAAATGTTTTTTTTTATCAAATTAATCTTCAACCGTTATTGATTTGTATAATCAAAAATAATAATAATAATTTAGCGGATAAAATTGAATTTAACCCTATTGACAAAGCATATCACATGTGCTATATACTAGATCTAGTTGACAATTTCTTGTTCATAGACTGCCAACAATTTGTGACGACAAGAAAATGATCCAATTATGTGTATGCCATACAATTTATCAAAAATTTGGAAGGAAATTATTGGGATACATACAACTTCATTATGGTTAACAATCCTATTATGAAAAGTTTTACGAGTATGATATGATAATTTAACTTTGTTAGATAAGTAGAAACAAGGAAAGACTCACTCAATGTGAGTTGTGATTTTTTATTGATCAGAACGCCGCATCCACATAAATAATGTCACATAATACTTCTAGACTATTTAATAATTTTCCCAAAATATGAGGCCTTGGTGAATTAGAGGATTTGGGCCGTCCCTTGTATTCATTTTTCCACCCAATTTCCTTCCAATTTGAGGTCATACAAAATTCTATCACAACACTCAAACGTTGAATGGCTAGCATTTCCTGTCAATCAATCTTAATAATACATGTTTTATTTTTTTTTTTTTTTTTGGGGGGGGGGGGGGAAGGGACACAAGTGACTTATTCATTTTTGTGAATAAATTATCAAAAAATTCTTTTGAAAATAAATCAATAATATTTACATTTCATTTCTAGCCTCTCAAAAAATTATTTATTTATTTATTTATTTTTTATTTTTTTTTAGGGGTTGTTTAGAAAGTGCTAGATTAGTTTATTTTTTTGTGAAAAAATGTGAAATGTAAATTGAGATTGAAGTGATGTGGTAAAAAAGTGGTATAATCTAAATAAAAAGTGATATGATCCAAATAAAATAATATGCTAAAATAGCACATGCCAAACAAATCCTTAATCTCTCACATGGTGGTGTAACTGTGTGTAAGGCTAATATCATTATGGTGGTATTATTCGCACTCCCTTTTTTATATTTAAAAAAATTTCTAATTTATTCTCAAGGCAATTTTTGCACAAATATAAAGTCGTTCACTTAGAGATTGTATAGCACTACTTTATAGTGTAAGATTACATGTTCAAATCATATAAAAAGAAATTTGATACTTTTAATTATATACGACATTGTTTAACTAATTTGGATAAGCTCCCTTCGATGTCTTTATTTCTCCATACCTCTCTACTTTTTTTTGTGGCTCCAAGATGAAATAATTCTATTTTCACACGCTATTTACTTTCTACATTCATTGACATACTTATACATTTGTTTACCTTTTATTTTAAAGTGCTGCTAAATGTCTCTATGTTTTTTCTTAGAACCCTCAATTTCTTTGAACTCCAGCCACCAAAATTGTTTCCCTTCTTTTTTTCTTTTTTTTTTTGAACCCTTCCCATAATCCCAAATATATCCTTTGAACTCCCATCCCAACACTTTTCCACCAGCGGTCTCACTCCACCCCACCCCACCTCAACGACTCTCTAATAGTCTCTATTTTCCACTGATGACCTATTTCCTCCTTTTACTGACCTCCCCAATCCTTCTCCCACACCAATAATCCCCCTCTGACGACCCACTTTCCTAGCTCCCTCTTCCTTTCCTTTCCCCACTGACAACTCTCTTTCCATTAATTTCATCTATTTTTCGTCACGTTACCCACACAACTACCCTAGAGTCATCCATCGCCCCACTCATGTTCGATTCATCTTCATTTGAAACTATCATGATTGGTTTGGAAAAATAGTACTAAACAAACGGTAGAGGTTCAGATGTAAACCACTGAAAACATAGTGGTAGTTCGAACGTAGACCATCGAACAAATGGGGTGTGGTTCATTCCTGAATTGTCGAACTAGATCTTGGAAGATTGCAAGGGAGGTGGTGGTCGCAATGATTGCACAGAAAGGTTGGGTCGTCACCACCACAGACCCATTGAGGTCATTATCTCTCAAGAGAGATCACCATCGTTGTCGTCCATTTGTAATCGTGATCTTACATAAGAAAGAGAGGGGGAGAGAGAGAGAGAGAGAGAAGGGAATGGAGGAAGAGAAAGAGAGAGAAATGGAAGAAAGAGAGAGTAGTTGATGGGGTACGGAAATGATGATCATGATGATGTCTGGGAATGGACTGAAATGTGGCGATAAAATGAGTAGGTTTAGAAGAGAAGCAATAGAGGAATGAGAAAAAGTCATGGGGTCGATAGCGAGAGCTGGTTTTAGTGATAGCAAGGAGAGATTGCTGGCCAGAGTGGAGATTATGGTGGGTTAAGGTTAGGTTTAAGGTTAGGGTTAGGATTAGAGTTTGACAAAGTAATGATGTGGAGGGCACAAAGTAAAAGGTAGGAGCGATAAGCAATACTTTTGTTTTATTCATTCTACAAATCAAATGTTCAAATATACCACTAAGATATAATATGTGCATACATCAACGCAACAATCTAACACATTATGTATACACACCACACAAAACATAAACTCACACAATGCCCCTAAACATAAACTTAATGTGACAATTGGGTTTTTCGGACCGCTCAAACAACACTTTTGTCACTCGAGCGTAGATCTGCAGCTTCCAAAAGTTTGTCAATTTACAAACAGGACAACTCGAGCGGTGGAGATGTCGCTTGAGCGTAGAATTCATGCTTCCAGTAATTTCACTGTAGTTTGCAAAACTTTTGGGACTTCTCATTTTTCGCTCGAGGAGAGGAAGTGTTGCTCGAGTGATTATTCTGAATTTGTGCTGTTCGCTCGAGCAAAGGAAGTTGCGCTCAAGCGGTTGGTTGGGACAATAGATTTTAAAAGTTGATCCTTACTCATTTTCTTTCCACTTTTCACACGCACTCTCTCTCTAACTCTATTTTTCTGAAAACCATAGCCCATCCACTCTAGATTTCTCTAATTTTAACCTAAGATCCACTCAAAATCTTTCAAGAAAAGTGGAAATCAACATTTTTACCAATTGTTTCGCGAGCTCGTCAACATTTCAAGTATGGTTCTCAAGCCTGGCTTCCTATTTCGAGGTAAAGATGTCTTTAACTCGCTATATCTTCAATTTGAAACACTTATGTGGTAATTTCATTAGCTATTCATGTTGTGTATATATATATATATATATGTATGGATTGTGTTGCTAGTAAATGATTTGGAAAATGTGAGGGCTATTCTATGATTATGGATGAAATCATGTTAATCATTGAAGATTATTATAAGTAATGACGAGAGTTGATCTCCAAGTTATACATTAGAAAGATAAACCATACCTTTGAGACTTATTTAATAAAGAGGGGTTTTGCTCAATTGGTTTCAAAAACATGAAATTGAATGTGTTTACTTAATTTTAAGGGTGGAATGTAAGATTTGAAGCTCTTTCCCTATATAACCCTTAATAATAATGAGAATTGCTTATGAAGTATCATTCATTATTGATATGAGAAATGTTGAATTGTTATGATTTGGAATTATCTTAGGGAAAATTAAAGGTTTCCAAATTCATGCATCATATGCATCTTACATTCCCTCTTGACATCATAATGAAATGAAGGTTAAAAGGTTGTAAGGGAGTAAATTGTCTATGAGTCCGCGTAGTGAATCGGGTTGAGTTGAGTTGTGTATTGTAATTGGTACCTGCGCGAGGAGTCAAAGTGCCCAATTGGCCTGTATGCGCATATCATTGGAGGAATATGGGAAAATGTTTTTGGGTATCCACGAGCTCACCATTTCTGAAGCCGGCAAATGTGGAAAAACATAGGCTCTTTTTGGAACGCTTTTCCAAAGTTAATTCTACCCATTTATTTGCGTTTTATGTTTGTTTAAGATTTTCTAAAGTTAATTTCATAATCAATTTTGAAAACTCTATCTTAGGCAAATAAATTTGGGTTAACCGGTCGTCCGGCCGGTTGAACGGAACAGTAATTTTTTTTTTGGCAATTGACACATATTAATTTTTATATATTCGGAAAAAATATTTTATGAATTTTTTAAAATTTTTTATGAGCTTTAATAGAATTTTGAGTTGTGTGTTTGATTATGAGTTGTAAGTTTTTGTATCAAATATCATATGTCACAGCAAAATTCCCCACTCAATTCAAAACTCTTTCACCAAACAAATTTTCTACACTCAAATTATAATTCCAAAACTCACAAACTCAAAATACAACTCTTACTCTCAAATCATATTTAGAAAGCTCTACCAAATGCAACCATAGTTTTGGGTGTCCACATCCCCGCCGTTTATGGAGTTGGCAAATGTGGAAGGAAAAATGTTTTGGAGTGCCCATCACCAAGTCATTTATGGAGCCGGCAAATGTGGGACTATTTTCAGTATACAAAACGATAATTATATATATATATATATATATATATATGTTTTGACTTTCGACTCTTACTTTGGATGTCATAGTATGTTTAGCACCCGAAGTGAATGGGTTAAAATGCCATTTGGTCTGAAGAATGCTGGGGTTACATATCAGAGGGCTATGAACACTATCTTTCATGACCTTATTGGAGGGTATCTAGAATGTTATATTGATGACATTGTGGTGAAATCCCAGTCCATGGAGAAGCATTTGCTTCATTTAGAAGCAGCTTTCGAAAGAATGAGAAAGTTCAAGTTGAAACTCAACCCTCTTAAATGTGCTTTTGGTGTGTCATCTGGAAATTTCTTGGGTTATGTAGTGCACAAGAAAGGAATACAGATTGATCAGAATAAAGCCAAAGCCATCATCGAAGCTAGGCCTCCATCAAGTAAGAAAGAGTTACAAAGGTTTCTTGGGCAGGTTAACTTTCTTCGAAGGTTTATTTCTAACACTGCAGGAAAAACTAAAGTATTTTCTTCTTTGTTAAGGCTGAAAGATGAAGAGGAATTTGTGTGGACAGTAGAGCATCAAATTGCTTTCGAAGGTATCAAAGCCTACTTGGCCAACCCTCCAGTGCTGATGCCACCAAAAGGGAATAAGCCCTTGAAGTTGTACATAGCTGCAGCAGAAGATTCATTGGGAGCTTTCTTAGCCCAAGACAACGATGAAGGCAAAGAGCAAGCTATTTATTACCTTAGTAGGTTTTTAAATCCTTGTGAATGTAAATATTCAGCTGTTGAAAAGCTGTGTCTTGCTTTGTATTTTGCTGCAATGAAATTAAGATATTATCTTTTACCTACAACTGTCTTGGTAATTGCAACCACGGATTTGGTTAAATACATGTTATCTAGACCTATGTTGAGGGGAAGAATTGGCAAGTGGATATTAGCCTTATCAGAATTTCATTTAGAATATGTCCCTCAAAGGGCAGTAAAAGGGCAAGTATTAGCCAATTTTCTGGCAGATCATCCATCTCAAACAGAAAGCCAAGAGGTAATGGAACTCGGTATGGCTAGTGTTGAACCATGGCAAATGTGGTTCGATGGATCGAAGGCCAACGGATTAATTGGAATTGGTATTGTGATTAAGTCTCCACAAGGGGTAGAAACCACACATGGTTTCAGAGTGGATGAAGCTAGCTGTTCCAACAACCAAGCTGAATATGAAGCCTTAATAGTAGGACTAGAAATCCTTATTGGATTACAAGTACATACAGTTGACATATTTGGGGACTCTCAATTGGTGGTTAACCAAGTGAAAGGGATTTTCAAGTATCAAAGCATAAGCATCTTACCATATTATGTTGTTGCATTACATCTGCTTTCTCAGTTTCAAATAGCAAATGTAACCTATGTTCCAAGATTCTTGAATAATAGAGCTAATGATGTGGCTCAAAAAGCTTTGAACTTCAAGAGAAGGGATAATACCCAAAGGGATATAAGCCAAACAACATATCAGAGATCAATACAACCTTTGAATAAAAGGAATGTGATCTTGAAAGTCAATCATAATGACTTACAAGAACAGGATTGGAGGCATCCAATAATGCAGTACTTGGCTGGTCCATCTTCGAAGGCCAGCAAAAAAGTCAAATTGCAGTCTATGCAATACATGATGTATGGTAATGCTCTCTACAAAAGGGGGGGGAGGTGGCTTATTATTGGAATGTTTAGGTCCAAAAGAAGCATTAACAGCCATGGCTGAGATTCATGAAGGCATTTGTGGTGCTCATCAGCCTGGTGTAAAGATGAGATGGTTGCTTCGAAGGCATTCCTACTATTGGCCAACTATTCTTAAAGATTGCATAGAATATGCAAAGGGTTTCTAGGCATGTCAAAAACATGGCACAATAAGACATGTGCCCATAACTGACCTACATGCAGTAGTGAAGCCTTGGCCATTCAGAGAATGGGCTATGGATATGATGGGTAAAATACACCCACCTTCTTCGAAGCATCATTGTTTCATTCTAGTGGCCACTGACTACTTCACTAAATGGGTCGAAGCCAAACCATATAAGGCTGTAGACCAGACAGAAGTCATTGGGTTCATTAAAGATCTGATCTATAGATTTGGCATTCCACAAACCATAACAGTTGATAATGGAACTGTGTTCGATGGGAAAATGGTAAAATCCTTTGTGGCAGAATTTGGGATTAGCCTTATTAATTCTACTCCCTATTATGCACAAGCCAATGGTCAAGCTGAATCATCCAATAAGTCCTTGAAAAAAGGAATACAAAAGGTGGTGGAAGACAATCCTAGGGATTGGCATAACCTATTGTTGGATGTTTTATGGGCTTACAGAACTTCCCCAAGGTCGAGCACAGGAGTCACCCCTTATGCCTTAGTATACGGGCATGATGCAGTGTTACCTGTGGAAATTAATGTTAAATCTCTGAGGGTAAGATGTCAAGATCAATTAGAACCTGAGCAATATCATCAAAGCATGTGCTTGGAATTAGAAGGCATAGATGAAGCTAGGATTTTGGCATTAAATAGCATTCTTTTTCAAAAGAAGAAAGCAGCCAAAAATTATAACAAGAAAGTCAAGCATATTGGCTTTGATGAAGGTGACTTGGTATGGAAAACAATACTCCCAATAGGGATTAAAAGCCATAAATTTGGCAAATGGTCACCTAACTGGGAAGGACCATATCAAGTTCATAGAGTTTTGCCTTTTGGAGCATACCATTTAAGAAATTTGAATGGCGATGTACATCCCAAAAAGATTAATGGCAGATATTTGAAGCCTTATTTTCCAACCATTTGGGAAACACAAGGAATAAAATAAACATTAAATACAAAAACATAAGACTACTCAAAGGATAGACAAAATTTGTTCTTTTATAAAGAATTAAATACCTTATGCCACAGATTGGCCCAGAATTCATTACAATGTCTTAATTGTTTTTGTACAACAGATTTCCTATTACTAAGTGATGGAAACAGTTTAATAGCTGCAGCCATATCCTCTTTTCGTTCAGCCAGTTCTTGGTTAGTGATCTGCAATTTGGTGTCAGTTCGAACCAAGGCCCGGTTTATTACAGCTAACTCCTCCTCAAGTTGAGCCTTCTTCTCTATCAGCTGGATTCGAAACTGGGAAACAGAGGAATGTTGTTCCTTGAGTTCTGATACTTCAGTATGCACTTGAGAAACAAAACTCTGGTCCCTAGCTAGTTTCTCATCCGCAGCCTTAGCAGCATGACAAATGTTGAGATAAAAATCGATGGTGGCTGCTGCTTGAGATAGATGACTTGAAACATTCATGCCAGACTGCTCAGCAACGCTACAACACTGAAGGAACCCATTTCTGATAATAGGCCTTTGCAGAGCCTCAAAGGGAATCCTTGAAAAAGAAATTAGCAGTTCTAGACATGTGTCTATGTCTATCGAAGGTGCAGAAGGCTTGCTGCTGAAGGAAGAACTCTAAAAAATCTCTAGCAAGGAGTCAGCCAAGACTAATGGTTCAGCTTCAGTATTGAATGATGGAGAGGTAGAGAGTATGTCAAAGAAACTAGCCAGCCTGGTTTCAAAGATGTCTACCTCATCCATAGACATGAAGGGTGCAGAGAGTGTGGTGGTGAAAGGCCCAAAGGATTGCATGGGGATAGGAGAAGTGAAAGGAGTGTCTTTGGCAGCCTTTATAGTCTTGGCCACCAGCGAATCAAGAGAAGAGGGGCTGGAAGTAGGCATAGACGATGAATCATGAATTGAAGGACTACCAGCACCCTCTGTGGAAGAATTAACTGTCATCAGAGATGGAGTGGCAATTGGAATTTCCGTGAAGGAAGGAAGAAGGGCAAGGCTCGAAGAAGAAATAGACTGAGGCAGATCAAAAGTCAAGAAAGGAAGATATGGCTCTAAGCCAAGGAAAAAAAAAGCAGGGATGCTTGGATTCAAAGAAGGTATATCGAATATAGGTTTAGAGAGTGGAAGCATGATTTGGATGGTTTTCACACATTGCATTTGGTCAATTTCAACTGAAATCGAAGGAGGCCTCGCTGGAAAAATGAATGCAGTGGCTGTTGCTGCAAGAGGAAGAAATACAAAGGACTGTCAGAATTCAGTATGTAAAAGTTGACAAAGGGAAAAATAGTGGAAGTGTGAAAGAAATTACTTGTTTTAGAAGCACTGGCACTGATGAGAGAGCGGCGGAGGGAATAATGTGCGGCAGTTTGTTGCCTTCTCACTATTTCCCTTTGTAATGCATCAGCAGCAGCAGATTCTTCTCTTAAAATTTGTTGCTGCCGTCTCTTCTCGGCCCTCTCAAAGACAATTATTGTCTTGGAATGTTCCTGCTCTACTGCCTTGGCAGCTGCTTCATGAATGGGATCTTCAAACAAGGCAGTAGTTAAAGCAGTCATTTTCCTTCTCTTTCCTATTACTTGGGCAAGTGTCTCAGAATCAGAATCCTCATCAGAATCAGAAGGAGAGGCATTAAAGTCAGAAGGAGAGGCATCAAAGTCAGAAGGAGAGATAGTAATCTTTTTTCTCTTTGTTCTTTGAATCGGCATTGTCTGCTCCTCAATTGTCTTCTCAGCTCCTTCAGCTTGAGATTCAGATCCCCCAAAAGGAAGCTCTTCTTCTGTTCCTTTAGCAGCCGTCTCCTCGTGAACCAAATCAGTCACTCTTTTCCTCTTTATCAAGGGTGATTCATACTCTTGGTCTTCTGCTTCTTCTTTTCCTTCTTCTTGTACCTCAATTGTTTTCTTCTCGGGCTCAAACAGTCTCCTCTTCTTTTGCTGCTGATCACCTTCACAAAAAGAAAGAAAAACGGATTAAGAATAAGGTAACCAGCATTATAGAAAAGTCGAAGGAAAGAAAACAAATGTATATACCTTTCTTCGAAACAGTTCGAGTGACTCTGAGAGGAGTTGAAGTGACAGGAACAGATTGAGTTGTAGGGGGCACAGTGGAAGAAGTGACAATTTCAGCGCCCTTGGATTGGGACACGTCCAACATTTTTAGTCGATTTTGAGGTGAAATGGCTAAGTAAACTTCCATATTGCTCACCCACCACTTTTGGTGTCTCTTCAAAAAAGTGCCTTGAGGGATGAAAGGGGTATATTCAAAATTGGCTAAGTCATCTATAAATTTGACAGTTACCTCTTCTAGCCTTGATTTTCGAACCTTTAAATCTCTCCTGGTCAGGGTTAGGTTGGTGTTACTGCAAAGGGGTATTGGAACTCCTTGTGTGAGACCAAACTGTCTAGCAAATTGAGCAGGACAGTAAGGCTCAGCTATGCATTTATAAGCTCTGGGGTTCGTGGTCCCAATAAACAGTTCTCTAGGGATCAGAAGGGAAGCCCATATGTCTTTGTGAATAGGTAAGGCACAGAGCCTGTCACTTAGGAAGTGACTCAACCAAGTTGGACCTACGCTGGCTTCGAAAGGACGGAAACGGTGATTAGGAAGGGCAGCTGGCAGTTGATGAAAGAAGGAGAAATAAAAGGCAAAAGTAGAGGGATAGAGTGAAGCATTGGCCAGTCTTATGCCATGGGTGAAAGAGTGTAGCCCATGAAATTTGAGACATTTGGATTGTAATTCAATGAAATAGGCAAAAAACCAAAGTTGAAGGATCCAGAATGGCCCTCCTTGATTGGCATCTAAAGGTTTCTCACAGAAGAGGGAGCAAACTCTATAAACGTGGCCTAGGACGTATGGGGCTAAGGCTACTCTTTTCTGCAAAACAAAGGCTTTAGCAAGAGGAGCAAATTCAGGCATGATTCTTTGAGAGGAAGTACAGAATAGGAATTTGCAAAGCCAATATAATAAGAAGGAGAAGAGTTCCCTATCAATTACTGGACCCTCCTTTTTGTTTTCAGTCTTAACAAAATCACTGTAAAATGAGGTAAGAGAGGGAAGGGAGAAAGGAACTGCTAAGTCAGGGAAATCTGGGGTAATGGGAGTGCCAATAGGGGATATCCCTAGAAGATGGAAAATGTCAAGAACGGTAGGGGCCATCATCCCACACCTAAATTGAAAGAAATTAAAGATGGGGTTCCAAAAGCATAAAGCAGCAGGAACTAAGAAAGGGTCTTCTGAGATAGTTACCCTGGATAATCGAAGAGCATCGAGAACACGAAGCTCTTGAAGGTCTAGTGTCTGGCGAGGACAACCCGGTCGTACCATTCTGCCATTCTCGTCTCATCGTGGGCGGCACGGTGGGGACGATTGATTTTCCAGCTCTTCCGGTCAAGACTACTTTAAGAAGAAGACGCGTTGATCTTCCGGAGCGAGGATATAGGGCGGAAGTTCAGAAGGGTCTCCTTGAATATTGGCGAGCACGTAGTCTTATTGCGATGACGACGAGGATAAAGATCGTCCATCGATAGCGCTTTTACAACCTTGTATTTCTCACATTCTGTATCAATAAGCCTTTTTAAGACTACAGATGGGCTTAGACGCTCTATGGTTGGGACTTTTGATGAGGAAGAAGCCATTGAAGACTGATAAGGGTTTGTATGTTAAGAGCAAGTGATTTCAGAACATAAAACAAAGGGGTCTTTTAAAGGTTTCGTGTCTGAAAAATATAGTGCGTAAATCGTTAAGTACTAAAAGTACGAATACGAGGAGTCTCTCCCGATATTGATAGTTTTGGAGGGAAGAGCACATTTCGGATGTCGACGACAGCTTCGAAGTGAGATATTTGGCTTCGAAGCCAATTTTGGTGCCAAAAAATCAAATAACAATGGCTTCGAAATACAGAATCCGGCTTCGAAGCATACTACATGTTTGGAGACGCTAAGATGCTTGAGTATTGGTCTACTTCAAAGGGTTTGAAGACCTGTTTAAGGAACATTATTGAAAGTAATGACCTTTAAGGAAAAACTTAGGATTCTTTAAAGAACATCAAAACCAATCATTGGTTTTTGCGAGAGAAGATTGTCCATTGAATTCAGACAGCATAAGCTGCTTTTCGAAGCAAGAATGGTCAATTTAGAATTGATTGGCTATATTAACTATGACCATATATTGGTTATAATTAGCTTTGAAAAGTAAGGTTGTTAATTTCGAAGCACTAATTTGAGATAATATTAACCAAAATTGTCAATTTTGCTCCATAAGTTGGAAAAAGACATGTTGGTTCCTTTTAGTGTTTCATTAAAGATAAGTGAGTCCAGATTCGAAGGATGAGATTATTTAATTCAAGGCTCTGAATTGGCTTTTGAAGACAAAAGGAAATAGAGTCAAACAATGTCAAATACAAAAAGACTTTGCTTGTATTGAAGCCAAGACAATTACATTAAGTAATTTTATTTGGGTACAAATTCAAGCTCATAAAAATAAGGAATAGAATAAATAACAAGATCATGGAATTTTGTCCAACAATGATCAATGAATATTTGTTCTTTCTTTATTATATCTTCTATCTCCTCTAATGTTGGCTGCATAAGTTGATGTGCTCTCACTTCATAGTAGAGCTCTTCAGCCTTTGTTTCAAAAGCCTCTTCCCTTAATTTTTGTTCCGACTCATCTATAACTAAATCATCCCAATACGCAGAATCTTTATTTTTGAAGTCATCGAAGTCTTCGATGAAGTTTTCTGCTTCGTACTGGGCATGAATTCGAAGAGATGAAAGTTGATCCAAAGATTGAATGGTGACTTTGGAGTTTCGATGCCAGTGGAGGAGTACTGGAAGTTGATCCAGGAACATGTGAAGTTCTGCTTGGGCAATAGGATTAAGGACATGGCCCCTAGTCAGAATATCACAAGCCCATCGAAAGTTCTTGAGAGGGATGTCATCCTCAAGAACATTGAAGGGCAAGTGAGAAAAAGCCGCAAGCAGAAGTTGGGCTTGTTTCCGCTCAAATGGAGTTGGGAATGATGGAGGTTTGTAAGGAGGAAAGATTTTGTCCATGGGAAGGGCAAGCCTTAATTTCTCTGTCCATGGAAGAGTGGGAGGAGAAGAAGGAGTAGATGGTTCTGCTTCAGAAGATGGAGAAGGTGTGGATGCTTCCATTCTAGAAGGTGGAGAAGAAGGTGTGGATGCTTCAATTTCAGAAGATGGAGAGGAAAAAGTGGATGTTTCTGTTATTGAAGATGGCACGGGAGTGGAAGGAACAAAGGCATTAATGTAGTCAAGCCAGTCAGAAGAACAAATCTTCGCCTTCTTGGCTAAAAATGAAGGGCTGTATCCTTGTGATTCTTCCAGACGCTGGGTAGGGTGCATTATCCTTGTGGGTATAGAGAATGTGTACCAGGCCAAAAGTAGATTCTCCTCTAAACTACGTCGAAGGTCAATGGGCACATAAGGATAGACCACTGAGCTCCAAGCGTAAGAAGGAAAATCTAAAGGATCAGTAAACTCAACAAAATGGTGATTGATTCGTTCCCTCAACTCCCAGGACTCAGGTGTTGACCAGTTTGTCCATCTAGAAACTCCAGAAGATGAAGAAGTGGTAGCTTCATCCCAAGCAGAAGTTTGTGAAGAAGAACTTCCCAAGTCCATATTTGCAATTTGTCGAAGCAAAGGCTTGAGAATAGTTTGTTCAAAGTGCAGGGGAAGTTTAAAGGAAGAACTTCTTGTATCAATAAATTTGTAAACCAAAGGATTGAAGACAATGTGTTCATAGTCCAAAGGTTGATAATCTGCGAAAGCCTCCATGACCTGAATATAGAAAGGCGGATAAAGGTGGCTAATAAATGCGTGGAGATTCTTTCGAGGGGAAATAGCATTACTCAATGGCTCTTCGTATGCTTGATCAATAGAGTGAGAAGGTGATTGAGTCATAATCCATTCGAATGCTGAAGGTATTGGAATGTTCAACAAAATTAAGAGTTAATACAAATGATCACCAAATAGGTGACGGTTGTGTTTCCTGAAGATAGATTCTACGCACGTTCCAAAAAAGCGCGGGAAAAGCTTTTGATCCACTAATATCTCCAAGTATTGGGTATATTAGTGCGGGGGGTAATGTTGGCTAGATATTTTGTAAAAGCTAAATACAATTCGACACATGGCAAAATGAGGGTATTATGGGAAGATGATTTTAATCTTCGATCCCAATCATACACGTGGCAATAAATATTGGTCCTCAAGTGGTCGGAGTAGCACTAGATCAGCAGTGAGATACGAGGTGACGTGGCTTTAACGGTTACCTATATTCAAATTCAAATACAGGAGGGAAGTTCAATTGCAAATGATGGCGTAGTGGAACTATTTCTAAGGCAGCATGATCAGCGATCATGGAGGAGCAGTTCGACGGTTCGAAGTACAGTTCGAAGGTCATCCTTTACAAGTATAAATAGCAAGGAAGTCCCCAAAAAAGACCCCCGGATTCAGATCATACAAACCAGTCTTTACTTCATATTTTCCTTTCCAGTTTTACCTTTTCTGTACTTTAAATACTTGCACTTTAAATATCCGCATTGCACTTCAATTTATAGGAGTAGTTTCAAATAGATTCAAGTAGACTGTCGCTGTAAACCTCCTCGAGGCTGAGTTTGGACTATTGTAAGTGTTCATTTTAATGAAATACTTCGATTGTTCTCTATATTAATTGTTATTCCTCTTAAATTCTCCTAAGTCAAGCCATCAGTAAAAGTCCTCTTCATTGAAGCTGAAAGAACTAAAACACAGTCGCCTGATAATTGATTGGCAATTATAATTTCTGTAAGGACTGATTGATCCTTGCTGGCACGCTCGCATTTACAAATATACCCTTCGAAAAGCCAAAAAGCCAACAAATTAGTATCGAATTTTAACTGTTAGATGATAATATAATGCATAATCCAACCATTGCAATATGGCTCAATTTATTTGCAAAACCAAAATCTTAAAGCAAGGAGGTCTTGTAATATATATGTCAAGTTTATGATAAGTTTTTGAAAAATAAACATTTATGTGTTCAAAAAAAAAATTTATTTTTCTTTTTACTGTATTCAATTGTGATAGAAAATGTAACTCTCACAATCATTATTATACAAAAATAATTTCTTTCAATTCATTTCCCCAAAAAGTACAAAATTATAAATCCTAACAAGGTTAAAATTATTTAGGATAAATTCCAAATAGACCTCCTGAGTTAAAATATGAATTGCCCTTTATGATTTGAAAAATTACATCTTGCCTCTTGAAATTTTTAATTTCATAACAAATAATTTATTTTATTAATAAATTATCAAGTCAATTAACAGTTTTTAATGATATCATAAATATATTTCAATTAATAATTCAAAAAAATTTCGTATTATATAGAAGAGTAATTAAGAATTTATTTTTGTCAATTTATTCTGTTAAACAAATTTTTTTGATAGGGGCATTTGTAATTTTCAAATTACAGGAACAATATATATTTTAAGTGAATCTCAAGAAGTGTATTTGTAATTTATCTAATTATTTCTAAATATAAATTGCTTGCAAATTGCATCATTAGCATAAAACTAAATTATTTCTATTTTTTTCTTTTCATATACATTGATCTTCTTTGAGATGTGAAATATATATATATATAATAATCTCATAATTTTGATATAATTATGCCAACCTTCCTTTTATTAAGATTAAAAACACCGAAACTAATACAAATGCTATGAAGATCCAAAGATGTACAATACAAAGATATACAAAATAAAATATATATTTTAATATAAAATTATTTTTTTATTCATACGATTACCGAATTTCTAATGAAAATAAGAGCAAATGCTATATAAATTAAAATCTTAAGAAAATTCAATATAATTATACAAAATTTATAAGACTTATTATTTTTAGGAAAAATTAGTTAAACATCCGTCTCCAACTTTGTATAGTAGGAGAGGTCCAAGATGTTTTTTTATTAGTTAAGGTCCTTTAATGAAATTTCTATGCGATCATATCAAAGAAATTTTAAAATTTCTTTGTAAAATCAGAGAAATTTCTCTTTGTTGAGTCAAAATTTCTCTAAATTTGGCCGAAATTTATTTGAGTCAACCACATATTTCTCTGAGTTAAATTTTCTCTATGAAAATGTTGAAGGACCTTAACTACTATGAAAATATTGTATATCTTTTATCTTATAAAGTTTTAATATCAGAGACCTTAAAAAAAATTTCTCTTATTTTTATTTAGGTAAATTATAAATACACCCCCATGTGATTTATTTAAAATACAAATTACCTTATATATTTTTTAAATTACATTTCGTCTCTTGAAGTATTTTTAATTTGATAACAAATATTCATTTTTATTAATAAATTATTAAGTCAATTAATAATTTTTAATAATATCATAGATATATTTCAGTATATAATTCAAGTAATTTTATTATATAAAATAATGATTAAGAATTTTATTTATTTAATTAATTTTGTTGAATAAAAAAATTTAATAAAAAAATATTTATAATTTTTTAAATTATATAACTCAATCCGTATTTTATATAAATTTCAAAATATATACTAGGTTAGTGTAATTTATCCCAATAATAAGGGTTTGTTTGGTAACGTTTACGTTTTCAGTTTATATTTACAAAAAATTTATAAACTGGTTTTTGTTTATTTTTAGAAAAACATAAACTACAAACGCGTTTGGTAATTGACAAAATGTTTAAAAAAATTTAAAAATATAAAAAAGAGTGAGAAATGACAAGTGGTGGCAAGTGGCGGCGGAAGACGGTGGTGGAAAGTGGTGACGGTGGGCAGTGGTGGGTGGTGGGGGTAGGTGGGTGGGTGATAGTGGCGGGGGGTGGGTGTTAGTGAGTGGGTGGGTGGGTGGTGGTGGTGGTGGTGGTAGCCGGTGATGGGTGGGGTGACGGATGGTGACGGGTGGGTGGTAGTGGCTGGTGGGTAGGTGGGTGACGGTGGCGAGTGGGTAGTGGGAGTGGTGGGGGCGGGTGGTGGGTGGTGGCGGGTAGGTGGTAAGTGGTGAGGGTGGGTGGGTGAGGGGGTGACAGTGGGGGGTGGTGGTGGGGGGTAGGTGGCGGATGGCGGGTGGTGGTGGGTGGTGGGGGTAGGTGGCGGGTGGGGGTGGTGGTGAGTGGGTGGGTGGGTGGTGTGGGTCGTGGCAGTGGGTAGTGGTGGTGGCAGTGGGGGGGTGGTGGGGAGTGGGTGATGGGTGGTTGTGGTGGTGGTGGTTGGTGGTGGGTAACGGGTGGCTGGTGGTGATGGGTGACTGGTGGTGGATAGTGGTGGCAGGTGGATGGTGAGTAGTGGTGGCGGGTTAGTGGTTGTGGGCGGTGGTGGCGGTGGGTGGGTAGGTGGTGAGTGGTGGTGGCGGTACCGAGGGGTGGGTGGTGGTGACAAGTAGGTGATAGATGGGTGGTGGTGGCGGGTGGTGGGTCGTGGTGGTGGGTGGGTGGTGAGTGGTGGTGGCAGGTGGTGGTGGCGGAAGACGTTGGAAGAAAATGGTGGGGGATGGTGGCTAGTGTTAGGTGGTAAAAAAAAAAAAAACTCAAAACGAAAACACATTTTTTGAGTTTATATTTTTGGGCCAAATTTATAAACTGAGACCACTGATTTATAAATCAAAAATTTACCAAACAAGTTTTTATTTGAGTTTTTTAAATTTTTGTAAATATAAACAAAAAATTAAAAACGTAAGTGTTATCAAACGGCACCTAAATAAATGATGAGTACAGAAGGATCGGAGAAGAATCTAAGGAGATTAATCATTGAGCGGTCTTCCTCTTCGGGTCGCGAAGTGACGAAAGCGCTGAGCCATGAACTCGACGATCAGCCAATAATAAATCGCCACGTAGGACGAACCATAAAGGCACGCAAAAGGGGTACTAAAAAGCGTCTAGGTTCAATGAACCTGAAAAGGCCGCCCTCTTCGGTGGTCCATTATTTAACCTCTCCCCCTCCATTTCTCTTCCCAAAAAAACAGTCCCAACAAAATAAAAATTCACACTCGAAAAAACAAGCGCACACATCCAAACCTCTCATCACATAAAGCAATTTCTAGAGAGAGAAACTCTGTAAGCAATTTCTAGAGAGAGAAGCTCTGCAGAAATCTCTGTAATGGCGTTGGCTGTTACTTCTACTTCTATTGCTGGCTCTATTGCTTCTCGCTTCAATGACCATTCCAAACGTATGTCTATGTTTATCTTTGATTTTATGTTTCAATTGTGAATTTATTGATTTTTTTGGATTTGAACTGTGGCTTGATTTGGTTTTTTTCTTTTTTTTTAATGGTTTTGGGGTCGATTTTGCAGTTTCATCACAGGTTGGTTATTTTCAGCCATTGGATCGTAATCATTCTCAATCGGCGGCTTTGAATTATTCTCGGAGGAGGAGTTCGGTGAAGCCGTTGAATGCCGAACCCAAACGGAACGATTCGATTGTCCCTCTCGCTTCAACACTCGTTGCTCCTCCTGGTACGTATGTTCTCCCTATATTCTCTCTCTAAATTATACATATTCTACCCCTAATTTTATTTTTTTCAATTTGGCCCTTCATTTTTTCTAATTTACTCTAAAAAATTAAAGCTCCATTTGGTTTAATTTTTTAAAAAAGTTTTGAGTTGTACTTTGAAAGATACTTTGTTAAGTTTTAAAAATTCAAAATTTGTTTAGTCATGAGTTTTGAAAATAATTTTTGAATAATTTGTAATTTTTTTGTTTTTTATTTTTAATGGAATAAATGTGTGGAAAAGAAAATTTGATTGATTGATGGATAAAATGTGAATGAATAAGAAAAGAGGGGAGAAAGAGATAAAAAGTGATAGATGGATTTATTAATAAAAATAAAAAGAGAAGAGAAAAATAATTTTAAAAAGAGTTTTGAAAATTAGTAACTCAAACATGTCTTTTTGATTTTTTTTTAATCTAAATGTTAATTTAAAAACTAAATATAACGGTACATAAATGTTTAAAAGTAGACAAAAAAATAATACATTTACAGTTATGTAGTATAAAAATATTTTATTATATATAAATCGCACTTCTACCAAAATTTTAATATAATAATATTTCTTTTATATCAATGTGGCAACTATAGTGACAATTTTTTTAATCTAATTTTGAGTACAAGTTAACTTTAGAAGTAAATTGGGCTATAGAATTTAGAAGTAAATTGAAAAAAATTGAAACGTAAAGGAGCTAAAGTGAGAAAATAGAAAATAAAGAGGCCGCAAAGTGTAATTTATCCTTATACATATCTATTGGTGGGATGTGTAATGACGGGTTTGGCCCTGATGTGGTTTTGTAATTGCAGAGGTGGCAGAGAAAGTAGAGGTGGAGGAGGACTATGAGCAACTGGCTAAGCACCTTGAAAATGCTTCTCCTCTTGAAATTGTGGACAAAGCCCTTGAAACATTCGGGAATGACATTGCAATTGCTTTCAGGTAATTCCTTTTCTCTCTTATCCCATTTTTCAATTTGAGATCCTGAAAAAACAAAAAACAAAAAGTTTGATGGAGTCGATACAAGTTGAGTTGTCATTGATTTATTAGTTAAAAAAGGAAATGAAAATTATTGGGAGCAGAGCAAAATGCATGAATCAGATGATCCTAAGATGTTACACCAAATTAATTGATATGTAAACTTTATGTTAATTTTCTAAGGAATTAGTAGTAGAATTGAAGTCAATAGGCATTTTGTTACAGCTTTAATTTTATTTGTTTAAGTTTTTAGTTGTGAATCTCCTTAATGGGTTCATATCTTCAAATTTAAGTAAAAATATGGTAGTGTTCCATTTTCAGGAACAGACATTTAAATACTGAATTCGTGTGTATGTTTATGTAGCTTAAACTTCATTTCTATCACCGGTCGTTGTTATTCCAATCCTAGTAGTAGGTGCAAATGCAATGCGTTTGCAATTGTACATCTAAACTTTTAAGTGGTTTAACGAATGAGCATTGAATTAGAAAATGGTTTAGTAGTTACTTTTAATATGGAGCTTTAGCCATTAGCAATTTTAGGGGTATTTTGGAAAAGAAAAAAGCATGACAAGCTTCTGAGTTTTGTGTTTTATATAATGGAATAGATAAGATCAAAAGAGGCCGTGAGGCAGTCTATGCAGATTAAATCAAATTGGACACTTGTGCTCCCAAAAGTTTCTCTTCAATTGTGACATTCGAAGTCTGGACCAAATGCTTTATTTCTGTCCTAGTTGGTCCTCATTCCACATTAGAAGTATATTGATTTTTTCCCAATAAATGATTATTGTTTTGGTTGAATTCTCTCTTCTATTACAGTCTTATATTGCTTGTTACTTCTGAAGCGAGATTTGAATTTTGTAATTTTTTATTGTTAAATGAACAGTTGTCAAAATCTGAATGGTCCTTTGGTCAATTTTTTTTACCATCTTTGTACATAGATGCCATGCATGTAAAGAACAATAATATTAGCAACCTTTTGATTCAAAGATTGAACTGTGTCTGAAAAACTGCTCATTTTTTTGCAGTGGTGCCGAAGATGTAGCTTTGATTGAGTATGCACACTTAACTGGTCGGCCATTTAGGGTATTCAGCTTGGACACCGGGAGACTCAATCCGGAAACATATAAATTCTTTGACACAGTTGAGAAGCGTTATGGCATTCGCATTGAGTACATGTTTCCTGATGCCGTAGAAGTTCAGGCCTTAGTAAGGAGCAAAGGACTGTTCTCTTTCTATGAGGATGGTCACCAAGAGTGCTGTCGTGTGAGGAAAGTGAGACCCTTGCGGAGGGCTCTTAAAGGGTTACGTGCCTGGATAACTGGGCAAAGGAAAGATCAATCTCCGGGTACTAGGTCGGAAATTCCTGTAGTCCAGGTTGACCCTGTTTTTGAGGGAATGGATGGTGGGATTGGTAGCTTGGTGAAGTGGAATCCAGTGGCAAATGTAGAGGGACACAACATTTGGAATTTTCTTCGAACCATGAATGTGCCTGTTAATTCATTGCACTCTCAAGGGTACATCTCAATTGGGTGTGAGCCTTGCACAAGGCCGGTCCTACCAGGGCAACATGAGAGAGAAGGAAGATGGTGGTGGGAAGATGCAAAGGCTAAGGAGTGTGGCCTCCACAAAGGAAATATCAAGGACAAAAATGTCAGTGGAAGTGGAAATGGGGCTGTCCACGCCAATGGGACCGCCACAGAAACTGATATATTTGATACCCAGAATGTTGTGAACTTGAACAGGAAAGGGATGGAGAATTTGTTAAAATTGGAGGACCGTAGAGAGCCTTGGCTTCTTGTTCTCTACGCACCTTGGTGCCCATTTTGCCAGGTAAACATTATATTTCTAATCAAAATGGTTTAGTAACTCTGAACATGGGTTTTGGGATTCCACTCTTAACATGGTGTTGTTTGAAATTGTGAGCAGGCCATGGAAGGATCATATGTTGAGTTGGCTGAGAAGCTAGCAGGGAGCGGTGTGAAGGTGGGAAAGTTCAGAGCAGATGGTGAGCAGAAGGCATTTGCACAAGAAGAATTGCAGTTAGGGAGTTTCCCGACAATACTCTTCTTCCCCAAACACTCTTCTCGGCCCATTAAGTACCCCTCCGAGAAGAGAGATGTCGATTCGTTGATGGCTTTTGTGAATGCTCTCCGATGATAATAATAATAATCTAGGTCTCATTTATTCATGAATCTACAAAAGTGGATTGGAAATATGAATACACATCAACTGGAGGGAAGGACCAGAGTGCACCTGGAATTTTATTGAAATTCCATTGCTGCTTAGATGCAGCAATGTGGTGGATGTTGATTTTTGGTTTTTTTGTATGATGTTCATTTATTGGGTTTCTCTCTTTCTGTCTGCCTGGAGTGCCCTTTTGGGCAGGTTTTGCTCTAGGTTTTTTTTATTTTTATAGCAATTCTAAGAGATAAAGGAGGTGTGAGATGGTAAATATATGTAGTTATCAATCATGTTCCTGTGAAATTGAATTTCAGAGGCTTGATTTTGGTGTTTACCAAATTATACACTACCGTTTATTCCATATTGATACAATACCAATCCTTGAGCCAATGTTAAGAGGTGGCTCTGGCTATTTTCCTTGAGACAAGGGTAATTATTGGCATTGAAATATCCAAAAAAAAATTATTTTTTATTTTTCTGTTTATGCATAAATGACAATAAACCCCCTAAACTATCACCCATTTGTATTTTGTCCCCATAACTTAAAACTCAACAATTAACCACTTCAAAATATTACATTGCTGCACTTAATGCATTTTTACACATGGGGTAGTTCTAATGCACTCCAAAAATTAAGTTGGGCATTCCAAAAATTAAGTTGGGCATCCCATAACTTGGAAAACCCAATTGAAAATTTAAATATTTATTTATTTATTTATTTGGACACCCTAAATAATATTTATTATCACTTTAAAAATAAATAAATAAAATACCTAAAAATTTTACTTTCTACACCCCAAATCTAATAGTTTTTTCATTTGGAAATTCCGTGCTAATAAATTATGTATGTTTGAAATCTTAATTTCAAACCTATGAAGTTTCTTCGGATATTCAATACTGAACAAATTAAATAAGTTCGGATACTCAGTCCGAACAATAGAAAATTAGTTACAACATTTTTATCTGAATACTAGTGCCGAACAAATTACATATGTCTGGATACTTATGTAAAACATATGGAAAACGTATGGCTTTAATTGATATTTTCTCTATAAATGACAAGTACATATATATAGACTTTCATACAGAGATTTATTCTAGGAAACTATTCTAGGAAATAATCTAATTTAGGCTGTGATTGTGATTGACCCAGAATTGATGCAATCTCATCTAAATACAGTAGGCAATCTTTACAATTACTTCCAATTACCCTTGATTTACAGCTGATGCCAACACTCCCCCTCAAGTTGGTACAAAGATGTCACCAATGCCCAACTTGTCAAGTGAGTTGTAAAACATTTTACTTGAAACGCCTTTAGTTAACATGTCTGCCAGTTGATCTTCTGATTTGACAAATGGAGACTGAACTATCTCGAGCTTTTTCCTTGATGAAATGTCAATCCACTTTAACATACTTTGTACAATCATGTTGGATTGGATTGTAAGCAATACTAATGGCTGCTTTGTTATCACAAAATAACTCCATTGCTGAAGCAGGTGGGAAACAAATTACTGTAAGTGACTTCCTAAACCAAAGGAGTTTGCAAAGTCCCTTATTCATCCCTCTGAACTCAGCTTCTACACTAGAAAGAACTACTATCTTTTGTTTCTTACTCCTCAAAGTAACTAGGTTTCCTTCTAAAAAAGTGAAATATCCTGACATAGATCTTCTGTCAGTATTGTCGCCTGCCCAATCTGCATCGTATAACCACCAATATTTAGATGATTATTCTTAGAGAACATAAGTCATTTCCCTTAGGCTGACTTCAAGTATCTAGTATTCGAACAATTGCATTGATATGATTTTTACTAGAACAGTGCATGAATTGACTTACAACGCTCACAGCATACGCGATACCAGTTGAGTATGTGCCAAATAGATTAGTCTCTCAACTATCCTTTGATGCCTCTCTTTATTAGAAGGTAGCTGATCAGGATACTCTCCTACGTAATGATTCTGAACAATGGGAGTGTCCTCAGCCTTACAATCAAGCATCCCAGTTTCTGTGACTAAATTTAACACATACTTCCTTTTGAATAGAAAGATGTTATGCTTTGAATAGTGTATGATCTGAATACTTCAAGTAATTCAACGTCATCTCCAATAATTATCATATCATTAACATAAATAATCAAAGTTGTTATCTTTCCCTTGCAGTGTTTCAAGAATAGTGTATGATCTGAATTGCTCTACTTGAAGCCATAGTTTCTCATAGCCATTCTAACCCGTCCAAACCATGCACGGGTAGATTGCTTCAAGCCGTACAATGCCTTCTCCAGTTTACATATAAGTTATAAAGTCAAAATATATATATATATATATATAGACCTAGGCAATTTCATGATCGGATGTCGATGAGGCCTTCAATTCGCATACCAAAATAGAAATACAGATAGATATTCTTACCATGGACAAATAGAAACACAATTAACACATAGCACATGCAATTAACTCAGAATGTCATCTTAATTACTGATTAAGCATTCTTAAATAAGGTTTATTAGCTAATCACAAGTCGGAGTTGTTACAATATGACTCCATTTTGAGAAAATGAAAACCCAGGTGGAACATTCATATTTACTTCTTCCTTGAGATCACCATAGAGGAAGGCATTCTTTATGTCAAACTGATGCAATGGCCAATCTAGATTAGCTGTAAGAGACAACAATACCCTGACTGTGTTCAGCTTCGCTACTGGAGAGAAAGTCTCCTAATAATCTATGCCATAAGTCTATGTGTGCCTCTTTGCCACAAGTTCTCACATTATACCTCTCAATAGATCCTTGTGTTTGATAGAAAACACACATCTACATCCGATAGTCTTTTTCCATTTCGACAGAGGAATAAGTGTCAATGTTTGATTTTTCTAAAGAGCAGCCATTTCCTTTTGTATAGTATGCGTCCATTTCGAATCACTTAAGGCTTCTTGTACTTAGTTAGGAATATGATCAGTAGACAACTGGTGTATAAATGTTTTGAGTGGATCTGATAACCTCTAAGATGAGACATGATTGGCAATTGGATATATGAATTTCTTACTCACATGATCTGGAGAGTACCGGTCTGGTGGTTTTCCATAGTTATGCCTGAAAGGTAATTGATAACCAACAGAAGTATCAAGTGCATTATCAGGAGGAGTAGTAGTTACCTCACAAATATTCTCAGGAGATTGATCGATCTCAGGTCCTAGAGGTTGATGCGGGGGTCTTTATCTTTGAGACTTCTACCAAGTTCTTTATCTTTGATGCTGGTGTAGTTATGTTTCCATTTCAGGTTCAGTCATACCCAATTTATCAATAGGAGCTGTTGTAGGAGTGGTAGAAGTTGTTGTTGTCTCTATTACAATTGTTAGGAAATCGAAATCAGCTCAATTATACTCTTTATGTCATATCTTCCCCTGAAGAGAAGAATGGGACATTAGGGCAAGAAAAAAGAACTCAAACTCTAGAAACATGACATCCATGGTAACATAAGTACGTTGGGTGGGTGGATGATAACACCAATACACCTTCTGATGCATTACATATCGCAGAAAAAAACAATGTAGGGCACAAGGATCAAGCATAGTACGTTTAGTTTTATGGAGATGTACGAAAGCAACACACCCAAATATCCAAGGTGGAAGCATCAGGACAAAGGGCAAAGGGTCATAACAAGAAAGAGCCTGAAACGATGTCTGAAAGTCCAAGACTTTGGAAGGCATGTGATTCAACAAATAAACCGCTGTAACAATGGCATCTGCCTAATAACTACAAGGGGCGTAGCCACCAATCAAAGGGGCCCTAGTAGTCTCCAAGATATGTAGATTTTTTCATTCAGCCACACCATTTTGTTAAGAAGTGTTAGAGCAACTCGTCTCATGAATGAGACCATGGGTGTTAAAATAACTCTTTAATGCATTATTCACATATTCTCTACTATTATCGGAGCGGAGAATCTGAAGCTTGATAGAGAATTGAGTCTAAATCATAGTATGGAAGTACTGAAAAAAACTAAGCACATCACTCTTATGTTTCAGCAAATAAACCCCAAATCATGCAAGTACAATCATCCACAAAGGTCACAAACTAATAAATACCAGAAAGAGTTAAAACTAGAGAAGGTCTCCAAGCATTGAAGTGTAGCAAAATAAATGGAACATTCCTTTTATTCAAACTCAAAGGATAAAGCACACGGTGACTCTTGGCCAAAATGTAAGTGTCACATTTAAAGTCTGATTCACTGACATCATAAAATAAATCGGGTGACAAATGCTTCAAGTAGCTAAATGATGGATGCCCCAAGCGACGATACCATAGCCAAATTTGTTATTGTTTTACATTAGGCACTTGTTGCACATGATGAGTTTGCCCTACACTAAAATCATCCATAAAATATAGCCCCCCTCTCTTAGTACCACGCCCAATGATCTCCTTATTGAGAATATTCTGAAGAAAACCAAACTTGGGATATATTAGTGCACAACAATTGAATTCTTCAGTAACCTGTCCCATAGGTATTAATTTACTTGAAATTGATGGAACAAGTAAAGTATTTGACAACGAAAGAGATGGAAAGAGAGAGAAACAGTGCCTGCTCCTGTAACCGGATAAGTGACCCCATTAGCATTAGCAATATTCACTCGTTTTGGTTGAGTAGTACTAGTAAAGTCATTGGGGTCAAACGTCATGTGACCAGTGGCCCCCGAATCAATGATCTAACCATTAGAGGTATCCTAAGTTGAATTAAATAAAGCGTAACTACAATTACCTGAATCACTGAAAGAGGTAGAGCCACCAATGAGAGGAGAAGTACTTGTGCATGTCTGAGGTTCGACATGTGATATAAGTGATAACTGTGGACACGCATGTGCCAAAGCAGCAGGTCCTGAAACACTGTTAATAGTAGCATCACATCATTTACGGGCTTTGAACTCATCTCACCAGTCTAGATACCCATTTAATTTAAAGCAAGTCCCACGGGTGTGTTTTGTTTTGCCACAATAAGTACACACATTACTTTCAATAGGCCATTGCCCAGATCTACGACTTGGAGATGACGAACCAGATTTGTGGCAACCCAGAACTGATCAACATTGCATTCATCATTTCCTTTAACGTCATATTTTTCCGCTTAGCAACACCATTTGATTGAGAGGAATAAGGTGTTGTGGTTTGGTGAATAATCCCAAATTGAGCACAAAGCTCAGCAAACAAGGATTCATACTCACCACTATGATCACTTCTTAAAACCTTAATATTTTTGCTTAATTGATTCTCAACTTCATTCTTGAAAAGAATAAATTTATCAATCTCCTCATGTTTTCTTTTAAGCAAATACACATAACAGTATTTAGTGCAATCATCAACAAAAATGATGAAATACTTGTTGTCACTAGGGATGTAATCGGTTCAGTACGATCGATATTTAGGTAAAAAATTACACCGAACCGATAATGTCGGTTTTATTATTTTGAACATCGATACAAACCGCTTCTCACATCAAACCACACCGAACCGAACCAATTGAAACAGTCCGGTTTGGTGCAGTTTAATCAGTTTAGAATTTTTTAAACTTGAACCACTTTTAAATATAATCATTAATCTATATAAAAATATTAAATTAGTTATTTGTCTACCATTTCAAATATATCCAATCAATCCATTTGATGCTTACTTTTTAATTCCTAAATAAACAAAAATAAATAAATAAATAAATAAATTTAAAAATACTAAGGTTTCAAGAACAATGAGTTAGAGTTAAGATTATATATAATCAGAGTTTACAAACTAAGTTATAAAAATGATAAGGTTAATTAATTAAGATTAATAATTTATTATACTTATCAATATCATTAGATTATTAGATTATATATATATTATAAATACAATATATGTTGAAGTGGTCGGTTTCGGTTTAGATCGGTACACAAGATGCTTAAACCGATACCGAACCGAAAACCGAAAAAATTCAAATTTAAAAATTGCACAGACCAATTCTTGT
This sequence comes from Camellia lanceoleosa, assembly GCA_025200525.1. Lineage (NCBI taxonomy): Eukaryota > Viridiplantae > Streptophyta > Magnoliopsida > Ericales > Theaceae > Camellia > Camellia lanceoleosa. Next base: position 111,902,635 of record CM045765.1, on the reverse strand, counting down.
TAAAAAATAGACCAAACATAGCCGGTTTGGTCCGGTTCAATCGGTTTGGTCGGTTTTTTCAATTTTTCTTACACCCCTAGTTGCCACCACGTAATTGTACGACTTTCAAGTCACACACATCACTATGCACTAAATCTAAATGCTCGGTACTTCTTTTAATGGAATGAAAAGAAGTCCTTGTCAATTTTGCTTCTACACAAGTTTTACACTTATGATTCGGATTAATCTTGAAAGATGGTATGTGATCTAATTTGATTAATCTATGCAAAGAGTCAAAATTCACATGACCCAATCTACTATGCCATAAATTAGGGGACTCAAGCATATAAGCAGAAGAGAAAGCTTTCTCATTAATTTTCAGGACAAGAGTCATTACATTAAGCTTAAACATATCGCCCGACATATACCTTTTCCTAACACGACCTTATCAGTCTTAAACACCATGTGAAAGCCATGTTTACTTAAGAATAACCCTGAGACAAGGTTCTTACGAATGTTTGGCACAAATACGACATCGTTCAGTGTCAACTCTTACTTTAAGTCATCTTCAGGACTATCTTACCTTTTCCCTCGACAGTTCAAGTGGCAGGTTTCCCATGAACAACTTCTCACCGTTTGAAATCGGTTCGAAGGTTGTGAACATTTTCTTCTCCACACAGATGTGGCAAGTGGCACCAATGTCCACCCGCCATTCCTTCGGGTTGGACCCCACCATCTTTACTTCGGTGACAACAGCTGCTAAATGTATATCGTCCATATCTTATGAGAGATCCTCCATTTCAACCATGTGAGCCCGGCTTTTGCTCTATGGTGGATACTTCTTGTAAGGCTTCTTCTTCTTGCTGCAATCAACTGCCCGATGCCCATCGCTTCCATAGTTGAAGCACTTTCCATGGAACCTAAAACTAGTTTCTCGCGGCTTGTAGACCCATATCATGGAGACGCTGCCTCTCGCCCCCAACTTCGAGCTTTTGCATGTTGGTGGTTTTTTCTTCACCCTCAAGGACTAGCCATACTCAACCACGTTTACTTTCACCGTAGAGGTACTTCCTTTCTTTTTTTGTTGTCTTCCTCAATACAGAGCCTAACAACAAGCTCTTCGACTGTCATCTTCTTTCGCTTATGCTTCATGTCGTTCTTGAAGTCTCTCCAGCCGTTATACAGCTTCTCAATCAGTAGAACTGCCTGGAATGATTCACTCAGGAACATTCCCTCTGCATGAATCTCATGCAGAATTACTTGGAACTCTTGGACTTGACTAATGACGGTTTTTGAGTCCACTATTTTGAAGTCCAGAAATCGGCCAATGACAAATTTATTTACCCCAGCATTCTTGGTCTTGTACTTCTTGTCCAAAGCATTCCACAGCTCCTTTGCTGATTTCTTGGCATAAAACACGTTGAACAATGAATCTGCCAAGCCATTCAGAACATAGTTCACATAAAGGAAGTCTGACTGCTTCCAAGCATCTAAAGCCATGAGCTTTTGCTTGTCTTGCTCATTCTCCTCCACGGCTGGTGGATCTTCACTCAAAAAACTTGTAAGGCTTAGAATAATCAGGTAGAATAGCATCTTCTGCTGCCACCTCTTGAAATTTACTCTCGTGAACTTCTCCAAACGCTCATGATGGTTGAGCGAGCGTTCCGGAACAGAAAAAGCAACAACAGGGTTGACTACAGAGGTCATAGCAACCGGGTTGACCACAGAGGTCATAACAGTAGGGGTTGGCAAGCCAGTTGCCCCAGGGTTCTAATCCCCACCAACATTGGCAGCAGTAGCAATGGTAGCAGTTGTCATTTCTGAAAATTACAACATAATTTCACTTTCTATGTTTTAGAAATTAAACTTAATACTAGAAAATTCCACAGTTGGAAATTTAATTCAAAACTAGTCTCACCACTTAACCTAAAATCGAACATGGTTAAGAATGTTCCTAGGAAGACTGGAGAGGTCATATCTGACCCACTTAAAACCCAATTAACCTTTTGAAAAAACTTTCAAGAGCATGTTGACTCCTAATCCATGGGAAACAATTTTTAGAATTAAGTTTTCCAAGGAAAGAACTAGGTTAAACCAAACCAATTCCAAACTTACAAGCAATTAAAATAAAATTGCTAACAATTACAAGCAATATAAAAATTGCTACAACAATGATAAGAAAATAAAATGCTTCTAACAATACAAGCAAACAAACTTGCTTCAAAAATTAGGTAAATAACCACACTGAAAGCTCAAGCAAAAAATGTTTCAAACATGTAAATAAAATAACCAATCCATAAGGATTCTATTTAGCCCAAAAGCCTTTCCACGCTTAGGTATTCCTGTTCGACGCAAAGGTTAGTAGTCCAAAACTTTTGTTTTAACATCCCAAATACTATTCATTTGGTTTTGTATTTGTTTTTCCAATCCCTTTCGCATAAGTAGTCCTGTAAAGAAAATTAGTAAAGAACCACAAGAAAATACAAACCAAATAACCTAAAGACAATAAATTATTTTTAAATTAATAGCAGACCCAACTAATGAGTTACAAACATAAAATTTATAACTTCACAAATACATTAAAACTTTTAATTAGCAAGAGTTTTATATGAACTTATTACACATTAAACATGTACATAATTATAGACAAGTTGCAAAACTTTATCACTCCAAAACCTTAAATTAAAATTTTAAAAACAAGAGTTATGTAAAATTGTTACAAAACAATAATCATGTAATAATTCTAGCAATTAACATGCAAATAATTCTAGAGATTAAATCATGTAAGAAAACTAAAAGCTAGAAAATAATTAAACTTGCATAATTTACAATCATTGAATTTCCAAGAACAAAACAGTGGACTTAATACATATCAAATTGAATATCTATAGGCATGCGAGATTATATTGAAGACGAATAGGATATATAAAAAATTTGAAACAGTGGGCATGGTGGTAAAAAGGAGCATGCAAATATGTTCCTTGTGGGGATATATTTTTGAGTACCAACACGTGGCAAGGTGATGCCGATGTATCAGCCAAGATGCCACGTGTCCTGGTCGTAACGCCGAGATGATCTCGGCATGGTCGAGGTTATCTTCGAAGATATCAGAATTCGAGATAATCGGATAAGAGACAAGAGTCCTAGAATGAGGAAAGACTTCAAGATGAATAAGGATAATATTCTTAGGGAATCTATCCTTATCTCTTGAGGAGTCCAAAGTAAGCACTGAATGGGAGTCCATAGAAGTCAGGCTTCTATCAGGACTAGGATTGAGTTAACTATAAAAGAGAGACACCCTAGCGGGTCTAAGGTATGCAATTTAAGTTTTGAATAGTGAGATTTGCACTATTGATTATCTTTGAGAGATATACTGACTTGATCGTCGGAGTGCCCCCGGGTGGACGAATCACCACCGGAATCTTCTCTTTTTGTTATAGGTTAGCTAGGTGTCATCTATTCTGTCAGTTCTCTCCAGCTGATTACTGAGTTGGCAATGTGGTCGGGAAATCACCAACACATTCCTATTTATTATTATAGCATGTAACAGTGGAGGTCTATTTATTTATTTATTTATTTATTTTGTTTCCCAATGAATAAAACAGTATACCAAAATTTTATTTCCATACATTAATCTAAGCCAAAGCTCTATGCCACAGGTGGTTTGGTTGTTGGGAATAAAACAGTATATTTATTATTATGTAACAGTGGGCTACAATTCCTAATCATGGATTTCACATAACATGAAATAGTGGGATAGTCTAAACCAAGAACAAAACCAATATACCTATTACCGAATTCATAAAAAACAACAAACGTACTGACGCAGTAGGCTGCCCAAAAATCATATTGGTAATTTACTTACAAAAGCAAAATAGTGCTTCTAATATTGCAGATGAAGCTATTTGTTTAATTTGATGAAAAAATACACGAATATGTTTTAAGATTTTGTACATATTGTGCAATTAAATAAAACAAATAGATTCATATTGAACAAAGAATTTGAATTTCAGAACAATAACATGCTAGAATTTACAGAAATTCATAATAAAATAAACTAGCAAACTGAAGCAAACCGAATCATGTACTAGACAGTCTTCTTAAAACAAATTCGTCGTCTTACCGGTTAGGTGCTGGAGGTTGTTCGACGTCTGTCTCCTAGTATACGATGGTTGGACCAGCTACATCAATGCACCGACTGAGTAGCTTCGACGAATAGAATTTTGCAGCACTCTCTCACAGAAAAAATATAATATAAAACTGAAGGAAAACTCTTGAAAACAAGAAGAGCAATTTCTGGTGTAGAAAGCTGAAGGAGAAGGCCTCCTTTTATACACATGGAGGGAGAGAGGAAGAGGCTCCCCTACAACAAATGCAGGAATTAATTCTAAGAATTAATCTGCAAAATTGATGAATTAAATTATCACCATTATAGAGGAGTTACATATACACATGGCTTGGACCAAAAAGATTAAGATGGGTGGGCCAAGCCCAACCCCCACACTCAATCCATTCCAGCAAGCCTCAAGCCTCAACCCACGACCCGGCCCAATCCGGTCTGGGCAGGCGAACAGCGCGCGCCTGTGGTAATTTTTGCATAACCAACTTAGACCATAGTCTTGATCCAAGTCCATCCTTTAAGCATTCATAACTTCCTTCCTTCGGAAAATTTGGATGCTCCAAAGGGCTTACACCCTTGGGCAAAAAATGGGATTTAAATACCCATTAATGCTCTCATCTAGAATCAATGTGGGATATAAGGTTTTACACCTTTCCCAACACCTCTTTAATGAGGCCAACTTAATGAGTCAATTTCTCATTCAAATCTTAATGATTTTTTGTCATTCTTTTTATGGTGTAAAGATCTCACTACAGATAATCTAAACCCACTTTAATCCACCTCCAATGAGGATTGACACCCACTTTAATATTGCATTAAAGTCACCAAAAAATTATCATTTTTCCAACAGTAATGTGTCTACATCTGTAGTAGAGGAGGGGGAGTCAAAGTATCATAATGCCATAGATGATTTGAATATGATATTATTGATCGGCATTTGGTAGATCATATCATACGACGCAAATAAACAAGTGTTGTTCTCTCTCTCTCTGTATTCAATGTAATAAAATCCGGGAATAGAAATATTCATTTGAAGTTCATGTGCATATGTAGGAAATACAACAATGATAGAGAGCTCTAATTTTGTAACTCTAATGATATGGTAAGAGAAAAAAAACAAAACAAAACAAAACAAAAACATAGGTACACACATCACATCACATGTGGGTCTCACTCTTTGTCACATCACTAGAGCTCTCTTTAGAGTTCTAAAATTAGAGCTCTCAATCTTTATTCGCAGGAAACAATTTTCTTTTTTCTTTTTTCTTTTTTCTTTTGGTATAGGAACAATTTTCTTTGCCAAGAAGATGCACCATGAAATTCACCAAAGAGGAAGTTGCTTGCGTCAAAAATTTGCATCAACTAAATTTCCCCTCCTCTTTGCATTTCCATTTGATGCAATTCAATTATTTCGAGCACATATATATTGGAACTTGAGAGTGGGCCTAATTAATACCATTTGATGCAATTCAATTATTTTGAGCACATATATATTGGAACTTGAGAGTTGGCCTAATTAATATGCTTTTTGGTTCGGGTTGCTAATGAAAATTTTAAGTTTTCTTGCCTCTAGCTTTAGCTTTTTGTTTGTAGATTTGATCATGACTTGTAAGTATTTGTATACTGATTTTCTTAAAGATAATGTGTTATGTCTATTATATATAATAACTTATTTTATTGATTTTAATTACTCATGAATATGAAATTTTCATTGGGTATTTTATTTTTAAATCTTACCTCCTCTTATCTAAATGAAACATTATAATGTCATTTTTGCATAAACTACAATACATTGGCCAAAGCTGTTTTGTAAGAGTATACTATTCCATTCCCTTCGTTCTCTTAAAAAATATATTTAAGGTAGTATCTTCTAGAACATACTGTTGGTGATAATTACAAATAAAACACCAGAAAATACAAATAATAAAAGTTACAATAAAGGGCTGAGGCGCGGGAAATTTGCTCTCTTTAAGGAGATTCAAGCCCTCTGTGGTTAGGCAAAGCCTCACACCGATGCAGCAGAAAAAACCTTGACTTCTCCCCCCCACGATACAACAGCCCGACTAAGTCGTATGGTTCACCAATATTGCACAATTGGTTAAACCCAAAGCTTTATCACATACACCCTTTTTTATTTGCCTAATAATCTCACACTAGATATAACAAAGCAACAAAAACTCCTTCTCGTATATACCAAGATAGGAAATTAGCTCAATATATATAGAAGATAAGGCTTGGAAGGTTTTTCTTGGTGATTAAGAAAATGATAAAGACTTGGAGAAGACTTGGTGAGGATAAGTCTTGGCGAAGACTTGGAGAAGATTTAAAAAGATAAGAATGGGGAGATTAAGACCAAGACTTGGCAAAGACTTGACAAGGACTTGGAAGGCTTAACTTGGAAGAAAAGAAAAGAAAACCAACCTATAATACATTATAATATTAAAATATCTGCTAACACATACTAATTTACTTTGTAATATCACGGACAGATTAAACATGTCTCATTAGAGCTAACTTTTTTATTGTGAATACATTCAAATATCACATACTTTGGCAAGATTTTTTTTCTCGTCTGATGAAATTCAAGACATTAACAAAAAACCATTATAGCAAGAACAATTTAAAATTTTTGATTAATGGGCATCTTAATGGGCACTAGCTTGCGTGCCTCGCACCGGACTGTCTCACTAGTATATCATTATTTTAACATTGAAAACCAGTAATTTAATCTCCAAAATGAAGTCTAATAGTGTGAATTATTAGATTATGTGTTATTATATTAGCTAATAAAATTAAAACAGAGTTTAAAATGCAATAAAATAAACACCAAAATCTAATTGTCCCAAAATCCATTAAAATTGTACATTTTAACTTTAATGATTTAAATATGGTGGCTGTTCACTTAGCCCACGTGTGTTAACGTTTTCAGTATTCAGTTTACAAAAGATAAAAAATAAGTTTTTGTTTATTTTTTGTAAAAATAAAAAATAAAAATTTGTTTGGTATACAAAAATATTTTGAAAACAAATTAAAATGAAAATAGAGAAATATATTTGATGAGTTGTTGGATTTGGTGGCCAGCGATGGAGGGTGGACAAATGTGGTAACAAATAATGACCTGTACCCGAAGGTGTCGGCTAGAGTTAGAGGTCATATGTTGTTGAAGGACACAAGGTGACCGGGAGGACGCCAAAAGATGGCTAAAGATCATAATGATGACCGCCCATTGGCCGAAGAGTCACCGAAGGTTGGCCGGAGCTCGCCATCCACTAGCGACGAGGGGTGGTACGAGGTGGTAGTGGTTGGTTGCCAATGGTGACATGAGTGGTGGCTGAAAGTGGTGGTAAGAGGAGAAAATGAAATTTTGTTTTAAAAATAAGTGCAACAAGTTTTTTATGTTTTCAAAAACTTTAAAAAAATTTAAATCAATTTTATTTTTTTGAAAACGAAAATAATATACCAAACAAGTTTAAATTTTCAATTTTCAAAAAAAAAATAAAATGAAAACGAAAACAAAATATATATATATATATATATTAAGGCCTTGTTTGATAACGCTTTCAATTTTTAGTTTACAAAAAATAAGAAATAGGCTTTCATTTATTTTTGTAAAAAAATAAAAACAGAAAACTTGTTTGGTGTACAAAAATATTTTGAAAATAAATAAATAGAAAAATAGAAAAATATATTTAATGAGTTGTCAAAGTTGGTAGCCAAAGATGGAGGGTGGATGGATGTGGTGACTTGTCATGGCAAGTGGCTAGAGGTGTCTACCGAAGTTAGCAGTTAGATGTCGCTGGAGGTCATGAGGTGGTCAGAAGGATGTCAAAAGGTGGTTGAAGAGCACAATGGTGATCGCCGACCCAACAAAGAGTCACCGAAGGTTGGTAGGAGCTCGCTACCCATTGACAGTGGGTGGTGGTGGTGGTGGTGGCGGCGGCGGTGGCAATGGCAGTGGGTGGTGACTAAAGGTGGTGGATGAGAAGAGAAAGTAAAAATCTTATTTTAAAAACATGGAAAAACACATTTTTTGTGCTTTCAAAAGAAAAAATTTATTTTTTAGAAAACGAAAACAACATACAAAATAAGCTTTTATTTTCAATTTCTAAAAAAATGAAAACAAATACAAAAAATAGGAAACGGGAAACAAGAAACAAGAAACAAAAATGTAACAAACGAGTCCTAAGATTTTGGTTTTAGCATGAAGCAAGAATTAAATTGGTCTTTATTGGTTCTAAAAATTTTAGGAACCAAACAAAATCATAAAGATTTTGGAACCGAACCAAAATCAATACTCAAAAAGAAGTTTGATTCAACAATCCTAAGCTCGACAATTTATCAGGATAACCATAATATCTAGTTGAATAAAAAACTTGATTTTAACTATAAAGCATTTCATAAAATTCACAAGAATACTTACAAATTTCATAATATTCTCTGAACCAACTTATATAAAATGTATTAAAAGACACATAAATTTGTTCATATATAGATACTACAACATATCGTAATTTTTAATAATATAAGTGCACAAATGTTATATATAGGGAACATATCATTTTATTTGGATCTTTTGAATCTTAATATGAAAATTGATCTGCAATAAACCATTTTTGATAATTTAGAACCGAAGCCTAACTATTCTTCCACACACACACACACACACACAAAAAAAATCATATCATTTGGAGTGATCTAAATCAGCCAGTTCCATTGATACTAATTAGTTAAAATTTTGTGCAAACTATCCTTACACATTTTATGTAATTTCTAAGTTATTTTTCTCTCCATACCAAACTTCACCTTCCAAATTCGTTGCTATGGCAATAATGGTGCAAGTGGTTATATCGATGGTAAAAATGATGACGCATTGAGAAAGATAAGAAATTGAAAGGATATGAATATATGAATACTTCTTCTCGTAATTATTGAATTTTAGATTCCGAGTTCACTATGCATGAATGTTTCAAGATATATTATTTTGATATGTTCCAAGAAAAGAGAGGTGATAATTTGTCATTGGGTGATGCATCCCTTTGTGAAATAATGGGTGTTGTAATGGTAAAAATAAAAATGTTTGACAGTGGCTCACACTTTCTGTGGTGTGGCATATGTTCCAAAGATATGAAGGAAATTAGTTTCACTTGGCCGAATGGACTGCGTGGAGTAAAAGTATCTAGCTGTAAGTAGAGTCATGAAGTCACATGAAGTTGTAGGATCATGATGAAAGGAGATGAGTGTGAAACTTTGTATCGTCTATTTGGCAAAACAATGATTTCTAAAAACTCGATGGAAGATTGGAAATGAAATGTACAAGGAAAATGTTATTTGGAATTAACAAGATACGGGAAGGCTATAGACGTGCATTGGTTGTGTTGTTTGAATCAGGCAATTTATTCGATTTTTGTACTGAAAATTATTAGATTAGCTGCATAGCTGGGAAACAATGAATACCTGGGGGTGGTGTAATTCATGCGTCACTAATATTGTAATTTTTGGGGATTTAGAAAAAAATTTGAAAAAGAAAGAGAAAATGTATTTGAAATTAGGTAAAACGTCTTTTAATCACATTTTATTTACTTTTTTCTTTTCTCTTTTCATTCCCAAATCCATCAATCAAAGATAGCATAAATTAAAAATTACTAAAACGATCCAAATCCCAATGTAATTAGTTTGAATTCTAACTAGTGCTTTATGTTCCAATGAGATTTTGGTTTCCAAAGGAGGCTATTGGATAATTGTGCACATTTATTCTTGTTTATGTACCTAGCTGTTTCACATTTATTGTATCTTGTCATTTTACCTACCTTTTTATGTGTATAAATGGGTGTTTCTAAGAAAAAAGATTTGAGAGATCTAAATTAAGAATTTTAATTAGTGTATGTGTGTATTTAATGTGATGTTTTGGTCTTATTTTTTTTTTTTTTAAATTTTTCACATCATTAGTGCCTGACTTATCTGCAAAGCCAATAAAGCAGTGGCTTTAGGCCACATTTTCAAAAAGGCCCCAAATATTTTGAATATACCAACAGTCATTATATATCTCTATTCTTTTTAGTACAAAATACTCATTTTGAATAAGGCCTTAACACAATCAAAAGAAAAATAAATAAATAAATAAAGAAGTGAAGAAAAAAAATAAAGAATAAAAGTCTTCCATCGATGTGCATGACAAAAGTTCTACAAAAATAAAAAAATAAAAATAAAAAAAATATTTGTCAATGAGCACAATACAAACTTTATAAATTTGAAAAAGGCCTCCATAGATTTGGTTTATATTTTTAAATACACATTCCTTATTTTATTTTTTTTAAAGGGGTTCTTGGTGAAACCGGAGGCCTTTTCAATGAAAAGGACAATGAAAAATTTTAATGCTGTCAAAACTCTCTAGAATTAAAAAAGAGTGTAATTATTAGTACCTACTTTTTTACTTTGGACCACCCAACTCTTTGAATTTCCACCTAACAAAATGAGTCCTAACATTTTCTCTTTGAACTCCTACCTTAATACCAACTATATCCCTATACTCAAATCCAAACCTAAACCTTCGCCCCATTCCCAACCACCTCCGGCACCATTGCCTTATCTCTGACAGCCCACATTATTCTTCTTCTTCTTTATTTCTTTTCTTTTCTTTACTTTACCATTCATCTCCACAACTCAAATCAAAGCCCTAAAACCTAACCCCTCTCAAACCCCCCCACTGTTCTTCCAAGATTCCCCCTTCAATGGCCTCTCATTGCTACCACCCACAACCAATTGCCGCCACCTGTTGTTACTGCCACTATTCCACCTGCTGTACACCTCCTCCATCACTACCACCACCCTCCTCTGTAGTCCCAATTCCACTCTCCCTATCTTCATCCTCTTTACGAAACCTTCCTTCACCAACCACCACCATCGATTCACCAACGCAAATACCAAGCAGAGTTTCAACTCTACCAGCAGACCTAGACGTAGACGCAGACGCAACCCATTGTGTCCTCTCTGTTATGCCACCTCACCGCCCTCGAATCCTCTCTCCACCGCCAATACTCTGCTAATTTCGCTTCTAGTTCTCTCCGCGATGTTGTTGCCTCTACCATCCAAATCTACTTCAGAGCTTTCCTAGTTCGCAGATCATGAACACTCTGTCAGCTCAAAGACCTCGCCGAAGACAGAAGGAAAGGCCACCAGCAACAGTGCCAGTGGTGGTTGTCGATGGAGATGGTGGTGAAAAGGTTGGTGAGTTAGGGTTTGAGAAATTAGGGTTAGGGTTAGGATTTGAGAAATTAGGATTAGAAGGTTAGGGATGAGGGTAAAAATGTAACTTTATATTTGGGTAAAATTGGAATTAAAAAAAATAAAAGAAATGGAGGGTCCAAAGAAAAAAGGTAGGTGTTAATAGCAGCACTCTTAAAAAAATATGGTAAAAAGACTTAAAGGCCCACCTATATATATAAGCAATAAAGACAGTTGGAATGGACAAAGTTGTAGGTCTTGATGGGTTTTCCTAAAATTGAACTATTGTTCTATATGTAAACCTATTTTGAAACTCTTCTTCAACAAAACTCGCCTTCGAAAAACCTAGATCAAAGCAAAGATTGAAGCACAAAGAGAGAGTTTGAATCGCCATTGCCGTGTATTTGAAAGGTAACAAATGATTTCTTTATTTTCTACAATTCGTTACTTCCGAATCAACCATTTCGAAAACACCAGGTAAATCATCTCTTTTGTAGTAACATTCATACATTGAACTCTCAGATCTGCATATTGAACAATTTTATCATATTATATTGTCTCTGTTTAGTTTTTTTTTTATTTATGAAATCTAGGGTTTAAAACAATATTCATCATTCTAGAATCTATAATCATGCCACATTGATATTTTAGGTTGCATTGAGAGAGTTTAGTTTTGTATTCTTTTGATATTTTAGGATTTAGTTTGTATTTCTAGGGTTTCGTATGGAGTTTCGTTTAGTTAATGGGGTTTAGTTCATAAAATCCTTGTTTTACGTTCGTGTTTGTGTTTTTTTTTACATTGTTACTGTTTTTCATAGTAAAATTTTACTATTTTTCAAAGTAAAATTTATAATTTCTATTGCTTATTGCCTTTAATAAGTATATTTTCACATTGTTTGTTACAGGATAAGTCTGCTATTCTGAAAAAGAGTTGGACGACAACAGAATAAATGATTTTCGAGCAATATTGATGCATGCGTTCTTAAATGATCCTCCAAGATTGTGGACTAAAAAAGAGTACAAAAGCAAGAGTATAAAAGTGAAAGCATAACATCACAAAAGAGGATGTCAATAAAACAACAAATAGAATTTAAGAAAAATAATATAACTTGTTGAGAAATATTTTGAATGTTGTAAATGGTATAAAAGATATAACCAGGGTTCGACTTTTTTAAGAAATATAAGCAGGGTTTGGTTTGACTTTTTTTTTTTTTTTTTTGGTTCTAATGATATTTTGAAAAGTATGTTAAAGGATGATATATATAATGGAATATGATTACTTGTTATTTTGGTAGTATGTGTCTGTGTTATTAGTAAATGCGATTATGCTTATGATAAATTATTATGCACTTCATTGCTATGCTTTTGTAAGTTTTGGTGCAGTTGGTTGGATATGTTTGGTTGTAACACTTATAGCAACCCATAATTTACTAGACAGTAAAATGTTACTATGTTACATAGTAATATTTTACTTGTTTGAGCTAATACTGTAATAATGGGATAGCATGACGCATTTCAATTCCAAAGAAATTGTAACGGCCAACCTAAACTACTTTACAACTTAGTGTTACACAAAACAATTCAACAATAAAGTATAAAATAGACTATTATTTGACCTGTATGCCTAATTCCATTCACCCATCCAGCAAACAACAACGGCCTTTCATCATGATGACAAAACATTGGGAGTAAATCTATTTGATCATCAATAAAGTTGGATCCACTAGTAACATTCGATTATGTAACTCCATCACTAACAAGTCCAAGATTTTCATTTGAATTAGCCATTTTAAAGAACAATCCTGAAACAAAAATGTCACAAAACAGTAGAATGTTGTTGTCAAAAACAGTAAAATGTTAATTACTACCAAATTAACACTTTATTGTCTTCTTGAACAAGGCATCAACCAAAAAATAGAGTACGTGCAATCAACATAGAACGAAAACAAACCGGGGAAAAAAAAACAAACAAAAAAACAAAAAAGGGAAGCTCTACAAACAACAATCAACAAACTCTGCTAAACACAATCAACAATCAACAAATTAATCGAAGAAACACTCGCAAGAAATTCAACATACCTGAAACTCGGATAGTGATGGAATTAATCTCTGAAACTCAATCAACACTCGCAAAAACGAAACCTATGCCACAAATTGGTTGCGTATAGAAAGTTGAATCGTGAAATCACGATTGCCTATATACAAATTGATCATGATCTCTATTTGAGCAACGACAGCTTGCGTGAAATCGTGATCTCTCGTTGATTCAAAATCTCTGAAACATATACAGGGGCATGATTGTCTAGAATAAAAACAAAAAATATTAGTCTATACTTCATGGAGGACACACTTGTTGCTCAGGGGATTTAGGAAGTAATTTTGGACCATCCTTTACACTAAAAAAAATCCCAAGGAGTTTTGGCCAAAAGTTCTTTTTTTAAAGTTCACGTTAAAAAAGACTTCATATGTTTCGAAAAGTTTTTAGCATGTTATTTTGGGCCATTAAAAAAAGTACTCTACTAATCTGAAATAAGTTGTGCAGGTTTAGTATTCCCTTTTTCCCCACTAGCACAGTCTTTACTTTGAATCTATCAATCCTATTTGTTAAATAATTTATAACACTTTTTTGTTTTTTATTTCAGGGCTGTCACAAACAAGTTAATTAACCCTCGAAATTAATAAATATTATTAAAATTTATATTTAAATATAAAAGACTTTCTATTTATACTTCCCCCTAAATCTTATTGAAGATTAGGCCTACCTTGGCAAGATTTTTGTCAAACCACATAAATCTTGTGCATTCAATCATCTTGATTTTTTTCTTTGTTTGTTCCATTGTTATAAACTGTGTGATATATTATTTTTTAATCTCAGTTGTTTTTTATTGTGCCCAACAATTATGTGAATGTGTGTATATATATTGAGAGGGGAATTTGTACTGAACAAATGGACCGAGCTAAATCATGGACCTTTGTTGACCGCACAAGTGGACTAGCACATCGTTACAGATGTTGGGCCGAGTTAGGTTGTGAATCAAACTGAGCACATGGCTTGATGATGGGCCAGTCTAGGTTTGATTTGGGCCATAAGCATGGACCGAGCTAAGATAAAATGAAGTTGTTTATCTAGGGCTAAGCTACCTTATGATTTTGCAGGGGTGACCAACAAATGGGGACTTTGACCAAAATAAGTGCAAAGACTCCTGAAAGGCTTAGCCGAGTCATAAGACCGATTGGAGTTGCCAACCTAGGCTAGCTCAGCATAAGAACATTCAGAATTAGCACGGTTGAAGATAGCTAAAGTGGAATTAATTTAGAAGTGATAGCTCAATCAAAGCATTCCACGTAGCCCAATGGAGTAAGGAGAGGAATCCGCTCGAGATACGCATCAATACCATTTGGCAGTTTAGCTAATGCTATTTGGCAATATTGATGCGTATATGTATTAAGAAAAGAGAGGATAGTACGTCCACACGTCCAACAAAGGACAAAGGAGATAATGCGCGTGCAACCTTGGAAAGCAAGGCAATAGCCTAGATAAGGCACATGTCCTCACTGAGAAAGGAGTAAGCAAACTTGCACTATTTACTCTCTCTACTCTCCTTCTCTGAAGAGCGCTAACTTGACCGTCGGAGGGATTTTCTGGCAAACCATCCGCCTAGTAGCTCATTTTCATTGTGTTTCAAGAAGCAAAAGCAAGACGTCATTCGACGCAATACGAGCTTGGACGCAAGGAATACGGACGCGACAAATATTTCTCCTTTGTACATATATAATGTTTTGTTAGGCGTACCCATTTTTAACATTTCTTTTTTTTACTTTTCCCTTTTCATTTTTCTCGCAAATTTCTCTTAATTTTTTGATCTAGATATCTTAAGAATTCATGTCCAATGGTGAGCTAAGCCCTTTAACAAAAAATGACAGAATAAAATCCCATGTTAAATTTAGGGGTGTTTTGAAAAAATAGTTAAAACTATTTTTTGACTTTTTTTGATTTTTTTTGTGAAAGAGGGAAACGGGTTAAAAGTTGGGAAGTGACTTTTAACTCACTTCTCAAAATAAGCCTTAATTTGAAGGTTGACATATGTTATCCCAGGTAGGCAACCCAAGAGGGAGGATGAATTGAATTATTAAAAATTTCACAATATTAAAATTAACACAATATTCAGAATTTTAATAAATAAAAAAAACAAAACAATAATTATCAATATAAAAATAAGAGAGATAGGGAGAAAAAATCAAACACTGAGATTTATAGTGGTTCGGCACACCAGGCCTACGTCCACTCCCCAAGGAATCTCCTTGAGAATTTCTTTACTATCAGTTGAATAAATACACCACCAAACTTGTGGATTTGGCACAGGACTTACTCTTATCTATTAAGCCTCACTCAACAATAAATGTCTTACCCTTACAAAATCTCTCACAAAAATAAGGAATAAGAATAAGTGGTACTTAAACGCTATTTTACAATAATTCTCTCACAAAGAGTAGATATGAAAGTGTAAAAACAAATGCTAGACTTAGATCTGAAAGTGAAAGAGTAGAATACAATATACTCAGAATTTTGGAGCTCACAGAAAATTTTCTCTTCAAGTTCTTTATTTTTCTCCATACACAACACTTCTATTTATACACAAAAATATCCCCGTTGGACGCTCTTTACTGACGTCATGGCTTACATAGGCACGCTACTAATGTCATGGCTTACATAAGCACGTTGCTGACATCATGGTTTACATAAGCACGCTCATTGATTTTAAATAGTCAGCAAATGTTAATAATTAAAAAGATAAAAGTAAAACTATTTTTTTTTTTTTCTTTTTTGTTTTTTCAAACATGGAGCCACTGTTTTTGTAGACAATTTAATACAAAATTCACAACTTTCAAACAAGCAAATGATTTGCTCCATCTTGTTTTATTATAATATATAACTCTATCTTTTTCTTCTTATTTTATTATAATATGATATAATCAATGTAGTGTAAAAAATTTAATTGCTCACGTGATGTATTCTATTTATATTATATGCATTCTATATAATATTCTAATCAAATATTTACATATATAGTAAAATCCCTTTAAGTAATATTTATAATAGATCTGATCATATATACTATTTTTCTGTATATGTTGTAAAGATTTTAAATCAAATATAACATTCCACTCCATATCAATTTGGGAGACTTATTTATAAGTTCTATTAGGGAGACTTATACTATGTTAAGTCCTAAAAATTTTTTTATTAAGTTTGCAGTCCTATTAAAATTAGAAAGTATTCCATTAAGTCATATATATTGTGTTTTAATTGAATCACTTTACAATTATACCCTTTCATACAGGTTGGAATGTTGTAACCGTTTTCTTTCCATATTGTTGGGTGCCGTGATATGGGCCATTATCGGGGGAGTCTGTTAGGTTAAATTCGTGAGTCTTACTCTGATTTGGTTGTTTCATCTTTGCGCTTTCGAGTGAGATTGTTTGAGGGAAAGAGATCAATTTGTGTGCTTATTCAATTGGGAGATGTTGCGCCACGTTCGCGGACTCTATTAGGTTTAAAATTGGTGAGTGTTGCTGTGCTTTGGTTGTTTCAATTTGACGCTTTCGAGTCAGATTGTTTGAGTGAAGGAGATCAATCTGTCTGCTTATTCGATTGGTGAGTGGTGATCTGGTTTTTTTCCGAATGATTTGCTTGCAATGTCCTCATATATCGTATGGATTTCGCAGTGTGTCATAGTAATCCATTGGTAGAGTTTGTTATGGTAATCTTGCATCAAGTTCCGTCGTAATGATATTGTCGTACAATGTTCACATATATGTCACATTACATTTCGTAATAGTATTTTACGATAGCTTATTAGATTAGTAATTGAGAATGTTAGAATGGTACAGCCTTATATTGGCGCAATTCTGTAGAGTCGAAGGCTCTTATATGATGATGGTGTGTGTTACATTCGTTTTGTATGTAGTTTGTGTTTTGTAGTTATATAGTTTTTGAAAACATATGTGTGACGTTATGAATCGCAAATTTATTGAGCTTCATTTTTTGCCTTCTAAATGTCGTATTTGCTTGTCTGTGGATATTATAGGAATGTATGTGAATGTAGCTCAGATACAGGTGGAGAAGTACTTGATTTTTGTATTGTGTTGTCATATTCTTGTCTTTATTGTGGACATATGTGTCACATTTCGTTTTGCAAAGTCTTTGGTTTCTAGTTTTTTTACAATTGTTTTGTGAATGTTTTTTGTACAATGTATGCCATGGTTAATGTTTCAAGCACTTTGTTGTGCAGGATATGGATATCATGCTTTTTTGTACCTTTCGTTCATCGACGGTCGCTGTCAGGGGTGTTAATGGATTGACATTAAAACGATTGATACAAAATTTATGTGATAGATGGGTGGATGTGACACCATCATCGATTTCAATATCTTACAAATTACCATGTCACGATAATCAAGTGATGTTGTGTGATGATGTGGACATGGAAAACATGTTTTCCATTGCAAGGTCCATTGGTGTTGCCCATATCAATGTTGTGGTTGACTTGGAAAATGAGGTGGACGATTTGAATCGAGGTACTCAAATCAGTGGTGCTATGTCTGCAAATCATTTGGATCCTCACAGTGATCCATTTACAGGTCCCCAACCTAGCGTAGATTTATTGGCCAATTATTGTCACCATAGTGACAAAATGTTGATGACAGTTGATTGGTCACAGGGTATTAGTCATGTAGGCCAATTTTTGAAGGGTGTCGCTTTCCGTTTGGTTTTGTCCAAATATGCTATTGAGTGTGGGTTTGACTTCAAGTTTGTTAAAAATGACTCAGTTCGAGTTACGGCAGTGTGCACATTTCGAGAGCAAAAGGGGTGTTCATGGTTGGTACATAGAAGGGTTCAAGCATGCAACGGTTATTTTTACTTGAAGAGGTTGAACAACTTGCATAGTTGTGGTGCTGTTGTTCGCACTGGGAAGAATAACAGAGTTAACTCTGAATTGGTTTGCAATGTTATCGGTGATCGGTTACGTGATAAGCCGCTAACACGTCCTACTGACGTTGTGTTTCAGCTAAAAAAGGAGTACGGCCTTAATGTTAGTTACCACATAGCATGGTTAGGTGTGGAGAAGGCAAGAGGTGAAATGTATGGTGACTATCATGCTTCATTTGATCAACTTAGGTGGTACGCGGATGCGGTTATGCATTACAACCACAGGAGTTATGTCAACTTGGATTTTGAAGCGATCTAGGTCGATTTAAGCGGTTCTTCATTTCATTCGAAGCTTGCATTGACGGATTCAACCATATATGCCCATTATTGTTTCTTGATGGCACTTTTTTAAAAGGGAGATTTAAAGGCAATTTGCTTGCAGCGACGGGGAAGGATGGCAACAAAGGTATGTCTCTTATGATGATTACTTTATACTTCCATATAGTAACGCATTACATTGTGGCTAAGCTTTGTTTTTAAGTCCACAACAGTAGGATTTGATCCCCATGTGCCGGATTGTTTCCAATGTAATGTTATTTTTAGTAACATTGTCTGTGGTGCGATTCGAATTATGAACAATTGTTAGTGTGGACGTAAACTTTGTTAAAAAATATTTTATCTAATGGTAAATGTGTTGAATCTGGCAGGTTTATTCCCATTAGCATTTGCTATTGTTGACTCTGAAACAACTGCAAGTTGGACTTGGTTTTTACAGCAACTGACAAAGGTTGTTAGTAGTGCTCGCACATTAACTTTTGTATCTGACCGTAATATTGGGCTGCTTGAATCCTTGCTCAGTATTCTATCTCGCACACCATGCATCTTGCCATAACATCTCCAAGCAAATTTGAGGGACAAATTACGATGGGTTGACAACCGTGTACGTTTTGGTTTAATGGCGAAGTTACGTGAATGTGCGTATGCTCCAACTGAGGCTTCATTTCAGCATCATTGGAAGAAGCTAAAAGGAACAGGACGATCTGAAATAAATAATTTCTTGGAAGATATGCCACCGAACCATTGGGCCAACGCATATTTTAGGTCCGTACGATACTTACAGGTGCTAACGTTGCAAGTACTGAATATGTGATAGCATTTTGATTTATGTTTTGATAATGTGAACAAGGGCAAAAGGTATGGGGAGATGACCTCGAATGCTGCAGAATCGTTTAATAAATGGATACTTGATGCCCGTAATTATCCGATCACAAGGTTGGTTGATACAATCAGAAATCAAATAATGACTATGAGGGCTGAACGTAAAGTTTTGGCTACTAGTTGGAATGGGTTACTTTGTCCGAAAATGGAAAGCCGTCTTAGGGAGGCGTACTCAACTGGTTGTACATGGATTGTTAGCCAGTCAAATGAAGACATATATGAGGTCCATTCATTTCCGACGGTGTTGGTAGATGTTGGCAAGCGTTCATGTTCTTGCTTCCAGTGGCAATTGAACGGATTCCCATGTGCACATGCGGTGATTGCAATACAGAGTAGTGGAAGGGATTTCAGTACATTTGTTGAACAATTTTTCACTGTTGATGAGTATAAAGCTGCTTATTCTGGATACATTCAGCCAATACCTCTGAGTTGACAAGCCCTCCTTCTCGGAAGACGATGTCATCATCGTCCACCAGCGATTAAACGTCTGCAAAGGCGACCCAAGAAGAATCGAATACCATCCCGGGGAGAGAAACTAAGTCAGATTAGGTGTGGTCGATGTGGGCGCATGGGCAGTCACAACCGAAAGACATGTAAAGAACCAATTTAGTAATACGCATTTAGCATTCACTTTTGTAATATGTTTTGAGCAATGACATCATATTATCGTAGTAGCATGTATTGAAGCCAATTGATGAGATTTTAATAAGTGAAAGCGGTGTTTACAATTGAC
Source organism: Camellia lanceoleosa (assembly GCA_025200525.1). Lineage (NCBI taxonomy): Eukaryota > Viridiplantae > Streptophyta > Magnoliopsida > Ericales > Theaceae > Camellia > Camellia lanceoleosa. The sequence continues at coordinate 111,882,433 of CM045765.1, read as the reverse complement.
CATTCAGCTATGTTCTCTTTCACGCTTTCTCATTTATATGTTCCTGTTACATGTTTATTTATTTGGTCATGCAAACGTATGTTTCAGACCTGCAAAATATGTTAGACAAAATGTTTTTGCCCGCTGGCTTTGTATGTGAGAAGATGTTGACATTCACAATCCTCTTTTCCTAGTCAGAAAGAAAAGTGCAGAAAACTGTTACACATTCGGCATCACAATGTTGCTATGTAATGTAAACAAGAAAACATGTTCTATGAAACAGAATCACATCCTATTTGACATTCGCTACCATACAAACATAATAATTCACATTCACACAACCACATTCACATCTGTATTTCACATTTGCAAAAATAGTGCTAAACACTGTCACACATTCACATTTGCATTTTGGGTGTAATAGGTATACAACCAAACCTATTATGTCATTCACAATCGCATCCAATTTCACATTCACCATGACAGAAACGTAACCATTCACATTCACTTAACCACATTCACATTTGTATTTCACATTTTCAAGAAAGTCTAAAACACTGATATATTGACATTTGCTTCTTCAGTGTTACAGGTTCATAACCAAACATGTTGTGTTATTCACATTCGCATTCGCTGTCACATTCGCATTACATTATCAATTACATTCACACTTATGTACGCAACATTCTAGCTGCCCTTAAATTCCTATTGACATTAGTGAATTACCCATAAAGCCATATTACCAAAATAAAGTGCATTCCCATAAAAGTCAATTAACCATTGTTGCCTATTTCCAAAACAAAATACAGTAATCCGTAATCCATATTCAGAATGCTATGAAAAACATCAAAAACTTCCAGTATTTCGTGTACTAGCAAACTTTTAATACAATTCAAAAACAAAAACTCTGTGTGTTTATATATCCACAAATTTTAAATCTGCACCCACGTAGCACCATCAGATAGTCAGTTGCCAGCCACAAATGACCTTCTCCTGTCATTCACAAATGACTTAACCATACTGGCTCGCATTGTTCTGCAGCTCTCCCCTTCCATTGACTTGTTAACATCTAGGTGATGCACAAGTTGCTTCATAATGAAGCATACTATAACTCCACAATCATTCCTATTACAAAAATTAAAGGCATTAGTAACAATGTCAAAACAGACCACGTGCAATGTACGGAAACATGAATGGCATATGTTGAAAAGAAACGTAACAAACTTACGAGTCTGGTTTTTGTTGGGGACAATAATCAACCACTAGAAGCTCCTTCACCAAGTCTTGTGATTCAACTGTGCCCTCCTTCAATCTGCGATTTATGTAATCCTCAAAGTAGGATTTCTACATTATTGTCAAATTTAGAAATACAATAATTAGTGTTGTTGTCCAAAAAAAAATACACATATCACTGCATGAAAGTAATTGATGTTTACTAACCAGCAACGATGCTTCCCAATAATGCTTGTCTTCCCTCCCACGTCTTGGTTTCATAGAGTTGTAATGCAACCAAAATCCTTCCTCAGTGTCATAAACCATTAGTGTCCAATGGTTATCTAAGTGGATTGGGAATTGAATATATCTGGCCTTCAGGGCATGCGGGGCACGCAATGCCAAGTACTGCCACGCATATCTTCTACCACATCTCTTATCGTAGGTCGCATACATTCATTTTGGGAATTTAAAATGACAAACTACAAATGACAACATTCATTTCATCAGTTGCATGTCTTACCAAACATAATGTGCTGAAAATGTATGATTTTTCATCATCTGCGGATTTAGGCGCCTTTGTCTGCTGCTCGTACATTAGCATTTCCGCGTAGGCATCAATCACCTACGTGAAAAAGAAAACAATTTCTATTTTCCTTCCCTTCAATACATGTATGTAAATTGCATTCTATGTGTAGAAGCTTCAGAAGTTTGATGAATAATTACAAATACCGTACTTACATTGCCTCGTAATGTGAGCCCCTTAACTATTGCCCGTATGTCATTGAAAGACACAGAGTTGGACACATGCGGTCCAGTCCAGACTTGTGCACTGCAATCCATTTTTTGAACAATAAATTCATGTACAAATGCATAATGGTAAGAACAAGTTGCATAACCTACCTGTCACCCCCTTTCTCATATGCTTCCTTAAGCTTGCCTTTCTCTTATGTTGATAACAACTTCCAAATTGGTAGACGATTAGTCAAGTTAAACCGAGTAAATGTACTGTCTGGGTCTGCAACGTTGTCAACCTCAATGATCTTATCTTCCATTTCTTGTTTACTGTCACACTCACCCTCATTGACCACACCACTGTCAGATGGTTTGATTTGCCTCCCCAAAACTGGTGGATATTCATATTCTGGCAGTTTATGCTCCTTCCTATTTTTCTTTTTAATGTTTCTCACAAGCGAGTTTTGCAACGCAGTTGTTCTAGTGTTTTGATTAACATCAGCCATTAAATCCACATCAGATGCCATTTGCCCAAGGTCATTCATCTGGGTCACATGAGTATCTACGCCTTGCAACTCTGTGTTCTCATTCACATCAGATGGAAACGATGTTGACAATGGTATAATGGCAAGTACGTTTGCCTCACAATGGTACATTTCCTCATTAGTTTGCTGTTTCTCCTGTACACCAACAGCTGCTTGGGTGTATTCATGGATCACAGATTCTCCAACTGTTCCACGAGCTTTGTGTTTTTCTCATTAAGTTCATCCAGTTGCTGCTTCATCCTTTCAATGTCACATTCCTTCTGTTTATTGTTCACAGTGATTTCATGTTTTAACTTAGCACATTTTTCTTCATATCTCGCCTCATTGTTGCCGATTCATGTAATGCAAATATGACATCATTTTTACGTTAGAGTTCAATCTTAAGCACACCAATATCAAGCAGTGCTCTCTGGTATTCTTCAGAGATAGACGCACCCCGAGCACATCGATCATTTCTCTTAGCACCAATTGGACTGCGCTTTGAACTTTCGGCCTTTTCTTTTATTTGTTTAACGTCTTTTGTCTTCATCAAGCGCCGTTCAGAATGAGTGATGTGCAGATCTCCTACTACAACCTGCAAACAATTTGAAAATTAAAAATCAAAAAAAGCAAATTGGCACATCTAATATTTACTCTAACGGTACAGAAAATCATACTTCCACATTATTTGCCTGCTCAATGTCCACTGCTCTTATCTTTGTAACCAACTTGCTGATATTCCATTTCATAAACCTCGGAAACACATCTCCACGGTCTACTTCTATCAAGTTTGTGTGCTCACATATCCAAAACTGTGTGACCATGGGTTAAAAATATTAGTTGTTAAAAGTTTTTCAAAACAAATACAAAATTATATTGTTGGAAAAACAAAAAAACAGAGCACTTACAAGTAGGGCAGTAACACATCCAGTAACTTTCTCAGGCTTAGAGTGAAATCCCTTAATTGACTCCATCAAAGTTGTGCAGATTGCTCCAGCCCAATCATATGCCTTCATGTTGTCTAGATTCTCTACAACTCGGACAAACCCCCATCCCACGGTCTCGCCTGAAGTAGCAAAGAATAACTTCCCACACAAGTACAAACTCAGTAGCTTTGCTACATCTTCGTGATCCTGAGTTGTGTCCCCGAGTAATGCTTTCATTAATAGTTCCTTAATGGTCTTCAAGTTTATGCGTGCTATTTTGGGACACCTTCGTTGGATGAGGTCAGTTGGGAGTCTTGGCTCATGTGACACATCTAAACTCTTTTTACCTCCTTGAATTCCAAATATTAGTTGAATATCATTGCTTGTAAACTCAATGTGATTTCCACCAATCATGAAAGCTGATTTATCTGGAACAAATGTCTGAATGATCCTCATTACAATGTCATCACATTTTTGGAAGTCATGTTGGTTTAGATTGGTTTGTCGCATCGCATTCAACAACAACCAGAACGGTGTTTTCTGAAGATGCTGCAAATGTTCATCTTCCAGTTTTGACACTGCCACTAGCTTGACAATTCCAACAATGTTGGAACGGTAGCAAAATGTTTGTTGTTTGTTCAGTTGTTGTTGAGGCTCATATTTCAGCTTCTTCCTTTTTTGGGCACTGCTTTGGCCTAGTGCGTTCACATTCTGTGACGGAGTTTGAGATCGCCGTCTTTTACCAGTTCTAGTCCCTTCACTGCTGCTCACTTTTGCCTTGGAGCCTGTCTGTGGTGTACGTTTAATTCTGCCTCCTGAAAAAAATGCCACCAAAAAATCATATTTCATATACAAACAAGATCCCACGGATAATGTATGTAATTTAAAAGCATTATTTAATTTAATAGGAATATGTGACTAGTGTCACTGAGAAGGACTTGACGTAACTGTGGCAAATTAGGTAGACACATGCCTAGACATGTTTTGTAATGTGACTGAGAAGTACTTAATGTAACTGTGACAAATTAAGCGCACACATTCACGGTGATGACTGTCACAAATTACGCAAACACATGCCCGGAGATGTTTTGAAATGTGACTGAGAAGTAGTTAACATAACTGTGGCAAATTAAGCACACACATTCACGGCCATGACTGTCACAAATTATGCAGACACATCCCCGGACATGTTTCTAAATATGACTGAGAAGTAGTTAACGTAACTGTGCCAAATTACGTGGACACATTCCCGACCATGTTTTGAAATGTGGCTGGGAAGTACTTAACGTAACTGTGACAAATTAAGTGCACACATTCACGGCCATGTTTTAAAATGTGGCTGGGAAGTACTTAACGTACCTGTGACAAATTAAGCACACACATTCACGACCATGACTGTCACAAATTACACGCACACATTCCTGGGCATGTTTTGAAATGTGACTGAGAAGAACTTGACGCAACTGTGACAAATTATGCGCACACATTCACGGCCATGACTATCACAAATTACGCGCACACATTCACGGGCATGTTTTGAAATGTGACTGAGAAGTACTTCACGTGACTGTGACAAATTAAGCGCACACATTCACAGCCATGACTGTCACAAATTACATGCACACATGCCCGGAGATGTTTTGAAATGTGAGTGAGCAGTAGTTAACGTAACTGTGGCAAATTAAGCACACACATTCACTGCCATGACTGTCACAAATTATACAGACACATCCCCGGACATGTTTTCAAACGTGACTGAGAAGTAGTTAATGTAACTGTGCCAAATTACGTGGACACATTCCCGACCATGTTTTGAAATGTGACTGTGAAATACTGTCACGACCCAAACCCGCCCCTATAGGTTTGGCGACGTAACCGGCCAGTAATCCGTGGATTACCTACGGCCTCCAAACAGAATAACAAATAATAAGGGGCTGCGGAAGCAAATACAGAAAGTAAACAAGGTCCAATGAGCTGTGATGACGTACATGAGACAGAAAATTTAAAACTTATTTATATACATAACATGCTAGTCAACGTACACCAATATTTACAAGATATTTACATAAGTATGCCCCAGGATCCGACCTTACAAAAACACAACCATTAACTAGCATGATGTGCAAAACTGCCTAAACAACAGGCTTTCAACGGAACCTCCTCGGGAGGCGCGACAGGTGGCTTGACCAACACAAAAACAGAACAGGGGGGCCATCAACTCTGGCCAGGGTCCGGTGCCGGTTCACCTACATATATATAGTAAACTGTGAGCGAAAGCCCAGTGAATAATAAACAGAGTAAAGGGGTTTCAATGAATGAGTTCATACAGATTTTAGAGATCAATTTACATTGTATCAAAAACACACTTGATCAGATCAATTTCATAATTCAACTTTCATATACTTGGTCGGATCATGTATATATACATATATACTGAATTCAAAAGTCATAGTTGAATTTACGTGATACATCCATTAGCATACCAGAACAGAACGCATAAAGCGTAACAGAACAGAACGCATAAAGCGTAACAAGACAGAACGCATAAAGCGTAGCTCCACAAGGGAACCTCCGGATCCGTAATGTAACGAAACGAAAGAAAGCCCCCATGGCGGGCCTCCCAGACGGTAATAAGCAGACGCATGTAACGCATAAAGCGTAGCGTAACGCATAAAGCGTAGTTCCACAAGGGAACCTCCGATACCGGGTAATGGCTGTAAGTATCACATAATACTAAGAATGTCACGATACATGTCAGAAATCGAACAATCATTCATTGTACAGAACATATCTTTACAGAAAACAGATCTCATTTTATTTCACAGAAAATAAGTACAGTTGAACATATCTTTACAATATTATTACTCACTGTGGGCGTTGAAACCGATCGGTGAAGCCAAACGATCAAACCAACTACGGCACACGACCTACATAATCACATAATGGGTACACACTTGAAATACGCATTCCTAATTGTATCAAAACTCACGTTAACAATTCTAAGTATGTACCTAACCCTTTGCCCTTGGTATGGAGTTCTAATCATGGCCTAGGAATGCCTAGGATGGAACGTGGATGTAAAAATGCCTTAGAAAACATTTTACAAAAGTTGCTGAAAACAGGGGTCTCGCTCGAGCGAGCCTTACTTCGCTCGAGTGAGCTCCCAAAATCAAAGGGTTCGCCGGCGAGAGTCCTTCGCCGAGCGGTCGATGAACCGAAAAATCTTGGTTGTTGATTTTTTCCACGCGATGCTCGCTCGATGCTCGCCGGCGAAGCTTAAAATCAAAAGGCTTCGCCGGCGAGAACTCCTTCGCTCGAGCGATCTGATGAAAATGCAAAAATCTTGGATCTTTGCAATTCTACGCGCGATGGTCGCTCGATTCTTCGCTTGAGCGAGATTGCAAAATAAAGGGGCTCGCTCGAGCGAGGAATCCTTCGCTCGAGCGAGGAAGCAAAATCTGGAATTTCCAGATTTGTCTTCCAAGTTCGAACCAAGCATTCAACAACCCAAAACTCAACCTCTTGGGCCCAAAATCTGGAAAAACACTTTAAACACAATGTATAACAAGTTTCAAAAGCCAATTTGCACATGCAAGGGCCAAGAGTGAGCCAATTTGAGCACCATTGCCATAGATTTCCAAGAGCATGGGTTAAACAAACATGCAAGGGTTCAATTTGATTTCAAAGCTTCAAAACATGATCCAAAGTGAAATCAAACTTAGAATTTTGTTGAATTCATAGACTACAACTTGAATGTGGCCTTGCATGTAAAGAATTTTCATGAAAACATTTCAAAATGGCATGATTTGAGCATGCATGCATAGATTAAACTTAATTTCTGCATGTAAGAGCTAATTCTAAACTTAGGCAGGTAGTTACACATAATTCATGCAAGAAATAGCTCAAATTACATCTAAGGAAGTAATCCCTCCTACCTTGAGTCTCCAAGTCTAGGTATGGAAGCTTGGCTAAACAATTCCTCTTCAAGTTCAAGCTAAATCCACTTGTTGAGCTCAAGATTCTCAATTCTTCACCAACTCTCTCTTCACTCCCTCTCTCAGCCGTTTTTACTCACTAGAGGTGAACAAATGATGTCTTGTAACTAATTCAAGACTTAAACAATTGGCTCACTATAATGGCAAAGTAGTAATTAGCTAAGTCCATTATTAAAATGTTATTTAATCTGATTTAAACATTCCAACTCGAATTTTAATTGAACCTACCATAAATTCACATAAAATCTAACTAGTCCAAAACACTAATCAATTTCGAAATCGGGCGCCGATAAGGCTTCCAATTTGCAGTTTAAAGTTTAGAATACAAACAGATATTCCGACACCGAACAGATAGAAACACATAAATCATGTAATGCACACGCAAATAAATTTCAGATTTTTCCCTTAATTATTATTAGACATAATTAAGTCCCAATTAGCGCTAATCAGGGTCGGGGTTATTACAAATACTTCACGTGACTGTGACAAATTAAGCGCACACATTCACAGCCATGACTGTCACAAATTACACACACACATTCGCGGCTGCGTTCTGAAATGTGGCTGAGAAGTACTTCACGTAACTGTGACAAATTATGTACACACATTCACGGCCATGACTATCACAAATTACGTGCACACATTCACAGACATGTTTTCAGATGTGACTGAAAAGTGCTTGACATAACTGTGTTAAAGGTGTGTGTGTGTGTAATTTGTCAACTTTGTAATTTGTCACATTTGTGTACCTAAGTGAAAACAACCAAACGACATCGTACCACAACGTAGCACTGTAGACACAGTCCAACTTACATGTTCTTCCACTCACATCTGACACTAATTTCATATTGGGCCACAATCACATTCATTAAGTGTACAACACACAACAACAAACCCCCAAAATAATATACAAAACACAGTACTATGCTCGGATCGAGAAAAAAACAAATAAAGTCAATTAATGAATGTGACTGTGGCCCCCAAAATAGTCTACCAAACGCAATGTAACAAGGAATCAAGGATAAATCACCCACACTGGGCACCGCGTAGAACCTCCATCGTATAACACCAACATACATACTATTTTCAATTCGGAAACTGTAAAATCAATTATTCAGCACAATTGTCACAAAACGTACAAGTAACAAAGCAGATTACGACTGAAGGTCACATAAACCCTAGTTTTGGGTTGTTAATAAAAATCAAAAAAATTAACATTGCGAAACAGGGGCGAATCCACACTTACATTTCGGAGTCATCATTCTTCCTTCTGATTGTAAACGTTAACCGTTGTCACTTTCCCGTCGAATGTCTCCGTCGAATCGCTCCCCTTCTCCTGTTCGTGGTGAGTTTCGAAATGTTAAGAACTAAATCAGATTATTTGGGGATTTCGAAATGTTTTTTTGGGGGTTTCGAAGTGTTTTATGAATTTCGAAATTAGTGTATATTGATATGATCCTCTACTATTAAGGGTAAATGTGTCAAGTAAATTTGCATAGGACTTAATGGAATATAAGTTTTTATTTAGGACTCAATCTACCATAAGTGTATGAAAAAGGATTTATAAATAAGTCTCTCTATCAATTTTATCAAAAGAAGACAACTCATTAATACCAAATTTGTCAAAATAATATAACCAATCAATATCAAATTTGTCAAAAGATGAATAGTAATCTGCCTAATTATTCAAAAAGTGAATAGTAAAGTTTTCAAAAATATTTTTTATTTAAATAATTTTTAACAAATATATCATACAATATATATTTTAAATAGATAATATTTTGTGTCAAATAATATAAAATATATATATTATTTATAAATTTTTAATTAATATTTTAGATATCATCAAAATTAAACAACATAATTAACAACATAGTCATTTTCACCGTGTCCTTATCACAAGAGACTTTTTGACTGATAATGTAGCCAAAAATGTTTTAATTTACTAGACCCACTAAATTTTTAGCAAATGACTATTTCCTAAAAAAAAAAAAAAAAAAAAGGAGGAAAAATACAAACGTGACATGCTTTGGCAAAATTTTATTTTACCCTTTGCCTCTCGAGAAATTGTTATTTGGAATGATCTAAATAAATATACTTTTTATCTTTTTACGAAAAGATATGTAGAAAAGTAAAGAAGTGATGTGATGAAAAAAAAATAAAAAGATGAATTATTTTTAGGTTGCCAAACTTGACCTAATAGGAGAAATTTAATTTAGTGCATATTTTAAAAAAAATATATTATATATAAATGATAATTTTTATAAGTATTAATAATTAAAAAAAATAAATTTTTAATATAATATAATAAAATTTTAAATTACTTTTTCCATTATAATATAGTATAGTAATTCTTCGGGTCCAGATTGTGCAGTTGAACAAACCAGATCGGCAGTTGAACAGCAATTTTAAAATTCCATATACAGATTCTGCACCCAATATACCATTTAAATTCTCTAATCACATAAACACTCCGGGGCCCACCCTAAAAGATCATCTTTATTAAAAAAAAAATTAAAAAAAAAATATTTATTTTAGGGTAAATTACAAATGCACCTTTTGAGTTTTTGTTTGAAATAAGATTGCATTTTGTGATTTGAAAAATTACAAATACTCTTAACAAAATTAATTGAAAAAATAAAATTTTTAACTGCTCTCTTATACAATGATAAAATTGTAGAAATTATTAATTGAAATAAATTTCTGATGTCATTAAAAATTGTTAATTAAATTGATAATTTATTAATAAAATGGGATTTTTTTTTATAAAATTAGGAACTCCAAAGGGTGAAATGTAAATTCTAAAACTATAAAAAAAATATATTATATTTTAAATAAATCTCAAAAAATATATTTGTAATTTATCTCATATTTTGGGTTGTTTTGGGTAGTTAGTTAAAAATTGACTTTTTATTTTTTTTAAGTTCTTTTTATAAAAAATATATAAAAAAATAAAAAATAACATGACTCAAAATAAATTAAAAATCAAAATTAACTTTTAACTATGTTTTCAAATTAACCCTTTATGTGGTTACCTTTTGAAGCCCAACAAGGTACTCAGACTGTTTGTTGAGCTACAACAACTATCAGCCAACAGTAGTGGCTTAAAAAAATATTTGTCACACCTTAGCTTAAATGAAGGGCAACTTTGTTTCGCATTTGACTAATAGTTAAAAAGTAAAAAAAATATTATAAATTATTATGTTTTTTTATTTTTTATATATTTTTTTATAAAAAGTTCAAAAATTAACTAAAATAATCACTTTTCAAATGAGAAATAATAACCAAAGTTAAAAATCAAAAAGTCAAATATGCTTTCTATTTTTATACACATATTTTTTATAAAATACTAAAAAATCAACTAAAATAGCTAATTTTCAAAATAGCTTGAAGTTTTGTTTTAATAGACTTTTGAAAAAAATGAGACCTTTATTAATAAAAAAAATTTATAATTTTATTAAAAACTTTAGGCGATAGACTAAGTTAGCCTAATGATAAAGTAAGGCTAAAATTTTTGTTTTGGAGATGGAGAACTTTGGCCTTGTTTGATGGGTTTTCCAGAATTTTTTTTCAGAATTTTTTTTGAAAAAAATAGAAATTAATTTAATAAAAATAAATATCAAAAAATAATTTTAAAATTTAAAAAATTATTTCTGGCCTCTGAAATATAAAATGATATAAAAATGATAAGTCTTTTTTATTTTTTTATTTCTTTCATTAAATTAATTTTTAATTTTTTTAAAAAAAATCTGAAAAATCAAACCAAAGATAGAAGGTTGAATTTTTATTATAAAATTGTTTTTGTTGCAAACAATATTAGCTCTAATTATTAACCTTCTCAATAGTTGACCGAATAGTAAAAAGTTGAGAAAAGATTCAAAATTTTGAATTCTAGTCACTCCAAGATATTATCGAAGATTTATGTGTTCGATAATTTCAGGACCTGGAAACAAAATATTAGTTCTATGTTTTTCTTTTTCCTTCTGTGGTACATTTAGATCAAGTTTGGCATAATCTAAATAATACAAAAAGTCAAAAAGTCACTATCCTATTTAAGTCACATCATCTTATTTAAATCACATCACCTCTCTAACACATCACATCAAACCCAACCCAAACCCAACCCATATAAGTCAATAAGTCAAAAAATACACTTTTTTAGAACATCTCAAACCAACTTCAAATTTCAAACAACTTTTGCACTTGATTACTTAAAAGAAAAACTTTTGTTGCTTAAGTTTAAAGAAAATGTGACAAACATTAGGGTGTTTTTTTTTTTTTTTTTCCATCTAAAAAGTTTTAGTCTCAATGTCAACTTGTAACAAAAGTTTATTATGTCTCAATTAGGTGTTTGGCATGTATTAAAAAGTATATATATATTTTGTGCATACATACACTTTATTTGGGTCATATTAATCATCATCTATCAACATCTCTTCTCTATTTTTTTACTCACTTTCTCTATTTTTTTACACATTTTTTTTTTATAAAAAATCAAAAAATACATTTATTTATAATATCCCAAACCACCCTTACGGCTATTTTGGAAAGATGGTTATAATCAACTTTTTGATGAAAAGCAGCTTATAAGCAGTTTTTTTGTGAGAGAGAAAGTGGGTTATAATCTAGAAAGTGGGTTATAATCTAGGAAGTGAATTATAACCCACTTCCCAAAATAGGCCTAAGGATAAAATTTTATTTGCAAAGATATGGAAATTAAGACTGAGATAAAAAAATTACAATGTGAAAATTTCTTTGAGTTGTTTTATAGAAAGGTGATTTGAAAATTTGTTTTGAAAATGGATATATGTTTAGTTTTCAAAAAAATGTACTACGTAATTTCAAATTTCCCTCAAAAAATTGAGAGAGAGTTAGATACATTGACCAATTAAAAAAAAATTGTCACACTCTGAAAAAAAAATTTAAAAAGTTGTCAAATTTGTCACATTTCCAAAATTTGTCAAATTTTCTTCCAAAATTCAAATTTCCCTCCAAAAATTTGAGAGAGAAGGCTAGATACATTGATCAATTAAAAAAAAAAGTTGTCACGTTCTGAAAAAAATTCTAAAAAATTGTTAAACTTTTCAAAAATTTGTCAAATTTCCTTCCAAAAGTTGTATTAAGAATCTGAAAACTTTATCTTATTTTCAAAATAACCAAATAAAAACTTCAAATTTTTTTTAAGAATCTGAAAACTTTATCTTATTTTCAAAATAACCAAATAAAAATAGAACCAAACATCATGAATGGTTTTTATTTCAATTTTATTAATGATTTGGGAGTGCCAACATATTAATGACCTTACAGTGCGTTTTCTCAGTAACGTCCATTCACAGTTAATCAAGGGGACATTTTCTATAAAAGGTAATGATAAAGACTACTAAAAGTGGTATTTTAAACCCACTACTAATGATATGATATCTATTTTTTTATAATAAAAAAAAAAACAGACACAACAACGTGGGATTTACTATCACATCATTAATAATGACATTAATTAGTGCTCCCACTCATTTTCTTTTTCTAAAACTCGTCAAATAATTATTCATTAGGTAATGATAGAGACCACTAAAAGTAGTGCTCTTACGCACCGTTTGGGAAGAGCTAAACTAGGCTTTTTGGCTATTTTAGCCACAAAAGACAAAATAGGATATTTTAGTCATAAAAAATAAAATATCATATTCAATCCATAATCATTACACTATTCTCTCACAAAAAAAAAGTCAAAAAATTAAAAAGCTCTTCCCAAACCAAATATTTGAGTCCATGCTAAAATAGTCAAAAAAGTCAAAAATTCAAAAATCTAAAAAGTCAATCCACTTTCCAAACCAACCCTAAAACAACCACTAATGATGTAGCCTTCACTTTTCAAAAAAAAAAAAAAAAAGACACAATAACACTGTGGCAGTGGGTGGGACCCACTGCCACATCATTAGTAGTGGCACTAATTAGCACTCTCACTCATTTTCCTTATTCATTTAGTACATCAAATTGCTGGGTCTATTTGGTAACCATTCCGTTTTCAGTTTTCAGTTTTCAGTTTTTATTTACAAAAATTTTAAAAATTGTCATAAAAACTTGTTTGATAATTTTTTTGGTTTATAAATAATTGTCTCAGTTTATAAATTTGAGGAAAAAACGTAAACTCAAAAAATGAGTTTCTGATTTCAGTTTTCAATTTTTTTTTCAAATAATTTTTTTTTTCAAATAATTTTTTTTTCAAATAAGTTTTTTTCAATTAATCTTTTTTTTCAATTAATTTTTTTTCCCAATTAAATTTTTTTCAATTATTTTTTTAATTAATTTTTTTTCATTTTTATTCAATTTTTTTTAATTAATTTTTTTTCAATTAATTTTTTTTCCAATTAAATTTTTTTTTCAATTATTTTTTTTGAATTATAATGTGTATGATCCCATTGTCATAAATAATAAAAATAAATATAAATATTTTAGGCCTGAACAAACATATTTTTTAGTTTATGTTTTTAAAATTTTTTAAACATTTTGTTCAAACCAAACATGTTTGTAATTTATATTTTTCTAAAAATAAAAAAAAAATCAATTTATAAAATTTTTTTAAACATAAACCAAAAACGTAAACGCTACCTCAATAACCACATGGTTTGAGATAAAAAATGTGCATTTTGTGATAAAAAAATAAAATAAAATAACCACATGGTCAAGTTACATTAATCCTAAATATAAGATTTTTTATCAAAATTACGTTTGTCTTTAAAACAAACATAATTTAATTATGTGGCTATTAATATTATACAAATAATTTGTTTGGCGTGTTTTACAAAATAAACGATTTTGATCATTTTAGGGGTTGTTTGGGATGAACTATATAAGTATATTTTTTGACTAAAAAAATAGAGGAAAAAAATATGTATGGTTAGAATAACTTTTTGATTTTTTATAAAAAAAAAGTGTATTAAAATTTTGTATCAACTAGCAAAATTACCGAAGTGCCTTTCTAAGCACTGACATGCACTGTGCTGCTTCAGTGCACTATGCTGCTGATTGCTGCGCTTTTTTTTTATTTTATTTTAAAATTTTGTGCATGTTAACAAGGGCTTTTTAGTCTTTTTGCCTTCTGTGTAGGCTGACTTTTTTGATTAGTGAATATTGTTAATTTTTTTACTTTTTTAATACTTTTTTAACTTTTTATCTATTATAGATGATCTCAAACAAGCACTTAGGCCCCGTTTGTTTTGGGGTGTAATGGATGGAATGGGATTAGGATGGAGCTGGGGTTATTTAGTGTTGTGTTTGTTTGTAGAGTTGAGGAAGGGATTAGGATGGAGGAGGGGATTAAGATGGAGGTTGGAAGGGAGATTGGGATGGAGGAGATGGAGGTGGTATTAGAAAAATAGTGAGGGAATTAAAAAAAATTATTTTTTACATATTGGGAATTTTTTTTTTGAACATTAATGTTTAATTTTTTGAATTTTTTTATTTATTTTATTATTTTATATAAAAATAATTTAATAATTCATATACTAACAACTATCATCAAAACAAACATAATTTTACTTAATCCCCTCACTATCAATCATCTCACTAACAATCCCCTCATTATTTTCCTCATTATGAATCACCTCTATTCTACTTCTGAAAATAAGCGAGGCCTTAATAAGTTCATAATAGAGCCCACCAAAAGGCACTATGAAGTGCCATGATGGTTTCTTCCAAATTTATTTCCATGATTTAAATCGTTCATATTTTAAGATTTTTTGACCATATCATCCATAACAAAAAAATATATTAATTGGACATAGGTAGCCTTGTGATCAAGTCCTAATTTTTTTTTTTTTTTAAAGTTATTCGAATCATATTAACTGTTTATTTTTAAAAAAAATAAATAAATGTAATATTATTATGAGACTACAAATATGTGATTAGCCTAAATTTTTTATGATTGATCTACTTAATAAATCTTATAATATAAAATGTCCGAATTATTCAAATATGACAAGTCTCCCATAAGCTTCACAGCACCACCAACCCCACGTCCGCCAATCCCCCTCTTATAGCAAGAAAGTCGAGCTCCAAGTTATGTGATTTTCTCTCTCACTCATTATTTGTTGTTATATGAAGTAAAATCAAAACTTGATGTGGCAGAACACTTGGAGCACGTTAGGCCAGTACTAGGTGACTTTGATGAGTCTCACAATTGTTATATGGTAAGTGTACTGGCCTAACGTGCCATGGGAGCTGTTGGTGTTTACAACAGTCATATTTTAATTGGTTTAACCATATATAGGCAGTTTGATAGAACTGTGAAAAAATAAGTGTAGCTGTGAGATTATAGTTTTAAACAACATGATGGTGTTTGGTTAATAAGTTGTAAAATAATTTTTTACTGTATAATTGTCCTTTCTGCCCTTGTATGATATAAAAATGATTATTTTGTCATTTTTTTCAGTTTTAATTTTTAAAAAATATATTTCATTAATAAAAGTTAATATAATTAGTATTAATTAGTATCAATTAATATAAAAATTGATACATTTGCTAAAAATGTAATTGAAGTATTATTGTCACAATTATTTTCCATTATAAATTAATTAGTATCAATAATTGTTTAATTAGTATCAACTAATACTAAAATTATTAATTAGTGTCAATTAATGGCTTAATTAGTCTCAATTAATACTAAAATTATTAATTAGTATAAATTAATATTAATATTTAATTTTTATTAGTATCAACTAATAATTAATTCATTACAAAAGTATACAACATTAATTTATTAATAATTAATACCAATTATATTGATTTTTTTAATTAATATTGATTTTCTTTTTCTTTTTCTTCAGAAATATACAATTTTTTATTTTTTAATTAATATAAAAATATACAACATGAATTTATTAATAATTAATACCAATTAATATTTATTTTTTTCTTTTTCTTCAGAAATATATAATTTTTTATCTTTTCATTAATATTAATATTTGGATATTGGCAAGGGCATTTAAGTAATTTTAACCCCCCACTAGCTGTGCGCTTAAGTAAAAAATTTAAGCACTCCCTGACCAGTTTTTGAGATAAACTGAGAAATAGCTTAATTTAAACTATAAGCTGGTTAACTTAAGCTGTATGAAATACAATATTTTAGCTTAAATTAAGTTAAAAGCTGAAATAAACAGCTTATAAGCTCTACCAAACAGGCCTTTAGATGCCGAAATCTTGTTGCTCAGGTCAGATATACATGTTTGGGAATTGACTTTTTAATTTTTTATAAAAAAAAAAATATATGAAAAATAAATAATTTATAATAACTTTTGGATTATCTCACTCGCCAAACGAGTCAAATACCTTCTCTAATCTCTACCATACATTCATACAATAAATTCCTCTAAATTCTCATCATTTGGTAGGAATAAGATTTGAAACAATGAAAGAAGGGGAAATTACCCATCAATAAAAATTTGAAAAAAAATATTACATATTAATGAAAAAAATTATTAATATTTATAAATTTTATTACTTATTTGTAATTATTTTTTAAGTTTGACCCTTACCTGAAATTTCCCTTGAAAGAAATGAGGCAAAGAATCTACTCTATTGGGTGTGTTTGGTTTTGTGTTTTGAGATAAATTTTCAAACAAAATTTTGGAAGAGAGAGTTTAAATTTTTTGTTTTTGTTTATTTGGTTATATATTTTGAAAATAGTTTTAGAGTTTAAAATGATTTGATATTTTATTATAATTGAGTAAATATGTGTGAAAGAAAAAGTGATTGATTGACGTGTAGGAGAAAGAAAATAATTTTAAATTTTTTTTAAAAAAAATTTAAACCAAACAAAATTTAAAATTTTTTTCTTATAAATTATATCTTGAGCTATAAACCAAAGAAACTCTCAGGGTATGTTTGGTTTGAGTTTGAGAGGTGAATTTTAGAGATAAAAAGTACGAAAAGGTGTTTGGTTTTGTTTTTTTCAAAAGATGTTTTGAAAAATTATTTTGAGAGAGAGTTTTGGAAAAAGTAATTGATTTGATGTGTATGAGAGAGAGATTTGTTTGGAAAACTTTAAACCAAACAAGTTTTAGGAATTTTTTTTAAGAAAATTTGTTTGGTTTGATTACTTTTGAAAACTTATTTGTAAAGAATTTTTCCTAAAAAATTTTGGAAAACACAAACCAAACAAGACCTCAATATCTTGCTCAAAAACATGTCAGAAGAGCATAGGATTCTCTCTCCAAAGAGAAAGTACAGTGGTGGTGAACCCTCACTTGTGAATGTGGTGAAATTATTCCCTAGTGTTCTCGTGACCCACTGCCAGATTACACAAGTATAGTACCCAACCCAAGGCTCTTTTTATTTTTTATTTTTAATAATCAGATATTTAGATCACTTTTTATTTACATCCACGAATTTCAAAATATTAAAATTAATGATCGATAAATTTTTAATAGTTGCTGATGAATGCGAAACTTTAAATTTTATTATAAAGTTTTTACTATTCCGCTAGTCCCTTAGGATTTAGTACCCAATCCAAGTTAAACTATATCCATAATTGACCATTTGCTTTGAGTAAAGAAAGTTCATAAAAATTACTCAATTTATGCTGTGTTTGGTTGAGGGATTTAAGGAGAGATTAGAAAAGGAAAATGAAAAAGGGAGGTGAAATGTAAAAAAAATATACTTACATTTCACATAGTTTCACACACCTTTTCCCTTTTCCTTTTTAAATCTCTCCCCAAATCTCCCAACCAAACATAGCATTAATGTAAAACTTTCACTTTAAAATAAAACGCATACGAAAATGAGATTTATATTATTTTTATAAATTTCTTGTATAATTAATTTTTTTTTTTTTTCTATCTTTTAAACCTTTACAGTTGGCAGTGTTTTCCAACCATGCACATTTTTTTTTCTTTTTACACAAGGCAAATTATTTAGCCACTATAAAAAATTATGATTTTAAAAACCAAAATTTATAGGCAAAATTATTTTTTAGAGACCAAATATTTTTGTTATGAAAAGTGTCATCATTATATTTTTAGCAACGAAAATTAGACATTAGTAATGAATTATTATCCTTTTGAGACCAAATTATTTTATCCTTAAAAGTTTATTTATTAGGGACATTTTAAAAATTTTGTCATTAAAAACTCTATTTTTAATTTTTCGAGACAACCTTTTAGCGACTATTTTCATGACAATAAAAATTGATCTCTAAATATCTTTTACAAAAAAAATTTACTTTTAAATATCAAAATATTTGATCTCTAAAACTCTTATGAGTGGTAAGTGCGTTGGAAATCTAGAATCATTTTCTTCATTGGTTACAAGCCACTCCAGTCCAAACTAGACTAGACAACAAAATTACAGTAAGGTTCGATTTTTATTTATTTATTTTTATGTATGGATAATTTATCACTATACATTTTGAGGTTGGTTTAAAATATAAATCGCCTCATGAGGTTTTTAATTTTTATAATAAATAAATTATTTTATTAATAAATTAACAAATCAGTTAACAATTTTTAATGATGTCAAAAATATATTTAAATTAATAATTCAAATAATTTTATTATTGTATAAGAAAAAAGTTAAAATTTTTATTTTTTTAATTAATTTTGTTAAATTAAAAAGTTCTAATAAATAAGTATTTTTGTAATTTTTTAAATCATAAGGGTAATTTATATTTTAAACAAATCTCAAAATGATGTATTTATAATTTATCCTTTATGGTATTGATTAAGAGACCAAAGCCTCATTTGGAAAGTAGATTGAGACTAATTTAACTTATTAAAAGATAAAATAAAACATTATATCTAAATTATAATTATTTTATTTTTTCTCTAATAAAACTATAAAAAAAATTAAAAATTCTTCGCAAACAGAATTTTTTTAAACTAAATTAAAATAGTAAAAAAATAAAAATAAAAAATATGCTAAAACATTCTTACCAAACGAAAACTTTTGCATTGGGGTTAGATTGTCTGCAATTCATTGTCCTATTTTAATGATTAGATTCATTTATTTTTTAGGGAGAATTGTTGGGCATTGGAGCCGGAGAAATTATTCAATACTCTACTAACATTGTTCTATTCTATTTATAGATTGATACTTAATGTTTTGTCACTTAAGCCTCCGTTTGGGAAGTGGGTTGGCTTTTTAACTTTTTGGCTTTTTTGATTTTTTTAGCCTGGGCTTAAAAGTTTGGTTTGGGAAGGACTTTTTGACTTTTTGGCTTTTTTTAATTTTTTTGTGAGAGAGGAGTGTAATGATTATGGGTTGGATGTGATATTTTGTTTTTTGTGACTAAAAAAGCCTATTTTGTCTTTTGTGGCTAAAATAGCCAAAAAAGCCCAAAAAAGTTCTTGCCAAACGGAGGCTAAAATTCACAAAAGTGATGGATTTTATTATTTAGACCAATAACTATTAATTTGGAGCACCACTTAAACATGTCGTGTGAAGCAGAGGAAAATTCCTTAAGTTTCGTTTGAGATGTGAGTTGATTTTTTTTACTATTTTAATTTGGGACCAAAACGCTTCGCTTAGGATGGACTTTTTGATTTTTTTGACTTTTATAAAAGAAAAAATAAAATGATTATAATTTAAATGTGATAATTTTAACCTAAAACTAAAAAGTTTATTTTATATTTTTGTAATTATTTTAGCCCAGTCCATCCAATCCACATGCCAAACCGAGACTAACAAATCAATGGGAAAAGTTTTAGAATTTCCCTAACAGTGGAGTGTGAAAACAAAATCACAAATTATACTAATGGTCCTTATAGTTGGGGCGTGTGTTACTTTGGTTCTTGACTTTTTAATTGTGACATACTTGACTCTAAATTTTGAATCTTGTTTCAAATAAGAATAATTGAAGATACCATTGTTCAATTTTAATGGCAAAGTCATCAATTTGATAAAATATAAACTAATTTGACAAAAATAAATGTCAAAAAAATATTTTTAAATTTTTTAAAATTATATAAAATTGATAAATGTTTTACACATTTATTTATTTTACCAAATTAATTTTTATTATGTGCTTGAATGATGATCATGTAATAAATGATCATTTTTAATTTCATTAAATTAATTTTTATTTTTTTAAAATGAAAGCGTAGGTTATTTCCCAGTTGGTGTTCTTATTGATTAAATTGTTTTGGGTGTGTAAAAACAATTCAACACAACATAACAGTACCATAATAACAATACACACTAACACTACTATCCTACCACAAACTTCTACTTCTTAGGCTTCGTTTGGGAATATGCTAATTTAGTAACTTTTTAGTTATTTGGCTAAAATATAAGCTAAAAAAAACTAGTATGTTTGGGTTGACTTTTTGGCTTTTCACGAAAAGATGTGCAAAAAGTAGAGAGAAAATAGAATCTTTGACTTTTTTGTATGAGTTATTGGCTTTTTGATTTTTTTAGTAAATTTTTTACTTTTTGGCTAAAAAAGTCACTTGCCAAACGAGGCCTTAATCCTTCAGTCACCATTTAACCGCTTGCTCCAACATTTCTGCGACAATGTTGTGCACAGTTTAACACTACATATACAACTACCACATTCATACATCTGTAATCAAAACACTGTTCAACTAACGTTTCCAAAAAAAACACATGCATACGACCTTCGTTAGCCAAGGAACTATATCGACACAACAAAATCATCAGTACAAACCTCACGAAAATTTAAGGACTTCACAACTTAACATAAACATTGAAATTTTAACAACACAACTTCAACTATTAACTTATTCATATACCCTACAAAAATAGGGGACCACAACCCACACAGAAACAGCAAAAAATCATTTCCAATGTCCACCCCCTCATTTTTTACCAGTCATGAACACATCACCCAAAACTAGTGGACCCTCACCCACGTAAGCAAACACACAAATCAATCATCACAAAAACAACAGAACCACAGCAATGGCTCACTCAAACAAAGACACAAATTCACATTACAGCACAACTACATCATAATAAAGGGCACAATAGCCGCAGACATTAATCCCAACATAGAAGTCCTACCATTAACACGCCAATGTATAACACAGAACACAACATCAACCCAATGTATTCTTGCACACATTATTAACAATCAACGATCAAGATTAATGTTTGGGTTGATGTGTGCGAGAATACACCATGTGTTCACACGACGATCGCCGGCATCGACAATGTCTTCCTGTCCGATTCAACGCCAACTGATGGGCAAAACATTAGTGAGACCCAACTTGATGACATTCCAACATATTTCTACAAATAAGGGTTTGAGCTACCTAGGGTTTTTGGCGGCAAACAAATGAGAAATTTTTAATTTACATCAACATTACCAAACCAAGCACCAACAAAATCACAGGAATCACGCGAATAGAATCACTGCAACGTTGGAATCACAATCGACAACTCGGAAACAACCTTCCACATTCACCCACAGTAAAGGGACAACATCGGAACAATGCATTTCAATGTTGGACACTTTGATAAATTAAACACCAACAAAAACCCCTATTTACCCTTAATTTTAGACACGTACCTCATAAAAACATGGGCTGCAAAGTCTTTAACATTGAAATGAGATTTATTTGTCTTTAAAAAAACATAAAGGACTAAATGGTTTAACATTTTCAAAACCAGGATTTAATGGTGCTTTCATATATTAAATATATTGATTACACATTAAAAGCCTAACAGTCACCCATTACATAATTATCATCCAAACACATAATGAAAATTAATTTAGTAAAATAAATAGATAAATAAATGCGTAAAAAATTTATCAATTTTACATAATTTTATCTTTAGTGGATCAAAATGATTTTTAAAAAATTCAAAAATATATTTTTTTTTTACATTTATTTTGTCAAATTAGTTTCTATTATATCAAATTGATGACTTTGCCCTTGAAATTGAGCAATGGTCTTTAATTATCCTTATTTGGAACAAATTCAAAATTCAAAATTCAAAATTCAAGGTCAAATGTGTCACAATTGAAAATTCAAGAACTAAAGTGACACGCGGCTCAAACTACAAGGACTATTAGTGTAATTCGCCCAAACTATAGGAAATTTTTTTATCTTTTTCTCCCACTCTTCCCTCAATTCTCATATCACTCTTCCCCTCACTGACACACTTGCACACACCGTACCTCTCTATCTCTCTCTCTCTCTCTCAAATAAGTAAATAAATTTTATACTTTGATTTTCTTTTATTAAAATGTATTTAACTTTTAACACAGTATCTATAATTGGGTAAAGTATCAATAAATTTGAAATTTATGTCTTATAAACCATTTAGTCCTACTTTTTTTTCTTGTGGATTAATAAGTCCCATTTCAATATAAAAGACCCTTTTGTACATTGGCCCACCATATGGTTTTCGAAAATGTAGAGGTAGAATGAGGGTTTTGGTGATGCTGATTTTACAAATTTGTACAAAAGCCTATTGTATAGTTTTTAGGATTTCC
Organism: Camellia lanceoleosa; assembly: GCA_025200525.1. Taxonomy (NCBI): domain Eukaryota; kingdom Viridiplantae; phylum Streptophyta; class Magnoliopsida; order Ericales; family Theaceae; genus Camellia; species Camellia lanceoleosa. Next base: position 111,859,611 of record CM045765.1, on the reverse strand, counting down.
CTCATTATTCAGAAAGAGATGTAGATGGCAACATTTGGAGATGAGAATGCTACTCTGTAAATGTTCTTGTAGTGTTCAATGATTTGGGAATGTTAGCTTGGTATTCATGGTTGCCCTAGATAACATTTGGCTTCCCTCCCAAACCCTAGAAATACAACACTCCACTTGATATGTTGTAACATTGAACCGTTAGAAGTGAGTGGGGCTGTGTAAGTTTGTCGTCTTTGTTGCCATTCGTGTCGTGACAGTCAGCGGCGTGAAGTTAACCACCACCCATCATCTGCGCCTTTGATTGTGTTGGTAAATGATGGTATCAGGTCTGTGTCATCTGACTTCCTATTCCACTAGTTATTATGGATCATTCTCTTTAGGGTGTTTGAGTATATATGGTTAATAAGTATGTGCGTGTATATGATGGGTGGTTAGTGATGTTTGTTCTTTGTCTTTGATGTTGTTTGATCGTAATGTTTGGGTGGGTTTGGATTTGCGAAATGGTATAGTCGTGGAATGTTTGGGTTGTATTCTGGGTAGTGTTACATTTGGGGAAAACCTCTGTTTGATGTTGCGGCGATGTGTGTGTTGTGTGATCATAGATTGTTGTCAATTTGATGGTGGCATTGTTGTTGTAGTGTTAAGTTGTTGTATTAACACAATGCGTTCCATATTTTTACAATTGTATATGTGGTTGCAATTTTGTGGAGTGCGTATAATGTCCATGTTTGGGTAGTGGGATCTTTATTCATAGTGTCGGTAAGTGGTTGGGTTCTATTTTTACTGTAGTTACGATTGTATACGTAAATGTAATAATGTGTGACCTATTCGCAGAATGCATGTTAGTAGACATTACACGTAGTGATACATCGATTGTTTTGAATGACATTTAAGTTTATAGTGACATAAATGATTTCCGTAAGTCGGATTATCCAAATATAGTTGTGTTGCAGTTCATTTGGACTTGTTAATTACATCTGTGAATTTGTGAATGTGTTGTGGGTGGTGTACATGTTCTTGTAATACAATGGCAGTTACGTTGACTAAGCGAACAATTTTTAAATGGTGGGTCATTTTTTTGGTGAAGATAGCCATAATTACTTTGGTTTTGCATTGTGCAATATGTCAATGTTTTGTTAATGATTAATGGCATGCATGTATGTGTTTGTAAGTGATCACCATGCGGCATATTATTTGTTGGTACTGATGTCGATGGTGTTTCAAGTTGTTATGCCCCGGTGGTTGAGCTTTCAGGTGTGATTGTATTTTTTTTACATTTGTAATGTATATTGCATGCTACAATTTCATTGATAACAACTTAAGCAAGTAGATGATATTGTGTGATGGTCATGGTAATATTTAGGACAGGTAGTTCATTGTTTTTAATTTTTTTTTTTTTTCCCAATGGCGGCAGATGGCTTAATAATGTAAAGGTAACAATATTGCAGGTAGTGTAGCGTGTAAACGTAAGACTGGTGGGAGAACGTCGTGTTCATATTTCAGCGGCCAAACGTCAACCCGATTGCCTATTCCAATTTGTTTCATCGAATTCCACATTGCTATTGTATGGGTTACTTTCGTCATTGCATGCCCTATGTTGTTAATGTAATGTGCAATGCTATATTTGGGTAAAATTATGTTGTGAAGATTCAATGTTACATTGGAGTCACACTGTATGTGTAAGATTATGTTTGGTATTCTGTTGTTTCTTGTTGGTATGGTGACGTGTGTAACAACTAAAAATTACAGTAATGGGAATTTTGTTGGTATGAGTTATGGTTAATATTTTAGGAGTGAATCGTGTATGTTGATATTATGTTGTCGATTTGTAACTAGAAAAATTCCCGGGTTGGAGGAATGATATTCATTTGGTTGATAGATGTTCGTGCATGTTAATTTCACAGCTACACCGACACATGTGCTGCAATATTTTCCCGTGTTTGTTAATTCTGTTTTAATGTGGAATTACATTGTGTGCAGGGACGGAACTAGGAGAAGACTATGGGGGGCCATGCCCCCCCAATTTCTATGAAAAATATGGTTTGTCATAGTATTTTAAAAATATATTTCATTTTATACATAAAATGATCCCTAATATAAAAAATATATATCTCATTTTTCTCTTATCTTGCGCTCTCTTTTTATTTTGTACCAAAAAAACTTTATCCTATTAGAAATTACTTCTGTGGTATTTGAATTTTTTTATGTATATACATAATTTATATATCATATTGTACATACATGCGTGCATATATATATAGTACAAAAAATTTATTTGTCTTTTGGTCCCTCCAGTGATGAAATCCTGGTTCCGTCCCTGATTGTGTGAAAATTGAAGTGTGTCTACAGTACAATGGTGTTCCCTTGTTGCATTATTAGGGAAATGTGGAGTACACCCCTGCTATTTTTTCTAAGTTAAATTTGCACCACCTGGAGGAAAATCAATAACATTACCTGAAGTAAACCTAATAAGATTGTGATTGTTTATGTGGAATGATATAGATCGAAATTGTCATCATGTATTGATTTGTGATCATTTGACAAATGTGAGTACAAGTGGTTTGTGTAGACCTCGTGTAGGTTGTCATTTTTTGTCAAACTTATTATGTGTAATTACATATCATCATCGCAAAGGTTATATAACCAATGAATGTGTTTGACGTGATACAATCCAAAAAAATAATTACCACGTTATAAGAAAAACAACATTAACAACTGTAAAACAATCCACCGTTGACCACTTTACACAACTCACATAAACAAATGAAAATGTAAAACATTACCCTCAACATCATTACCGTCAACAAAAAAAAAAAAAAAAAAAATCACACCAAATCTCACAAAAGGGTAAATATGTAAACTCCATACATGCCAAATCAAAAGAAAATATTCATTACCAATTAAATAGAACCAAATGGTTCATAAGAAAAAATACAGGACTAAATCGGTCAATAATCCTCAAATTGGGATTTAAGCTATGTTTGGGAAGTGGCTAAAATAGCCAAAAAGTCAAAAAGCCAACTAAAACACATCACATCACCTCTCTACTTTTCTGCATACCTTTTCGTAAAAAGTCAAAAAATTACTAAAATAACTTGTTCCCAAACCAAGCCTTAGTGGTAATTTTTCCTATATAATTTCATTTTTGTAATATTAATATGATTTAATATTAATAACATCTTTAAAATTAATTAAAAATCAAATAAATAAAAAATTACAATATATTTTTAAAAAATTAATATCAATAAAAATATATAAATGATACCGTTAAAATAGGATTAATATTAAACATGTTTAATAAAAAATTAATAATTTAAAGCAAATAAAAAATAATTATATTTTGTTTGGTTACAAAAATGTCACTACAATAATTTTTGAAAGTCATTTTATACTCGGCATTTTTTTATAAGTCACAAAAAACAATTTTGAATTTTAAAATTATTTTTTAATATTTATTTTTGTCAAATAAAATATTAATAAGTTTTAAAAATTAAATATTAAAAAATAATACAATGTTGGGGAACTTTTAGTTTTAGGGGTGTTTTGGCAACATGGCTTTTAGTCATTTTTTTAGGTTAGAAGCAAAAGCCAAAGGTTGGTTTTTTTGTCTTTTTTTTTTCTCATTTGGGAAGTTGGTTTTTAGTTAATGGTGAAATTATAATTTTACCCCTCATGGGTCAAAATGTGTTACACAGATGAAGTTGTAAGTATTTTAAATAAATGAGAGTAGTTTAGTCATTTTATTGTAATTTGACATCATAAATAAATATTAATCAAAAAGGTCAAAAATAACTTTTTATCATCTTTTTAAATCATTTGTCTAAAAAAGTCAAAAACTTGGTTAAAAATTAAAAAATTACTTTTTACCATCTTCCTAAAATAAGTTTTAATATTGAAGTGAATGATATCAAACTAGGCCTTGTTTGGCATAACCTATATAATCCATCTTTTTATCTTTTTATCTTTTTTCCATCACATCACCTCTCTACTTTTCTGCACATCTTTTTATAAAAAGACAAAAAGTGCACTTTTTTAGGACACCCCAAACCAACCCTAAAATTTTATTTAAAGCTTCATTTGGAAAGTGGGTTGGTTTTTTTAGCTTTTTGACTTTTTGATTATTTTAGCCTAGGTCAAAAGTTTGATTTGGGAAAGACTTTTTTGACTTTTTTTTGTAAAAGAAGAGTATAATAATTATAGATTAGATGTGAAGTTTTATTTTTTATGACTAAAATAACATATTTTATCTTTTATAACTAAAATAATTCAAAAAAAAAAAACCGTATAAATCATCTTCTCAAACGGAGCCGTTTAATAAAATTTTTTATTCAAAGATGTTCCTCTAAAAGTAAAATTTTAATTTTTTTATTTTTAGATCCCGAAAAAAGAAAAGTAGAAAGTGCAAGAAGTACTTCCATTTTTGCTGTCGGTAGTATAATTTAATAAAACTAAAAATTAAAATTGTACAATTTGTATGTCAATAATAATAATAATAATAATAATAATAATAATAATACTCTTCTCTGTGCATCATCATTAACCCACACTCGGACCATCTACTGAAAAACTTCCACAACACACGGGGTTTGTATACTCACCATCAATGTTTCTCTCTCCTTTCTTCTTCCTTCTTTCTTCTTCAACCACTCGAACGAGCACAGTACTACATCCCCGGAGTCAAAACTCTCCATACCCACCAAAAGATTTCCATACAGAATGCGTGGATTAACCGAACCAGAACCAGAACCAGAAGATGAAACAATCACACCTCAACCTTCTCGTTAATGGCGAATTCTAATCTCACCCCCCTCTTCTCCCTCCTCCCCCTCCTTTTCCTTCTCCTCTTCAGCCCCTTCTTCACAAATTCCACGCTCATATCAGGTAAAACAATCGAAAACCCATTTCACAATAATATCTACTTACTTCAACTATCTTTGTATTTCAAAATTTTGCAGAGAATAAGCAAAATAATTAAAAACCCACTTCAACTATATCTTTCTTTGTACATCTAATTTGAATTCAATTTTTTTCAAAATGTTTAAGCAAAACAATAAGACAAAAACCCACTTCACGAAATCCACTTCAACTATATCTTTCTTTGTACATCTAATTTGAATTCAATTTCTTTGCAGAGATTAAGCAGCAACAGAACCAAGAAGAACCCTATGTGGGTGTCAACATCGGCACCGACATCTCGAACTTTCTCTCTCCATCGGACCTCGTTGCGTTTTTACAGGTGCAGAAGATCACCCATGTCCGACTCTACGATGCCGACGCTGACATTCTCAAAGCTCTGGCCAAAACCAAGATCCGGGTCATCATCAGCGTCCCCAACAACCAGCTCCTCGCAATCGGCTCCTCCAACGCCACCGCCGCCACCTGGGTCGGCCGCAACGTCGCCGCCTTCTTCCCCGAAACCCTAATCACCGCCATCTCCGTCGGCGACGAGGTCCTCACCACCGTCCCCTCCTCCTCCCCCCTCCTCGTAACCGCCATCGAATCCCTCTACACCGCCCTCGTCGCCGCCAATTTACACACCCAGATCAAAATTTCTTCCCCTCATGCCGCCTCGATAGTTCTCGACCCTTTTCCGCCTTCTCAGGCCTTTTTCAATCAATCCCTGACCCAGTTTGTATTACCATTGCTTCAATTCTTGTCCCGGACTAAATCGCCATTTATGATCAATTTATACCCTTACTATGTTTTTATGCAGAACAAAGGGGTTGTTCCCCTTGATAATTCGCTTTTTAAACCGTTAACTCCATCCAAAGAAATGGTCGACCCGAATACTCTGCTTCACTACACCAATGTTTTGGATGCTATGATTGATTCTGTTTACTTTTCTATGAAGAATTTGAACATTACTGATGTTGTAGTGCTTGTTACTGAAACTGGGTGGCCTTCAAAGGGTGATTCAAAAGAACCGTATGCTACGATTGACAATGCCGATACATATAATTCCAATTTGATCAAACATGTTCTTGACAGGAGTGGAACTCCTTTGCACCCTGAAATCACATCAAGTGTGTATTTATATGAGTTGTTTAATGAGGATTTGAGGGCACCACCCGTGTCGGAGGCGAATTGGGGGTTGTTTTATGGGAATTCGACGCCGGTTTACTTGTTACATGTTTCTGGGAGTGGGACTTTTTTGGCGAATGACACGACGAACCAGACGTATTGTATTGCTGCGGATGGGGTGGATGCGAAGACATTGCAGGCGGCATTGGATTGGGCCTGTGGACCGGGGAGAGCGAATTGTACTGAGATTCAACCTGGGGAGAATTGTTATCAGCCTAATAATGTGGAAAACCATGCTTCTTATGCTTTTGATAGCTACTATCAGAAGGAAAGGAAGGATGCTGGGTCTTGTGACTTCAAGGGTGTGGCCATGATCACCACCACTGACCCAAGTAAGTGCCAAATTACTATGGCTTAAATTAGTCTCAAAAAACTGTTTGGATTGGAAGAAAGTTGAGGGAAATCTATGTAGTTAGTCATTAATTAGTTCTTATTGCAGTGATTATAATGGATTTCTGGATGAATATAAATTTAGAATTTTCTGGTTAAAAATTAAATTTGGTTGATGGGTATTATGAGGGACTTGAGGGGAAGAGGGGTAGTGTTAGTTCAACCCCTCTGCCTTTGGTTCAGAATGTTGGAACATAATAAAAAGTTTTAAAATTTGAATTAAAGCTTATGTCTTTTAATATAAAGACACACAAGGCTAGAGACATGTCCTTTGTTTAGCTGCACTTAAAAAGTCCAACAACCCTTCACAATCTAACAAATGAAAACATTAAAAGTTTTTTTCTTTTTATTTTCGTATATATTTTGAGCATTCCAATACTGTGAGATTTTGGATTGTATCTTGAAATCAAATTTCGTCTGCTAAAATATGCATGAAAATTTTAGCATGAAAAGTGGCGAATATGACTTTAAGACAGCAACTTGTTGCGGGACATGTTATGTTTTCTCTATATTATTATTATTATTATTATTAGTTTTCTGATTTCATTGTTTTTCACGTGGATATGTTTTAAATAAAGTAAATTTTATATTTAAATGTTTCGTTCATAAAAACCTTGACAGAATGTAGTATTCCATTTTAGGTCTAATGGGTCTTAACGAGTTTGGCTAATGCTATGCCACTGTAGACTGTAGTCACAAAGTAGTCAATCCCTCATGAGTTGTATTTTCAGACACAACATGTGTTGTATGGTTGCCCATTTTTTGGACAGTAGTAGCTCATTGGTTCTTGTTCCAATGGAAGGTGGAAAAAAGGTCATTGCATCAGGACATCCAGCCTGGTTGATAGTGAATTTTGAACAACTTTTCTCTTCAAAACTGTCAAATTTGAATCCATTTTCTTTGCTTCAAATGTAAATGCCATGTTCTAGTACTATTTTGAAAATTTGATTCCCCCCAACCATGTCAATTTTCATGCACATACTATAAATGCATACAATGTGTAGTGGTTGAGCGAAAAAAAAAATAGTAGTGCCAAAGATATGTAGTTCATCCAAATGGGTTCCACAATTTCTGCGTCTTTTGTGCACCATGCAATAATAGATAGAGATGGAATATGATCTGATTGTGGTTTTCTGTGGGGGAATATTTGCAGGTCACGGGAGTTGTATATTTCCTGGAAGGTCAGCAAATTTCTGTGCTTTTGTTACTACCCTTATTTTGTTTCTTATCCTTCTCATTTCTCAATAAGTTTTGTGAGCAATGGCATGAATTGGAGCATCTCCATAAAAAATAGTTTTATTTTGGGGTAAATTACACCAAACTCCCCGCAGGTTGAATAAAATACACAATAAGTTCCACAAGTTTAGTATAAATTATATTGGACCCCTTTAAAGGTTTAATTTATATTACACTTATCTCCTATATGAATACACAAATAATGTTGTCTTATCTTTTATGCTGAAATTTGTACTTTACCCTTTTTATCATTCTGTTTTCGCACCATATACCTTAATTTTGGTCCTTTTAATCTTACTAAAGGGTTGTCTGTATAATTAGGTTAAAACTATGGGGTTGTTTTTTTCTTTAAATTTCAAGGGAGGTCAGGGTAATTTACCCTTTTATTTTGTAACGAGGGTATTCAGGCTTTTGGCCTAACTGGTCCTCAGATGCATACACTTCACCTGCCCTCACACATTGGTTAATTACAGGGCACAGCCCTGATGCCCAGCGAAGTTAAGTGCTTCTTGGGATTGATACTGGTGACCTACATCCCATAAAATTGGAGCGATATAGAGAAATTTAACATAGCATTTTTCATATTTGTAATGTTATCTTATGAAACATATACTTGCGATTGCAGTAAGCAAGTAAGCAATAGAACAAGGGAGGTAGTGAACTCAACAACTGTAGCAAGTGCTGCAGACTCAATAAGATTGTTCATCAGCTTCCCCAGCACCCAAACAAGTGCACTGGACAAGGGTTTACGTGTTTTCTTCGGATTTACCTTTTCTCTGCTATTTTATTCATTCATTTCATAACCCATTCTCAAGGTACAGTAATGAATTTAAACTTTATTGTTTTTTATGAAACCAAGTTTTGAAATTGTTTTGGTTTTCATAGTGACCCTGTGATGATTCTGTGTTATGCAGAGGCAAATGATGATGTGCAATGCTTCATTTTTTAGCACATGATTGATCCTTTGGTAGGCCCGCTCTTTTTTTGTACAATTGCTGTAATTAAACATGCATATATCATTTCTGGAATGGGGATTGATTGGTGGTGGTATAGTTTGCGGCATTGAGGTGAAAATGGGTGATTCTTTAGCTTTAATAATGTGAACAGAGGAGCAATTTGAATTGAATCATTTTCAAAGTTTTGCTTTATTTACTTTTTTTTTTCTTTCTTTCTTTTCAAAGTTCATGACTCAGTAGGATTCAATGATGTAGAATTGAACTTTTGTTTTCAAATGTTTAGATCTTTATATGCACTTTTTTTATGTATTTTTTTTCCCTCTCTTTATCTTTCTCCATAGGTTTTATTGTAGGGGAGGGGATATGGATCCAACAATAAAGTATCCACATTTTAAGAGTAAAATCTTGATTGTTTTGTGGAGCCATTGGAAAGAGAAAAGTTGGTTTAATGATATGTTTGAAGGGATGGTAAAATTACCATACTCCATTCTGTTTGTCCTAACTCGGTTAAAATAAAAAAAAGTTTGGCAGAGTAGTGGTAAAATATAAGGATAGTTGTAAAGTATGAAATTATACTGTGCAAATAATTTTATTTAAAATTAAGAATTTATGCATAAAATTTGAGAAAATCTGACCGTTGTCATTATGATATGAGACCTAGTTTGGAATGTGAGTTAATTTTTTTATTTTTTATTTTTAATTATTTTAATTTGGAGTTAAAAAATCTCGTTTGAAATAGATTTTTTTGACTTTTATGAGAGAAAAAATAAAATGATTATGGATTGAATATTACATTTTATCTTATTTTATTAAAATAATTTATTTTATCTTATATGGTTATTTTAGTCCAAACCTACTTACCAAACAAGCCCTGAGTTCTCATGTTTTGTGGTAAATGTTCTGATGACACAGAGATACTCTTTTGACTTTTGATAAAGAGATTAGCTTGGTTAGTGTGTGGTATTTTATTTTAAGTATAATTTAAGGGTCATAAATTTTTTATGATTATTTTTATGAAAGTTTTTTCATAATACCTAGCATTGTTAATTGGGTTTCGGCTAAAATAGTTATAAAAAAATAAAATAGATTTTTTAACCTAATAAGATAAAACATCACATTTAAATTATAATTATTTTATTTTTTTCTTTTATAAAAGTTAAAAAGTTAAAAAATTTATCATAAATGAGACTTTTTAGTCTTAACTTAAAATAGTTAAAAAATCAAAAATTCAACTTATATCCCAAACGAAGGCATAGGCCTAATTTGAAAACTTGATTAAAAGTTAATTTTTAGTTTTAAATTTATTTTGAGTCATATTATTTTTTTATTTTTTTTAAAAAAATTAAAAAGTTAATTTTTAACTAACTTTTCAAAATAAGCTATAATGTACTTTTTCACTTTATACTGTTAATCAAATAAATAAAAAAATGAAGATCCCGTAATTTATTAGACTAAAATATTTATTTACATCCATTCAAACACTCATATTTCTTGTTTGAAAAATGGGCATGTTATGCAAAAAAAAAAAAAAAAAAAAAAAAAAAAAAAAAAAAAAAAAATCTCTTACAAAATTTTAATTCAGAATAAAAAAAAAAATGCTTACAAAATTTTAAATTAGAATAATGTAACAGATTTAGATAGAAATGTGAGTAGATGAATAGGTAAATAATATCCGATTAACTTGATTTTTTACAGGCATGTTCTACTTGATATATTCTAAAATGTGAACGGTTCGAATTATCAAAATGAACCCTAAAATAAACCTATTTCGCTGCACAACAGATGTTACTGCGCACTCCGCGCAGCAGCATCCCCAAGTTCTATTAAAATGACCTCTAAATTAAAAAAATGTTCACGTCATATTATTCTTATGATGAATTCCATATAAAATCAAGTTTGTAAATTATTTTTCTTGAATTATATATAGTATTGGGAGAATGAGCGTAATTAATAAATTTATTAGGTAAGAGAGTGGGTAATTATTTTATTTGATATCAATACATATTTAAATATAAAACATGTAAAGATAAATAAGTGTATTTTTTGATTTTTTTTTGTATTATGTGTAGAAAAAATAGAGAGGAGATGTTGATTGATGTGACCCAAAAAAGATAAAAAGATGAAATAAGTATACTTTTTTAGTTTAGCCAAACTTGGGGATGCCATTACAATTGTCTTATTATAAGGGGAGATTGAACTAATTCATTACTTTCATTAACAAGAGGAAGTCAATATAATTTATCTTTTCAATTTTATTTTTTCTTTGGTATTTGTACTATAAAAAAGTTTATGTTGTTAATGACGAAAGGAATGTGTAGGTTTGCTGCATCTATCAATCTATATATATTTTATAAGGAAAATAAAATTTTTAACCCACAAGAGCTGTGAAAGTCTAAGTTTTCAATTTAAATTTCATAATTTTTAGATTTTTAAAATTAAAAAAAAAATTATTAGCTAACTCTTATTTAAGCATAAATAAATAAATAAATAAAAATTAATATCCCTTAATTTATGACTTTCAAATAGAAAGTATATCAAATTTAAAAAAAAATAAAAAGTTTACTAATCTATTTCAAAATTCAAATTTGAGGGTCACTAAATATATATATATATATATTTTGATCGGCAAAGAGAAATCTATGGAAAGTAATCTATTAATTTAAATTTAAAATTGGCAATATATAAATTTAAAAGTATAATGATCTATCCCATGATTTATAAGTTTTAAATACAAATTTAAAATTATTATAATTAGATCATAATTTTTGTATTTAGGAGCAATAAGAGTGGCATTGAGATTATTTATATATTTTACAAAATAATGCTTTTAAGAAGAAATATTATGAGAGTTTCAAAATTTCATACAAAATCTATATACTGTTATTGTGAGAATCCACATGTAATTATTCGTAAAAGAAAATAAATAAATTGATTTTATCCAGAGTCTATCTAAAATATATATTAGTGTACAAGTTAGTTTTAAATTAATTCAATAATAATAATTTTGTGAGTATTCAATATTTATTGTTTATGTTTTAGGGAGATTTACCAATAAATCCCAAATGTTAAACTTATGAACTAATTGGTCCCAATTTTTTTCTAATAAACCATTTAGTCCTTGGATATTTTGAGGGACTTTAATGCCCTCATTTAGATGTTATTAGATGCATTACAATTGTGAGTCGTATTTTGTGTTTGGCGCATGTGTGTCTCACGTGAGGGTGATCGGTGGGTGCCACACATCAACAAAGTACACTAAGGCTTTTTATGAGGGTGTGTCACGTGACACACACAATGGGTGCCACACATCAACAAAATACACTAAGGCCGCACATCAACATGATTGGTGGGTGCCACACATCAACAAAGTACACTAAGATTCTTTATGAGGGTGTGTCACGTGACACACACAATATGTCACGTAACACACACAGTGGGTGTCACATATCAACAAATTACACTAAGGCTCTTTATACTTTTTGCCTTGGAATGATGTATGTCACGTGACACACACAATGGGTGCCACATCAGCAAAGTACACTAAGACTCTTTATGCTTTTTGTCTTGAAATGATGTATGTCACGTGACACACACAAGGAAGGGTATAATTGACCACTCAGTGTTACCAAATAAAGAAAATAGGATCAACTGATAAGATATTCCCTCACTAATAGGACTAATTAGAACAATAGAAATAACCTTAGAACCAATTGGTTCATAAGTTTAACATTTGAGATTTATTGGTAAATCTCCCTTTTTTTAATAAGGATTCAACATAATAATTATCCTTACTAAATATCTTAGTTAAAAATATTAGTTAATTAATTTTAAAAAACCTACACAAATACAAAAAATAAATAATAATAATAAATAAATAAAATATCAGAACTCGGTGGCAGTGTGGGTGATCAATCACCCAACACTTGTATGCATGCATGTTATTATAGGGAGTAGGCTCAATTATATGTCTTAGAATTGGAAAAATTGATGAGACTTGAGAGAGAGAGAGAGAGAGAGAGAGAGAGAGAGAGAGAGAGAGAGAGAGAGCAAACCTGTAGAGATCCTAATTTTTGATAATTACACGTGAAACCTTGAGCCTTAGGTTAATAGCACTTTAGCCCTTAGTTTCATAATAGTCTGCAAAATGGCCCAATAAAAAATAATTTTCCCGTAAATTATCATAATTGAATCCTACAACATTACTTTATAATTAGAAATACCCTAAAACTTGGTTTTTATTTATTTTACCTTCTAGTTTCTAAATTAATTCATATATTTTATTTTTTTGTTCTTTCATTTATTATTTATTTGAACATGAATATTTACTTAGGTGTTATAAATATTATTTTGTGGACAATTGGTTGAGAAAAAATATCTAGATATTTATAACTTCCCTTGGTCATTAAGCTAGAGGGTAAAATGATCTTTTCAACCCAAACTCATTGTCTATAAATTGAGAGTATTGCCTCAATGCCTTGCTCATGTTTCAGCAGCCAAGGAGAGGGTGAGAGAAGAAGAGTGTGACTAGGGAGAAGTAGAAAAGAAGAGAAAAAAAAAAGAAAAAGAAAGAAATAGTGCCTTCTTGAGTCAAGGTAAGAACACAGCTCTCCCCTGTCTTCTCCAATTCTTTCACCCATCTTATTCTATTGTCTAGTATGCCCTCTTGTGTTGCACATTAATGGTAAATAGGGTTTTTAGTGTGTATGAAAGTGTGGGTATGATCTAGTGACTTTGTCTTGCAATGTTGTCAAACTATACACTGCTGTAACTTTTCTAATTTAAAAGAGATATCACATTTATTTATTTCTCAAATCTAAATTTAATATAGGATATTTGGTGTGTTTAGAGCTTGTGATAATTTTATTAGCCCCTCATTGTGTGTTTTGAGGGCTTGGATATTTTGTTTTAAAAATATGGTCCTAAGTCTCTGAAAATAGTCTACTTCTTGCAATTTTATAAAATTTTAGAAAAATCATCTCATAGTATTGGCTGAGGATCCGCATCCTGTGATGCGTCATGTTGGACCAGAGAGTCGTGGCTCTCATCATCTTGAATTAGAGGTTCCATTTGTTTCAATACTTCCCAAAGCTTCCCCTACATTCCCTATAGAGGTGTCATCAGAGTACTTCCCTGCACCATCTCAGCAGTTTCCGGTCTCCTCGGCATATGCTCCTTTACCATCCGTGGACACTGGCAAAGATCCTAAAGAAGACCTAGAGGAATCATTTGGCTTAGGGCTGTAGTAGTCGTGGGACGAACCTTTTTGTGTACTTTTGTAAATATTGTTTTGTGTGGTTGAAGCATGTTTTGTTTTGGTGTATACACACTAACCTAAGTAGTGTAACCCTTTTGTAAGAAGTTATTTATATATAGAATATCTGGTTGGTTATTCTAGTTTATTTTAATATATTTTATTTGCTTGCATTAATTAAATTGTCATATTAGAATTATTACACCTCAAACCACAATAAATTAGCCCACTTATTCAATGTCTCGTCGCCTTCACAACAACCTTAAGCTTATATTACCCACATACTTGGCAGATGGCAGACAATGTGGAAGTAAACGATCAAGTAAGACGTGGACGCAAACGTCCAGCTCGCAATCAAGGTGTTAATCGCAATGGACTTGTACTTGTACTTGTACTTGTACTTGTACCTATACCTGTACCTACTGAGGAGTTACCATGACCAGTTAGAAACCATATTCTTGAAGAATTATGAAGGCTTAGAAGAACGCAACCAAATGAGTGGATATATTTGTTATTTGAGTTCAGAAAGCAAAGACCGCCGGTGTTCACAGGTGAGCCTGACCCAAGAATCGCTAAGAGCTGGATCCGTCAATAGAAAAGATGTTGGAAACCATGGGTATTATTGTGTATAGACAAGATTGCCTTGGCAAGTTATCAGCTAGAAGGAGAAGCAGATCATTGGTGGTCTTTGATAAAAGATTCCCAAGACACGACAAACATGACTTGGGCTTAGTTCAAAGAGCTATTTCTAAGAAATTATTTCCTAAATACAGTTAGGCAAGAGCGAATTTGGCAATTTCAAACTTTGGAACAGGGTGAGATGACAGTGACTCAATATGTGGCCAAGTTTGAAGAGCTGGCACGATACGCGACTCGATACATCGCCGACGAGGAAGATAAAGCACAAAAATTCAAGTGGGGTTTAGACCCTATTGTAGACACCCCATTTTTGACCGCCTTTAAGACTTGGGCGCCTCAGGTTGAATACTCGATGATGAAAAATGATGTTGTACAATCGTTCAAGTTCTTTAGCAAGACGCTTCAGTATTGAGCTTCTAATCCCAACTTTACACCCCATTTTTTGATCAAAACTATGTTAAACCTTAAAACTCTCTTTTTCAAAATGTTTCTATGATGTTCCAAGGCTCACATTTTGTTTAAAATATTGTAATTTTCGATAAACTGAGTAAGGACAAAGTGGAAATAAATGGAAGGGAGGTAAACTCTTTGAAAAATCTTTAAAAACATCTTATTTATAGGTTTCGAGTTGAAGGAAATAGGAGCGGAGGGAAGAAAACTAGTTTAGGGAAAGGTTGGGTATCAAACCGTTAAGAAAGAAACGAGCAACCTTCACTAAATTAGACATATCTCTTTGTACACTTATAATTTAGATGTGAGGCCACCACTATTGGAAATTAGACTTCCGAGGCTTCAATTTAGACTCAAGAATCACTTAAAATCAAATCCGGATGAGGAAAATATACATGTTTGAAGTCAGGCTTGAAAATAAATTTTTCTTGCAAAGTAGTTGGCCAGCCACTAAGTAACAGGTCGGTTACTAAAGGTGGTTGGCCGGCCAGTTGATGAAAATTTTGACCATTTAGAGTGGATTGGCCGGCCAGGTGCCCCCATAGGCCAATTGTGGTGGCCGGCCGTCCCCTACATGGCCGACCGGCCAAGTGTTCCGGTAAAATAGATGTTTGTTGCCAGCTGTCCCTCCATGTGCATGCACTACACCAGCTGGCTCAATATAGATATTTACGACAAGAGAAGCTATTTTTCTATAAATGCAAGCCCACCCCTTTTGATTTTAGGTTAGAAAAAATTCCTAAAGAACCAAAACTTGTAAAACACTCTCTCTCTATCTTGCAACCTATACTCTCTCTCTCTACACTTCCTGAACAAAAAATTTAGCTCTTCTTGCTGAGGTTTTTGAGCTCAAATCTTAACCTTTGAAAGTGAGAATTTGTTGGTCTGTGAACAAAAGAATTACCTCTCTTCAAGAGGTATAATTTTGGGCATCTTTATACTGCTTCTCCCCTATCTTTTCTTGCTATTTTTGTATTGTTTTTACACTGTTTTTATGGGCTGAAAGTTGTGGCTTAAAGCTATCAAAGCTGGAGGGGTTAACCACCATTCTTCGCAACTTGTTTTCTAAGCTTTTGCCCTTGTGTTTCCCATTTCTTTCTTAACTTTTTTTTCCCAATTTTTTACCACTGTTTTTCATAGTTTTTCAAAGGCTAAAAATGTGGTTTTGAGGTTCAAGAAGTGGAGGGGCTAGCCACCCCTCCTTAGGATTGCTTACTAGCTTCATTTCTCTATTATTTTAGTTTACTTTTTCTAGCTTTTCCATGCTAATTCCAGCACTGTTTTGGTGAGTTTTAGGACCGTTTTAATGTGTTTACTTTATTCATGCTTTGTATAGTATGCTTGTAGTGTTGTAGTCCTCATAGGTTTGGTGGTTTAAGCCTTAGACACTATCTTATTTGAGTCGATAGCCTTTCTTTCATGTTTTCCCCTACATGTGGTAACGCTTGTGCTAATCATCTCTGCAACCTCTCTCCTTTCTTGATTTTCTCTTTGTTTGAGAGTTGTTTCAAATGAGTATTGTTTAAGGCATGAGAAACAGACCCTTCCATGCTTAATGGTTTAATCTCTTCGAGGGTTTATTACCAAGGCATTACATCTCTCTCATGCCAAGAACAACTTCTTGTTTGACACTTCTTTGCATTAATGGACATAATTATCACATTTGGGACAAAATGATTAAAGAATGGCAAGGTAATGTAAAAAGGGCTAATAAAATTAGACTAAAAGTGATAACAGGATAATAAAATCAAGTTGGGTTCAATCAGACGTTAATTAAACCTATTGAGCCTTGGATCATTACATACTCCTAGTGATGTTAATGGTTAAGGAGCAATGTCCATTCCTTTCCTTGAGGTGACAACATGATAGAAAATGGGTGTTGTTGGTCTTTCATTTCATGTCATTGACCTTTTTGTCCAATTTATTCATAGATCATCATGCAATAACCTTCCGATCATTGATGATTTGTGGACCATTCTGATCATTGATGATTTGTGGACCGATTCTACCCCTCCCTTGATCTGTTTCATGATAGGGAGAGACATAGAGGATAAACATCCCCCCGGAAACACTCTATTTCTGCTCTGTTTCTTTTCTGATGCAACAGGGCAGCATCAAAATTAGTGGCCGACCGGCCACCCTTGGAATCCAGCCCACCACTTGAATCCAGCCCACCACTTTCCTTGGCTAGCCCGCGACCTCATTTTAACCAAGCAATACCATTTTTATGGCAGAACAGAGCAAAAACTAAGGCAAAACCAGTAATATTTTCTGTAGACAGAACAGTTCTGACAGCAAAACAGAGGCGTTTCCAAGAGGATACTCATTTGTATGTGTGGTTTCTCAACCCCCGCTTGAGTTTAACTGATTTAATTAGCTCTTTAATTATTTGTGTATTGTAATTAATTTGTGGTAATGCCCTTTGAATTAACCAATGCACCGACCATGTTCATGAGCTTGATGAATAAGATTTTTACTTCGTACTTGGACCAGTTCGTGGTGGTGTTCATCGATGACATTCTAGTCTATTCACTGTTTGAAAAAAGAACACGAGCAACACTTGAAAGTGGTTCTCAAGGTTTTAAGAGACAACCAGTTGTACACGAAAGCAAGTAAATGCGAGTTCTAGTTGAAGGTAGTCAAATTTTTGGGACACGTTATATCTGAGCACGGGAATGAAGTAGACCCGGCCAAGGTAGAAGTAGTATTAGATTGGAAGCAGCCAACTTCAGTATTTGAAGTTTGCAGTTTCTTAGGGCTAGTCGACTATTATCGACGGTTTATTCAAAACTTTCCAAACTAGCCAAGCCGCTGACTCGTTTAACACAAAAAGAGATAGAATATGATTGGGATGAAGCATATGAACGATAATTTCAAAAACTCAAGAGGAGATTGACTAGCGCCCCAATACTCATCATTTCAGAGGGAGATGTAGGATATATAGTGTATTACGATGCATCTAAGGATGGGCTAGGCAGTGTGTTAATGCAAAATGGAAATGTGGTGGCTTATGGCTCCAGGCAACTAAAACCACATGACAGGAATTATCCGACACACGATCTGGAGGTGGCAGTGGTGGTTTTTACACTAAAGCAATGGCATCATTATCTATATGGTGAACAATTTGAGATTTTCACGGACCACAAGAGCATGAAGTATTTTTTCACGCAGAAGGACTTGAACATGAGACAAAGACGGTGGCTAGAATATCTCGAAGATTACCATTTTACTCTATTTTACCATCCTGGCAAAGCTAATGTGGTGGCAGATGTCTTGAGTCGCAAGAATTGGGGAATTATTGCTAGCCTGGCACTCAAGGAATGGAACATGGTTGGAGCACTTAATGAGTTCGAAGTACAGATGAAAGCTCAAGATGAGAAGGTATACCTTGGTGCTCAAATCGCTATGCCCAAATTACTGAACTAGGTAATAGAGTCACAAAAGTATGATCATGAGGTAGCGTGCATAAAAGTGTGAATAGCATCTAGCGATCCTATACCTGATTGGACGATTCACTCAGATGGAAGTTTGAGACATCAGGGCAGAGTGTTTGTGCCACAATATGAGTTGCTTAGAGAAAAGTTCTGAAAGAGTTCCATTATTCGGTGTTCGCAGTACACCCAAGAAGGACGACAATGTACCAAGACTTAAAATGCCAATACTGGTGGAACGGAATAAAGAAAGATGTGGCTCAATTCATAGCCAGATGCCTTACGTATCAGCTAGTAAAGGAAAAACACTAGTGACTTGGAGGGATGCTTCAGCCTTTGCCGATATTAGAATGAAAATTGGAGCATATAACAATGGACATCGTCACTGGATTACCCAAGTCACCTAGGGAACACGATGCTCTATGGGTCATAGTTGATCATTTGATGAAAACTGTGCACTTTTTGCCCTATAAAACCTCAGACACTTTGACATCGCTTAGTCATCTTTATATTAAAGAAATTGTTTGATTACATGGAATTCCTGTATCAATTCTATCAGACCAAGACCCTCGTTTCACCTCTCGATTCTGGGGGAGCTTTCAAGAAGCGTTAGGGACCGAATTATGTTTTAGTACCACCTTTCATCCTTAAACTGACGGATAGTCGGAACGCACCATTCAGACTTTAGAGGACATGTTGAGAGCTTGTGTGATGGATTTCAAAGGGAGTTGGGAGCGACACCTATCGTTGGTGGAGTTCTCGTACAACAACAATTTCTAGGCCAGCATTGGCATGGCTCCATTCGAAGCACTGTATGGTTGGCCCTGCAGATCACTAGTTTGTTGGACTGAAGTTGGAGAAGCGAGCCCATTGGGCCCAAAGATCGTGCAAGAAACTACAGAAAAGGTGAAACTTATTCTACAAAGATTGGTGGCTGCTCAAGATCGTCAGAAGAGTTATGCAGATAAAAGGAGAAGACCTCTAACTTTCACTATCGGTAATCATGTTTTCCTGAAAATTTAGCCCCGCTGAGGGATTATTCGTTTTGAAAATAAAGGAAAATTGTCACCTCGATATATTGGACCCTTCGAGATACTTCAAAAAATTTGAGAGGTTGCGTACAAATTGGCTTTACCGCCGCAGTTGGCTAGAGTACATGATGTTCCATGTATCTATGTTGCAGAAGTACATAATGCACCCTTCTCACATCATCAACTGAGAAGAAATCAAACTCTACGAAGACGCTCCGTTTGAGGAGGGACCAGTAGCAATTATGGATGGACAAGAAAAGAACTTGCAAGGATGGACAAGAAAAGAACTTGCAAGGATATACAAATCACCTTCTTAAAATACTCTGGCGTTACCATGGTATTGAAGAATTCACCTGTGAATGTGAAGACACGATGCGGACAAATTATCCACATCTATTTGAGACGTGAGGTGTGATTTAATTTCGAGGACGAAATTTATTTAAGAGGGAGAAGTTATAGAGACCCTAATTTTTGGTAATTACACATGAAACCCTGAGCTTTAGATTAATAGCACTTTAGCCCCTAGTTTTGTAAAAGTCTGCAAAATGGCCCAATAAAGAATAATTTTCCCATAGATTATCATAATTAAATCCTAGAACAACACTTTATGATTGGAAATACCCTAAAACTTGATTTTTATTTATTTTACCTCCTAGTTCCTAAATTAATTCATACTTTTTATTTTTTTGTTCTTTCATTTATTATTTATTTGAATATTTATTATTTATTTGAACATGAAAATTTAGTTAGGTATTATAAATATTATTTTGTGGAAAATTGGTTGAGAAAAAATATCTAGATATTTACAACTTCCCTTAGTCATTAAGCTAGACGATAAAATAGTCTTTTCAACCCAAACTCATTGCTTATAAATTGAGAGCATTGCTTCAATTCCTTGCTCACGTTTCAGTAGCCAAGGCGAGGGTGAGAGAAGGAGAGTGTAATTAGGGAGAAGTAGAAAAGAAGAGGGGGAAAAAAAAGAAAAAGAAATAGTGCCTTCTTAAGTCAAGGTAAGAACACATCTCTCCCCTGTCTTCTCCAAAGCATTCTTTTTTAACTTTGCAGTTCTGAAAAGTGTTGGAAATTGTGTCTTATTGTGTTATTTGTCTCTAAGTATTTCAAAGCATGCCTAATGTTGTCTGTTTGCTTTACCATACTTATGTATGATTATCATGGGCTATATTTCCTCTCTTATGTTGTCTCATGCTCTTTTATATTACCGAATGCGACTAACTTACTTATCAAAGATCTAATAAAAGGGAAATGATAAGGGGTTGGCATGGGTGACATTCACACTAGTGTTTTGGAATAATTTATACATATAAATGACATGAATTATGATGGGATTAATACCAAATGAGTTAAGTCTTGCGCAAGCGGTCTAAGCGAACCCTTAGGATGACACAAATGTATTTAGACTCTATGCGGTAGTTTCAGGGTGTAAGTGCGCCCTTTGGTATGGTATGTGCAAGGTGTAAGCAAGCCCTAGGCATGATTTGGGTGTAAGTGAGCCCACTTGTTTAGTCGTCCTTTTTTAGGTCCATCAATGTCGCTGATCGATAAATAACCGAGAGGTTTAGGTGGTAAGGTCTGCAAAGCAATAAAAGAGGGAGTTCTAAACAGTCCGGTGTTCAATCCTCGTGGTTGGGTAGAAGGATCTCTTTGGGGGATTTTAGATGTCTAGTCTAACTACTAATTCACATGACCTTATTGTAATATTGTATGTTATGTTTCCCGATTTGTTTTATGTATGGTTGATTGGTTGATAGAAGGTATGGGGGTGTGTGTTTTTACTGGGCATTCTAAGCTTATGGCGTATCATGCCAGGTGAGGAAGCAGTTTACGATGGTGAAGGTTATCCCGAAGGCAATCAAGATGAAGTGTTTGAGCCATGGTTCACTTGAAGACTTAGACTAGTAGTTTTTTTTTTTTTTTTTTTTTTTTTTTTTTTTTTTTTTTCTTTTGACTTTTGGCTTGACGGTGTTTTGTAATCCTATAGTGGAACATAAACGAATTATCTATGCTATTAACTATGCTTATATGTGTATATTAAAATATTCTGTTTATCTATCCAGTTTGAGTTATATTTTGTTAAATGTTTTTACAGTCTCGAATTTTGAGGCGTGACAAATCTCAGAGAGAGAGAGAGAGAGAGCCTCAAGATGAACTCACCTATATATATATTGTGTACACGCTTGCATTCTTCTGATCAAAGAAGAGAAAAGAACATAATTAATTCTGTGAGCAAGCTAAGCTAAGTAAGGAGAGGAAGAAGAGTAAAAGATTAAGTTATAATTTTGTCACCCCATTTCAATCCTACTACTAGGTAAGAAAACCCTCTCAATTCTCTCATTCGTTTCAATTGTTAAAATTTTAGATTTGTGTTCATAGCTAAAATTTTAGAAAAAATCTTGTTTGTAGTTGTACGTAAACTTGTGATTTGTATATTAAATATTTGAATGTTATTTTTATATTAGTAGCCTTCAAATCATGATATAATTGTGGAATTAGACTTGCACGTGTAGTTTATACCATTAAAGAGATGATTGAAGATTTTATTTGGTCTGATTATATGACTCTTAAATCTACTAGAAAGTTGTACGAATTTTTAGACCATTTTATACTCAAAATTTTGAGATACTTTCTTCTACAAAGTCGTTAAGAATAATGTTTAGTTCATCCAGAAATTTTTGTAACAATTATTCTAGTTTCGTACGAATTTATACAAAATTTTAATTAAATCTAAAGTTGTAGACAGATTTTACGGTATGTTTGAAAAATCATTAAAAATCTTATATTAAACCAAATCTGGTAATTTCTAAATAAAAAATTAAATTTGAGAAGTCTAGTTTCGTAATAAATTTTTAGATTATGGAATTGATTGATAAATTTAAGTATGGAATTAATTTAAGAAAATGTGATAAATCTGTGTCATAAAATTTCTCGAAATTTTATAGACTTATTTATAACTTATTTTTGGGAAATGCTTCAGAAAAATTACCATAACATGTTTATTGAATATTCTATAGGTTTCCATGAATTTTAGAATTGTATAAATAATTTATTTATAATTTTCATTACGAAAACTATATTCTGAAAATTTTTGGGCAGATTGAGAAGGAACCAAGATTATTACTTCAATTATTTATTTGGACTAAAATTATATATTGTGCTAGTCTAATAATTAAATCTTGTAAATTAGTAACCCATGCATGTGTGTCATTGTGGTTCATTTTTTAAGTATTTAAATTTATCATTCATACTATGGTTTAATTTAACTGTTCATTATAATTGTGTACATTGGTTGATTATTGTATAACATATGTCTAATATTTCTGTTGGAAATTTTAATGAAATAGTATAACACTTATGTTGAGTGAAATTTTTTATTATTTGCGATTAATATAAAAACTAACTAAAGTGATTAATATAAAAACTAACTAAAATGATTAACGACATGTACAAAATTAATGATTAAGGGTTAATACCGGTAGTTTAAGGTGAGCCCTGGTTTTTGATAATTTTTACATAATTGTGTCATGAAACCCTAAGATGGCACGAAACTTATTTGAACCCTTATCAATATTCGATTTTGGGATAAAGGTGGATGTGCTGGTGGCACGCAGAGAGGTTACATTCCCTTGGCAGACCGTTCCCTTGGGACAGATCATGGATGCCACGGCTTGGGTATATAACTTTGGATGTGAGCATCCTTGATAGTTCTTGAATATTTGACCAAGGGGGAGGGGGTTTCAAATTAACCATGGCCACAGCTTAGTGGTTGGTAAGAAAGTCTCTTTGCTGAGATTTTGAGTGTCACCTAAGCTATTATAATAGTTAAAATTATTTTAATGGTTGGCATATTATCATGCTATTAATTCAGTCATTTTCTCTTAATTGTCATAATTTTTAATCTGATTATTTTCTTTTAAAAAGAATGGTAGGTTGATTATGTTTTCTTACTGTGTTGCAAAACTCATTGCATATATTTTTGTTGACCTGACGTTTTATGCCAGATTTGGATGAGGAAGGAATAAAAGCTGAAATTGGAGTTGTTGCTAATATAGAACCTTGGTTAACTTGAAGTCATGACTTTAACAAAATAAAATTTTACTATCTTATATATTAGTGATTAAGGATGCTATAATGTTGTTTAATGTTGTAGGTAGACTTTTAATTTTTTATTTTATTTTATTAGTGTTGTTAAACTTTTGACTGTGTGAGAATTTAAATTTTCCTATTAAGATGTTAAAATTTTAATTTAATAAGTTATTTTGTTATTTAAATTCTTATGATGTTCCAAAAATTTTGGAGCGTCACAATTTGGTATTAGAGTATAGATTTGAACCTTTGGGCCATGGGTAGCAATTAAATTTATTTTTACGAAAACCTTATATTGCCTTGTAATTTTCTGTGACATAACTAAGTTAGAACCTTTTTAATTGTAGGATGCCAGGATTGTCAGATGTTAACTCTCATGAGGAAGATTCTGTGTTGGATTATTTCTACTAGATTTTGGCTCACCCTATGTGGGATAACCATTTCCAGGTCCTGATGATATGCCTCTGCTAAGGCAATAGCTTGGGAGGACTTGGAAGTAAGAGTCTCATTTTGTGTATCTTTGTGTATTTATTTGTACAAGCCTAAGGCTTTAATTGTATTGGATTTTTGTGTAGTAACCAAGCACTATCTAGGAAATCTGTAAGTCTTTAGGGCATTTCTTTTGCTTAAAGTTCATTCTATCATATAACATATACTATAGATTTAAGAATAGGCTTTTGAATGTATATCCACATATGCTACTCTTTCATAAATTTAATTGGAAACTAATGAAAGATAACTACTTTATCATTTGTTATTATTTGTTAACGTTGTGGACGGGTTATTGTATTTATTTCGGGGTGTTACAAAGCATTTTTCATATATTAATAATCATAATATAATTCTAAAGGATGATATAACAATTTCAACATTTATGTGTTCTCCACATGTTCAACATCATTTTCTAAATATTAATTTTCCAAGACAACACAACTATAAGCATCAAAGTTACCAATTTTCATTTCCTCAATGAAATTCCTCATTTAATACAACCATAGAAATTTCTCCATCATTTCTTCACATAACAATTTATTAAGCATCAATTTTACAATATCTCAACTTTTTCCCAAAATTCCCAAATTCTAGGGTTTCTACCAAAACATGGTTTTGTTCCATTTTGAAAGGATTTTTCAAAACAACACTCACACTTTAGAACATAGCTCATATTCTCAAAAGTTTTGGAAAAAAAGGAATAAAACCCTATAGCTCAAAGTTGACAAAAACTCGACCCAATTAGTTATAAATGTAGCTTTCGTCGGCCTTTTCAATTTGATGTAAAAAGCCCCCTCAAACTCTTGAAGATTTGAGCTAAATCTTAGAGAGAAATTGGATTTTGGATGTGTTTTGTAGAGAGAATGGAGAGCAAAGATGAATATATATATAGACGTGAAATCTGTGCAAAACATGTTTTTGGCCCTGTGTGGTAGAGATGTGGGAAAGTGCTTATAGCTTATGCCTAAATAACTTATAGCTTATAACTATGAATATAAGCTGATTTCTAACTTATAAATTAAGCATCTCCTGCCCCACTCAAAGAATAAGCTGATTTCTAACTTCCAAAAAGTTATAAGCTATAAGCTATAAGCTAAACCAAACACATCAAAATAGCTTAAATTAAGCTGAAAGCTGAAATAAGCAGCTTTTAAGCTGCACCAAACAGGCACTTTGGCATCAATTTTGAGGAAAAGAGCACAAAAATCAAGATAGACGCGCCGAAATTCGCACGTGCGATTTGAATTCCGCATGAATGGAATTTCCAATCCGCATGAGCGGAAATTTTGCCTCACGGGCGGTTTGCTCCAGAGAGCTGCCCATAAAATCCATCCAAAATTCGTTCGAGCGGGACCCAACATCTGCTCAAGCAGTTTTTTGCCCAGAAAACTCTGAAAAAACTCTATAAGGATCCACTTAAGCAGCTTCCAAATCCATATGAGTAGTTTTGTAACAACCCCGACCTCTGATTAACGTTAATCCATGATTAAGTATGCCTAATTAGTAATTAAGGAGAAATTATGAATTAAAATGCATGTGTGTGTTGCATTGTTGTGTTTATATCTGTTAGGCGTAGGAAGATCTATTCACGTTTTAGTTTCGATTTGCGAATTGAAAGCCTTATCGGCGTCCGAATCAGAAATTGACTTGATTTATGTGCTAATTAGGATTTATAGAACTTTATGGTAGGTTTAATTAAATTTCAGTTCGGAACGATTAAATTTGATTAAAATAATGTCATTTGTCTATTTTTGATCAATTACTACCTAAGGCACCATTTTGAGCCCACTCGCTTCTTTTCTTGATTCCATCACATTGTGAGCTCATCTAAGAGAGAGACAGAGTCAAACGTGAGATAGAGAGAGAGAGAGAGGAGAGTTGAACTCAACAAGAAAATTCTTGAAGATAGAGGGAGTTGAAGAGAATTTGGAAGATTAAGCTACCACATTTGAGAATTCAAGACTTAAGGTAGGCATTCACCCTCTTAACTATGAAATTGGATTGCTAGTACAAGAATTCTAGTGAGTTAAATGAACTCATGTAAGGATTAAGCTAAGAATTGGTGAATTGAAGCTCAATACATACATGCATGTGTAATTCATGGCATTTGAGGTTGTCTTTCTGAAGAATCCTTGCATGCATGTCATAATCCAAGTTTTGTTTTAGAAATTCTTCATGTTCCATGTCATATTATCATAGTGGATCATGTTTTTGGGTTGAACATCGCATTTGGTCATGTTTTGGAAGACTTGAGTTCAAAGAATTGCATACAAGTCATGTACATGAATTAATTTCAAGTTTCAAGTTGAATGTTGCACAATTGGCATACTTTTGGGCCATGATTTCTTGTTATGATGCTTTAAACATGTTGTTTTATGAGTCTCTAAGTGTTTTCCAAAGTTTTGGGCCCAGAAAATTGAGTTTGATGCATTTGGGGTTGAATTTGAGCTTGGTGATCAAATCTAAAATTTCCAGAAATTTGATCCACACTCGAGCGGGGAACTTTACGCTCGAGCGTGCACTCTGAGTACATGCACCTCTGCTCGAGCGTCGAGGTTTACGCTCGAGCGTGAAATGCATATACCCAGAAGTTCTTGTGTTTTGCAGTCCGCTCGAGCGAGGGAATCTACGCTCGAGCGAAGGTCGAGCTTCCGTCGAGCGTGAAAATCATGCATCCAGCACTTTTTCAAGAGTTCTGATCCACTCGGCGGGAAAGTCATGCTCAGGAAGCTTCATTGTTCAGATGTCCGCCGAAGGGAAAAGCCACGCTCGAGCGTGGACCTTATTTTCAGTAAGTTTCAAGAAATGTTTTCCAATGTATTCTTGCATCCTCATTCCATCCTAGGCATTCCTAGGCCATGTTTAAGATTCCATAATGAGGATTAAAGGTTAGAAACACACTAAGAACCAACGAAGTAAGTTATGTACAGTTAGAACGTGTGTTTTAAGTGTGTGTCTGTTATGTGTTATGTAGGTCACGTGTCGCGTACCGTTTGACTAATCTGCTCCGTCTATCTATCTCAGGGCCAACTGTGAGTAATAACATAGTAAAGCTATGTTCAACTTTACTTATTTTCTATGCGATGAATTAAGATCTGTTTTCTGAAATGATATGTTCTGTACAATGAATGATTGTCCAATTTTTGTTTTATATTCGTGACATCCTTAGCATCATGTGATATCTGTTGGCTGTTACCCGGTATCGGAGGTTCCATCATGGAACTTAATATGTCTACACTCTGTTACCCGTACCGGAGGCTCCATCATAGGACTCAGCGTGTTTATTCTCTGTTACCCGGATTCAGAGGTTCCTTTATGGAACTGGTTATTCGTGAACCTCACATGTCTGCATCTGTTCTGTACCTGCTCTGTTAATGCTAAGGGATGTATCACGTATACTTAAGTATGCCTCATGATTCTGTATATGATCTGGACAAATTATGAATTTGATACGAAATTGAATTATGATTTTTGAATCTGTACGGACTCATACATTGAAACCCCTTTACTCTGTTATTGTTCACTGAGCTTTCGCTCACAGTTTATATTATGTGTGTAGGTGAGCCGGCGCGTGATCAAGGCCAGAGTTGACGGCCTTCATTTCTGTTTTTGTCAGCCAACCGTTGTGCCTCCCGAGGAGGTTCTGAACGAAGTCTAGTTACACTGCTATTTTTGTATTTATGCTAGTCTCTGTCTATTTTGTAAAGTCGGGTCCTGGGAATTACATTTTTGTAAATGTTTGTAAATATTGATGTCGTTCGACCGACATGCTTATGTATATATATAAGTTTTAAAATATCCTGTCCCATGTATGTTATCACAACTCATTGAACCTCGTCTATTTTGTATAATTGCTTCCGCAACCCCTTATTATGTGCTTATCTGTTAAGAGACCTTTGGTAATCCACGGATTACTGGTCAGTTACGATGCCAAACCTACAGGGGCGGGTTTGGGTCATGACAAGTTTTGCCTGGAAACTCAAAATTTGATTTTTTCAATCCAAAACAAATTCCAATGCTCAAAGCTCAAAATTTTAACCTGGAAAAGTTACAAGAGGTTAAGTAAGAGTAGGAAAGAAATCTGAACGACTCAATACGATAAACAAAACACCAAAAGTAATGCACTCTCCTCTACTTCCCAATACTAATCAACTCCAAGACCCGGGACATCACACGCATAGTTTATGATATCATCTAATATGTCAAACTAAAATTATGAAACCCTTAGAAAATAATAATGTATTTATATTTTATCATATGTGTAGTTTTTGTTCTTAAAAATAAAAATTAAAAAGTGCAATTTTATAATTTATCATAATTTTTGTTTAATTTTTACTAATTACATTATGATTCATATTATTGTTATTTAAAACTTAAAACTTAGCATTAATAATAGGAAAAAAAAAATCATAAGTGAAATTGTAATAAAAATAATTAAAATTTAATTAATTTTATTTTTTATAATTTAATTTTAATTTTAAAATTAATTGTTAATTATTTATTTGAAACCATGCGTAGTACGATTATTACGCTAATAAAACATAAACACAAAATGGAAAGATGGAAAAATATATGCAAATTTATTAAACTTATCAGTGGCATCCTAGATTAACAAAAAAAAAATACTATTGTAGTTTTTATTTATTTATTTATATTTATTTATCAAGGAAAAGGATGCTTTGAAGTTTCATCACGACATCTGTGGGCCCAGACGCCTAGGATAACCGGTTACTAGTCTGATTTAATCTAACCCGTAGCAGAGCTCAATCACACACCACAGATAAACCCAGGATTCAATCAGAGTATAGAGTGAGATCTCTATAGAGGACCACTGAAATTACCCAGCATTTCACTCCCCCTAACAGTCGAACCTGAGTCACGCCTATAGAAAAGGATACATTCTCCACTAGGCCACCACCCTTGGTGTAAAATGCTATTGTAGTTTGGTATTTCCAAATCCTACATAAGAAGTTAATTAATTTTTTATTTAATTAAAAAATTACGAATCGTGTCATGTGCACTAGTGAGGGAAGAGGGCCTTAGGACATGGGAACAAATTGGCTATCTCTTTTTTAAAAAAAATAAAATAAAAAAATAGATAACTATTTTTAAGATTATAATTTTTATTATTTTTTTAAAAACATATAGTTACTAATTATTATTTTTATTTTTTACACAAATATTTTACTCAATAAATTTTAGAAAGTGAATGATTTAAATCATCGAGGTCGATTTCAAAATGAACCCTCCAAGATCAAACGTTGATGTAGGGTAGATTAATGAAACGAAAATGAAGTACAAATATTAACCATGAATTTAACAAAGAGATACTTTCTCTTGAAATATATTAATTCTCTAAAAAAATAAATTGTTCTGCCTTAAAGCTTTACTACCATTATTTATGGAAGAACTAATCTTAAATTACAATAGGAAAGTAAGAAATATAATGCTCACTAATCAAGTCTAAAATCAAAAAGACAATAAAAAAGTTACAAAAAAATAAAAAGATTTGAATTAAGCTCAAATTTGAAAATTAAAATAAAAATTACATATTTTGTATAAAAAAAAAACTTAGCCTCAAACGGATTTGTTTAGACCAAATAACAAAAGAAACAAAAATTTCTTAAAATGGAAAAATCATGAAATTTGAGGCCTAAACGTTGAAATTTGATCGAAATTTATCATACACCATAGCAAAGTGATGGGTATTAACGGTGACATCATTTTTTATGTCTTGATTGAATTTTACAACATTTTGAACACATACCAACTTGCATATAGTAATATCTTTTTCCTTTATCATATTTGTCCTTGAATTTCACAAATTTTATGACCAAAAACTCTGCATCAAACACTCTCATAGATTAAATAACCAACTTAAAATAATTCAAATCCTAATTTAAAAAGGACAAATCGTGTGCGCTAGTGAGTGGGGCTTAGGAAATGGAAACAAATTTTTGGGCCATGGTATTCCAGTCCATGCCTCATTTTAAGCATTTCGTGGAGGGGCATTTTGGGTACATAGAAAAAAATTAATTTTTTAACTTTTTAATTTTTTTAGCTAAAAAGTTATAAAAAGTTAACTTTTTTAGAACAAAAAAGTCAAAAAATTATCAAAAAAAATAAAAAAATTAACTTTTTACTAATTTCCAAAAGCACTACAGACTGAATTATGACTCGAAAAATTCATTTGTTAAATTAGAAAGAAAAAAGAAGATAAATTAAATAAATTATAAAAAAAATCTCTCGCTTTAAGATTTATGAAATGGCAAAAAATTTTATTGAGATTAGTTTTAAATTACACTTATCTCCCCTGAGCATAATGAAATTGCAAAAGCCTCTTTCAAAGTTTTTGAAATGATAAAAATCTCTTTTGAAAACTTATTTTTAATTACACTAACCTCCCATGAGGTTTAATGAAATTATATAAACCTTTTCTAAAGTTTCTGAAATGACAAAACTTGAGATTAGTCTTTTATTACAACGTTCTTTTCCTGTTGAATTATCATTAAATAAATAAATAAATAAATTTTGACATCTTCAAATAATTTAATTATATTTTCAATTTTATCTATAATTGTGTCCAATTACAAAAATAAATAAATAAATAAAAAATACTAAGAAAAATTAGTGTGTGGTTGTGATTTGTTTTAAGGGTGGGTTCCAGTGTACAGTAATTGAATAGACCATACATCATTTTTCGAAGTAAAATTCTTAACAATTTTGCATTGTTCCTAACTTCTTTTTTTTTTTTTTTTGGTTAAAACATTGGATAAATTATGTTGACTTCCCTGAGGTTTAGGGTTATTTTGAAAAAATGGTTAAAAATTATTTTTTGATTTTTTAAAACTTTTTTGTGAAAGACAGAAGTGGGTTAAAAGCTAAAAAATGACTTTTAACCTACTTTCCAAAGTAGGTCAATCTTTTCCTCACATCGATTCTAAACTAGAAAATGAAGCTTGCGAGATTGCTTGGTATCTTTTTTCTTGCTAAAATTGTGAGGTTTTTGAAATGACAAAATCTTTTTGAGGTTTCAATTACGCTAACATCCCCCAAAGTTCAATAAAATTGTAGAAAACCTCTATTGAGGTTTTTGAAATGACAAAAACCTTCATTGATATTTAGTTTCCAATTACACTAATATCCATTAAGGTTTAATGAAATTGTAAATCCTCTCATAAGATTTTTGAAATGACAAAAACATTTAAAGGTTTAGGAAGCGTTTGGTAATGTTTACATTTTTGATTTCTGTTTACAAAAATTTTATAGACTGATTTTTATTTATTTTAAAAAAAATATAAATTACAAAAGCGTTTGGTTTGAACCAAATGTTAGAAAAATTTTAAAAACATAAACTAAAAAATATATTTGTTCAGGCCTAAAATATTTATATTTATTTTTATTATTTATGACAATGGGATCATACACATTATAATTAAAAAAATAATAATTAAAAAATAATTTGAAAAAAAAATTTTGTTAGTCAAATTTTTAAATTTCTGTTTAAACGTAAACTCATTTTTTGAGTTTAGGTTTTTTCCTCAAATTCATAAACTGAGACAATCATTTATAAACCAAAAAAAATTATCAAACAAGTTTTTCCACAATTTTTAAAAATTTTTGTAAATATAAACTAAAAATTAAAAATAAAATAGTTACCAAGCAGGCCAGTTTTCAATTATATTGACCTCCTTGAGATTTAAGGAAATTGTGTGTGTCTTCTTTATCCAAAAACCTCTTGTGGTGTTGGATTGTGCAGGATCTCCTAAAATCAATTTACAAATAGAAACATGGAGGTTTTGGATAAAAAAGCTGCATATAATCAACAGTAACTACAGCATAACAAAGAGAGAAAACATAAATTGTATATTTTTTTTAAAAAAAAATTCTTTGTAATTGAATACAATTTTAAAGAGTAAAATTAGAAATATAATTAAATTATTTGATGGTGTCAATATTTTTTATTACTATTTTTTTTTTTTTTTTTTTTGTTACAGGGAAATCCTCTCACTCTCCCGCAGGTCCAAGGCAGCGCCCCGAGAAGATCACCAGGGTGTCCTGTTGTTCGTTCCGAGCCAGAGACTATAACCTGGAAGCTTGTCCCGACCTCACAAGGCAAGCTTCGGTAAGTCAGGACTTGCACAGCGGGGGAGAATTAAACCAACACCAAGTAGCTGATAAGGCATCCTTGAGGTCAACCTCCTAACCAACTGTGCTACGCCCAGGAGATTGGCCCAGAGGGGATTCGAACTCAGGACCTAGGGACTTAAACCCCAGGCCCTTGCCAAGTTGCCACCCACCCCTGGGTTATTATTACTATTTTTACAATAAAATAACAAAAAGAGAGAAATTGCAATAAAAAAATTAAGAAGGCTGCTAAATGCCTTACATTCTTACTTTGGATCCCTCATTTTTATTTTATTTTATTACAATTTTGTCTTAACATCAAATTTCAATTTTGTTCCCATCTCTATTCTCCCAAGTCTAACCCTAACCTTAATCTCACCACCACTTCCACTCCCACCTACACCCTCCGGAGACCAACCCACCACCACTTCCATTCCCGCCAATAGCCTCTGGAACTACCATTTCCACTTCCACTTCCCACTTTCACAACGCCCATCCTTCATGACCCCGACCATGTGATCTTTATCTTCACCAGCAGTTCAGATTCGAAACTAGAGTGACAAGTTGAACCTATTTTCTTTTCTCTCTTTCGTGCGCAACTCTATTTCTTTCTTTCTCTATCTCCCTTTGTTGATCTCTCTCTCTCTGCCTTACAGTTGGTCAATTTCCCTTCGATCGGTTACTTAGAGCCGAACTTGTTGAATATATTTGGTGCTCTACAACCGAACATATGTCTTTTGTTCGGCTACATATTACCGAGCATTAGGCTTTTGTTCGGAATTAGTTTTTTGAACGGTTGCCAGAGTGGTTGCGAAGGCAAAAAGAAAGGTTGAAATGCTTGTTAGAATGTGAGAGAGGTCCCAAAAGAGCGATGATGGGGATCAGAAAGATGAGTAGGGGGTTATTGGCGATGGAGGGGAATTGGGGAGAGCATGGTCACTGGAGTGGGAAATGGACTGTTGAAAAAGGAAATGAGGAGTTGCAAGTAGAATGTGTAAGGGTGGGATTCAAAAGGTATATTTGGGATTATAGCAGGGGTCCAAAGAAAAATAAAGAGAGAAGTAATTTTGGTAGTGAAGAGCCAAAAAAGTGGGGGTGTAAAGTAAAAAAGTAGTTTTAGCAGCCCTCAAAATTAAACTTTAAGGGAGGTATATCTTTTATGGATAAACCACTAATAGATCCTAATAGTTAGATTTTATTTCCATCAAATCTTATTGAAAATAAGTCTTGATAAAATTGTCACTAAAAATAATTTTTTATATATGTCACTAAAAATTGACACTTCGTGACTTTTTTTTATTATGATTTTTATAAATTATCTTTAAAATTTACAATCAGTAACTTTTTTTATGATAATTTTTTTCTATAAGACTTATTAGATAATAAATTCACTTATTAAGATCTACGTGTAAGTACGTCATATCTTATTTCAAAAACTTTAGGAATGTCAATATAATTTAATTATGAAAAATGATTGAAAACACTAAAAATGATGTCCTAATAGTATCACTAATGATGTAATAATGAGCCCCGCGCCCACTGTCTATACTTTTTTTTTTTGGTTTTCTGGGCTTTTTTTTTTTTTTTTTTTGACATTTCTAATGCATTAGTATTAGTGGTTTTTTTAGTGAAATGATTTAATTATTTATTTTCCCTCCGAATTCCCCACTGTAAACGCGCTGCAAGTGGCGAAATGGTTCAAAAATGAAATTGTCGTTGCGCGCAATAACCCTTTCATCTCTCTTCTACCACGGAAACCCTAGAAAAACCCTAATTTCCCCTCTCAAATCAATGGATTGGACATGCTCAAAATGCACTTTCATCAACCCTTCCTCACAGAAATCAACCTGCCAGATCTGCTTATCATCAACATCTTCGTCATCTTCTTCACCACCTTGTTCTTCTTCTTCTTCATTTCCAACCACACCCAAATGGTCTTGCAAAGCCTGCACTTTCCTGAACCCATATCACAACACCAACTGCGATGTCTGCGGCACCAGAGCCTCGGCCATGTCGCTGTCGACCCTCGAAGACGTTGAATTGGATTCATCGGTTGGGTCTGTTTTCTTGCCCTTGCAGTCTTGCAAGAGGAAGAATCGAGAAGCCCCAATTGAGATTGCTGATGATTCTGTTGAACCAGGTGGTTTTCGTGGCGTTAAGGCGGCAAATAAGGAGGTGATTTCATTGGGTGAGTTCACACTTTTGTATGGTCGATTTGATTTTATGCATTTTTTTACTGGGTTTTGATCGCTTTGTTTTATTTTTTCTAAACTGTTGTAATGAGAGCAGGAGAAAAAGGAAAAAAAACGTGATATTTGGGTGGGTGACCTTCCACCTGAAACCTCAATTTTACATGCCTGAACTTCTTTCCCATGTTATGATTCTTTAAGGCTGTGTTTGGTTGATGGATTTGGAGAGGGATTTGAAAACAGAAAGGGAAAAGGTGGTGAAATGTGAATGATATTTCACCGAAGTAGCCTAACTCTTTGTTTGGTATAATAGATGAGAAAAGAAAAGATTGTGGTTTTTACATTTGGGTGAGAAAAGAAAAAGAAATGATTTTTTTTTTTTTTTAATGTATGAATGGGTAAGTAGGAAGAGCATGTGAGAGAGGATATGAGTAAGATTTTTTCTAATTTCAATATTATGAAAATTATATAATCAATCAGTTTTTTTTCTCACCAAATCTCACTATTTTTTGTGAGAAATGAAAATCGGCAAAAATCAGAGAGTTCTCTTTCTTATCGGTTCTTATCATTTCCCAGAGAGAGACCCGATCCAAACAGAGTTAAATCTTTCCCAAATCAACAGATGAATCTCAGTCCTCGAAATATGCTCACTGGAAGAATTTTGCTAGTGCCAAAATTATGAGTCATTTATCACCAAATCAACCAATCCAAACAAGAGTTAATCTGTCATAATGTATTCCCTCCCTAATCAACAGATGAGCCTGAATCCCTCAAATATGCTCACTGGCAGAATTTTGCTTGTGCCAAAATTACAATTATTGTATATGCTAATTAGGTGCACTAATCAAAGGGTCACAACATTCCACCGCCTTTGAATAACCTTTTTGATTAAGGGTTGAAGTCTAGAAAGTGCTTCAGCAGATAATCATATCCCAAGTAGCATCTTCAGGTTGACTACAAGCCCACTGTACTAAAACTTAAGCCACAGCCTCGTTCCACGCTTCATCCATTTCAGTATTATTTCTGGACGCACTTGAGAGATCAATCAGTTAGCCATTTCAGGTAATGGGTGTGCTCTAGTCACCCTGGAACTAAAGTCTTTCTTCAGCCACTGGACATGAAGAATGGGGTGGATTTTTGAATTTGGAGGTATATTCAACTATAAGCAACTGATCCCATGCACTCTGAAATTTGATGAGGCCCATAAAACGTCAATAATTTAAGAGAGCTTCTCATGGCCAATGAAGTTAGGTATTTTATTGAGTTTGTTTTGTTAGCTATTTTATTGTCAAGAGTTAACATTTTTCTCTAGATATTGTATTCTAATCTTGTTTTTTCTTTAAGGTCCAATTTTAGTGTTGTATTTTATTTCAGTTTGTGTTCTTTGTTTAGTGGCATTTGACGGGCTTGTCTGCTTGTATTCTTGAATGGTACCAAGTCACATTGAATGTGCAATTCCTTGCTGTTTGTTTATAATCCAATGGTGCGATTCTTTGCAAGCGAAGGTTTAGTTATGGATAATAAACTTATGTTCAACAATGTGAGTGACTAAACTTGAAGCCAAAGATATTTAATAATATAGTTCATGGAAAGAAGTTGTTTTGCACAGAATTGAACTATTTAAGAATGAAGATATGTGGACTTCTATGTCTTAAGAATTTTAATGGGATTTGATTCAAGGTTTGAGAATTTTAATATGTAAAATTAACGTGGAAGCAGTCTAGAGCTGACAACATGTGTGCCTTCAAGCTTGCTCTTTGTAAGGTGATCATATGTTGGTGGAAAAGTCCTCCTAAGCTTCTTAAGATTCTCAAGTCTGTTTGAGATTTTTTAGGGTCAACTGAAGGGCAGGAAATGATTCACTTCTTAATCTAAGGCTTCTGTTAATGTGGTGGTCTGACCTAATTTTGGACTGATTCTTAAGGTATACTTCGATCATTTATTTTAAAGGGTATAAAAGACTTTTCAAAAGATCAGATTGTAGATAAAAGTTGGTTTAAAATACACTTTATGAGTTCCTGTTTTATTAAATCGTAGTATATTTTTGTATATATTAGATACTCATTATGTTAATAATATTAGGACATTTGAAGTTTTTTTTGGCAGTATTTGTGTTCACAGTTATAGCAGTTACTTATTTTTCCCCATTTGTGCATCTGTGGTTGTCGAATCCTAGGATTCACAAGTTCCATATAATTGAAGATTAATTAATATGAGGCAAATCAGACAATAGTTTTTTGACAAGTGCAGTTGAAACTTTCAAAGTACCTGATTCAAGAACATTGAAGATTTTGACTTATAATGTTTGGTTTCGAGAAGACTTGGAGATGCATAAAAGGATGAAAGCTTTGGGTGACCTTATTCAACTGCATTCCCCTGATTTGATATGCTTCCAGGTTTTTCTTATTTCCATTTTTTCATACAATGTAACATAAATTCTAAGGTTTTTATGACTTTTCATTGTTTTTATGTCACCTTGCTCTGCAGGAGGTTACTCCCAATATCTATGACATTTTTCAACTATCCAGCTGGTGGAAAGTGTACCACTGCTCAGTTTCAAATGAGATGGCTTTTACTAGACCATACTTCTGCATGCAGGTGAGATTTTTATGATTTTCCCCATAGCAGGCTTCATTTTGTATATTTGGTTTTTATGAGGGAGGAATGTCTACGGTCAGCTGGGTGGATGTTGCAGGCACTTTGTCCAACATCTACCATTCCATACAAACTGGCACCCATGATGGCTTAAGATTTGACAGTATGATGTGCATTTACTTATTGAGGGCATCTTAGAATGTGCTTGTTGAACATGCTAGCTTGTATGCTAGCACTGTTGGCACTGCAATTTACTTCCAGTTGAGGCTTTCTTCGGCTCAACTGATAGGTTGGCTTATTTTTCCGGCTTATTTTTGTCTATAATTTACTTTTCTTTTTCTTTCTTTTTTTGAACTTAGTTAAAATTTACCTTTTTTTAGGTCCATCCTTAGACTGGACAATCTTCAAAATTATAATAAAAATTATTATTTTTTGGATAAAGTCTACCAAAGATGAAAGGGTAAATTACACTTTGCCCATTTTATGTTTGGCCACTTTCCCACTTTTTGGCCCTTAAAGTTTGTTTTTTCCCTTTTTGACCCTTGATATTTCAAATTTTTTCTGACTTTACTCAAGCTAATTTTTGATTAAAAATTAGACAGAAAATGTCACAATAATTCTCACATAACATAAAAAATGTATTATTATATTGGAGTTTTAGTTTATGTTAGAGATGTGAGTTATATATAATAAAATATTTTTATGCTATGTGACTGTCAATGTATTATTTTCTGTTTAATTTTTAACATAAATTAACTTTAGGAGCAAAGTGGGAAAAGCTTGAAACATGAAAGGTCAAAGTAAAAAAAAAAAAAAAAAGAACTTTAAAGGCCAAAGTGGAAAAATGGTCAAACACAAAAGGAGTAAGGTGTAATTTACCCAAGATGAAAATAAGCCAAAAAGACTTAAAAGAAGTTGGCTTATTTTTGTTTTTGGTGAACGTTTAAAAAAAAAAAAAATCATTTTTAATTTTTAGAATTGTCTAGTCTAGTCTAGAGATGGACCTAAAAAGTGAAGAATTGACTTAAAAGCGGAAAAAAATTCAATAAAAGACAAAAATAAGCCAGCTTATGATCTGTAGATATATTTGAATTTGCTGTTTCTGAATGCTTGGGTTATACACAATCAACAGTTCAGGTGTATTTTACATGGTAAGGAAATTGACCCATCCACGTAATTGTATGCATCTAGTTGATCAATTATAAAAATGTTAGAATAGATCAGCCAGTTGCTTTATTCGAATATAATTTTGACATTTTGAGTCTGACCAGTAACTTACTCTTCAAAATTTTGCAAGGCCAGTCAATTTAAAATTTTTTTTGGCAATATTTCTTAGATATTTATATTTTTTTACCTTGGCATAGTTGCTTCCATTGTTGGATGAGTTGTTGTAGTAATGGTGATTTAAGACCTGATGTCCCTACCAAATAACTTGCAGTTAAGCAAACTGCCAGTAAAGTCATACAGCTGTAAACCATTCAGTAATTCCATAATGGGAAGAGAACTTTGTGTCGCTGAGGTTGAAGTTCATGCAGACATGCCATTGGTTGTTGCCACTAGCCATCTTGAAAGTCCTTGTCCAGCCCCTCCGAAATGGGATCAGATGTTCAGCAAGGAACGTGTAGCTCAGGCACAGGAAGTGCTGAACTTTCTTAAGAAAAATGAAAACGTGATTTTCTGTGGTGACATGAACTGGGATGACAAGTTGGATGGTCAATTTCCTTTGCTTGATGGATGGGTTGATGCCTGGGTGCAGTTAAAGCCCGGAGAAAATGGATGGACATATGATACCAAATCGAACCAGATGCTTTCTGGTAATCGGACTCTGCAAAAGCGACTGGATCGATTTGTATGCAATTTGCGTGATTTCAAGATAAGAAGAATAGACATGATTGGCATGGAGCCCATACCAGGTCTGTCATATTGCAAGGAGAAGAAAGTGAAAAAGGAATTGCAAAAATTGATGCTTCCTGTGTTGCCTAGTGATCATTATGGGTTGCTATTAACAATCTGTGCCGAGTAATGTCAGTTAAGTGAACATATCCAAGCAGACAAGCAATGTTGATTGCTTTTTTGTGCTCTTTAATGCAATCATGCTTGATATGCAGTTTTGTATAGAAAAAGGTGGAATGATGTAAAGGGCTTATAACCTTTTGTGGAGCATTGTTTTCCATATTTTGTAAGAAACTACTACTATGGAAATGATTTACTTATCGGATATTACTTTATCAATGCGTCCCTGTGAGAACTGGAATATTGGATTGCTTTTGAGTTTTTGACCTGTCATCCTTGGCATCAAACTGAATGTATTATCTAGTTTTTGCTCATATTCTTTCAAGAATTTCTTGTTTTCCGTTGCCTTAAAATGTCAGGTACTTGATTAGATAGGGAGGAATTGAAATCCCATTAAGATCCTTGGTGATTGAATTCACATTCTCATTTGCCATACCAGAAATGGATTTCCTCTGATGTTCTTTCAGAGAGAATGATTATTTGGAGGGCTGAGTGAGGTATTGAAGCTCTTTGATCAAAGAACTAGTTGGTTGGTTACCATGAGCAATCAGAGGAAGCATTGGCAACCAAATTCTATATTCTTCATCTTGTCTTGTAGTTACTCTTTATTAGTTTGAACTTGCTTTTGTAATTCTTGTTTGAATCACCTATATATTTGAGCTCTGTGCCAAAGTTGCCGAAGTATATATTTTGACTAAGCATTTCTCTGCTAAAGAGAATTTTGCAAATTACTTCATTGAGAGAACTGGTGGAGTTCCTTTTTCTGTTGTCCATCTCTAATTTGACAAAGGCTGATGCTCCTCTATGCTATTTTTGTTCATCTTTAACAGCTCACCAATTGAGATGATAAGAATTTTTTATAAATTTTTTTTCAGTTGTGAGTTTACTTTGGTTCACCATAAGGCAGCATCATTTGGGTGCATTGTGCATAACTCTGTTCTGATGTATTCACTTTCGTTCTGAACTTGACAGTCCCATTACTATTATATTATTTGGTCACATAGCTCGATTTTCATCGACAAACAATCCTCTGAATCTTGAGCTCGATTTTTATTGACAAACAATCCTCGGAATCTTGAGAGGTCTGCGTGATTGCTATCAACATGTCGGAAATGCCAACTTCAAGCCATACACCACTGCTACAACAATGCAAAGATGTTATAGGATTTGAGTTCTAATTGTATTCTTCTGTTTCTTTATACAATTAAATGTAGCACCAATTCACATTTGAAGGATATAATAAGTTGGTTGTGTTGTATTTTACTAGGCAATTGAACGTAGAAGTCTGTCTATAACGGGATAACCAAATAAGCAGAGGCCTCACCATGAAATCAAGTTAGTTTTCTTGAGATGGCTGTCAGCTAGTTTTGTTTTGTTTTGTGTTTTGTTTGTGTGTGTGTGAGTTTTTTTATTTTTTTTATTTTTTTAAATTCGTGCATATTCACGTATTTGTTACATACGAGAAATGTAAATTAAAATGTTACATTCTAATTCAATCCAACAGTTTCCTAATAAATATTTGTTACATAATTTTTTGGGTTTGGCTTCCCTCCAATCCGTGATCGAATTTTACCCGTGGGGGCTTATCACGGATCTCGTTTTAATAATTTGAACCATTCAATATGTAGAATTCGTCGAGTATTATATACCTGTAAAAAATTACGTTGATTAGATATCGATAGAATTCATAAGAAGTTAATTAAAAAAACACCCACCATTCGTTTTTATTGAATACAATTTTTTTTTTTTTTTAAATACACAACTAAATAACTATCCATAAACTCACTAACCACACATCACATATAATCCAACTGTGTGTTTGATTCAAGGGATTAGAGGGGGATTATTTACTGTTTGGATTCTTATCCAATGGAGGGAGATATCCATGATTTGGTGTAATTTTAGTCCGCTAGACATTAAGTTTGGCCGGATTTCATATCCTTCATACGAGGGACTAAACAATCGCAGGGGGGTGTGGGATTATTTTTATAGGATTAGTATCCTATGGGACTAATGTGTGAAATATTTATTTTACCCTCATGCTATTACTTAGTAAACAATTGAAAAATGGTAAAATAATCTTTTAAACATTTATAAATGATTTTTTTAGTGTTGTTAATTTAAAATTATATATTAAATAAAAATTATAAATTATAAATTAAATTTATTTAAAAATAATAAATTATAAATTATGGCCTTATAAATTAAATTTTTTAGTGTTGTTAAAAAATTAAATTTATATATTAAATAAAATTATTTTTTTAGTGTTTTTAATTTAAAATTATATATTAAATAAAAATTATAAATTTAATTTAATTAAAAATTATGGCCTTATAAATTATAAATTTTTAGTATTGTTAAATTATAAATTATACATTATAGATTACAAATTTAAAATTATATATTAAATAAAAAAATATAAACCATAAATTATAAGAGTAAAATAGTATTTTGAACATTTATCTTTATCTAGTCTGTTCAACCAAATATTTGATTTACTAAAAATAATCATTTCTAGATATCTAATCCTATGAGAAAACAAAGACGTGATACATATCTAATCCAACCAAATAATCTAGCGAATTCACAGTCTCAGGATTCAAGTCCGATAGATTTTAATCCCCTCTATCCAATCAGTACAATCAAATCACTAATGGAGATATAAGAAAAATAGAAAAAATCGATTAAATCAATCGCAGCGGTCTAAATTGACTATATTTGGTCCTTTTTTAAATAAGAATCAGTTTGTGTGATTTTTTAATCTAATTTTTTTGATTTTCAGTTCGGTATCAGTTCAAGCGCCTTGTGTACTGAATTGAACCAAAATCTACCGCTTTAATGTATATTGTATTTATAATATATACAATTTAATAATATAATGATATTAATAAATATATTAAATTATTAACCTTATCATCTTTAGGTTTGTAATATTTTAGTATATATAATTTTAACTTTAACTCATTATTTTTAAAGCTTTGGTGTTTTTAACCTTTTTTTTTGTATTTTTATTAATATATAAATTGAAAAGTATTTATTAAATGGATGGATTGGACATATTTAAAATAATGAACAAATAATTAATTCAATGTTTTATATTGAAAAGTGACTACATATTAAAAAGTAGTTCAAGTTTCAAAACTGAATCAATTTAGTTTAGTGTAATTTGAAAGGAAAGTATATTGTATCAGTACTCAAAATAATAAAATTAAAATTATTAATTTAATAACAATTTTTACCGAAATAGCTATCGTACTATACCAAACCGATTACATCTGAGACTTTAATAACTATCTAACTAATTAGTAACTAGGACTCTAATTACTATTACTATCTAACTAATTAATAATAACCAACATAAATATAAAATAATATGAACTTATCAGTTCTTCTCTCTTCCCCCCTTGAGATTTTTTCACCCCCAAGATGTCCTCTCTTCTCAAACTCTCTTGCCGTACTGCCGGACTGGCGATGTCGTTGAGCCTTGGTGGACGACCGGCAGTGATGCGGAGATGTGGTATTGATTTCGTATACGGTCTCATTCCCCTCAACACCTTTTCATCTGATCTTCTCCTTTGAAATTCCATCTTTGATCTTCTATCAATACATTGTCTTCATACTCCGAGATGTTTTATATTTTTGCCATTTTTTGTTTTGTTTTGTT
Organism: Camellia lanceoleosa; assembly: GCA_025200525.1. Lineage (NCBI taxonomy): Eukaryota > Viridiplantae > Streptophyta > Magnoliopsida > Ericales > Theaceae > Camellia > Camellia lanceoleosa. Next base: position 111,816,974 of record CM045765.1, on the reverse strand, counting down.
TTGTTTTGTTTTGGTGTGTGTTGTTGTTGTATATGTGCTGTACGTATACACTATCGGAACCGACTTCTGATTTAGGTTTCAGAGACACACGGTTTAGTCGGTCGGATCTCCTCCTTGAGTCCCTCCTTGAGGGCTTTCCACTGAGGTCCAATTTGATAATCTGAACCGTTCACATTTTCATATTTATTCAGTATAACATACCTGTAAAAAATCAAGTTGATCGGATATCAGAAAGTATGTGTTCAGAAAATTAGGACTACAAACTATTTTTTAATAAACAGTTTTCGAACACATACTTTCTAATATCCGATCAACTTGATTTTTTACAGGTATGTTATAATGAATAAATATAAAAATGTGAACGGTTCAGATTATCAAAATTGGGCCTCAAAGTGGACCCGAAGGCCCCTCAAGGAGGGACTCAAGGAGGGGGCTCAAGGAGAGGATCCCAATTCGTTTCGAGAACCCGGGGGTGTAGCAATCTGCTGTGCTCCCGTGGTGGATTTTTTTCGAGTCTTTTTTAATGATATAAATTGTTCATATTTTAAGATTTATTAAATAAATTGTCTGTGCAAAAAATCAAATTGATTGGAAATCTATAAACTTTTATAACAAGAGTACATTTGTTTTTTAAAAAATAAACGGTTAACATTATCTCGATAATTTTTGTAAAACAATTTGAATCTGATCATAAGGTTACGAATTTTTGATTAACTTGATTTTCGTTATGGATAATATATTTGACGAACCCTATAATATTAACGGTTCGAATTATCGAAAAAACGCAGAAAAAGTCCCACGGACTCACAGCAGATTGCTGCTATGACTTAATTACAGCAGTAGCCCCAGGTCCCGGTTTTGATTTGAAATGGGTCGGAATCGGTTTAACGCAATTTGGATCCGATGCTTTCGGTTCAATTGACGGGCTATGGGTTCCAGTATTAAATTCGAGGGATCCATTCATTAGCAACTCTTTCGTCAGCCCTAGGGATGACAGAATACCCGACACCCCTGACCCATGATGGGTTCAGAGGTGGTTGAATGGGGAAGATTGTATTTGGAGAACTTTTTACAAACTGATGGGGTTCGGGCCGGTTTTTAACCTGATCCTAACCTGACCCGTAAATATTCTAATAAATAAATAATAACATTATATAATATAAGTGTGTTTGATTGGACAGATTAGATTGGGGATTATAATCTATCGGATTTGAATCTTGGGACTGTAAATTCCCTAAACTATTTGGTTGGATTGGATATGTATCATGTGTTTGTTTTTTTTCATAAGATTAGATGTCTGGAAAGAACTATTTTTAATGAATCTAATGTTTGGTTAGACAGACTGGATAGGAGATTAGATGTCTGGAAATGACTATTTTTAGTGAATCTAATGTTTGGTTAGACAGACTGGATAGAATAAATGAACAAAAGATTATTTTACACTTCTTTAATTGTTTACTAAGTAATAGCAATATTAAACATATCTTTAATATTTTAATTATTTTTAGTTAGATTAAATAAAAATTTATTTTATTTTATTTTTTACACAATTAAATAAATTTATTTTTTAAAAATTAAATAAATAAAATATCAATAAAAATATATGTTATTTTTTTAATTAAAATTTTAAATAAATTTGTTTTTAAAAATTATAATAATTAAACAATGAAATTAAATAAAACATCTATTAAATTTAAATAATAAAATTAAATAAAATATAAACAAAATTTTAAAATAAAACATCAATAAAATATTTATAAAAAATTATTTTAAAAAAAATTTAAAAAATAAAACATCAATAAAAAGTTAAATAAAATTATTTTATTTTTAAATTGAGACATTTAAATTTTATTGAATTTTATTAAATATAATACATAATTAAATAGTAGAGGGTCAAAATGGTCATTTTACCTCGTAATCCCAATAGTGGATAGTCCTCCAAAAATTGTTCCACACTCCTAGGATACAATAGTCCCCAATATAGGGGGTAAGGAGTCCGGCCGGACTGAAAAAAAAAATAAACGGCGGATTGGATGCTTCTCCCGGATTACAATCCGCACAGTAAATAGTCATTCTCTTATCTTCCAATCAAACACGGTGTATAATATATTATTGAATTTTTATAGGATATATATAATATCTGTATTATTGAGTTTCTATAATATTATATATATAACAATAATAATATAATTTTAATATATTTATACTATATAATATATTTTTTTAATTATAAATATTATTTTTTAATTTTAATTATTGAGTTTTATTATTATTGTTAAATCGCTATTGTGCTGTGGAGCGGGTTGTGGATCGGGTGGGGTCGGGGCTGTGTTCGAGTGTGTGGGTTACATTTGCGGGGTTGGATTGGGAGTGTGGAGGGTTTCATGAAGGTCGAGTTGAGTGGGGGCAAGCGGAGGAGGTGGAGGTGGATTGGATTGGGAGTGTGGAGGGTTTCATGAAGGTCGAGTTGAGTGGGGGCAAGCGGAGGAGGTGGAGGTGGAGGTGGGGGTGGGGTAGGGGGGGCGACCCATTCCCTGCCTGTTGCCATCCCCACAAGGCATGAAAAATAGGGTGGATTTTTTAATCTGGACGCATATTAAATTTATAAGCAACTAATTCCGTGCACTTGAAAATTTGATGAGTCCCATCAAACCACGGAGATAATTTAAGAGAGTTTCTCTTGGTCAATGCAGTTGGGCGTTAAGGCTAAAATGGGAGATAAACCAAATCACCAATGTGAAACTCTCTTTCAATCTTATTTTCATCAGCTTGTAACTTCATTCTTTCTTGTGATCAGTGCACATTCTTCCTAATTATCTGAATTGTATGATACCGATCATGAAGTTCTTGATCAACATTGTTCACATTAGTTCCTCCTATTACATAAGTGAGCAAGGCTGCACAAGCCTCAGATGGTGTACTTTTAATTACTTCATGATAAGTCCTTTGTGATTAATGTTGACAAATTGAATTGGCTTGTTTTAGCTTATCTTGATCCTTGAATTTGTTGTTTTGGCTTGTGGGCTTGATGGGTTTCTTTCCTTGGCTATTTTGCTGGAATGAGTTCACATTTTTCTGTAGAGATCGTATTCTTCTTGGTTGTTTTAGGCCCAATTTAAGTATTGTATATGATTCCAGTTTGTGTTCTTTGCATTGTGGTGTTTGATGAGCTGTTTACTTATATTCTTGAATGGTACCAAGCCACCTTAAATCTGCATTTCCTTTTGTTGTTTTTTTACGATCCAGTCATGTGATTCTTTTCAAGTTGTTTAGTTTTGGATAATAAACTCATGTTCAACAATGTGAGAAACTAAAGTTGAAACCTAAGATATTTAATGATATAGATTTAGTTCATGGCAATAAGTTTTACAAACATGAATTGAACTATTTAAGGGTGAAGGCATATGTATTTTATTGTCTCAAGAATGTTAACAGGATTTGATTTGAGGATGGAGAACTTTAGTATGCAAAATTAAAACGGAAGTAATCTGGGGCTGACAAAATGTGCGCCTTAGAGCTTTGCTGTTTCTAGGGGGATGCAAGAGCATATGTTGATGGAAAAGTCCTCCTTGATCAAGCTTCTTAAGATTGAAGTCTGAGGTTTTCTAGGGTCAATGAAAGGGTACGAATCGATTCACTTTTAATATAAGGCTTTTGTTTGTGGGGTGGGCTGACAGAAATTTTCGACTCATTCTTAAGGTATATTTGGAGCTTCTATTTTAGAGGGTATAACAAAATAGACTTTTTAACACATCTGGTTATAGGTAAAAGTTGGTTCAAAATGTGATTCATGAGTTCTTATTATATTTAGTAGTGATAGGCTAGTAGGAAATTATGTACATATTAGATACTCATTATGTTTAATATTACGGTCAAGGTTTTAAAAAGAGGCCGTAACCGTTACGTAACGCCGTTATGTAACGGTTTTGGTGGTTACCGCCACCCGTTACGGCCGCTTTTGCAGTGTGATTGAGATTCACAGGTGTGTTGGCCGTAGCGGCCGCTATAAGCGATAAATAGCAGTGCATCATAACGGTTCCAAATCGCTTTAAAAAAAAAACATAAAAAAAAAAAAAAAAACTGAAAATAGGGAAAAGGGGATAGAGAGAGAAGAGGGAAGATGAATAATATGTTATTGATTTGTTGAAGCTGTAAGACCTATGATATTCTATTCAGCTACTATCAGTCAACCATTTTGTTTGTATGTATGTATCTATATATTATTTGAAAATCATAATAATAATGTGGTCATTATCGATTTGGCTTGATTAAAATATATATATATATATATATTTTTAGACTCTTATTTATTCTCTTACTTTTGTCTTGGTTTATCTTATATATAATAATTAGTGATTGATTTTTTTATAAAATATCTAGAAAACATAACACCTATAATTATATATTAATAGATATTTTACACATGTCAATTTTTATTAGTTTATTTTATTTTTATTTACAGGTTATCTAAAAAGAGAATGAATATTCAAGTGATCCAAACCCCCCCAAAAAAAATTCTTTATAATTTATTTTTTAATTTTTATATGATTATATTAGCATGTCTAATTTATTTTTTAAAAACTATTCAAGTTAAAATTTGCAAATGTTTCTACAAGTATAATAATTAAAAAATAAATTTATACGTCTAACTCCAATAATTTTTTTTTACCACAAGTGTAATATGGATTTATGACATATAAAGTCATTAATTAGTAAAATAAAATGTAAAAAACTCAGTTTATAATGATTTAAAAATATGAAATATATTGAATCATACTTAAAAATTTATAAAAATTGATCAATATTTATTTTAAAACCCAATAAATATGATTATGGAAAAAAAAATATGCGTATCGGTAAGTTTTTTTCAAATTGTGCGAAAAATAAAAAAATTCACGGTTCCGGTTACCGCAACCGTTACGCTACGGCCTTTACACCCCGCAACCGCAATCGCGGTACCGCCACCGTTACAGCGACCGCAACCGCTTTTCAAAACCTTGATTAGGGTGTTTGAAGTTTTATGGCAGGATTTTGTATTCACAATTGTTTCCTTTTCCTCTTTTGTACATCAGTGGTTATTGAATCCTAGGATTTAAAAGTTGCATGTAATTGAAGATTAGTTAATATGAGGCAAAGGAAACAATAGGTTTTTTTTTTTTGACAGTTGCAGTTGAATCTTTTCACAGGAATGGGAATTGCTTCGAGAACATTGAAGATTTTGAGTTATAATGTTTCGTTCCGAGAAGACTTGGAAATGGATAAGAGGATGGAAGCTATTGGTGACCTTATTCAGCTGCATTCCCCTGATTTGATATGCTTCCAGGTTTTTCTCATTTCCATTTTTCGTACCATGTAACATACATTCTGGCTTTTAGTTGTTTTTAAGGTCGTTTTTCTCTGCAGGAGGTTACTTCCAGAAGCTATTGCATTTTTCAACAATCCCGCTGGTGGAAATTGTATCATTGCTCAGTTTCAGAAAAGCCGACATATACTTCTGCTTGCAGGTGAGATTCTTATGATTTTTCGATAGCAGGGTTCATTTTGTATTTCTGGTTTTTGCAAGGGAGGGATGTCTAGGGCCATTTCATACAAACTGGGCACACATGATTTGACAGTATGATGTATGACGTGTACTTTTGTATCAAAGACATCTTAGAATGCATTTGTTGAACATGATTACCTGTATACTTGTGCTGTTTAAGACACTGAAATTTACTTCCAATTGATTACATATTGAACTTGCTGTTTTTGAATGCTTGGTTTGTGTTGTACACGATCACTGGTTTAGGTTTATTTGTTTACATAGCTACTAAGGAAATTGACCCATCCACCTAACTGTATGCATCTGGCTGATCAATTATAAAAATCTTAGAATAGAAAACTTGCATCCGAAATTTTTAGAATCTTGCTTTGTTTTGAATATTATTTACTTTATATTCTGACCAATAACTTGTGGTACAACAAATTTGCAAGGCAATCTCTCTCTCTCTCTCTCTCTCTCTCTCTCTCTCTCTCTCTGTTTTTTAAGAAATGTTTCTTATATATGGTACATTTTTAATCTTGATATAGCTTCTTTCATTGTTGAATGATCAAATTATTACTCCCTCATTCATGGTCATACATCGTTTGCCTTTTTCCTTGGGTGAATTACACTTTGCCCCTTTTATGTTTGAAAATTTTCTCAAGTTGAAGGTTTTTTTCTTTAAAAAAAAATTAGACAGAAAATGTCATGTTAACTGCCACATGACATAAAAAACATATTATTATATTGGGGTTTGGATTTGTGTCAAAGGTGTATATTATATACAATAAAATATTTTTATGCCACGTGGCTGTCAATCTGTTACTTTCTATCTAATTTTGGATGTAAGTTACCTTTTGGATTAAATGCCTCGTTTGAGAACATGTTATTTTAGTAACTTTTTGGCTTTTTGGCTAAATATGAGAAAAAAAAAAAACTAATATGTTTGGACTTTTTGTTTTTTACGAAAAGATGTGCAAAAAATAGAGAGAAAAATGAATCTTTGACTTTTTTGTATAAGTTATAGGCTTTTTGATTTTTTTAGTAACTTTTGATTTTTAGGCTAAAACAGTCACATGCCAAATGAGTAAATAGGGAAAAAGTTGAAATATGAAGGGCTAAAATGGAAAAAAAATGTGAGAAAATGACTAAACATAAAGGGGCATAGTGTAATTTACTTTTTTTTTTCTTCTTAAATTTGCCCGACGAGTTTTTGCAGTAAATGGTTATTTAAGACCTGATGTCCTTATCAAATTACTTGCAGTTAAGTAAACTGGCAGTAAAATCGTACATACGTCAACCATTCAATAATTCCATAATGGGAAGAGTACTTTGTGTCGCTGAGGTTGAAGTTCAGGCAGACATGCCATTGGTTGTTGCTAGTAGCCATCTTGAAAGTCCTTGTCCCAAATGGGATAAGATGTTCAGCAAGGAACGTGTTGATCAGGCAAAGGAAGCGCTGAACTTTCTTAAGAAAGATGCAAACGTGGTTTTTTGTGGTGACATGAACTGGGATGAAGAGTTGGATGGTCAATTTCCTTTGCCCGAAGGATGGGTTGATGCCTGGGTGCAGTATAGGCCTGGAGAGAATGGATGGACATTTGATACTAAATCCAACCAGATGCTTTCTGGTAATTGGCCTCTGCAAAAGCGACTGGATCGATTTGTATGCAATTTGCGTGATTTCAAGATAAGAAGAATAGACATGATTGGCATGGAGGCAATACCAGGTGTATCATATTGCAAGAAGAAATTAATTGACATGGAGGCATTACCAGGTCTATCATATTGCAAGAAGAAAGGGAAAAACAAGAAATTGATGGTCCGTGTTGCCTAGTGATCATTATGGGTTGCTGTTGACAATCTGTGCCAAGTAATGTCAGTTAAGTGATCGTATCCAAGCAGGAAGCACAGTGTTGATTGCTTTTTGCGCTCTTTTTAGGGTTTAGGATTTAGGATTTTACGGTTTATGCAATTTTTTTGTAGATAAAGATGGAATGATGTAAAGGGCTTATAACCTTTTGTGGAACATTGTTTTCCATATTTTGTAAGAAACTACTTCTATGGAAATGATATACTTATTAGATATTACTTTATTAAGACATGCCATTGAGAACTAGAATATTGGATTGTTTTTGTGAGTTTTTGCCCTGTCATCCCCAGCATCAAACTGAATGTATTATCTAGTTTTTGCTCATATTCTTTCAAGATTTTTTTCTTTTCCATTGCCTGAAAATGTCAGCTACTTGATTTATTATATGGAGGGGAATTGAAGTCCCATTCTTATTTGCCATACCAAAAATGAAGTCACATTCTTATTAATATCTTTATTTGCCATACCAAAAATGTCAGTTACTTGATTTATTAATATCATTGGTGATTGAAGTCACATTCTTATTTGCCATACCAAATGTGGAGACATAATTTTTGGATAACAACACGTGGCCGAGGTATCACTGAAGTACCAGCCAGGGTGCCATGTGTCCTGGACATGATGCTGAGGTAATCTCAGCTAGGCCGAGGTTATCTGCGAGAATACCGGAATCCGGGATAAGCGGATAAGGGACGAGAGTCCTAGAATGAGAGAGGACTTCAGTTTGGGTAAAGATAAGACTTTTAGAGAGTTTATCCAAATTCTACTGGGGGTTCAAGATTAGCAGTAATCCTAAGTCCATTGAAGCTAGGCTTCTATTGGGATTGGGACAGTATTGGCTATAAAAGAGAGGCACCCCCATGGGTCTAAGGTATACTTTTTATGCTCTGAATAGTGAGTTAAGCATTTTTACTATCTTTGAGAGATAACTGACTTGATCGTCGGAGTACCCCCGGGTAGACGAACCACCGCCGGAATCTCTTCTTTTTGTGATAGGTCGTTCGGGCTTAATCTATTCTGCTAGTGTTTCTCCAACTGAGTTCTAATTTGGCAGTGTGGTCGGAAATTGACACACACACCAAAAATGGATTTCCTCCTATGGTCTTTCAGAGAAAATGAGAAAATGATTAGTTGGTTACCATGAGTAATTACAAGAAGCATTGGCAAACAAATTCTACATTCTTTATCTTTTCTATAAATACTCTTTATTAGTTTCAACATGCTTTTGTAATTCTTGTTTGAATCATTATATATATACATGTATATTGGAGCTTTGTGCCAACAAAGTTGCCAAAGTATATAAGCTTTTCTTTTTTCTTTTTTTTTTCAAATTTGAGTTCACTTCGGATCATTCTTGCAAGTAGCTGTCAAAGGTGGGTTCGCCATAATAATGCATTGCCATTTGGGTGCATTGTGCATATCTCTGTTCTGATGTATTCACTTGACAGTCCCAATATTACTATACTATCGGATACATAGCTCAAGTTTCATTGACAAACAAACCTCTGAATCTTGAGCTGTGTGATAGTTGTCAACATGTAGGAAAAGCAAACTTCAAGTCATACAACATTGCTTCAACAATGCATACATGTTATAGGGTTTCAGTTCTAACTATATTGTTCTGTTTCTTTCTACAATTGAATGGAGCACCAAGTCACACTTTGAAGGATGTAATAAGTTGGTTCTGTTGTATTTTTTGCTCATGCAAAAAATGCAAAATTTATATCTTTTGACTAAAACACAAGTTTTGGCTAAAAGTCAAGAGGCCTTGAGTGATATGTGGGTGTGCCTAGGCAACAATGCCTAAGTTGTGGAAATGTTTTTGGAAAAATCGGACTTTTAAAACAAGGGAGATTGTGTTGAAGTCCAGAGGGTAAAAACTTCTTGATTCTTATTTAGCCTCAATTAAGAGGACTTGAAATTTTCATGGAGTTTATAAAATCAAGAAGAGAGGTAAATAGAAGGAAATGAACACCAAAATGCTTACTTTTATAAATCTAATGGATTGAAAATACAAAACCATAAGAAAAAGTTTGAAAACATAAAATTGAGTTACAAAATGAGATTGAAACACAATCTAAGTTTCAAAATAATATCTATGAAGGCCAAAAACAACTAATTTGATATGAATGTCCTGATCTACGGCAAAAACTATGGCAAAACTGCCTATTTAAGTCTAGGGTTACTTACATATAGGTCCTAATAGGTGGACTTATTGTCCAATAAGTCATGCAATAATTAATGACATTTTTCATCAAACAGTATTAAAAAAAGTCACTAATTGTTAATTTTTAGTGACCGTTTGAAAATTGTCGCAAATAATGTTACTAATTACAAGTTTTAGCGATAGTTTAAAAAATGTCGCTAATTTTCAACTTTCAATGACAATTCAAAAAATTTGTCGCAGAAAAACATCACTAATTGTAAGTTTTAGCGACAATTAATAAAAATCGTGACAAAAAAGTCACTAATTGTCAATTTTTAGCGGCATGCAAAAAATTGTTACAAAAAATTATTTTAGCGATGATTTTACTATAACTAACTTTCAATAGGACTAAATGAGAATTAAGTTCAATTATTAAGACCAATTAGTATTTTACTCTTAAGTCTACTCCTAAGTTGAACTAAGACTAAACTAAAGATAAAAAGCACTGGTGCTTTGTACCATGTTGTGTTGAATGGTTAATTGGTTGGAGTTTGCTCCATCTTCAATTGTGATATTTGTAGAGGCTAGATTCTCCTAAAAATCGTGGCTGCCTCTTGAGAATCTCCATAAAATCTTGAAAGTTGTTTGTTGAATTGCCTACTCTAGTGACACATGTCTCATCTTTCTCCTTCTCAGCAAGTAGTTGTTTATTTCCCAAGAATAGGGCTGACCAAATCCTCTGGAGGGTCTTGGATGGTTACCACCTGTCTATCACTAGTCAAAGTGGTTGCATTAATATAGTTGCTGGAAATTCAAATTGTAACCGTTGGATACTTTTGATAATGGATATGGTGGTCATTAGATTTTGACCAAGTGTTCCACTTGTTGAATTTATCAATATAATAAGATAGAACGGTTTTTGAAAATATATAAAATGTATCAGAGATACATTTCATTTAAATGGCTGAGATAATCCCTAATCAATATCCAATGGCTGAGATCAATTTTTTTCCCGCCCAAACACTTTCTGCTCTCTCTCTCTCTCTCTCTCTCTCTCTCTCTCTTTTTCTCACGTCTGCCTAAACATGTCTCTCTCTTACCCTTCCCACATACCCACATCTCCTCCCCACATTCTTTCTTTATCTCTCTTCCCTCTCTATTCTTATGTCTCCTCCCCATTCCCTGTTTATCTCTCTACATCTTCAATCTAGCTCTGTTGTTTATCGTTGTTGTTTTTGTTGAAGTCGATTCGCCGCTGCTCATCATCACCAGTCGCAAGGTTCCCTCTCTTCCACCCTTGGTTGTTCCCTTTGCAGGGTGATTTCGGTCTCTCTCTGTTATATTTCACATCCGGAGGAAATAGGTTCTGCTTTCGCTGCTGTTCATCCTTACCACTCGCAAAGTTCGATTTCTATGGAGCGTTCTCTTTTCGCATTGAATCCACAATTAGGGTCTGTAATGTTTTTTAGGGCTAAGGTTGAATTGAATTATTTGCATTGGAAGGATACGATCAAAGTCAATTGAATTTTGTTTGATGTGGGTTTGAATTTCATTTGAAGGGAAATCACGTTCATGTGTGGTTGCTTTGAATTTAACCTATCGATTTCAAGGGAGTATATTTTACTTGGATCAGCAGATTTGTTGATGTATGTTTTTGAATTGACTAAATTGTTCATGCGTGCTTCAGATCTAACAACAATTCGTATGCCGAACCACTAGATTCAACAGGTCGAAATCATGATCCGCTCCAAAATTTGTTCATTTTCCCCTGGATTTGGTACTTTAAATATGTTTGTCTTTGTCTTCTATAGCGACCCCGGTCTTTTTCCATTTGGTGGTTGTATCCGGACTTACGTTTCGTAGATTCTGTTGTTATATATTTGTTGTTGTCGTCCTTTAATTCCTTATTTTTGAGTTATAGGATGTATTGGGCAGGTTTGTTACAGGTTGGGAGTGTTTGGGAGCAAAGGGTTGCTGCCCAAAATTTTGGTCCTTCGCTCGAGCGAGTAGTTTGTCGCTCGAGCGAGCTTTTTGTTTTGGTCAGTCGCTCGAGCCAGCGTTTCTTCGCTCGAGCGAGCGACTGCGTCTAGGTATAGACCTGAGAGCTGTGTTTTTTGGCTCGAGCGAGCTTTTCTTCGCTCGAGCGAGATGGTTTGTTCATCGCTCGAGCGAGCGTTCCGTCGCTCGAGCGTGCGTTTGGTTAAAGACCTGAGGGTTTGAGTTGTTGGCTCGAGCGAGCAGTCTGTCGCTCGAGCGAGATTCTAGGTTGTTGGCTCGAGCGAGACCTTCTTGGCTCGAGCGAGGTTTTTCTGTGTCTGGTCGCTCGAGCGAGCCTGTTTTATTTAAATACACAGCAGCAGTTTTAAACATCTTTTTTCAGCCTCTTTTGTTTTAAAAACCCTAGGTCCGTGTTTTCTCTCCCTCTACACACCTTCTCTCTTAGGTTTGATTTACTTAGAGTGTATTTCTACCCTAGGTCCTTTGTTAAAAAGACAGAGTGGGTCGAGGGCTTCACTTTAATCTGAACAATCTTGGGTTTGGAGCACATTGGGTTTTCGCCATCTTCTCCATTTGAGTTCTTCACTTCGAGGTAGGGATTTCCTACTCCATGTTATACGTTTTGACCTAAGTTTTGGTATTTTTGATATGTTGATGTTGTTTAGTAATTTTGGGAAAACTAGGGTTTGTGTTATAATTTGAGAAATAAGGAATTGTTTATATATTAAATTCCATGTGATTGTGAATTATGATAAATGACATTGGTAGTGTCAGGTTGATTAAAATTGAACCTTAGGGTTAATTTTAAGGAAAGGGGGAAAAGCCCTAGTTGTTATAATAAATTAATTTGTATAATTAATTTAGAGAAAAATGTGGAATTAAGTTTAATTCTCGAAATTTGGAGAATTATGAAATTAAATGGTGTAGTCGGATAGTTTAATCACTCACCTATGAAAATGTAGAGTTTACATTTGTGGCTACATTTATTTCATGTTTAGAAATAACTGTTTTGGGCTATCGGTGGAGGATAGTCATGATTGTTGTAGACATTGCATGTTGATTAGGGAAAATTGAAACTAATCACATTGAATGAGTCATTGAAATTGACAGTTGAATTAATACAGCGAATTTGTGTATTGATTGAATATTGTGTATAACAAGTGTTTAATACATTGTATATGCATATTGTTTGGGAGGAGATAGGGGATGTACTCCATGGTTTGAGGGAAGATAGGGGATGGACTCTCAAACTTGTTTAGGAGGAGAAAGGGGATGGACTCCATTAGTACAGCAAATCTGTGTACTTATTGTTGTATGGAAGTGTATTAATACAGCATATATGTGTACTTATCAATTGATGGAAGTGTTTTATTATGAGCCTTAGCCTCATTTAATTGTTAAGATCAGAAGAAATATTAATTTGAGATGTAGTCTCAGTTTGTTGTTTGGCCAGGTTCTGAGCCATGTCTGTATAAATGAAAAATTGGATAAATAATGAAAAGTGAAACTGTATTGTGATAAAAGTGATTCATAAGTGTAACCATCTATTGAATGCTATTGCTTTAGTTAATTCGTATATTTGGTTTAGTATATTTCTGTTGGGCTGTGGCTCACCCTATACGGGAACATCATTTTCAGGTCCAGGTGATATACTACCTCCAAGGACTTAGCTTGGGAGGATTTGGAGTTGAAGACTCTTTCTTTTTAGTTAGCTAGTTTGTTATTTTGATGTTACATGTAATTACAAGCCAAGGGCTTAACTTCTAGTTGAGTTAGTACTCATTTCTTTTATGTCCAAGTATTGGCTTGGAAAGATGTAAGCCCGTAGGGCATTTACTTTCGTTATTACATGTAATGTTTTCTTTTAAGGATACTCTGATGAATGGAATAATATTTTATTTTCTTATGTCGATGCATGTCAATATTGTATGTATTTTGGGTTAAATTTGAGGGCATGACATCTTCAGTTGCCTTATCTCCTAAATTTATTTTCTCTATACTGTTTTTTAATTTTTTATCTGCATTGGAAGGCTACAATCGAAGTCAACTAAATTCTGTTTGATGTGGATTTGAATTTCATTTGAAAGGAAATTACATTCTTGTATGGTTGCTTTGAATGTAACCTGTCAATTTCGAGTGAGCATATTTTACTTGGATCAGTAGATTTGTTGATTTATGTTTTTCAATTGACTGAATTGTTCATGTGTGCTATGATTGTAGCATTTGTTTGATAGATCTTGAAAAATTGGCTCCCTAACGCCGGCAGCGTCACATGGATAGCTAGATGCAACAAAGCAATGCTGCTGAGACAATTGTTTTGTACCCTGGCAAAGGGTCCATGCACAATGAGGGTCCCGGGAGCGATGCTGGAGATGTAGTCTAGGCACGCTGGCTCCAGTTCGCTGGGTTTGCAGCATCTGGCCCCACCCTTGGCATCTACCGGAATTGATCATCACCTCCTACCTAACCTTCTTATGTAGGTACCTCTACATTTCAAATTCATTGCTATGCCTATTTGGTTACTTCATTTTGTCTTTTTTATGGGAATGCAATAGTAACTTTTGTCGAAATATGAATTATATGACTACTTTTAGTTCTTTACTCTATGATTGATGCTCCGTAGTCCCATTTATGTTGATAAAGTAATGCATGTTTCACTATATTTATGCTTCATAATGCATATTGAAACACAATGCAAGACTAATCTTTATTTATTTCTTATTATTTTTTTAATTTAAATTTTGATCCTACTATGTATCTCTGTTAAAGTTTTTCTCAGATTCATTATGGTTGATTAAAATGGAAAATATAGCTATCAGTTTCATAATGCATATTGAAACACAATGCAAGACTAATCTTTATTTATTATTATTTTTTTAATTTAAATTTTGATCCTACTACGTATCTTTGTTAAAGTTTTTCTTAGATTCATTATGGTCGATTAAAATGGAAAATATAGCTATTAGTTTCATAATGCATATTGAAACACAATACAAGACTAATCTTTATTTATTTCTTATTATTTTTTTAATTTAAATTTTGATCGTACTACATATCTTTGTTAAAGTTTTTCTCAGATTCATTATGGTCGATTAAAATGGAAAATATAGCTATCAGTTTCATAATGCATATTGAAACACAATGCAAGACTAATCTTTATTTATTTCTTATTATTTTTTTAATTTAAATTTTGATCGTACTACGTATCTCTGTTAAAGTTTTCTTCAGATTCATTATGGTCGATTAAAATGGAAAATATAACTGTCAGTTTCCTTTCATTTGATTTGTAAATGTTGTTCAGGGAGTGATGCTGGAGATGCAGTCATGGCACGCTGGCTCCAGTCTGCTGGGTTGCAGCATCTAGCCTCACCCTTAGCATCTACCGGAGTTGATCACCGCCTTCTATCTAACCTTCTTATGCAGGTACCTCTACATTTCAAATTCATTGCTATGCCTATTTGGTTACTTCATTTTGTCTTTTTTATGGGAATGCAACAGTAACTTTTGTCGAAATATGAATTATATGGCTGCTTTTAGTTCTGTACTCTATGATTGATGCTCCGTAGTCCCATTTATGTTGATAAAGTAATGCATGTTTCACTATATTTACACTTCATAATGCATATTGAAACACAATGCATGACTAATCTTTATTTATTTCTTAATATTTTTTTAATTTAAATTTTGATCCTACGATGTATCTCTGTTAAAGTTTTCCTTAGATTCATTATGGTCGATTAAAATGGAAAATATAACTGTCAGTTTCCTTTCGTTTGATTTGTAAATGTCGTCCAGGGTTTCTTTTGACTACATGCCATCTTTTGACTTTCTCATTCCCTCTTTTGTTAGTTGTTCATATATCTTTATTCCCTTTAACATTATATCCATAAGTCAGTGAAGTTTTGTTAGTTTTATTTATACATTTCTTTATTTTTGCTGTTGTTGTTGTTTAAATATATATAAAATTAAAGATGAATCTTCCTTTTGAATTGTGCAAACCCTTCAGCTCCTTCATCTGTGTTGGACACACCCGCCTTTTATTTTTGTAGCTTTCTGTTTTTTTTTTTTTTTTTGGTAGTTGTTATCCAGGGAATTAGTTTTAAGTATGAGAGATCTTTTCTCCTAAAATGAATGCACAATTTTTTTGTTGAGCTGGAGTGTTGCTAAGAAATTATCAATTCATGTAAGGTTGATGTTTTTATTCTTAATGCTTTGTACATGTGACAGAGGCATTGAAATTTGGTGAGGAGAATAGTTGTAAAGGCTCCATCAATAGAGGTAATCAAGATTCCATCCCTTTTTTTGCTTCTATTTTTTATTTTTTGTACATTCATGTCGTAAGTTGATGATTTAATCTTTTACTTCATTTCCATAGTTCAAAGACCAACTTCTTCATGTCACTTGGAATAATTGAAGTTTTGCAATAATTGAAGTTCAAAATAATTGGTTTTACCACTATATAATTTCTATTACTACAATGTTCACCAAATGTTTGATAAATTGTTTTTCTATTTGATGTGTTTGATGTGTTTATTAATTCATAGGGAATGGAAGGTGAGGGAAGTTTAATCGAATGATCAAACTTTTGGTTGACAAAAAATTTCCCTTTGCTAAACTTTTGATTGGGGTGAGGATAAGGTTCCCCTTTTCTTGACTGGGTTAAGTTTATGAATTTATCTATTTTTTGGATGATGTTCTCTTTGCTAATTATTTTTATTATTATTTATTGTTTTTGGGAAAGACTAAAAAAATTAGCAGTTTTTTGCTTTTTTGTTTGTATTACTTCTAAATAGTTTGAATGCTCTCAATTGGATCTTAGTTGTGAGTCTATGAAATATTTCTTTTGAGATTGTGGTTTGAAGATTTTTGAAACGGATGCTCCTTGCATTGTGGTGCCAAAGATATCCATAAAGGTTATCAAAGAAAGAGCATTTTTCTTGGTTAGTAAATCTCTCTTTGTTTTGCCCTCTATATGGATGTGTCTTTGAAACATTTTTTTGATATATAGTAGTTTCCCGGGCGAACCCCATGTGTCTGGGTGCATAAAATATTCGTTACATAGATTAAAAAATAGAGAGGGTGTGTGGGTGTAGGTGTGGGATGAGGGGGAGTAGAGATAGAGGGAGGCAAAAAGTGCAGATAAATGAATAAAATGGTGTGAGACAAATTGCTTCTTGAAAAGTTATCTACCTAAGTGCTGAATTCCATGTCTCTAAAAGACTGACATGCTTAAGTTTAGAAATTAAATATATTTGCTGAATGTGTTTGATGATGGAGGGGGTCATTTATAAACATTAGTGTCTGATGATGTGTTTAAGAGCTAAATCCTAATAATGTGTTTAGAACTTTTAATTAGTGCTTGATGATTTTTGCTTTTGCAACTATTATAGATAGTGCTTGATCTTTTGAGATTGGTGTAATCCATAGACATATATGCTTGATTGGAGGGTTAGTTGATTGCCCAAAGAGGGGTGATTTTTTTATTATTAAGGTTTAGTTTCTATTTTTTTTTTTAGTTTCTATTTTTCTTTTTCTCTATAATTGGTTTATTAACTAAGCTTTACTAAGAGAGAAGTGTAATATGAAGAGTTTGAGATTTAAGCTTAGGAAAGTGGAATGAGTGTTGTAACTAATTAATACTGTAATATCACTGAGACTTGAGTGTAATATGTTCATGAGTTTGCTAATCATACATTTTATTTAACTAATTGATACATTTTTCTTGCTACATTTTGGGCTTTCATATACTTTAATTTTGCACAATGGGGGTGAGTGGCAGTGCACGATTTTCTTTCCATGCCTTTTCTTTTTAAACATTATATGAGAGATGGTTTGTTAATATTGTAATCACTGAGATTATATTCTTTTTGAATTTCAGCCGAAGTTCAAATGAGACCAACCTCTTCAATTGGAACAAGAAAGATTGATAGCTTGGATAAGAATAACAGTGATAATACAAGAAAGGAACAAATTTTTTCCAAAATTATTTTGTGAATAAAATTTTCATGTACTACATAAAAGATTGGACAGAAGAAGATTAATCCCAACATTATTTCCACCGTGCCTTTAGGCACGGGCATACACTAGTATATATATATATATATATCTATTAAGAGAGAGAGAGAGAGGGCCTCATGTGATCATTTCCCCTTTTTAAGAATTTGATCTCTTCACCATCAAAACCATGGTTGCAACATCCTTTTCCAAATTTACCACCCACTATAAAAATTTCAGGTTTTTGCGATAGCAAAATGCCGTCACTAATACTCCTAATGCCGTCTCAAAAAATTTTTAGTGACGGCAAATGGGGGGTCACAACAGAGGGCGTTGCAAAAAAGTTTCAGCAAAAAACTTTCGTGCTGATTTGCATATCCAAACTATAGATGCATATTTGCATATCCATATTCAGCATATTCGACATCTTTGTTCAAGCTGTGGAAGAATTGAAGTCTAAGGCATTTAATTAATTGGCACTAACCTCATTATCTTTCGCCATTGTTCTTGAGTTTTTGATTAAAATATTTTTCTTCATTTATTTATTTATTTTGTTGTATGTGTGTTTTCATCAAAATGTTTAACAGGCACCCAAGAGACACTTCCAAAGTGACAGCCTTTCTGCTGATCTCAACTACAAAAGCTTGTATATTGACTCAAAAAAGAAGGTTATATTTCTTTAGTGCCTTGTCATGTCTTTTTGTTCTTCAAAAATCCTGTAATCTTATTTCCTTGTTTATGAGTTATTGCAGATTGTAGCCTTAAAAAATGAAAATTTTGAGCTCTCTAAGAAGCTGGATGTTGCTCTTGGGAAAATCGAAGCGGTATTGTTTTATTTACCCCCATTACTCAGCTATTTTGTTTTCCAGTGCAGGACAAGCAATATAAGATTGACCAAAACATGCTGTCTGTGTACTAATGAATATATGTTTTGAAGAATTGATAACTATAAGTTTATAAACTTCCCAAGAATGATGTTCTTTTAATTGTGGAAGATGCAATGGAATGCTTATTTATCTTTATCAAATTGTTAGCATTTTATGAATGGGCTAAAACTCTGATATAGCTATGTCTAATTCCTTTGTGAAAATAGTGCAAAAGCTTTACTCTGATTATTTCATAATATTGAGGGTTAGAATCTTTTGTTAAAAGTTTGGCTGTGTTAGAGAGTAACTACATTGCACAAGTACTAAGGCATTGTGAATATTGTATTTCCTTATGCCTAGTGTCAATGTACACAAATACACTGTGGGATCCACTTTGTAGCTTAAACTTCATATGTTTTTGTTGCCATTAATGCCCTCGCATTGTTAACATGTTTCCATAAATATTGAGGTGTTGACGCCCCAAAATATTCCAACATATTAATTAAAATTAGAGGCTGCTTTGCTTAACGTAATTTGTTGCAATAAGGTAAGTGAATGACATACTTTTGTTGGCATGCTTGAATGCAAATGAGGTGCACTTGATGCACAAGAAATATTTCAAGAGTCTAGAAAACAGTGCACATATTGGCAAATTTGGAAGTTTATGGCAATAATCACATTAGGATGTCATCAAGTCTGGAAATGTTTGAATCATACAAATGGTTTTAATCATTTGTGCTTACTTTGTGTTGGTAAACTTGTCCAGGTTAAATATGAGGATAACTAAAAGCATAAGCATGGAAAGCTTTCTTTCCTTTCCTCTTTCCTTCTTATTCCTTCTTATCATAGCAATTGTTTTATGTCTTAATTTAATTTCTGGGTATAATACTTTAGATCTTTTTCTTTAACTGTTTGAGCAAAATAATTAAATTCTTGGAGTTCAAAACTTTGTTTCAACAGATTGTGATTGGCTGCGATGGAATCCGCTCTCCAATCACCAAGTGGATGGGATTCTCAGAGCCCAAGTACGCAGGCCATTGTGCTTTATGTGGGCTTGCATTCTACCTTGATGGACAGCCATATGAACCAAAAGTAAACTATATCTATGGAAAGGGAGTGCATGGTGGATGTGTTCCAGTTTCTCCAACAAAAGTTTATAGGTTCATCTACCTTAACAGCTCGGCACCAGGTATAATATAACTCATTTATGCATGAGTTTCTATCATTTATCAATCCCATAACATGGCCTATTTGGTTTAGTCAAATGGAATGTTGTTGAGCAACACATTGTCTTGTTTGAGTACATACATCGTATAGGAGGATGGATAAGGCATTCATTCGTCGTGGGCGCTAAAACCTTAGTAGATTGGCAAACTTACTCTGTCATATTGTCCAAGCAGTGTAATTGAAACATTCAAAACCAAATAGTTTATAGGCATTTACCCAATTGATTCTTCCAGCAATGTGTTATACTGTAATAACCCTTATACTGTTTACCGATTAACGACTGATTGACTACCGAATACTGCTAAGCGAGGGCGATTAAGACCGATAATTGAACCGATCGAATTCTTGGTGATTGGTGAAATCTGAAAATGGTTGGTTGAGTGTATCTATTTGAATTGCATGTCTATCTGTTGCTTGATTCATTATCTGTTTATGTCTTTATGATTGAACTGCTAATTGAAGGCCTTATCGGCGGCCGAATCCAAAATTGATTGATGTTCCATAATCAGTAGAATTTATGTGATTTTATGGTAAACTTAATTGAAAGATGATTTAGTATGATTAAATTAGATTAAATATTGACAAATGCCCAAGTTTGACTTATTTACCAAAAAGCCATCTAGTGGGCCACTACCTAGGCATATTGAGCTACACCACACTTGAATCAAAACATTTTCCTTAGCCTTGTTTGAGCACTCAGCCGAATTTAGAGAGAGAGGAAGTGATAGACTTGAGTTCACTTGTAGAATTGCTTGGAAATTGAAGGATTTAAAGCATAAGATTGCATAGTTGAGCTTGTTCATCTTGCATTCAAGACTTAGGTATGATTTTCAACCCCTCATTGTTGTCTTTAAGATTGCTCTGCATGATTCTTGAGCTCTAGTGATCTAAGGCATGTTTTAGTCTTATCATGTTGAATTAGAACTCATTTCATGCATGCATGTGTGTATTGGTGAATTTTGAGTTGATTTCATGGCAAATTGTCACATGCATGTTCATAATTAAGCTTAAGTCCATGTTTTCTACTTGTTTTAAAAAGAATGAGCTCATTAGCGCATGTTTTGAAGCCTTGAATTGATTTAAAGTCTTGCATGTTCATTGGAGACTATGTTCTTGAAAATTGGTTTGAAATTGAGTTTGAATTGAACTACCCTTGGGCCTTAATTTCTCAAATTGAGCTTTGAAACTTGTTGTACATGTGTTTACAAGTGTTTTTCCAGAAAATGGGCCCAAGAGGATCGATTTTGGTGTTTGAAAACTTGGTTTTGAGCTTGGGACTCGAATCTGGAATTTCCAGATTTTAGTCGTCCGCTCGAGCGGGGGAAGTGCCGCTCGAGCGGGAAAATCGAGCTCCCAGCACTTTGGCCTTGTTTACAGTCCGCTCGAGCGGGTAAGTTGGCGCTCGAGCGGGGCCTTGTGTCTCACGCTCGAGCGGGAGTCGAGCGGAGAATTCACCCATCCGATGCTTTTTACGATCACTTTGGCGGGATAGTTTTGCTTTCGGCGGGTACCTTTGTTGCATATCCGCTCAAGCGGGGAAACCTGCGCTCGAGCGGGACCTTGTTTCACTGAAAATTTTGAAAATGTTTTCTGAATACATCTTTGCATCCTCATCCCATCCTAGGCATTCTTAGTCCTAGTTTAAGACATCTTATTGAGGATTTAGATATAGAACGCATCGAGGCAAATTAAGGGTTAAGTTATTATCTTTCCCAACCGTGCAGCTTAGTGTGTTCAATCTGTTAACTGTGTAGGGTTAGCGACTGGGGAGTCACGCTCTAGCATATTGTAGCCCACACTCTGTGAGTAACAACTGTGTAAAGATATGTTTAAAATGATTATCTTCTGAATACTGAACTGAACTGTTTACTGAATTGATATTGTTTACTGAATGAATGTATGTCCTATATTCTGAATTGTACTGTGGCATCCTTAGCACCTACTGTTTACTGTTACTGTTACAGAGATCTCTGTCGGTTCCCTCGTGGAACCACTACTGTTTACTGATTGATGGCCATCATTACTGTTCGGTCTTTAAGACCTACTGTTTACCGTACTGTTATGCTAATGGATGTACCACATATGACCGTACTGACTGAACGACTGAAATACTGTTTAAATGAATTGTTTTCATACTGTAAGGACATTCATTCTTAACCTCTTTACGCATTATGTTATTCACTGGGCTTTAGCTCACTGCTCATATATATATGTAGGTGTACAGGCACCGGACCAATGCTAGGGGTGTCGGGGTTATCTCCAGTTTGTCAAGCCAACCACTGTGCCTCACTGCGAGGTTCTGAGCTTGCCAAGCTAAGGCTTAGGGGTGTTTTAGTTATCCCCATTCCGTCTTTGTTTTGTAATCTTGTATAGATTTATTATCTCTTGTCTTTATCTTGTTATCGAGGATTAGGTCCCTGTACTGAATGATTGTAAATGTTGGTATAGATTGAACTGTTCTGAATGTATGAATGCATGAAAAATCTTTTTATCTGTTATCTGACTCATTGGACCTTTGTTTATTTACTGTTTTGGTTTCCGCCAGGCCCTTGTACTCCGTTTTTACCGTTTTACTGTCGAGAGGCCTTCGGTGATCTCAGATTACTGGCTGGTCACGGTACTAAACCCATAGGGGCGGGTTTGGGTCGTGATAGAGTGGTATTAGAGCGATACCTACCACGAGTTATACCGCACACACGTGTCTAAATGAGCTATAGGGTGTCCTAGAAAGTGATAGGGCATTACATGAACATGAAAAGTGTGTGGTTATGACATGACTGAATGTATGCTAGTGTGTTAAACTGTTTAAGTATGCAACCGTTTATGTTTATAATTGTTATAACTGCTTATAGTGAAATGGATAATGCAAATGAATCTGAATCCTCATCCACGGAGGCGAGAATGGCAAGAATGGAAAAGATGATGGAACTGATAACTGCTAGACTTGAACAACAACCGAACCAACAGCCCCCACCTCCTCCTCTGGCTGCACCGGAATAGAATGTAAATGTACAAAATGTGAATGCTAATGATGGAGATATTATTACTCTCACCCATAAGTTTAGCAAGTTGAAACCGTCATCCTTTCAGGGAGGCCTAGAACCGTTAAAAGCTGAAGCATGGGTTTTGGAGACTGAAAAGTTGTTTGAGGTGTTTCCATGCTCTGAAGCACACAAGGTACTGTTAGCCACCTTTACATTGCAAGAAGAAGCTAGAAGGTGGTGGATGCTCATCCGTGATGAAAATACCATTATGACCTGGGCTCAATTCAAGGGAGCCTTCTTTGAAAAGTACTTCCCTCAGTGTGTCAGGGACAGGAAAGTAACTGAATTTGAACAACTGAGACAGAGCACAATGTCTATTGCCGAATATGAAACGAAGTTCACCGAGCTTGCTAGATATGCACCGCATATGGTGGACACTGATTATAAGAAGGCCAAAAAATTTGAAGGCGGCCTAAATGTTGCAATCTTGGACAGAATTAATGTGTTGAAGCTACCGAATTATGTAAATGTTCTCGACCGAGCTTTGATGGCTGAATCGAACATCGAAGCATTGAAAACTGAAACACCAGCGTCCGAGTGGCGTGGTAAAAGGCAGGGTTTTAAGTTCAAGAAAGGCAAGCACAACCCATTGAACAAGAAACAAAATACAGGGTCAACGACTACTTTTAGTCAAGGGAACCGTTCAATACCGCCTTGTTCTGAATGTGGTAAAAATCACAAGGGAGTGTGTTACAAGATATCTAGAGCTTGTTATAGGTGTGGCAAGGTGAGCCACATGGTTAAAGACTGCCCCTCTGCTCCGCAGGCCAGTCGTAACGCTACACCAAGTGTGGCAGCATCAACTGTTGCACCGAAGCCTAACTCCAAAGCCACCGGGAGAGAGCCTTTGAGGTAGGGCCGAGTGTTCGCCCTAGTACCAGGGGACGTTCAGAATACCGAGACCGTTGTGTTAGGTATTCTCTCTATTTGTACTCGGAATGCTTATGTACTGATTGATTCAAGGTCTACACATTCTTATGTGTCACATGCTTTTTTGCGTAAATTGAATAGACCCTTAGAACCTATGAATTATCTGTTAGCTGTATCATCACCCGTTGGGGGATCTATGACCTGTGCATACATGTACCCTGCTTGTGAAATTATTGTTGGAGATGCACATCTGTTTATTGATTTACTGCCACTGAACATTGATCATTTTGATGTTATATTGGGGATGGACTGGTTAACGAAATATCATGCCACCATAGACTGTGTAACAAAACAAGTAGTTTTTCGCCCATCTGGTTTACCTGAATTTGTATTTAATGGGGTTGGAGTAGTACCTCCTCCGTATTTGATTTCTTCTGTGAAAGCCGTTAAATTGATTAGAAAGGGTTGTAAAGGATATCTGTGTTCTCAGATCTTGTTGTATCTCGATGATAATGTTAAAACTGACGTGAACTGTATTCCTATAGTCAGAGAATTCCCAGATGTATTTCCAGATGATCTGCCTGGGGATTTAATTGACAGGGAAATTGAATTTACTGTGGATGTGATTTCGGGTACCCAGCCTATATCAAAAGCTCCTTACCGTATGGCTCCAACTGAACTGAAAGAACTAAAAGTGCAACTACAAGAACTGTTAGACAAAAAGTTCATCAGGCCCAGTACTTCACCGTGGGGCGCACCTGTCTTGTTTGTAAAGAAGAAAGATGGCTCACTGAGACTGTGCATTGATTACCGCGAACTGAATAAGGTAACGGTAAAGAATAAATACCTATTACCGCGTATTGATGACCTGTTTGATCAGTTACAGGGTGCTCAAGTATTTTCAAAGATTGACCTCAGATCCGGATATCACCAATTGAAGGTTAAACCAGAGGGCATTGATAAAACTGCTTTCAGGACGAGGTATGGACATTACGAATTTTTAGTTATGCCTTTCGGAGTGACCAATGCACCAGCTGCATTTATGGACCTCATGAATAGAATCTTTAAACCATACCTCGATGATTTTATTGTTGTATTCATTGATGACATATTGATTTACTCCAAAAGTATAGAAGAACATGAACATCATCTGAGACTTGCCCTGCAGACCCTGAGAGAACAGAAACTGTATGCTAAACTGTCTAAATATAGTTTTGGCTTGATCATGTTATGTTTTTGGGGCATGTTGTTAGCAAAGATGGAATTTCTGTTGATCCACAGAAAATTGAAGCCGTAGTGAACTGGCCGAGACCAACAAATGTGACGGAAGTCCGAAGCTTTTTGGGATTGGCTGGATATTACAGAAGATTTGTCAAAGATTTCTCCAAAATTGCCTTACCTTTGACTCAACTGATACAGAAGGGGACATCATTTGACTGGACCGACCAAAGGGAATCAGCATTTCAGGAGTTGAAAACTCGACTTGTGACTGCACCCGTTCTTACCTTACCCTCAGGTACGGATGGTTATACTGTATTTAGTGATGCTTCTCATAAGGGTTTGGGATGTGTTTTAACGCAGAATGGGAGAGTTATTGCCTATGCTTCCCGACAACTGAGACCACATGAAAAGAACTACCCAACCCATGACCTGGAACTTGCGGCAGTAGTGTTTGCATTGAAAATCTGGCGTCATTACCTGTATAGGGCAACGTGTGAAGTGTATACCGACCACAAGAGTTTGAAATATTTCTTCACCTAGAAGGAACTGAACATGAGACAGCGGAGATGACTAGAGTTGATCAAAGATTATGACCTCTGATTCAGATCACCCGAAATGCCAATACCGTGCTGCCGATGCGTAGGAAGTCGATTGCAAATTTAGCTTGCTTGCTCACCGGACAGAAAGAATTGCTTTCGTGACCTTGAAAAATCTGAAATTGAGGTTGTTTTGAAAGAACAAGGTGGGACAATAACTGCTATTTCTGCACAACCAGCACTGATTGAAGAGATTAAAGAGAAACAGCGACATGATGACTTCTTGAAGAAGATCATCGAAGAAAGGGAATCTAAACCGAGGCCAGGGTTCAAATTTGAAGGCAATGTACTAAAATTTCAAGAAAGACTGTATTGTCTAATGATTACGAATCGAAAAGAAGAGTTCTGCAAGAGGGCCACAACTCAAAATTTTCTATCCACCCAGGGAATACGAAAATGTACCAAGATTTGAAACAGAACTTCTGGTGGCCGGGAATGAAGAAAGAAATTGCTGACTTTGTATCAAAATGTCTTCATTGCCAACAAGTCAAAGCTGAACATCAGCGACCCGCAGGCTTACTGCAACCCTTACCCATACCGGAGTGGAAATGAGAGCATATCACGATGGATTTTATCGTTGGATTGCCTCGCTCCAGCAAAGGTATGGACTCGATTTGGGTTATTGTTGATAGACTGACCAAATCTGCTCACTTCTTACCTGTCAAGACAATTTATAATGCGGACAAGTTGGCTGTAATTTATATTGATGAAATTGTTAGACTGCATGGAGTGCCTGTGTCCATTGTTTCTGACAGGGATTCGAAGTTTACATCGAGATTCTGGCAGAGCCTACAGACTGCATTGGGTACTGAACTGAGACTGAGTAGTGCCTACCATCCTCAGACAGATGGCCAGTCAGAAAGGACCATCCAAACTCTGGAGGATTTGCTGAGAATGTGTGTCCTTGATTTTCAGGGAAATTAGGAAAGCCATTTGCCATTGGCTGAATTTTCCTACAACAACAGCTACCATTCGAGTATTGGTATGGCGCCTTTCGAGGCATTGTATGGCAGAAAGTGTAGATCTCCAATTTGCTGGATAGAGGTTGGAGATGGGCCTTTGCTTGGGCCCGAGATTGTTTATGAGACAACTGAAAAAGTGAAATTGATACAACAGAGACTGAAAACCGCACAGAGCCAACAGAAAAGTTATGCAGATGTCAAAAGGCGAGACCGAGAATATGAAGTGGGTGATCACGTGTTTGTGAAAGTGACACCAAAGAAAGGCCAGACTCGTTTTGGAGTCAAAGGCAAGTTAGCGCCAAGATATGTCGGACCGTATGAGATTATTAAGAAAATCAATCCGGTGGCGTATCAAGTTGCGCTTCCTCCTGAAATGGAGCATATGCACAACGTCTTCCACATCTCTATGTTGAGAGATTATCTTCGGGATCCGTTCCATGTAATAGAGCCGACTCGTGTAGTGCTGAGTGATGATTACACTTACGAGGAGCGGCCTATACAGATTGTGAACAGACGGATAAAGAAGCTGAGAAATAAAGAGATCCCGTTGGTGAAAGTCGACTAGCAAAACCATGGTGGCGTGTATGCCACTTGGGAAAGGGAAGATGACATGGCTAAAAGATACCCATAACTGTTCCCACTGAATCCTGTTTTCTTCTAGAATGAAGGTAACTCGAGTTTAGAGGACTAAACTCTTTATAAGGAGGGGAGACTGTAACAACCCTCATACTGTTTACCGATTAACGACTGATTAACTACTGAATCTTGCTAAAGCTGGCCGATTAAGGCGATAATTGAACCGACAAAATTATTGACGATTGGTGAAATCTGAAACTGGTTGGTTGAGTGTATCTATTTGAATTGCATGTCTATCTGTTGCTTGATTCATTATCTGTTTATGTCTTTATGATTGAACTGCTAATTGAAGGCCTTATCGGCGGCCGAATCCAAAATTGATTGATGTTCCATGATCAGTAGAATTTATGTGATTTTATGGTAAACTTAATTGAAAGATGATTTAGTATGATTAAATTAGATTAAATATTGACAAATGCCCAAGTTTGACTTATTTACCAAAAAGCCATCTAGTGGGCCACTACCTAGGCATATTGAGCTACACCACACTTGAATCAAAACATTTTCCTCTGCCTTGTTTGAGCACTCAGCCGAATTTAGAGAGAGAGGAAGTGATAGACTTGAGTTCACTTGTAGAATTGCTTGGAAATTGAAGGATTTAAAGCATGAGATTGCATAGTTGAGCTTGTTCACCTTGCATTCAAGACTTAGGTATGATTTTCAACCCCTCATTGTTGTCTTTAAGATTGCTCTGCATGATTCTTGAGCTCTAGTGATCTAAGGCATGTTTTAGTCTTATCATGTTGAATTAGAACTCATTTCATGCATGCATGTGTGTATTGGTGAATTTTGAGTTGATTTCATGGCAAATTGTCACATGCATGTTCATAATTAAGCTTAAGTCCATGTTTTCAACTTGTTTTAAAAAGAATGAGCTCATTAGAGCATGTTTTGGAGCCTTGAATTGATTTAAAGTCTTGCATGTTCATTGGAGACTATGTTCTTGAAAATTGGTTTGAAATTGAGTTTGAATTGAACTACCCTTGGGCCTTAATTTCTCAAATTGAGCTTTGAAACTTGTTGTACATGTGTTTACAAGTGTTTTTCCAGAAAATGGGCCCAAGAGGATCGATTTTGGTGTTTGAAAACTTGGTTTTGAGCTTGGGACTCGAATCTGGAATTTCCAGATTTTAGTCGTCCGCTCGAGCGGGAAAATCGAGCTCCCAGCACTTTGGCCTTGTTTACAGCCCGCTCGAGCAGGTAAGTTGGCGCTCGAGCGAGGCCTTGTGTCTTATGCTCGAGCGGGAGTCGAGCGGAGAATTCACCCATCCAGTATTTTTACAGTCCGCCCGAGCGGGATAGTTTCCGCTCGAGCGGGTACCTTTGTTGCATATCCGCTCGAGCGGGACCCTGTTTCACTGAAATTTCTGAAAATGTTTTCTGAATACATCTTTACATCCTCATCCCATCCTAGGCATTCTTAGTCCTAGTTTAAGACATCTTATTGAGGATTTAGATGTAGAACGCACCGAGGCAAATTAAGGGTTAAGTTATTATCTTTCCCAACTGTGCAGCTTAGTGTGTTCAATCTGTTAACTGTGTAGGGTTGGCGACTGGGGAGGCACGCTCCCATACTGTAGCCCACACTCTGTGAGTAACAACTGTGTAAAGATATGTTTAAAATGATTATCTTTTGAATACTGAATCGAATCATTCTTGAATTGATATTGTTCTTGAATGAATGTATGTCCTATATTCAATCTGTCTTGTGGCATCCTTAGCACCTCATTTCTTTTCTTATCAATTCAGAGATCTCTGTCGGTTCCTCGTGGAACCACTACTATTCTTGATTGATGGCCATCATTCTTGTTAGGTCTTTAAGACCCTCATTTCTGCATCTTGTTATGCTAATGGATGTACCACATATGACCGTACTGACTGAACGACTGAAATATTGTTTAAATGAATTGTTTTCATACTGTAAGGACATTCATTCTTAACCTCTTTACGCATTATGTTATTCACTGGGCTTTAGCTCACTGCTCATATATGTATGTAGGTGTACAGGCACCGGACCAATGCTAGGGGCGTCGGGGTTATCTCTAGTTTGTCAAGCCAACCCTTTGTGCCTCCTTTGCGAGGTTAGAGCACCTTAAGCTAAGGCTTAGGGGTGTTTTAGTTATCCCCATTCCGTACTGTTTTTGTAATACTGTATAGATCATGTTATCAGATCTTGTCTTTGTTATCAGGGATTAGGTCCCTGTACTGAATGATTGTAAATGTTGGTATAGATTGAACTGTTCTGAATGTATGAATGCATGAAAAATCTTTTTACATACAGACTGTCACAGCTCATTGGACACTGTTTATTTACTGTTTTGGCTTCCGCTAGGCCCCTGTACTCCGTTTTTACCATTTTACTGTCAAGAGGCCTTCGGTGATCTCAGATTACTGGCCGGTTACTGTACTAAACCCATAGGGGCG
Organism: Camellia lanceoleosa; assembly: GCA_025200525.1. Taxonomy (NCBI): domain Eukaryota; kingdom Viridiplantae; phylum Streptophyta; class Magnoliopsida; order Ericales; family Theaceae; genus Camellia; species Camellia lanceoleosa. The sequence goes on along the minus strand of CM045765.1, from coordinate 111,787,596 downwards.
GGTTTGGGTCGTGACATATACTGTTACGTTGGATTGTCACTTGCCATTTCCACCATAGGGTATATGATAAATGTTTACTATGTTAGTTGGTATATTCCTTCAGAACTTCTAATTCACACCACATAATTCTCATATGGATTGGCACATGCTAGGGCTTGCCGTTACATCTCTGATGATGCAAGTTTGAGTCATGAAAACGAAATTTGGCACATACGACCGTCTCTGATGATGCAAGTTTAAGAAATTTAGAATTTGAGGTGTTGATGCCCCAAATTCACCAAACGGTGTCGGATTAGCACGAAACTTGGCACACACGACCACCTAGGCACGAGAGACTTGTGGGAGAAAACAGGACTCGAATCGGGTTCTCGGTTTGGGAGTTAGAGCCGGATTTCACGTTAGGCAAACTAGTTTCTTAAAAAACTTAGAATTCGAGGTGTTGACGCCCCAAAATCACCAAACGATGTCGGATTAGCACGAAACTTGGCACACACGACCGCTTAGGCACGAGAGACTTGTGGGAGAAGACGGGACTCGAATCGGGTTCCCGGTTTGAGAGTTATAGCTGGATTTCACTCTAGACAAACTAGTTTCTTAAGAAACTTAGAATTCGAGGTGTTAACGCCCCAAAATCACCAAATGATGTTGGAGTAGCACGAAACTTGGCACACACGACCGCCTAGGCACGAGAGACTTGTGGGAGAAGACAGGACTCAAATCGGGTTCCCGGTTTGGGAGATTTGAGTCCCGTCATTTCCCAACAGAAGTATGTTATTCGCTTACCTTATTGCAACAAATTACGTTAAGCAAAGCAGCCTCTAATTTTAATTAATATGTTGGAATATTTTGGGGCGTCAACACCTCAATATTTAAGGAAACATGTTAACAATGCGAGGGCATTAATGGCAACAAAAACATATGACGTTTAAGCTACAAAGTGGATCCCACAGTGTATTTGTGTACATTGACACTAGGCATAAGGAAATACAATATTCACAATGCCTTAGTACTTGTGCAATGTAGTTACTGTCTAACAAAGCCAAACTTTTAACAAAAGATTCCAACCCTCAATATTATGAAATAATCAGAGTAAAGCTTTTGCACTATTTTCACAGAGGAATTAGACATAGCTATATCAGAGTTTTAGCCCATTCATAAAATGCTAACAATTTGATAAAGATAAATAAGCATTCCATTGCATCTTCCACAATTGAAATAATATCATTCTTGGGGAAGTTTATAAACTTATAGTTATCAATTCTTCAAAACATATATTCATTATTACACATACAACATGTTTTTGGTCAATCTTATGTTGCTTGTCTTGCACTGGAAAACAAAATAGCTAAGTAATAGGGGTAAATAAAACATTACCGCTTCAATTTTTCCAAGAGCAACATCCAGCTTCTTAGAGAGCTCAGAATTTTCATTTTTTAAGGCTACAATCTGCAATAACTCAGAAACAAGGAAATAAGATTACAGGATTTGTGAAGAACAAAAAGGCACGACAAGGCACTAAAGAAATATAACCTTCTTTTGTGAGTCAATATACAAGCTTTTGTAGTTAAGATCAGCAGAAAGGCTGTTACTTTGGACGTGTCACTTGGGTGCCTGTTAAACATTTTGATGAAAACACACATACAACAAAATAAATAAATAAACGAAGAAAAATATTTTAATCAAAAACTCAAGAACAATGGTGAAAGATAATGAGGTTAGTGCCAATTAATTAAATGCCTTGGACTTCAATTCTTCTACAGCTTGAACAAAGATGCCGAATATGGATATACAAATATGTATCTATAGTTTGAGAGAGAGAGAGAGAGAGAGATGATGGAAGAAAGAAAAAAAATCCATCCCTAGATGTTTGCTAATAACATTTTGGGTAGAAAAAATCCTAAATTGCATTTGTTGTTTGGAAAGAGAGTTTTGGATAACTTTGGTGCAGACTAGAGAAATAGCAACATGGATAGTGAATACAAGCACATAGAAGATAACTGAAGCGTCACAGTTAGAAATGGGTTTACCTCTATATCAAGTGAAGGGTACTTCTTTCTGAGTGTGTGTACCTGAAAACCATATTTATGGACTGTGGAAATGAGAAGGGTGGAATAACAACATCAATATAAATAACAATGGTTTACGCACCTTATCCATCAATATAAATAACAATGGTTTATTTTACTTATGGACCTTATACTTCATCAATTTAATCTCTACCACACAAACACATTTGGAATAAATTATGGGTTAATAAGGGTGGATTCATAACATTTTGGTATGAATTTCAATAATGTACAATTGTTTTGCATTTTTTAGAATGCAATTATTACGTGAATGATTTTTTTTAAGTTTAAATTTTGAAATATATAACTTTTAAATTTTAATTAGTGTTATTTTTTTTAATTACCTTTTTGAGTAAACAATTCATATATTTGATATATGACAAATTTATAAAAAACATAAAATTTTAACATGTCCCAACTATATTGTCTTGCTTTTTAAAAAAATAAAAAAAATAAAAATCACTTGATTAGCGTGTCCATGTCTGTTGAATGTCCGTACCTATGGCTACTTAGCTATCTTACATAGGATAAACTTCGTATGAAAAGACTAACCTCACTAAGTTTTGATTCTAGCACATTCAGCTTTGACTTTAGTTCTGGATCCTCCACATCTATAAACAGTCTTGGCTTGACATCCTTTGATGGGCTCAACCCCACATCCTTACAAGGCCTCGACGACTTCATAACTGGAGCACTTTTGATATCCTCAACATCCTTAGGTATCTAGCACAAGTAAAGACAACTTTTCATAAGCAGAAATTCATTATAGGAAATTTCCACAATAACATTTTCACTATTTTGAGAGCAAGGCCAACTAGTCAAGGCAAAGAAGCAGGGAAAGGATAAAAGAGAAGAATCAGAGCAAGACTACACTTAGCATTTTTCAAATTAGAATCCAAAGATGAAAATACGTATCAAAAGAAGGAAAAAAAAAAAAAAAACCAAAACAAAACAAAAAGAAGAATCCAGAAATGAAAATTGAGAGCTCTCAATCATTTTGCTTTCAAAATTTATTTTACCATATAACAATTTTGGAATTCAGAATCTCACTTTTGATGACACAGTATCTACATATAAGCTCATGATAACTACATACACTAACACAAAGATCTAAAAAATTACGAAATTTAGATTCTTAGAGAAACGGCAACTTAATGGCACATTCCAAGGGGCATAGAAAGGATAATAAAAACTATTAAAATTGATTTAGATATAATGAGATACCTTCAGGAGTACATCTGCGGCCAAAATTATGCAAGCCCACATAATTTGCCTTGACAACACCATTATTGTATAGCAAAAGAGTTGGAAGATTACAATCTGGATAATTAGGAATGCAGTCAGTAGATATTATTTTAACAAATTTTGTTGCCGGGTATTTTGTTGCCAGCTGTTCCAAGCATTGTAGAAGAAGCCCACATTCTGGGTATCCAAAAAAAATTAAAATAGATATATCAACACACACATGGATACACATTTACAAATGTATAAGAATCCAAAGAGGTATAATAAAAAGAATGGAGCTATTTAAGAAGTAACAGCAATCAATTAGATAAGTAGTGCAACAATGGAACTATCAAATTTCCAGGAATAATTCTTACCCATCCTTGTACAAAATGATGATGACCCAAACATCTGGTGGAGCCTGGGAAACCTCGCTTACAAAATCAGATCTAGAAATTGGAATGACTGATCCATACCTCTGAACCTTAGCTGCTTGTCTTAACTCTCCCAACCTCTTCTTCCTTTTAATACACACCATGTAATCAAATTAAGAAATATTCAATTAAAACATAAATTTTAAGGAAATAAGAGCATCTACAATCTTTCACCAATTCTTTCATCAATTTGATAAATAAAGAGCAGTGAGCTCCAATCATTTTATCAAACTTGTATCAAATCAAGAAGAGGCAAAATTTTCACCAAATCAAGGAGAGGCAAAATTTTCACCAAATCAAGGATGAACTAAATGCTTCATCAAATTTTCAACAGTCATATTATTAGTCAAAAAAAAAGTAAGGATTGTTGTGTTCCATACCAAATCAAGCATCTAACCAAAATTTCACTCAAATTGCTGAAGAAGAAGAGTAAGGTTTGGAGATGCTCTAATCTGATAATAAATATACCAAAAAAAAAAAAAAAAAACCCATGAAAAGATAGGTCTAATTTATGTTGATGCCATATAGTTCATGGAACACTTGTCAGGAAATTAGGGCTCCAATTATCTTCAATGAACTGTTACCACGAAGTTTAGGACAATCCTTTAAGGGTTTTGATTGGTGGTGATGATGGCGAAAAAGATTAGTGGTGAAGTTGTGGTAGTGGTGGAGGAGATAGAGTGGCGGTGGTGGAGGAGAGGTAATGGTAGTAATAGTGGCAGTAGTGGTGGTGGTGGTAGTAGTAGAGTGGTGGCGATGGTGGTAGTAATGGTAGTTGTAGAAGTGGAATGGCAACAGTGGTAGTAATGATGGTAGTGGAATGGCATTTGCAGTAGTGGTGAATGTGGTAAGGAGATGGGTGGTGAGAGAGAGAGAGAGAGAAGAGTGAGAGACATATAGAGAAGAGAGAGAGAGAGAGAGAGAGAAAGTGGTCACTAAAAGTGCATTTTCTTGTAGTGGATCGATAAATCGAGAGGGAGCTCGGTAAATAGAGAAGAAGGGATGGAGAGAGTGAGAGTGAGCAAGGCAAACACAGTGGGGGAAAGAGAGAGAGAGAGAGAGAGGGAGAGAGAGAGAGACAAGAGATGAGCAAGAGATAGACAAAGAGATAGAGAAAGAGAGTGAAAAGAGATGAACGAGAGAGAGACATAGAAAAAGAGAGAGACCAAAAGAGAAAAAAGATGAGCGAGAGAGACAGAGAGAGCTACAAAGAGGAGAGATAAGCGAGAGAGACAAAGAGAAGCAAGATGAGATAAAAATAGAGAGAAAAGAGATGAGCGAGAGAGATAAAGAGAGAGATAGAGAGAAGAGAGATGAGTGAGAGAGACAAAGAAAGAAGAGGGATGAGAGAGATAGAGAGAAAAGAGATGAGTGAGAGACACAGAGAGAGAGAGAGAGAGAAGAGGGATGAATAAGAGAGAGAGAGAGAAAGAGAAGAGACAGAGACACGAAGAAGAAAAAATGGGTGAAAAGAGACATGTTATATCAAAAGAGTAAGACGGCGTCGTTTTTTTTAATTTTTTTGCGACAGAAAAATACCGTTGCATTTATTCAAACTATTTTGTGACTGTATATATATGATGTCGTCTCAAAGCCACAATATTTTTTTTTTACTTATTTTTTTGCAACGGTGCCTATTACCGTCACAAAAAACTCCTTTTTTTTTTTTTTTGCGATAGCAGCTGGTGCCGTCACAAAAATTCTATTTTTTTGCGACAGCAATCTTTGCCGTCCCAAATACTCTCCTTTTTTTTGTGACCTCAATTTCTGACGTCGCAAATACTCTCTTTTGTCGCGACATCATTTTCTGCCATGGCAAATACTCTATTTTCCGCGACAGCAGATTATGTTGTCGCAAAAACTCACCTTTTTAGCAACAGTAAATTGTGCCATCGCAAAAACTTACTTTTTTCGCCACAGCAAGTTGTGTCGTCGCAAATGCTTTCGTCTTTTAAGCCCACTTTTCTTGTGGTGACCAAACAATTTTGTTAAAATCACTCATCTTTCATCACCACATCCACATGTGATACGCTCTCATTGGCCGATCATTTTCGCTACAAACAATTTTACTCGGCAATTGAAAGTAGTAGTCTGTCCATTGCAGGATATAATCAAATTAAATGTCACTAACTATTGTCTTACCTTAGAGGTGGTGGTGGACATTCTAATGCAATCTAACAGTTTCCTAATAAATATATTATAGTTGACTTCTCATCTAATTAATTCCTTTATGCGAAATGTAATTGTTACTAATTTTAGAAGTATATGTGGGTAATGATATACCATAGGTAAGTTATTTTATTTGTAAGTTTGATTATCACAAAATCACAAATGATATAATTTAATATTATGAGAGCCATAATTAAAAAAAAAAAGAAAAAAAAAAGAGTTATAACCAAATGTATAATCAAACAATTTTTGAATTACAACCAAAATAATATCGTAACTAACATTATAATGTGCTGATAAAAATAATAAAAAAAATCAATATTACAATATGTCATAACTAACAACATAATAAGTCATCACCAAAGACACATAAGTCATAAATAAAGGTGCATAGGGGATGTGTACCATAAAATTTCCCAGTATATATATATATATATTTTCAACAACGATTCCATTGAACTGAAATACAAGGTTGAACAAAATTTTAATCTTGTCAAGTTTTTAAACTAATAAGCATGAACAACCTGTTACTCGACTTGATAAACTTACATGCTCTATAAAAAAAAAAAATTAATAAGTTACTCGAGTTTGATTCATCTTCGACTCATTAAAATTCGTTTACAATCGATTCATTAGGTAAACAAATCAAATTTAAACAAATTTAAAAACTCAGTAAGTGTTCAAATTAAATTTAAATAACATATACTCAACTCAGCTTTTGATAGTCCTATTTCTACCTTTAGCTAAACGAAAATACCATTGATCATGAAAATGTATTCTAAATTTTATTTTAAAAAGTGATTGTATGACTCAAATTTAAATGGGGAAATAACATGACGGTGATGTCAGGAACAATTAATTACAAAAAACTAAAAAATATTATAAATATTAATAATTAAAATTAATAATTAATTTTCACTGGCACAGTGTAAGTGTAACTGTCCGAATTTAAATTTAGATAAATGTACATCACATCAACAATAAATAAATGTAATGTATTGATTGATTATTCTAATTATTTTTTGAGTTTTTAAGCCTCATTTGGCAATACAAAATAGTTAAAAAATTTAAAAAATATTAAAAAATTAACAAACTTAACTCATACAAAAAAGTCATTTTTTTTTCACTATACTTTTTGCATAAGTTTTTTTTTATAAAATATCAAAAAATTATTTTCAAATATATTATTAAAATTTTTTCTTTATATTTTAATTAAAAAATTATTAAAAAAATATGTTTGCAAACGAAGCCTTCCTATCGTTCTTATCTAGAGCTGTCCAAATAACAAAACATCATCTTTTCCACCAAATGAGCCCATTTTCTGATTTTCAATGTCAAGTCTCTGTTTACAAGTCAAGTCTCCGGTAACAAAGGACTCAACCTATTTGAAAACTATTTGGTGGTCCAACGTGTTACTTGGCACCACCGGGGATGCTGGTCCAGTGGTATTTCGGTCCCTCCCCACGCAAGTTGTTCGGGTTTGACATGATGTAAAAATTGTATAATTAAATAAAATAAATAGGTTTATATTTTACAATTTAAATTTCAGAATAAGAAAACATGTTAGAAATTACAACTAGATTAAACAGAGATACATAATAAAGAAAGTAAATCGAAACCTGCACTAGACAGTTTTCCTCAAAACAGATTCGCCGCCTCACCGATTGAGTGTTGGAGGTTCTTCGATATCTATAACAATGCATCTACTGAATAACTTCAGTGAACAGAACTAAGGCAACACTCTCTCACACTAGGAAAAATATAAGAACTGAAGAAAACTTTGGAACACAAAGAGAGCAAAAATTTCTAAATAGAAAACTGAAGGAGAGGGGTCTCCTTTTATACACATGGAGGGAGAGAGGAAGAGTTCTTCTACAACAAATGCAGAATTCAATTTTTACAAAACTGAAGAAGTAATGCAGGAAAACTGATGGTGTAAATCACCATCTTAAGTGTAGAGGTTACACACAATATAGACATGTGTGTAGATATATCAGTAGCCATTTCACAGACTCAGCCAAAAAAGATTAGGTTGGTGGACCACCAACTTAGCTCAGCCTAAACCCAAGCCTAAGATCCACAAATCACAAACTTGGACCTGGCCCGGCCTGGGCGGGCGGTGCACGTGTGTGCGTGCTTTTGTCAATTTCTGCATAATCAACTTGGACGATAGTTTTGGTCTAAGCCCATCCTTGAAACATCCATAACTCCCTTCCTTTGGAAAATTTGGAATCCCTAAGGCTCATGCCCTTATCAAAACCTTGAGGTTTAAATACGCATCAATGCTTTCTTCTACAATCAATGTGGGATAGAAGGTTACATACCTTACTGAACACCTCTTTCATGAGGCCAACTTAATGAGTTAATTTCTCATTCAAATCTTAATAGTTTTTTGTCATTCTTTTTGTAATATGAAGATCTCATTACAAAGAATCTTAACCCACTTTAACCCACCTCAATAAAGGATTGAAACCCACTTTAATATTGCATTAAAGTCACCAAAAAAATCATTATTTTCCAACAACCCCCACATGAATAAAAATTGGCTGAATAGCAACAAACGGACAACGCTTAATAACAAAGACTTGGAGAGAAAGTGTAACGGAATAACCCCTGCATTGGAAAAGGTAGTTTTGGCTTTGAACCCCTCCTAGTGAAGTCTATCAAATTTACTAGCTGCCCAATGAACATGAAGTCTTGAACTGTTGTGCCGTTTATGTAAACCAAGACAATAGACCTCACATAGGTATTATTCCAACCATCGTTTTGTTCTCACTGTTGTGTCCGATTTAGCCCTGGAACACTAGCCTGGTTCAGTGAGTGGTTTAAAAAATTCAACTTTGTCAATTCTTATAGAAGCGGCCCCACTTCACACTCACATAGGTGACTTTACTTGAGTATCCTGCTATACTCAGCTCAACAGCTCAACACACCAGAGTCATTGAAAGCTCAACTTAACCTTCACACGTATCACTGATAAAAGGAATAGCTGGAGGTTTTATCTCCTCAGTGACATACCACCGTTACACGCAATTAGGTTGTCCCATTGAACCTAGATCTTGGGATCTCCACTCAACTAGGTTGGGTTTCCATTTCGGTAACACCTGACACTAAAGGCCTTAAACCCATTCCTTCTAACAATTTCTCTATTAGCAATCGATTTAAACCTTTGGTTAGTAGATCTGCAATGTTGTCCTTAGACTTCACATAGTCTAAAGTGACAACTTCGTTAGAGAGTAGTTGTCGGTATGGAATTATGTCTACAACGAATATGTCTAAACTTTCCATTATACATATTATTTTGTGCCTGTCCAATAGCCGATTGGCTGTCACAATGAATACAAATGGCTGGCATAGGTTTCGACCAACGTGGAATATCTTCAATGAAATAGCAAAGCAATTCTGCCTCTTCTGTTGCTTTATCCAACGCTATAAACTCTGATTCCATCGTTGATCATGAGATACACGTCTGCTTAGAAGATTTCCAAGACACGGTTGTCCCTCCAAGGATGAACACATAACCACTAGTGGATTTCTAATCCCTAGCATCAAGTATCCAATTTGCATCGCTATAGCCTTATATTGCTGCTAGATATTTGGTGTAATGCAGCCCATAACCCAGGTGAAATGGAGATACCTTAACACCCAAACGATATCCTTCTAGTGAGTGGCATCGGGATTGCTTGTGTATCTATTGAGCCTGCTAACATAGGAGGCTATATTCGGCCTTGTACAACTCATCAAATACATCAAACTCCCAATGACCCGAGAATATTGTAGTTGAAAAACACTGTCACTATTATTCTTCTTCAAGTGTAGACTCAAGTCTATCGGTGTCCTAGACACATTTGTATCTGATTTGCCAAATTTCTCAAGTATCTTCTCAACATAGTGAGATTGAGGAAGTACAATACCACTAGATGTTCTGGTAATTTTAACATCCAAAATTACATCTGCAAGACCCATATCTTTCATGTCAAACTTAGAGTTTAACAATCTTTTGGTAGTTCTAATTATCTCATCATTGCTACCAACAATGAGTATGTCATCAACGTAAAGACACAAAATGACATAACCTCTGCCAGTGTTCTTGACATATACGCATTTGTCACACTCATTGATTCTGAACCCATTTGACAACATAGCATTGTCAAACTTCTTATGCCATTGTTTAGGAGCTTGCTTCAACCCATACAATGATTTGACAAGCTTACAGACTTTCTTATTTTGTCATGGAGCTGAAAACCCCTTGGGTTGCTCCATGTAGATTTCTTAATCTAAATCTCTATTTAAGAAAGCTCCATTTAAGAAAGCTGTCTTTACATCCATTTGATGTATCTCCAGACCACGTAAAGTTGCTATCGCAATCACCATACGAATAGATGTAATCCTTGTCATAGGTGAAGACGTATCAAAGTAATCCAGGCCTTCTCATTGCCTGTATCCTTTGATAACTAGCCTAACTTTATACTTATCAATGGACCCATCTGTGACGCCCCAAATCTACACTAATGGTTGTAGTCAAGGGAAAGTCACCAATGAGTCCTATGGTTAATAATCAAGTAAGATCCTAGATCGCCAGAGGAGTTAATTAGCCTCCCTTTTAAGTTTAGCTTTCTTAGGTAGCGCACTACCCTTTTGATAGATCTTAAGAGGCATTGACACAAGGTCTCACAAGCAACGTCAGGGGTTATAATGGTGTTAGAATATAAGTAAATAATAACAGAATAATTACGAATATTCTTAATTACAAAAGCTCATTCCATTAACATTACATCCCAAAAGAAAATTTAAATTTTCATATGAGCCTTACAAAAAATCAAAAGGGAAATTTCTAAGTTTTCTAAGATAGCCAAATATCTTCGAAGGATTCCGGCTCGTTGTCTCCTGCTATAAGCTCCTCTTCGGCACCTGGCATGATACACCGTGAGTTTTGAATACCCAGTAAACACACACACACCCCATCTCTTTTCCCAGTCCAATACACAACAATATTTACAAAAAGACAGAGGAAAGGATCATGGCATTTAAGTTCATATCACAGATTATATGGTTAGTTGTTAGTAGTCTAGAAATCCTCCAAAGAGATTTCATCCTCCCAACTCCAAGAATTGGACGCAGATTATTCGGTATGCCCCTTCTTTTGCTACATTGTTGCAGACCTTACCTCGAATGCCTACCAACGATTATACACTGCATAGCGTTAACCGAGGGCCTCAAAAGAGACGGTAATGATGGGCCTAGCCCAAACCCCTCCTTACACCGAACTACCTAGGGTCCGAATACAACCGCTCCATTCAAGGGTTCCGAACAACCAGTTGTGCAAAACTTGCTCATTTTAATACACTACTAATATCAACTTAACATTCTCATCATTTATGATGTATGACTAGTGTGGTCGTTAATCCTCTTTAACAACCCATTTAGTTTTCCCCTTTTTCACATTAAGTTCAATACATATTAGTGGTTAGCACAAGTAAAAGAAAAATAAGGCCATTCAAGGTGAAACTCAAGTGTGCAAGTATAACATATATTATAACAAATATGTCATGATATCACAAAAGCATTGGCTACAACAAGAACTACACTGTTCAGATTTCCAACACTGCACCAGTTCAAAAATAAATATAGAAAAAATATTTTTTAAGGGTTTCAGAGATGTGGCTTCTAGAGTATTTGTAGAGAATCAAGTCTAGTTTCAGAATCATTTTACGGAAGTAGGGTGGCCCTTTTTGATTTTTAGATATTTAAGAAATACACAGACTCTGCCCAAATTTGACAACGGTTACAAAATTTGGCATTTCTCTTAAAATACTCATTCATTTTCATTGAAATAAATTTTTCTTAAAAGATAACCTTCAGAGGAAGATTTTTATATAAAAATGAACACGAGATCATTTTTCTATAATTTTCTAGAATTTCTTAAATTCCCTATTTTAAATAGGTTCTTGCACCAAGTATTTAGAAAAATAAGAGGAGTCATAAAAACACATTCATGGTCTTAGCCAAAATTTTTACATACTCTATACATGTCAATTAATACCCCTTTAAAACATATTTTGAGTTGGTGAAGGTTTGCTATGGAAATAAAATCAAAAACCTTGAAGAAAAGCTTGTTGGAAATTGCAAGGAAGAAGAGGAACATTTCATTTTCAAACCATACATCATCCAACAATGTAGTAACTCTTAATATCATGTGAAATATATTTTTAGCATGTATTATGAAGGGGAAAAACATGATGATTCATTGAGAGGAGAGGTGTATGAGATTTACCTTGGTTTGCTAAATCTTTTTCCTACTTGTTGCTCTCTTTTCTTCTCTTGTTCTCTCAAGCTCACTTGCTCTCCCTTTTCTCCTCTCTCAGCTGTGTGTTGTGTGTGTATGGAGTGAAATAAAATAGCTAGCAAGGCTTGTGTTTATAGGCCAAGGAGGAGAGAGAAGGGTTGGTTTGGTTTGGTTGGTTTTCAATAGAAACTATTCAAGTTTGGTTGGTTTGTAATTAGATCCAATTAAGATTTGTGTTAATTAATCTTGATTAAGAGAAGGTAATCCTATTTAGTAGTTAATTGGGAGACAAAAGATATAGCAATAAATGCCCCTGTAGACACCCTATTTTTGACCGTCCTAAAGACTTGGACGTCATCGTTTGAGTGCTCGATGATTGCACATGTTCGCACTTGTTTGGAGTCCCCGAGGTTTTCGGCTGCCCGCCTGGCCTCTAAGTCTTTGAACTCTCTTGGTTTTGTGCTTGTTTTAAGCCAACCCTTGGTCCCTCCTTTTGCCTGGAGGGAGAAACAGTGGTGTAGACCAGTTTTCTCCCATGTCGACCAGTTTTCTCCCTTGTTAGCCACTTTAGGTCGTTGGTTGACTAGGGTGGGTGGTCGATCGACCACCTCAAGTGGTCTGCAGCATGCCACCACCTTCTCCTCTCTTGGGAGACCCCTTTTTTGCCCTGTCGACCAGCTTTTTCCTTTGTCGACCATCTGGGATGGTCGGTCGACTAGGTGGGGTGGTCGGTTGACCACTTTGAGTGGTCGGCGGCCATTTTTCACTTTCTGCAGATATTTTTGGTGCCAGTTGTGCCAGCTATTGGGCACAGAATGCATCCTCCCTACACGTGTAGGGAGGGATTCAAGCAAGCTTTGGCTTGCATTTTCTATAAAAAGGGAGGTGTCTCCCCCTTCTAAGGGGTTCAGAATTTTGAGGAGCAATTTCTCCCTCTCTCTCTGTAGAATCCTCTCTCTCTTCTCTTTTAGTGCTTGAAAGTGAGCTTTCTTTACACTTTTGCAAAGAGACTCCTAGGCAAACACCACCATCATTGAGCTGAGGTTCTTGGAGGTCATATTTGAGCTTTGAAAGTTGGTTTTAGCCCAAGAAAGTTGCTGTTTTTGCTGTGCTTCAAGGGTGAGTCCTATACCCTCTTTAAAGCGTTGTTTTGGTTGCATATTTGGCCACCTTTGCATGCTATTTTAGGCCTTGCTTTCAACTAAAAAAACCTTTGTTTTAAAGTGTTTAAAATGGTTGTTTAAGGCCTAGTTTGAGTTAGGGTTGGTTTACCCCCTTTGGTGACTTGTTTTGCTTTGCTTTGTGCCATCTCTTAAAGCTTTTGGAATCATTTATTTTTGGCCTTCTTACCACTAAAACTCAGAGGAATTTCAGTGGTGGAAAGGTGGTTTTGAGGTCCCAAATGGGTGGGGGTGTTCCCCCATCCTCTTCTCTTGTTTGCATGTGTTGATGGCCCATCAAAAGAGCATGTGTTTCTATTTCTTAATGGCTTTGTTTAGACTCATTTTTGTGACTTTTTAGGCCTGCCATAACTCTGTTTTTGGCTGTCTTGGTCACCTCTTGCATGCTTCTTGTATTTGTAGTGTAATCCTACTTATAGCTTTGCAAAGTAGCATGTCTTTGTGCCTTGAATTTGCTTAGTTCAAGCATGTTTTTAGCTATTATTTGCCATGTCATAACTCTGATTTGGGTTGGTTTGGTTGCCTCTTGCATGCTCCTTGCACTTGTAGTGCAATTTTGTTCACTAGCCTAGTGTATTTGGTGTTTTAGCCTATTGATCTAGCATGTGTATGCTCTAATCCAGCACATTTTTGGCTATGTTTTAGCATGCTTTAGGTCTAATTTGAGTGGTTTTGGTCATGCATGCTTGGCTTTGCATAGCTATAGTGCATTTGGCTTTGCTAGCCTTGCACTTTGAGACCTCTAGCATGTCATATTTGAGCCTTTTGCATGGAATAGCATCATTTGGCATGTTATTTCAGACCATATACCTCTACCATATTCTTGCATTTTTTGCCCTTTTGTTGTGTTTGAGGTTTGGGCCTTATACTTCGCTTGTGAGCCAACTTGCATGCATGTTTGTCTAAGCTTTTGGGATATCATTTCAGCATGTTTTGGCCTTTGTTTTGGCCTTTGTTTTGGCATGTTTTAGGTCTGTCCATAGCTGGTTTGACCATTTGTGCTTGATATTGCATGCCTCTTGTGTGTTGCTCTTCACTAGCCTTAGTGTTTTTGGCCTTTAGCAATGTCTTGCATACATGTCTTGCATGATTTAGTGTCTTTAGCATGTCTTTTCAGTGCCGGAATATGTGCCATTGCATCCCACTAATTCACTCTTTCGAAATTAGAGGACTCTCACTTTTAGACTTAACCGATTAAAGGACTAATTGGTAATCTAAAATGTGTAAACAAAATGAATCAAGTAAAACATGACCAAGATATGCATGTTGTTTGTATTGCATGTGTTTGGATCGGATGTTAATCCAAACATAAGAAATGTGGGACGTTTCATACTCATAGTGATGAAACGTGTCACATTTCTCGGTTGCCGACGCCTCTTGATTGTGCATGATAGGGTGGAGGCCTTTCGAGTCTTATGTGTGCATTTACTAAGCTTGCACAAGCTTGATTTTTTGGCCACCATACATTGAAAATGCTTGGTTGGCGGCTTGAGAGTCAAGTGCCATAAGGAGTGTAGAAGTGCATACATTTCCTTGCAAATACACTGTCTTGCCTCTATCTGTACTCTATTGTAGCAACAGGAGGAATTTCAGCCCTCAAGGTGTTCTTGAGATCAGAAAAAAGCAATATGGAAATCGGTGCAATTTTCGAAGGTTCAAAAGAGTGCAAACAGAGGCGTCTTGAGGCAAGGCGGTGGATTTCCGGGAGGACGCAACTGAGCATGCACATCTCCCTCGCCTGCGTGGCCATTTATCGCTTTTGTTAGCTAGTTGTAGTTAATTACTTGTGCTGTAATTAATTTAGCTTAGTGCTTTGTAATATTCTAATTAGCTTAGATTAGCTAGTTATTCAATTTGGTTTGTAATAATTAATTAGCTAGAATAGTTAGTTAATTAGTTGGTTTGTAATAGTTAGCTTAATTAGCGTAGCTAGTTAGCTTTCATTTTATTTGGACCCTCCGTCGAGAGGGCAAATGTTGTAATAAGCGTGCGTGCGTGCATGTCTTCCAACCCCACGTCTTTCTCCCTTTTATTTATCCATTTTCGATGGTTAATTTAGGGGATATTTTAATTAGCATACCTTATGCTTTGCATGTTTACATCATTCATTTATCTTGCATGCACCGGGCTCGGCGCATCATTCAAACCGCATTGTATTTCAATACACTTCTTTGAATACATGTATCAAATGTCGCATTCATATGCCATCTTAGATAGCCGAGCCCATTTAGTTGCATTTTGCATGTGTTGCATTAGGCACTTAACATAGTTAGGATCATGCATTGATTTCTAACTAGTTGTTGTTTTCGCTCGGAGTACACTGTAAGTGTTTATGCTTTAGCATCTTTGCATGTGTGGAAGTGACTGCCATGATAGCATGTTTGCCATAAGGCTATGTGCTTAAGTGATTAACTGCATGAATGTTGGTGGATGAAGACTTCATTGCTTGAATTGGAACAATTCATCAAAATATGCATTTTAAGCCCATTTTTTTGTGGCAAATCATGTTTTAAGCCCACTTGAGGGTGGCAAATCCGCATTGTAGCCTATTTAAGGGTAGCAGCTTTAAACCATTTTCGAAAAACAAACATGAGATGTTTTGTTCCAAATTGAGTGATTTAGTCTATACTTGTATGCTGTGCGCATCACATAGTAATTCTAGATTAATAACCAGAATAAGAACACATGTGTTTATAAAAACAACATATCATGCTTAGTAGAGGCCGATCTTTGATCGGGCGAGCGGGGGTGCTCATTTCAGGACCTTCCCCTCTCGTACCCAAGTTCCCAAGCCGAGGCAACTTTGGTGATGACGGACACGTGAACTTAGGCACGAGTTCAGGGTTTCCTACATTTTTCTAAAATAAAATATTTTGGGGGCGACTCTGTAATCTGGCAAAGTAGTCCATGTTTGGCGCTTTTTGATTAAAATCAGTTTTCCAAAACGATTTGCCGGATTTGGACTCTTTGATGATTTATCAGTCTTATACTGCACTTTGTGAGATTAGATTCAGAATCGTGATAGGAGTCTGAACTGTAGTAGCTAGAACCCAATTCGCGCCCTCTCCGAAAGGGGGGCGCGCGGAAGAAGTTCGGGCGGTCTACAGCCCCCCATTCCTTCATGTTGGTCAAAGATTTATTGCATATTTGTACAAGATTTGCTATATATAAAAAAATACACTTCTAGGTCCTTTTCACCACCCATAGCCAGCAACCCTATTTAGCCATGTGAAAATTTGATTTTTTTTGTTAATAAAATATAGAGGATATTTTGTATAAATTAATTAAATATTGGTTGTACCTTTATTGAATAAAATATTAAGGTTTTGGGGCCAAAATGCAATAATTAAGAAAGAAAAGGGTACAATCGAAACTTTTAAAATAAATCATATTTTTAAGTCATATAATTAATAAAATAATGATGGAAAAATAATTTGGGCCACGGGGTGCTAATTCGTAACAAAAGGCGAGATACCGGGCTAAAACTACGATTATCGAAAATTAGGATTTTTCTCTTATAATTTTTCATTCTAGGGTTTCTAAATTATCAATTCAGGGTTTTAAAATGTTTCTTAAGTTCTCAGAGTTGATTAGGATTTGTTGATTAGCTCGCACAGTCGCTCTTGATTTCTAAGGTTTAATTTGCAAGAAATGGAGAAACAAGATTTCTTATTGAAATTCTTTAACTATAAGCGTTTGGGGACATTACAAAAAGTTAGGGCCTCACACCATCAGCCTTCATCTTTCTCTTAAAGATCCACTTACTCCCCAAGGCTTTACTGCTTAAGGGTAAATCAACCAACTCCCAAGTATGGTTCAATAAGATGGAGTCAATCTCACTCTTAATTACTTCTTTCCACAAAGGACTTTCAGGTGAAGTCACAACTTCATGGAAAATTCAAGATTCTCCCTCTAACATATAAGTCAAGAAGTCCGGATCAAAGGACTTTGAGGTCCTATCCCTTTTACTTCATCTTGGCTCATCTACTTCCTCAGCTTGATCATCTATGTGATCATCTGCATGATCATCTAAGTGATCATTGTCACTTTTAACATCTTCAACTTCTTTCATAGAACTGGGAACCTATTCTTAGAGACGACAAGAAAATACATCTTCAAAGAAAAATGCATTTCTTGATTCCATGATGATATTCTTGTGTATCTCTGGAATAACAAAGTTATACACAAGAAATCGATATGCACTACGATTATGTGCATAGCCAATGAATATACAATCCACCAACTTTGAGCCTATTAGAACCCGCTTGGGTGTAGGCATTGCCACTTTCGCAATACACCCCCATATTCGTAAGTATATATACAAATCTTTTTCAGAACTCATATGGAGTCTTGTCCATTTTCTTCCAAAGTATTCTATTAAGAATGTAATTCGTGGAGAGCATTGCTTCCCTCCACAAGTTTTGTGGCAAACTAGAATTTATTAACATTGCATTCATCATTTCTTTAACGTTTTATTCTTCCGCTTAGCAACACCATTTGACTGAGGGGACCAAGGCGTTGTGGTTTGGTGAATGATCCAAAATTAAGCACAAATCTCAACAAATAGGGATTCATACTCACCATCACGATCACTTCTTAACGCCTTTGATCTTTCGGCTTAGTTAATTCTCAACTTCATTCTTGAAAAAAATAAATTTATCAATCGCCTCATCTTTGCTTTTAAGCAAATACACATAATAGTATTTAGTGTAATCATCAACAAAAGTGATGAACTATTTGTTGCCATCGCTCAATTATACAACTTTCAAGTCACACACATCACTATGCACTAAATCTAAAGGCTCGATACTTCTTTCAACAGAATGAAAAGAAGTCCTTGTCAATTTTGTTTCTACACAAGTTTTATACTTGTGATTTGGATGAATCTTGAAAGATGGTATGCGATCTAACTTGATTAATCTATGCAAAGAGTCAAAATTCACATGACCTAGTCTACCATGTCATAAATTAGGGGACTTAAGCATATAAGCAGAAGAAAAAGGTTTCTCATTAATCTTAGATATAATTATCATTACATTGAGCTTAAACATACCACTTGACATATACCCCTTCCCCACATAGACTCCGCTCTGGGTAAATATGACCTTATCAGACTCAAATACCATACGGAAGCTATGCTTGCTTAAAAGAGACCCCGAGACAAGGTTCTTATGAATGTCCGGCACATAAAGGACATCGTTCAGAGTTAACACTTTTCCTAAAGTCATCTTTAGGACCACCTTGCCTTTACCCTTAACAGTTGAGGTCGTAGAATTCCCCATGAACAACTTCTCACCGTTTGAAATCGGTTCGAAAGTTATGAACATCTTCTTCTCAGCACAGATGTGACGAGTAGCCCTAGTGTCCACCTACCATTCCTTTAAGTTTGATCCCACTATGTTCACTTTAGAGACGACAGCTGACAGATGCATGTCGTCCACATCTTGTGACAAATCCTCCATTTCAGCCATGTGAGCCAACTTTTGTTCTATGGAGGGTTCTTTTTGTAAGGCTTCTTCTTCTTACTGCAATCAATCACCCGATGCCCATCACTTCCACAATTGAAGCAGTTTCCATTAAACCTAAACATAGGCTCCTGTGGCTTGTAGACCGGCCTTTTGGAGACTCCACCTCTAGCCACCAGATTCAAGCTTTTGCCTGTCGGTAGGGGTGGCCACTTTAATCCGATCGGTGGGGGCCCACCCATACCAACCCGAATGGCGCGGATTTTACCTGTCCCAACACTTATGTAGGGTAGAGGTGGATTATGTTTTAATCACCCGCAATGGGTGTGGGGCAGGGCAGATATTGCTTCACCCAATCCAAACGCAACCTGATATAATTAATAATATATAAATAAATAATATATGTATATATATAATATATAATTAGATATAAGAAAATAATATTAAAAGCCTATGATTTTGTTTAAATATAAATAAATAATAATCTTAAAAGTCTCACTGTTTATATATATGAAAATAAAAAAAAATTATTTAGTGTGCTAAGAATTTAAATGATTCTTAATTTTTTTGACTATTTGAAATGTGGTCGGATATCCGCGGGGGCGGGGGTGAGGTTGAAAAATTCCACCCGTAGCGGGGGTAGGGCAGGAGTAGGGAATGGCAAACCCGCCCTGTGGCCATCCCTACCTGTCAGTGACTTCTTCTTCACCCCCGAGGACTGGCCGTACTTAACCATGTTTGCTTTCACAGCGGAGGTACTCTTTCATTTCTTCTTGTTGTTTTCCTCAATTCAGAGCCTAACAACTAATTCTTTGACTATCATCTCCTTTCACTTATGCTTCATGTGGTTCTTGAAGTCTTTCCAGCCGTTAGGCAACTTCTCAATCAAAGCAGCTGCTTGGAATGATTCACTCAGAAACAATCCTTCTGCGTGAATCTTGTGCGGAATTACTTGGAAATCTTGGACTTGACTAATGACGGTTTTTGAGTCCACCATTTTGAAGTCTAGAAATCGACCAACGACAAATTTCTTTGCCCCAGCATCCTTGGTCTTGTACTTTTTGTACAAAGCATCCTATAGCTCCTTTGCTGACTTCTTGGCATAAAACATGTTGAATAGTGGATCTGCCAAGCCATTCAGAACACAGTTCCAGCAAAGGAAGTCTAATTACTTCCAAGCATCTAGAGCCATGAGCTTTTGCTTGTCTTGGTCATTCTCTTCCATGGCTGGTAAATCCTCACTCAAAAACCTTGCAAGGCTAAGAGTAGTCAGATAAAACATCTTTCGTTGCCACCTCTTGAAATTCACTCTTGGGAACTTCTCTGGGCATTCATGATGATTGAGCGGTCTTCCTGGAATAGTAGAAGTAACAACATGGTTGTCCATAGAGGTCACAACAACTGGATTGACCACAAAGGTGACAGTAGGGGTTGGCAAGCCAATTGTCCTAGGGTTCTGATTCCCACCAACATTAGTAGCAGCAACAGTAGTATCAGTGACAATTGCCATTTTTGAAAATTACAACAGAATTTCACTATTCTGTGTTTCCAGAAATTAAACTTAACACTAGAAAATCCTGGAGTCAGAAATTTAATTCAAAACTAGTCTCATCAATTACTCTAGAATCGAACATGTTTAGGAAAGTTTCTATAAAGACTGGAGGGGTCACATTGGTCCCATTTAAAACCCAATTAACCTTAGACACAAATTTCAAGAGCATGTTGACTCCGGATCCATGGGAAATAATTTTTAGAATTAAGTTTTTCAGATGATAAATTAGGTTAAAACAAACCAAGTTCCAAAAACTTACAAGCAATTTAAAAATTGCTAACCAAATTACAAGCAATTAAAACTACTACAACAATGATATGCAAATAAAATGTTTCAACATATTGGTAAATTAACCACAACTAAAACTCCAGCAGAAATTGCTTCAAAATTAGTCCAAAAATTACTTTCCACGCCTAGGTATTTCTGTTCAACAAAAAGATTAGTAGTCCAATTTTTTTTTATTTTATTTTATTTTATTTTATTTTAATACAATCCCAAATTCTATTCATTTGGATTTGTATTTTTTTTATTCCCTTTCACATAGGTATTCCTGTAAAGAAAGTTAGCCCAAACACAAGAAAACACAAAATAAATAATTGAAAGAAACTGCAAAAGTAATAAATTTATTTTAAACCTCCTAGCAATCTACTTGATAGCAAAATAAATTAAGAATTAAAACCCTTTACAAGTTACACAATAAACTTATAACTCCCAAATAAAGCTAGACAAGTTACAAAAACCTTACAACTCTAAAAAATTAAATGAAAATTTAATAGACAAGAGTTATATGAAATCACTACAAAGCAATAAACATGTAAATAACTCTAGTAATTAACATGCAAACAATTCTAGAAGACTAGAAGCAAATAGCATGTAAATAATCCTAGAATTCTAGAAAATAAAAAACATGTGATATGAACTAAATTTAGAAAATAAAGAACATACAAATTATCCTAAAAATCTAGGAATCAATAACCATGCGAATTAAGTTAGAATCTATAATATAATGAGCATGTATAATTTAACATGAAAACTAGAGACTCATAAGCATGCACATCATGGTAAAAAACTAGAAGTAAACATGTAACATGTAACTTGTCCACAAAATTATAACCTTATACTAAAACCTAATACATGGCAATCTACATATATAACTTGGAATAGTAGCCTACTCATATAAATAAATTGAATCTCCATTAAAAAATTGCATGGAAATCATGGTAGCGAAATTATAAAATAACTAATATGTATATTAACACACAAAACCAAACACCATGGAAATCTATTTAAAAAGTGAATTTCCAATCATGAATCTAAGCCATAGCTTTATGTAATGGTCTAGGCTACAAGTGGTTCGGTTGTTGGGAAAAAAACAGTAGCATGCATATAATAATTTAAATACACAGTGGACAGTTTCCTACAGATAACGCATGCACAAAGAAATCAAATTCATACAAATTACATATGAATCTAATTATCTAATTCCATGATAAACATAGAATCTATTTTAAGATTGTTGTAAGAATTGTGTAATTAAATAAAATAAATAGATTCACATTTAACGATTTAAATTTCAAAATAAGAAACACATGTTGGAAATTACAACTAGATTGAACAAAGATACATAATAAAACAAAATGGTACAAGAAAACAAACCGAAACCTGCATTAGACAGTTTCCTTAAAACAGATTCGCCGCCTCACCGATTAGATACTGGAGGTTCTTCGACGTCTGTCTCCTAGGATACGACGATTAGACTAGCTACATCAATGCACCTACTGAGAAGCTTCGACGAACATAACTAAGGAAGCACTCTCTCACATTAGGAAGAAGATATGAACTGGAGAAAACTTTGGAACACAAAGAGAGCAAAAATTTATGGGTAGAAAACTAGAAGAGAGGGGTCTCCTTTTATGCACATGGAGTGAGAGAGGAAGAGCTCTTCTACAACAAATGTAGAATTCAATTTCTGCAAAATTGAAGAAATAATGCAAGAAAACCGATGGTGTAAATCACCATCAATAGACTTGGCCCAAAAAGATTAGGTTGGTGGACCACCAACTCAGACCAAACCTAACCCATTCCTCAAGATCTAAGATCCACGGATCACGTACCCGGCCTCAGACCCGGCTCGGGTGGGCGGCGTATGTGTGCGCATGCGTTTGTCAATTTTTTGCATAATCAACTTGGACCATAGTTTTGGTCTAAGCCCATCCTCAAAGCATCCATAACTCCCTTCCTTCGGAAAATTTGGATGCCCTAAAGGCTCATGCCCTTATCAAAATCTTGAGGTTTAAATACCTATCAATGCTTTCTTCTACAATCAATGTGGGATAAAAGGTTACACACCTTATCGAACACCTCTTTCATGAGGCCAACTTAATGGGTCAATTTCTCATTCAAATCTTAATGATTTTTAGTCATTCTTTTTGTGGTATGAAGATCTCATTACAAAAAATCTAAACCCACTTTAACCCACCTCAATAGAGGATTGAAACCCATTTTAATATTGCATTAAATTCACCAAAAAACCATTATTTTTCAACATGACATTTGAGGGATGTACAAAATTTTGGACAATGCCTATTGTACTTTTGTCACAAAAATTTTACAACCATTGTTATGCAGTGGGTCTGGAACCCATTATTATCTCGGTGGGGTCTCTTCTTTTGGGTTGGATTAAATATGGTTGCCAATAAGTTATTTTAGAACCAGGGCCAGCAGAAATTGTGATACTCTCATGAAATTTCATTTTTTTTCCTTATTGAAACAAGAAAAAAAAAAAGAAAAGAAAAGAAAAGAAAAAGATGTCACTTGGCAATGTTGTTCATTAATCACCAACCACCATGTTTCATGTTGTATCTTATTATTCAATACAAAATTATAAATACTACTCTGTCACCAATCTTAACACATCCTGAGCATCACGTGATCATATCCCATAAATACCAAATAACTTCTCCATCCTATTCAATTTATTTGTTTTTTATCAATCTCATTTGAGAATAAATTATTTTAATAATTTTTTAACTTTTTATGAGAAGAAATAAAAAAAAAAAAAGTGATTTGACAATTTATAATAACATTTTGACTTTTAATTGGCAAGCAAGGATAGGTATTCAATCCTTTGACGTTTCACTTTGTAATTCTAACCCCACCACACCACCACTACTACTAATACTTCCATTCCATCTCTATGTTTATTTTATTTGGTCATCTTTCGTTCAATTCAACACTTTGATTCTCTTCTAGTGTGTTTGTTCTTGATCATGGATGCCAATGACCTAGTCATGATCAAGCGAGACGGTTCAAATTATGCCTACTAGTCACACTTGATGAGCCAGAACATGATCATTACTCACAAAGAACTTTGGAACTTTGTTTGCGGCATCGTAACAAAACCCAATCCAGGCCATGATGAAAAAAACTTCACAAATCTCTCTAAACATTGGAAAACTACCAATGCAAAGATCTAATACATGATCTGTGAAAACATACTCAATCATTCAGTTTCGATTCAAGGAAATAGAACAATCAAAGAGTTTCATGGTTTTATGGTTGGTTTGTGGAGTCAACAAGCCAAGCTCAAGGATAGAGATTTGAGTTTGCTATGTCTTCTTCTTCTTTTTCTTTAATGACAGAAACTGATTGTAGGATTTCTTTCATGGGAGGTTTGGCCAAAGTTGCCATGGCTGAAGGTATGAGAGGTGCTCACACGACACCGAATCATAGCCTAAATAAGTGATTCATAAACCTTTCCGTAAGAAGAAATAAATCTAGTAGTTGTTTGAGTTTGAAATACAAGGACACAATGTTTTGAAGCATTGTGACTATTGGGTATGGAGACTCAATACCAATGGTTGTAACCGTTGATAAAGAGACATCATGTAAGCTGTAAATAGATGGCTGAAACAATAGAACAAACTTATTTAGAATTTTCTCTCTTTATTTTCACTTCCGAATTGTATATTCTTGCATGATAAACACCCTTATGGGAACTCCGATCAATTAGCCATTGTAAAGTTTATATTTCATTGGTGTCAGAGCCTTGTTTACACATAATCACAGATGTTAAACTACAGTCCGACTGAATGAAAATTTTTTGAAATCTTTTTACCAAAAATTCAAAGAGTTATTGGCGGACAAGCTTCGGCATTGGTTAATTTTGTCTGTTGATTTAATCATCACGAATGTGTTGTATTTCCAGAAAAATATCCAAAGAAAATAATAGTTGGTGGTGACATTGTACCAAACCTTGCCGAAAGTATAGCCGAATTATGTCGGTGGAAGAAATTTTACAAAATAATTTTCGGTTCAATTTGCATCTCCACATTAGCACCATCTTGTTCTTTTTAGAATTTTGATCACAACGGTGAAATTCGTTGTGAAAAACGGCAAAGGATTGACCCACAAGAATTGAATTTCAAAGTTGGTCTTCGACACCCATCACCGGAGAAAACAACTGGAGTAATAATACCGTTGGTGCATCTATTTCGAAAACTCAAACAATTGAGCCAAATTCAAAATGAAATAAGAAAGGTCCAAAAATTAGGCACACAACAAGAAAATCTATTGCATTGGGCTTAATTATTAAAAAGGATCAGATTGAGCCAACTTAGCAAGCGGCCCAGCCCAATAGCCTAGAGCCGCGGCCTACCTAGGGCGCAGATCCGTGTGTCGACCCGAATGCTGGCGCTGACCCGTGCCCGTCTACTCTGTGCCCTGACCCGCATTGACCCGCGTGTCAAGTCAGCCTATTCCCAACCAGTTCAAGCTGGCCCATTCCGACCCTTGAATCGGCAACGCGCTTTTCTAGGGGGTTTTTCGGCCTATTCTCATTCATTTGAAAGTCATTTTTAGTCATTTAAAAGCCAAAATCTCTAGAATTCTTTCAAGAATTTTACTGTGGATAATTGTACTGAATTTCTGAAAAATATAATTAGACAAAGAGGCTATCCAAGGGTGTTACATAGGGAAACATTGGAAGAAGAAATATTTAATACGCGCCATTGTGTTCCTTGGGCTCGTACCTAGTTTCATAAGACTCATAAGAAGAGAATTGTATTTAATTGACCATTCGATTTTCATCATTCTTTTTACCCAAGGCAAGGAGACCGTGTTGCTCCATCACATCGATATTTTGCTTATCACAGGGATCGACTCAACAACTACAAGGCTCATCCTTATTAAGACTTGTTGTTGTATTTATTTTATTTATTTATTTAAGTGTATCCACATTTGTACTTTTATTGTAACACATTTTTTTTTTAATGGCTATTAAAAGTGCTATTGATGTTTCACTAATTGAGATGCTTAATGGAAATAATTTCCGAGCATGGAAACATCACATTTCTTATCTTCTTACACATGAGAAAACTTTGTACACTTTATCCACTTATAAACCAGATGATGATTCTAATTGGTTTCAAAATAAGTGGATAGAGGATGATGCAATGGCAAAAGCAACTATGTTACATAATATGAAAGACAACATTATTCCGCTATTTGAAGAACAAGAAATTGCAAAACAATTGATGGAAGCACTAGAAAGTAAGTATGGAGTTCGATCAGACACTCAAATACAATTGCTCTTGGAAAAATATAATAATACTCGTATAAGTGGTAATGACAGTGTTGGTGATCATGTTAATCAAATGGAATTAATTACTAAAGAATTATCCAATGCTGATTATCCTCTATCGGACAAGATGCAAGTCACTACCATACTTAATAGTCTTCTATTGTCTTGGGATTATGTTGTCATATCTCTAACTTATTACTATTGAGAGATCTCAATGGTAACATTGCATGTACTCTTAGTTTTGGAAGAAGAAAAAACGAAGCGAAGGCACAAAGAAGGTTTATCTTCTAACTTGTTGATGGCACAATCTTCGACACAACCATAGAATAATTCCTACATGCCATTTAACAAGGGAAAGACTACTTCTTTTAAGAAAAAATGGAAGAAGAGGTTCTAGAAAGGATGGTAGAAGCAGCAAGGGTAGCAAAAACAACAACACCACAAGAACCAGGTTGGCCCATGCTACAGTTGCAGTCAAAAAGGTCACATCAAAGCCACTTGTCCTAAGAACAAGTATAAAAAGAATCATAACCCCATTGCCATGACAATTTTTGAAGCAATGGTAATTGAACCTTCATCAAATTCATGGTGGATTGATTTTGCTACAACTAGACATATAGTGCAAAGCAAATGCATGTTCGTGGAGTTTACAGAAAAGAAGAATGGTGAACATAGAGTCTATATGGGCAACAACTCTTACAGTAATATTTTGGGCATCGACAACTATCAATTCTCTATTAATGGATCTTCTATCGTACTTCATGATGTGCTTTACGTATCCAGCATTCAATGAAATTTAATTTTAGTTCCAGTGTTAATCCAGAAGGGTTTTGAGATTAATTTTAGGTTTGACACAGTGTTAATCAAGAAAGGAAGTGTATTAGTGAAATGTATAAGAGTGAATGACGTGTACTCTCTTCCTATTGATAACAATAAACTATGTATTTCTGATTATTTGTATGTTTCTACTAGTAATAGTTCTTATTTATGGCATCTAAGATTATGTCACATTAATAAAAATAAAATGTCTAGAATGTTCAAAAGTGGCCTATTGCCTAAAGTGTGTTCCGAGGATTTTGATACATGTGAACCATGTATCAAAGGAAAAATGACTAGCAAGCCATTTTCAAAACATTGGAAACCATTGAAATTACTTGAAGTAATTCATTCTGATATTTGTGGCCTTTTAAGAAACAAGACTCATCGAGGCAGGAAATATTTATTACTTTTATTGATGATTATTCAAGATACGAACACATCTACCTTCTTAAACACAAATCAGAAACAATTGAAAAATTTAAAGAATATAAATAAAAGGTCGAAAAGCAACTTGGTCGGTTCACCAAAAATTTGAGTAATGATAGAGGAGGTGAATATGAAGCTATGAATTCTTTTTGCATGGAAAATGGCATAAAACATTTGTTTACAATGCCATACACTCCACAACAAAATGGGATTGCAGAAAGACGAAATCATACTCTAATGGAAATGACAAGGTCTATGATGGCACATGCTGATCTTCCCATTCATTTTTGGGGAGAAGCCTTGTCAACCACTATGTACATATTAAATAGAGTCGAAACAAAAGCCAAACCTTTAACTCCTTATGAACACTGGAATGGTACTAAACCTAATGTTCTAAATCTCAAAGTTTAGGGATGTAAAGAACATGTATTTATTCTTAAACCTTTAAGGGATAAATTGGGAAGTAAAACTAGGGAGTGCAAGTTTATTAGCTATGTCAAAAATGGGAGTTTTTATCATCTTGAATGTGGATTAATTAAAAGTCGAGATGCTATTTTTCTTGATTCAACTAATCTTGTTACTCCAATTGACCAAATTGAATTGCTCTCCAAGGTATCTCAGGATTGTTCTCTCCCCTATTTGTCACCAGAACCACAATTTCTCCCAGATCCACCAAATAGTGGGAGTAAACGAAAGCAAAGTGACATTGTTTTACCTGCTTTGAATCTTGAGATAAGTGGGAGTAAGAGAGCAAGACGTCCATATACATTTTTGAAAGATCAATATGTTTTTCAAGTTGAAGAACTTAATAACTTAGTAGATGATCCTACTAGTTATAATGAAGCAATGAGTAGCAGTGACGTTACACAATGGCTTAAGGCAATGAATGAAGAACTTGACTCGATCAAGAAAAATGATGTTTAGGAATTAACCAATCTCCCGAATGGAAGAAAAGCCATTGGTTGGAAATGGGTTCTCAGAAAGAAATTCAAAGTAGATGGAAGTTTGGAGAAATACAAGGCAAGGCTTGTAACCAAGGGATTTGCACAACAACCTGGAGTAGACTTCATGGATACGTATTTTCCTATTACAAAATTTGCCTCAATAAGGATTCTAATGACGGTCTTAGCCAGGATGGATTTGGAATTAAAAGAGGAAATTTATATGATGCAACCTAATGGTTTCTTGATCTAAGGCAACGATGATAAAGTCTACAAGCTAAAGAGTCTCAAACAATCTTCAAGATAATGATACTTGAAATTCCACCAAGCCATTTTAGAAATAGGTTATATTGTGAGTCTAGTAGATCATTGTGTTTATATTTGGAAAAATGACGACAAGTTAGCAATATTGTTGGCAGGAAATTGTCTAGATATAATTATGAAAATCAAAACTTTCTTAGCATCTAGATTTGAAATGAAGGACATGGGTCTTGCAACCTATGTTCTGGGAATTAGAATTTAAAGAGATATAAATTCAAAGTTATTATATCTAGATCAAGAAAAATATCTGGAAAAGGTGCTTAAAAGATTTAATATGGATAATTGCAATTCTTTAAGCACACCTGTTTATAAGGGACAAAGTCTTAGTAAAAGTATAAATCCTCAAAATAAGTTTGAAAGTGAGGAAATGAGAGATGTCCTATATACTCAGGTAGTAGGCAACCTAATGTATGCTATGACAAGAACAATGCTTGATATCTGTCATGCATTGGTAAGTAGATTTCAATCCAATCCAGGTAAGGAACATTGACAAGCAATTAAAAGAATATTCGGATATTTAAAAGGTACGAAGGATTTGAAATTGTGTTTTGGTTTGTGTGATTTAGAAATAAAAGGATACATTGACATGGATTTTGCAAGAGATGTAGATAATAGAAAATCTACTAGTGGTCATGTATTCTTGTTTGGTGGAACGATAGTTTCTTGGTTAAATAAGAAACAGAGTTATGTTGTAAAGTACACTATGGAAGCTGAGTACATAGCTTATAGCACAACAGTTAGTAATGCGGTTTGGGTAAAACGATTTGTTGATAGTTTACAATTAGGTATACCTGCCAGACCAGCCAATATAGTGGAGGGGGGAGAAATTAAAATCAACTATATACCCTCATAAGAGATGGTGGCCGACCCTATGACAAAAGGGTTGTCTCTGGAAAAATTTAGAGAACATGTTGCTAATATAGGATTGAAAAATGCTAGGTAGATGAATTGGCTACTTATATAAGAGCATAGTCGGATGACTCTGGGGACGCCTGGATAACCGATGTTATACGACTCTATCTTGTATGGAAACATGTGTTTGGTCAAGTAATAAGGTAGAAGAATTGGCAAGGTGCAAACATCATAATTAGCATGAGATGTTAAGTCCATGATATGCAACATATTGACTAGATAATGTTGTCTGCTTGATCAGCAAAAAGTCGTTGTGTTAAGGAAAACCTTTAGGAATGGGCCTTAGAGGAAGTACTTAACAATAATTTCGGCTCAGGTTGACATATGACGAACGTGTGCGGCTGAAGTCGTCAATGATGATTGTGTATAGACTATGAACCCAACACTAAAATTTGATGTCATTCACTTGAATATAGTGAATTGAAGTCATCTGGAGTGTGTTGTCAGTGGGAGAATACATTCGTATGGATGCGGTCAGATTAGTGGCAAAAACGTGCGCACGTATAGCTAAGTCATATTCAGACGTCGATCTATGAGGTAAATTCGTAGATGAAAGTTGGCATGAGGCAAAAATTTGGTACCAAGGTAAACATGTCCAACTCAGGTTTTATCATCAATATTGTAGTGTGATCAAGTGGGAGATGAATATATGAGAGGTGCTCACACCATGATATGGTGGACCGTCTCACATCAAATCATAGCCCAAATAAGTGGTGATTTATAAATCTTCCCACAAGAAGAAATAAATCTAGAAGTAGTTTAAGTTTGAAGTACAAGGACATAGTGTTTTGAAGCATTGTTGTCACGACCCAAATTGGCCCCCATAGGTTTAGCGTCGTAACCGACCAATAATCCTCGGATTACCAAAGGCCTTTAACCTGATTAACAAACTATAAGGGGCTAGCGGAAGTAAAAGAGAAACATACATAGTCCATAGAGCTGTGTTGACATACAAGAGACAGAAATTTCAAAACTTTAAATACATATATGTGATGTCATAAATACAATAGTCTTACATTACATTCATTACAGACATAGCCAAAAGGGGACTTAGCCCAAAACATAGATAAACAAAAGGAAACTTGTTCATATTCTAACAAAAAATAAAGTCTCAAACTTGTGTGTCACAAAAGGAAACCTTCTTTGGACGCACAACAGTTGGTTGACACAACTGAGACTCCAGGTCATCAACTCTGAGCCTAGTCACGCGCCTAGTTACCTACATACCTATAACACAGTGAGCTGGTGCACAGTGAAAAATAACAGAGTAAAGATTTTAATAAATGATGCCTATAGTAGATATAGATTTCAATTCTCTTGTCAAACAAAAACATAAGCATATCCATATCAAAAACAGAGACATAATCATATTTATATCATGCGTGGTATATCCATTAACATTAACATATCTCTTTGGTCAAGCATATGAAGTTCCATATTGGAACCTCCGGTACTGGGTAACATATCTCATACATGGGCCACGATATTGTTTCTCCCGGGCGAGGGCCTGGACCTGGGCCACGGTATTGTTTCCCTCGGGCGAAGGCCTCATGACCATAAGCCACAATATTATGTCCCCTGGGTGAGGGCCTCTGCTAAGGATACCACAATTACATTTCAAAAAAAATTGGACAATCATTCATTCATACAAAACATAGCAGTTCAGAAAACTGATCATTTACTATCATCAGAAATAATTAAAGTAAAACATAACTTTACAGAGTTATTACTCACAGATAGCTTGGCTAGCAACCAATGGATCAACAGTTCACGGCGCGTGACCTACACAACCATAACAGATACATATATTAAAACACATGCTCAGGTTGAACTTAACTTATGTCATTTTGCTCTTAGTGTGTTTCTAGCCCTTATCCTCATTATTGTGTTTTAATTATGGCCTAGGAATGCCTAGGATTCAATGAGGATGTTAAAATGCACTCGAGAACACTTAATTAGATATGCTGAAAACAGGGGCCTCGCTCGAGCGCAACTTCCTTCGCTCAAGCAGATGCTAAAAAATGTGAGTGGTTGCTCGAGCGCAGATTTCGTCGCTCGAGTGGTCTGTAAACTCTACAAAAGTACTGGTTATGTAAATTCTCCGCTTGACGGTCGCTCGAGTGTGAGATTGAGGTCTTCGCTCGAGCAGAACTATTGTTGCACGAGTGGTCTGCAAAATGTGTAAACTTATAGGAGCATGCATTTTATGCTCGAGCCAACTCTTGGTCGCTCGAGCAGAAGCGCAAAACACAGAGTGGTCGCTCGAGCGCAGGATCTGTCGCTTGAGTGTAGAAGCAAAATTCTGAAATTTCCAGATTTGCTTCCAAGCTTCAAACTCAACCACAAAGCTACAAATCAAGTTCTTTTGGGCCAAAAACTTAAGGAAACTTGTGTAAACTTGTCAAACATCAAGAATTCAAAACCATTTCGCAAAATCAAGGCCCAAAAGCATGCCAGTTGTATGAAATCAAACTTGAAATGTTGAAAACACATCATGTATGTAATTTCTTGACTTCAAAGCTTCCAAATCATGATCAAATAAGGAAAATTGATGGAAAACATGATGAATTCTCAAAACTATGGTAGACTTGGTGCATGCATGTGAAAATTCTTAACAATTAAGCTCAAAATGGAAGAAAATGTGCATGCATGTATGGTATGTTCTTCCTTCCTACCTCACTTGCTCAATTCTTGCATTACTCAACTAAATTCTCTTGAATTCATTGTCTAGACATCATACGTAGACAATTCAAGGGTGAAATTCCTACCTTAACTTCTCAATTAAGCTCTAGTTGGTGAATTCACTAAGGTTCCAAGCCAATTTCCTTTAATTCTCTAGTAATCCTTACTTGAACTCAATTCTCTCCTATACTCTCTCTCTCACACATTTTGTTTGCTCAAGATGAGGGAATGAGAGTGTGTAGTTAAGTGTCTTGAATCATATAAGCCTTATATAGGCTTGATTAATGAAGCTTAATTAACCTTTGCTTAAACTAACCAAATGAGCATTAATTAGTCTAATTTAATTCATTTCGAATCGAATTTCAATTCATCCTACGATAAAATTCTAAAAATTCCAAATAACACATAAATCAAGTCAATTTCACATCGAATGTCGATAAAGCCTTCAATTTGCAGAACCAAAACAGAAAGATAGACAGATACTCCTACGATAGACATGTATAAATGCAAATAACATAT
Organism: Camellia lanceoleosa; assembly: GCA_025200525.1. Classification (NCBI taxonomy): domain Eukaryota; kingdom Viridiplantae; phylum Streptophyta; class Magnoliopsida; order Ericales; family Theaceae; genus Camellia; species Camellia lanceoleosa. Next base: position 111,755,018 of record CM045765.1, on the reverse strand, counting down.
AATTCATGCACTTAACTCAGAGTTTCATTTAAATCATTTATTAAGCATCTTTAATCGTGGTTTGGCAGTTAATCATAGGTTGGGGTTGTTACAATTGTGACTATTGGGTTTGGAGACTCAATACCAATGGTTGTAACCATTGATAAAGAGACATCATGTAAGCTATAAATAGATGGCTGAAACAATGGAACAAACTTACTTAGAGTTTTCTCTCTTTATTTTCACTTCTGGATGGTATATTCTTGCGTGATAAACATCCTCACGGGAACTCCGATCAATTTGCCATTGTAAAGTTTATCTTTCAATGGCTTCATTTGCTACAGTATAGGTTTGTCGGGAACTGTATAATTACTAAACTGATGAACCTGCTAAACCTGGTTCACTCCCTTTCATCATCAATTTTCTCGTTTCATTTCTGTTCCTCCTGATTTTTAGTATATTTTATTGCATGATCTATTTTGAATTGATATTTTATTTATTTTTTTGGATAAATTATACTAGTGGTTCTTATATTTTCGTGTTTGTGTCATTTCGGTTCCTGTAGTTTTAATTGGCTCAATTTTGACTTGAATTTATGATTTTGTCTAAATTTGATCCAATTGATTACAATAGTTAGTATTTTTTTAATGAAAAATGTGCACATAAGCGGTGTGCGTTATGTTTTTATAGAAAAAAAATTTAACTCAGTGACTTAATCTCAACCAACTTACTGGCCATTTTTCTTCAAAAACCCAAACCAATGTTATCAATTGGACTAAATTGACACAAAACCTAAAATTAAATGTCAAAATCAAGCTAATTGAAATTACAGGAACCAAAATGACACAAGGAGTAAAATGCAAACATTACCAAATTTTTTTTTTTTTTTTTTTTTTTTTTTTTTTTTTTTTTTTTTTTTTTTTTAGAGGGTGGGTAAATTACACACTTGAAATTTGGATTACAGTTAGGCCTATAATTTGGGCATAATTATACTAATTTCTTAATGGCATATTTTATATCGATTGAGCGGAGATTGTGCAATTTTTAATCAATTGAGCATACAGAGTGAGCAAAAATTCAAAATAAGTCTTCATGGAAGGAAAACAAAATTGTAAACATTTAATCCAATGCTTAAAAAGAAAGAACGGTAGCTCTTTTAGCTAAGTTCTACTTATTGAAAAACAAAGTGACGACTTATTAAATGAAAATTTTATATGAGATAATGAGACTTCAAGTTGTCTCTTTATTTTCTGTTAGGTTTTTGTAATTGGCACTCCCGCTTGACAAAACTCCTTGCAATTGTAATTTTATTCGCTCTTTTATTTGAGTGAGGCTATAAGTGTTTAGATGCGAATCCAACCTGAATTGTGTCTATGCAGAGGAGTTTGTGATCTTGAGGCTTTCATGTTTGCCATTTCGCTGACTATGTACGGGGATCAAACTGCTAGGTTAGCTCGCGGGGATCCAGAGGGTAGCGCCCTCAAAGCAAAAAGCAAAAATGCAATCAAAGTTATTCGATCGCTCGAACAGTAATTTGTGCGCTTGAGCGAAGAAAATGATCATCCAGTACTTTTGCAAAGCGCCTGAATTTCTGGGAAGAAAGTTATCGCTTGAGCGTTGAAAGTTGCTTTAGCTCGCCTTTTTCCAGCCCCCTTTCGGAAGGTTTGAAAGAAAGCCCTACAGTTCGGACTCTCATGGTTCTGAATCTAATCTCATAAGTACAATGTGAAACTGATAAACACCAAAGAGTCCAAATCCGACAAATCATTTTGGAAAATTGATTTTGAATCAAAAAGTGCCAAAATTGGACTGCTTTTCCAGATACAGAGTTTCCATCTAATTTTTTTTTTTTGGGAAAATTTAGGAAACCCTGACTTGTGCCAAAGGTCACGTGTCCATCATTACCAAAGTTGCCTCGGCTCGGGAACTTGGGTACGAAGGGGGAAGGTCATGAATTGAGCACTCCCGCTCGCTCGATCAAAGATCGGCCTCTACTAATCATGATATGATATTTATAAACATTATGTGCTCTTGTTCTGATTATTAAACTAGCTTTACTATGTGATGCGCACAAGCAAGTATAGACTAGTTTGCAAGACTTGGAACAATTCAACTCATGTTTGATTGCGAAAATGGTTTAAATTTGCCACCTCAAGTGGGCTTAAAGATTGCGGATTTGCCACCAAACATAGTGGGCTTAAAACATGATTTGCCACTCAACAAAGTGGGCTTAAAACACACATTTGTTGAATTGTTCCAATTCAAACAACAAGCCTTCATCCACAGGCATTCATACAGTTTAGTATTTAAGCACATAGCCTCATGGCAAGCATTCTAATTATGGCAACATTCACACTTATGCAAGTATGCTAAAGCGTGAAAACTTACCAAGTACTCCAAGCCAAAACAGAAACTAGTTAGAAAGATACATGATCCTAACTATGTAAAATGCCTAATACAACACATGCAATAATGCAATTAATAGGCTCGGCTACTAATATGGCATATGAAGCAATTTGAACAACATGCGATTAAACACGTATTCAAATAAGATATTGAAATGACAATGCAGTTTGAATGATGCACTGAGCCTCGGTGCATGCAATACGAATGAATAGATGCAAGCATAAGGTATGCTAATTGAAACATGTCCCTAATCTAACCATCAAAAGAGGGTAAATAAAAGGGAGAAAGACGTGGGGTTGGAAAACATACACACACGCACGCACACTTATTACAACACTATACCCTCGTGAAGGAGGGTCCGAATAAATACGAGCTAAGCTAAGCTAATCTAATTAAGCTAATTAGACTAAATATTAGAAACCAAATTAAGAACTAGCTAAGCTAATTATTAATTATTACAACACTTTAACTAACTAGCTAGCAAACTAACTAATTAAATTACAACACCAATGTACACGAACTAAGCATATAAGACATTCAACTATGCTGCCACTGCTCCACCTTGGGAAGTGAAAGATGCACATGCTCCCCAAACCCGGGTATGATCGGCCGTGGCCCACAGGGACTCAGCCCAAGGCACACGTAAGCCTAAATACGACTCCATACACATTGAATAACTATAAAATAGTCCATTAATAAATAACCAAAACTCAATCCAGTGTCATGCCACAAATATAAACGGCAAAACCAACCGTAATCAATATCATCCAAACTTATGGAATATAACCAACCCACATATCAAAATAATCCTAAATGAATCTCAATAAAAATAAATATAAATATGCACAAACTTGACATAACAGTCTAAAACAAAATAAATGAATGTCATAGAGGTCCATGCAATTGAGTCCCTGCTACGCCATGAGTCCACTTTAAGTCCTTCTAACACCTAGAAATGGTAAACAACTAAGTCAGCTGATAGCTCAGTGAGTAGTAACATGGATGGTATATACAGTTTTGAAAACAGGGATCAATTCCAAAATAAGACATATATCACAGAAACTAGATTGGCATACAATTTGGTAAAGAGAATCTGTTTCAAAAAGAAGGTTCCGCAGTTCAATAGTTAAAATACTCATGTCTCTCAAGAACATGATAAATGACATTGTCCACTTAAAACAGATTACAACATGAACACCAATAATTTTCTGGGTACCAAGAAATAACAAGTAACATGTCACATAGTTCTCAAGGCTATAAGCCCCGTTGGATCCAATACCGAACTAAGAGTTATCCTCAGGGTGGCAACTTGGGCCTTTTCTCTAAGACGATCCGATTGAAGGTCACCTAGCTTAACTTAGGTCTTTTCCTTACAATCATTGAGCACTAGAGTCATCACGGCCCAACCCGGATCTGTTCCCTAGTGGCCAGAGTCACCACACACAGTGGAATAATTTTCCTGGACTAAATACACAGATGGTCTCAATAATCAATACACATTAGTTTCACAAAACATGGTAGTTCATCATTATAAACATGAGACCAAAACAAATAGTTTACAGTATGCCAAGTTCACACATGTTTCAGAAATAATTTGATTCCATTGATAATGTAATAATTTATCAAAACAGTTTAGTCCTGAAACAACAATTTAATTTTCCAACAGTTCAGGGCAGGAGTACATTTATAAAAATAAGTAGTGTGAAACTAATCACCTGAAAACGAAATAATATAATCCTCGAATAGAGTATGAAAGTCTAACTAGTGCCCTGAACCAAGTATGAAAACTACACGTCACTACTAATTTAAAAATACTAAAGAATACGAACTAAGTAACCCCAAACTAAAGCGCACTAACAGGACTCAACCCAACTCACAGTTACTCTTAAATATTACCTAAGTTCATGTTCTTCAAGGTCTAAAATTACCCAAGACATGGGTTCAAATCGAAACTTAATTAAAAGCAACTTTAAGATAAAACATAATTTTAAACTAGTTTTCCCAATCTATTCGCTGACTTTGAAAATTAAAAAAACTCACTCAACGTTGTTCAAAAAATTATAAAACCCTCCAGATATCAACTAATATATCCTAAGTTTCAAACCCAAATGGTTTCACTTGATTTGCTTGTAAAAATGACTATCTACAATTAATTATATTTAAACAGGTTGTTTTCTGCAGCACTTTAAAGAAATTAATGGTTCTCTTAGTATACATGAGCAAGCAATGCAAGGCCAAAAACGTACGAAACTAGACTCATAGCCGGTTCTAATGACGCTGATTTGATAATTTTCGAATTTATACCTAAAGAGAACAACACTCTCGAACTTACTGTTTAAAACCAATTTTTTGGATAGATTTGAACGCATCAGTTTATATGGAACTTGACTCCCAAAAATTATGAGAACATTTAGATATGCAATTCAATATGTAATTAATCTACTGTAAAAATTTCAGTTCAAAATTCATTCGTTTGATATGGTTTCTTGATTTTTAAAGTTTGTGATTCTGTACAGAATTTTTGGACTAAGAATTACACCATTCATTATACATGAATTTAACTCCTCAGATTTCTTAACCGTATATATATGTATACACAAATTACATACACCTACATCCTCCCCATCAATGAATTAAATCATAAAATAGAATAAGGATAAAGAACAAATATAAAATAAAGAAGAAAGTTAGAACCCTACCACACACCCAAAAGTTCTTTAATTGTAAATTCTTTTTTTTTTTTTTTCAAACCCTCTCCTGTGGCTGCTGTGTTGTTGCCCTAATTGGTGAACAAATAATAGAGTAGGGTTTGTATTTATTTTATTTTATACTAGTGGTGGGCACCCATAGGTCAAATAAATAGATAAATATACAAAACATATATATAAGTTATATGCAACTCAAATGGTAAGAGCCTTATTTATTAACCTTGTGGTCTAGAGTTTAAGTCACATCCTTCTCTCTGTATATATATTTTTAATAGTAAATCTTGCCTCTTAATTAAAGACTTTCACCATAAATTTATTTTAGGTTTAAAATTAATTAAAAGATCATTCAATAATAATTAATTTGCACTTTAGGATTTCCCATCAAAATATTTGAGATTGTAAAATTATTATTATTTAATTTTTTACTTGATTTGTATATTCGAGTTCTCACAGTTTTGGCCCCGAAAAGACCTCTGTTTTGCTCTTGAAAGTCTCTGTTTGCAGGGTTGAGCATACTTCAGAACCTTTTTGCTCCACCTTACCAAATCTTTGCTGAGGTTTACATCAGTGGCTTGCTGACCATGGAGAGAAGCTGCCGGCCATCTGCCGGCCAATGAGATGTCCTGCCGGCTAGAAATGATGCACTGCCAGCCACTAATGCATTGGATCACCATGCTGCAACAGAGCACAAATAGAGCAAAAATGAGGTTTTTCCAAGGATTTGTTTGTACTGTATCCCTCCTTATCATCTCAAAATCTCAAAGGAGTGACACATTTGGATCCAAAGCCACCAATTAAGCAAGTTCATTGCATGATGGCCAAAGATCCAAGTTGTACAATTTCGATAAATGCACAAATGTGACCAACAAGACCATCACCCTATCATGCATGATCAAGGGCAATGGAGACCTAGGAAAGTGGCATATTTCATCACTTTTGAGTATGAAATGTCCCATTTTTCTTGTGTTCAAATTAACGTTCGATTTGAACACATCCAATGCAACACAAAGACATGCTTATCTTGTTACTTTTACTTGTCAATTTTGTTTACACATTTTAATTACCAAATCATTCTTTAATCGATTTGTCCATTGGTGAGTATCCTCTAAGGTGAATAAAGTGTCAACCAAGGGCTAATGTAAGGCAAGAGAGAGAAATCATGCCTTTGATAATGAACCCTCAAAGATGATTAAACCATTGAGCATGACCTCAATCTCAAGCTTAAAGGATCCCAAGTTTGAAACAACCCTCAAAAGCAAATAAAAGAGTGAAGCAAAGAGGGAGGTTGCAGAGATTTAGGTACTGGAATTGAGTGATAAAAGCACTAAAAACATGCAACCAAGCCACACCAATGATGTTTAAAGCCTTAAAAAGATTTACACTACAATTACGCAAAACAAAGTTCAAATGAACCAAACTGCCCAAAACGGAGCTAAAGCGCTAAAACATGTTAGACTTAAGCTAAGTTAAGCTAGAAAAACATGCTAACATGTAAGGCTAACTAAGCATGCAAACAAAACACAGGGAGGGGAGGCTAACCCCTCTAATTTTGGACTTCAAAATGAGATTTTTACTACTGAAAAACCTCTAAAATTCAGTGGTTAAAAGGGCCAAAAAAGTTGGTTTGAAAGTGATGAATAAAGGCACAAAAGCTTTACACACTCAAAAACAAAAAGGGTGAACCAACCCCTAACTAAAAAAGGGCTCAAATCACCATTTTTAAGCCACAAAAATAGAGCTTTTTACCGTTCAAAACCAGCCCAATACAGTAAGAAAAGATGGTAAAACAAGCTTGCAAAACAAAGTAAATAAGACAAGTAAACTACCTCTTGAAGCAAAGGGCAATTCTAGGCACAAAACCAAGCTAAAACCATTTTCTAGAGCTCAAAGAAGATCCCAAGTTACCTCAGCTCGAAGACTAGCACTTTGGTTAAGGTAGTGTATGTAAAAATGTAGAGAAAACAAGCACTTCGGCACAAAATTGTAAGAGAGAGAGAGAAATCTAAAGAGAGAGAGAATTTTTATCTCTCAAATTTTTCTAACCCCTACACATGAGAGAGAAGGGTCCTATATATAGAAAACACAAATTTACCACATAAACATCCAGCCACACACATGTAGGAAGATGCATAAATGTGTGCAAACAGCTGGCACAAAATATCTACAGCAAACAATGGTGGCCGGCAAGGCCTCATTGATGGCAGGCAATGCACATCAATGGCCGGCAAAGGAGAAGTGGTGGTCGGCAGCCTCCAAGGATGGCTGGCAGGCCATCAGGAACTTTAGGCTGAAAAGACCCAAACATGGTCCAAAGATGAGACAAAATGGATGCAGGGGTTGAAATGCTCAAACCTGTGGGCGTTCTACTGCAAACTTCGAGCGCTCGGTGAGCAAACAGACTCATCATTAGATGTACCTGCAAGAACATCCAAGTCTTAAAGGGTCGTCGCTCGAGCAGTCAGCCTATATGTTTTGAATCGCCTTTAGTCACACCGCTTAAGCGGTGAAATGTGCGCTTGAGCGATATTTGCGATCCAGTTTACTATAAAGTGCGTTGTTTGCTCGTTTTAGGGTTTGTGCCGTGCAGATTTTCAGAGAGAAAGAAAAAACAAAGTGTTTTATATTGGAGGGTGCTTTATGAATGTTTCCTTGATGATTTAAGAGTGATCAGTGGATCCCTAAAATTTATATCGATATCATCAAGGGTTTTGTTTGTTTTCTTTCATTCACAAAAGAGAGAGTTAATCTTCAGTGAATTTTGGAGAATTTGGGCCTAAAGCTTTGGTGGATTCAGGCCCGGCCTTGAGATTTCCAGGGCCCAAAGCCAATAATCAACTAATAAATTTTTGGGGTCCTTCACATTTTTTTTTCATTGAATGAAAAAAAAAAATGAAGATAAAAGACAAAAAATTTGTGTCAAAATCACAAAAAATACTTAATATTATATTACAACAATTAATAAGTGTCGCTTGATCCTCGCTCTTCTTGCATTTTTAGAAGCAAATAAGTCAATTATACTTGCATAATCTAGTTTTTTTGCAAAATCATTTTCAATGGATAACAATGCTAATTATTTTAAATGGGCCTTTTAATTTTTTAATGTGTCAATTTATTTTAAGTTAGTTTGGGTCTTCCTTAAATTTTTTTTTTGGATTTAAAATATACAATATATTACAATAAACTATAATAGGAGGACCCTTTTTTTGGGTCTATTTTCAATGGATTACAATGTTAATTTTTTTGAATGGGCCTTTCAATTTTTTAATGGGTCAATTTATTTTAAGTAAGTTTGGATCTTCTTTATTTTTTTTTTTAAACTTAAAACATACCTAATATATTACACTAAACCATAATAGAATGAGGCCCCTTTTTTGAGTCTATTTTGAGGGGCCCTATGCCATGGCTTTATTTGCCCATGCCCAGGGCCGGCACTAGGTGGATTCTGGAGTGGCTCATTGTTGTGGATTCGATATTGACGTTGTGAATTTAACGTTGGGCAAGACAATTCCATGGTGAAGACGGTGGTGGAAGAGGTACATTGGGGTCGATTCAATTCGGGTGTGGATTCGCTAGATAATTGAGAGTACACTTATGTAATTCTCTTTTATCTTCTTAATGGATTGTTTTGTGGCTTTGGCTCGTGTTTTTTTTTTTTTTTTAATCACAATTGGAGGCGCTCCAATTGTGGTTTTTCCATGTTAAATCATTATGTCGATTTGTCTTTGATTGTTCGCTTGGGATTGTTATTTGTTTAAAATTGAAACATAATCACAAATCAATATCTTGGTTATTTTAGATTTTTCAGTTTCAATTGAGAGATTTACCATTATCTTAAGAATTTCAAAATATTATTGATACTTCATTTTGGATATGTTTTTTATATAAACTTTTAAAAAATCTAGCAGTGTCAATTTATGAAGACTAAATATTTTTGTTGCCACAAGTCTCGTTATTATATTTTTATAGATAAAATTAGACGTTTAATGGTGAATTACTATTTTTGTGGGACTACAATTTGTCTCAAAAAATACACATTTTTAGGATCAAATTATTTTGTCCATATGTATTTATTAGCGACATTTTCAAAATTTTGTTGCTAAAAGTCTTTTTTTGACTTTTCGGGATGACTATCCTTGTGACAACAGGAATTAGTCCCAAAATATTTTTTGCAACAAAATTTTCACTTTTGGGGACAAAAGTTTAATCCCTAAAACTCTTATTTGTTGTAGTGTGTACTAAAACTTTAGTCACAGCTTGTATTCGATGCTCTAGTAGACGGCTAGATGCCATTCTAGTATTGCTTTTTTTTTTTTTTTTTTTTGACATACTTGAGGGATCATCAGTCAGGTAATGGGAGTGATAAAGTTACCCAGGAAGGGCTTTGACTATATGTAACCTCGTATGGTATACACTTAATTGCTTCATGAGAAGGGCTTCGTAGTTCTTGTTGACAAGTTGAATAGGCTTGTTTTAGCTCATCTTGGTCCTTGAATTTGCTGTTTTGGCTTGTGGGGTTGATTGGTTTGTTTCCTTAGCTATTATATTGGCCTGAGTTCACATTTTTCTCTAGAGATCATATTCTAATCTTTGTTGGTTTAAGTCCAACTTTAGTGATTTGTATTTGATTTCAGCATGTGTTCTTTGTTTAGTGGCGTTTGATGGGCTTGTTTACTTGTCTTTTTGAATGGTACAAACCACTTCAAATCTGCATTGCCTTGCTATTTTTTTATGATCCATTCGTGCAATTCTTGGCAGGAAAAGGTTTAGTTTTGGATGATAGACTTATGTAGTGACTAAAGTTGAAACTAAAGATATTTAATAATATACATATAGTTCATGGCAAGTTGTTTACAAACAAGAATTCAACTATGTAAGAGTGAGGACATATGTTTTTTAGCGTCTTAATGAGTGTTAATAGGATTTGATTCAAGGCTAGAGAACTTTAATCTGCAAAATTCAAACACAAGTAATCTGCGACTAAAAAAATGTGTGCCTTCAAGCTTGCTCTTTCTAAGGGATGCAAGAGCATGTGTTGATGGAAAAGTCTGTTAGGGAAAATCGATGATTCCCCATAAGTAAATCAATCAATAGGAATAAAAACTAATGCGGAAAAATTAAATCAAAGGCAACACAAGAATTTTTACGTGGTTCCCTCAATGTGAGGTACGTCTACGGGATCGAAATCCGATTCCACTATCAACCAAATAAGTTCCAAATGATTACAAACGAGATACTAATGGTCTCACAAAACCACTCTTAGGTGAATTCCAAATAATCACAAATAAACAAGAGGAAAAACCTCACCAAATAGATGAACAAAAATCTTCAGAACTAGAGTTGTAGAAGATCCAAAATAACGAACCAAATCAACACCGAAAACGAAGCAAAGAACCACCCAAATTAATTCACTATTCACACACCCAAATAATTGATTTCACCAAAGTGGAGTATGTGTAGCAGCCGTTCTCTTCACCTCGGGATGAGCAAAAACAAAACCCTAAAATATTGTGAATCTAGGGTTTATTATCAAACCTTAGTTGTTTCCAAATTGGATTGGGTTTTCACAAATTAAATATAATATATAAAAATATATTATAATTAATACTAAACCAAATTAAACTCTTTTTCCAAAACCAATTGGGTCCCACACTCCAATAAGGAGGTATACCCAAAAAAGTCCTCCTTGATCAATGTCACACCCCAAATCTGGGTATGACCGGCCGTGGCCCACAGGGACTCAGCCCAAGGCACACGTAAGCCTAACCACTAATCCATAATCGCATTGAGCAACTATACAAAAGTCTAGTATAAATAACCAAACTCAATCCAGTGACATGCCACAAGTATAAATGGCAAAACCAACCGTAATCAATACCATCCAAACTTATGAGATATAAACAGCACACATATCAAAATAATCCTAAATGAACCTCAATAAAAATAAAAAAAGTATGTACAAACTTGACATAACAATCTAAAACAAAATAAATGTATGTCCTAGAGGTCCATGCAATCGAGTCTCAACTACGCCATGAGTCCACCCTAAGCCCTTCTAACACCTGGAAGTGATAAAAACTAAGTCAGCTGATAGCTCAGTGAGTAGCAACATGGATAGTAAATACAGTTTTGAAAACATGGCTCAATTCCAAAATAAGAGATATATCACAGAAACTAGATTGGCATATAGTTTGGCAAATACAATCTGTTTCAAAAAGAAGGTTCCACAGTTCAACACTTAAAATACTCATGTCTCACAAGAACATGATAAATGACATTTTCCACTTAAAACAAATTATAACATGAACACCAATAATTTTCTGGGTACCAATAAAAACAAATAATATGCCACACAGTTCTCAAGGCTATGAGCCCCGTTGGATCCAATATCGAACTAGGAGTCATCCTCACGGTGGCATCTGGGCCTTTTCTCAAAGACGATCCGATTGAAGGTCACCTAGATTTTTTTAAAGGTCTTTTCCTTACAATCGTTGAGCACTAGATTCATCACGGCCCAACCCGGATCTATTCCCCAGTGGCCAGAGTCACCACACACAGTGGAATAATTTCCCTGGACTAAATACGGACATGGTCCCAATAATCAATACACATCAGTTTTGCAAAACATGGTAGTTCATCATTATAAACATGAGACCAAAACAAATAGTTTACAGTATGCCAAGTTCACACATGTTTCAGAAATAATTTGATTCCATTGATAATATAATAATTTATCAAAACAGTTTAGTCTTGAAACAACAATTTAATTTTTCCAACAATTCAGGGTAGGGGAACATTTATAAAAATATGTAGTATGAAACTGCTCACTTGGAAACGAAATAATATAATTCTCGAATAGAGTATGAAAGTCCAACTAGTGTCCTGAACCAATATGAAAACTACGTGTCATTACTAATTTAAAATACTAAAGAATAAGAACTAAGTAATCTCAAACTAAAGCGCACTAATATGGCTCAACCCAACTCATCGTTACTCTTAAATATTACCTAAGTTCATGTTCTTCAAGGTCTAAAATCACCAAGACATAGGTTCCAATCGAAACTTAACTAAAAGTGACTTTAAGATAAAACAGAGTTTTTCCAATCTATTCGCTAACTTTGAAAATTGAAAACCCACTCCATGTTGTTCAAAAAATTCCAAAAACCTCCAAATATCAACTAATATATCCTAAGTTTCAAACCCAATTGGTTTCACTTGATTTTCTTATCAAAATAATTATATACAATTTATTATATCCAAACAGGTTGTTTTCTGTAGCATTTTAAAGAAATTGACGGTTCTCTTAGTATACATGAGCAATCAACGCAAGGTAAAAAATGAAAGAAACTAGACTCGTAATCGGTTCTAATGACGCTGATTTGATAATTTTTGGATTTATACCCAAAGAGAACAACACTCCCGAATTTACTGTTTAAAACCAGTCTTCTGGACAGATTTGAACGCATCAGATTATATGGTTTTCGAATCCCAAAAATTATGAAAAAATTCAGATATGAAATTCAATATGTAATTGATCTACTGTAAAAATTTCAGTTTAAAATTCACTCGTTTGATATGATTTCTTGATTTTTAAAGTTTGCGATTCTGTGCAGAATTTTTGAACTAAAAATAATACCCATTCTTTATACACGAATTTAACTCCTCAAATTTCTTAACAGCACATATATATATACAAAATAGATAAACCTACAACCTCTCCATCAATGAACTAAATAATAATAGAGTAAGGATAAAGAACAAAAACAAAAGGAAGAAGAGAGATAAAGACCTACCACACACTCAAAAATCCTTTTTTTGTTTGCAACCCTTTCTTTTTCTTCTTCTTATTTTCTCTCAACCCTTCTCTCCCGTGGCTGCTGTGTTTGCTGCTGCTATAGAATGTATTAGGCAACCTAGGGTTACATTATGTATGTAACGCCCTCAAAATAATAACATTAAACCCACAATATAGACATGCATTGATATGTAAAAGATCCACATCCTTCTATTCATCTGAGTTTCATTACAAAAAGTATTACATGTTAACAACAAAAGCAAACGCCCAAAGGGCTTACAGCTTTCCAAGTTAACACTTGGTTACAAAAAGAGAGTACTAACTCATTTACACATTAAGCCCTTGGCTTGAATTTACATGTAATACATCAGAAAGAAAGACAACAAAAAGTCTGCCCGCCTCTAGCCTCCCAAGCTATGTCCTTGGAGGTGGCATGCTACCTGTACCTGAAAATGATATTCCCATATAGGGTGAGCCACAGCCCAGTAGAAACACACTAAACTAGCTATGAACAATGACTAGAAGATTAGCAGTTGATAGATGGCCAACACAACAATATCCACATATCTCGCTTTACCGTCTCATGACCTATAAGTCCATGTAACAATTCATTTTCCATTTCTTTTCAATTCTCAATTTATAACCCTGGCTCAGAACCTGGCCAAACAACTTATATAAGACTGTAGCTTATATTAAATGTTTTCCCATCTCATAATAGATAAGCATATTAGTTGTATCAACACATCAACAGATATGCATAAGAGCACTATCACACTTCCAAGACAAGCATATGAGTTGTGTCAACACATCACTAGATAAGCATATGAGCTCTATCTATGGAGTCCATCCCCTATCTCCTCCCAACAACATCCGGTTTAGAGGTCCATCCCCTATCATCCCCTAAACCGTGGAGTACATCCCCTATCTTCTTCAACACAACACAATGCGTATAAACAATAAATATACACATCACAAATCAATACATAAAGTTAATGTATTCTTTCAACTGTCATACTCAATGACACATTCCAGTGATTAGTTTTAGTTTGCCTAATCATCATGCATTGTCTACAACAATCAAGATTATCCTCCACCGATAGCCCAAAGCAGTTATTTCTAAACAGAAAATAAATGCGCAGAATGGATAATATATCAACATTTCAATTCGGTGAGTAATAAACAACCCAACTACACTCTTTCATCCCATACACTTCCAATCTCAACATTTCCAATTCAATTCCTCATTTCTCACAATTAATTATACCAATTAATTAGTCAATGTAATTAGGGCATTTTTCATAATTACCATTACAACCCTTAAGGTTCCATTTTCATCAATGTTTTAACATAAATTCCGTTTCTCTACACCAAACATGCCTCTAGGTTTACTATAAATAAAACCCTAACTTTGTAAAATTACACAAATGGCACAAAGTTTTCTCAAAATTACAAAACAACCCCCAACGTATCAAAATGCTAAAATTTAAAGACAAAATCCATAAAGAGGAGTAGGATATCCCTACCTCGAAGTTTGAGCTCAAAAGGAGATGAAGACCCAACGACCAACGTGCTCCAATCCCAAAGATTTCCAAATTAAATTGAAGCCCTCAACACCCTTTATTTTTTTAACAAAGGACTTAGGGTAGGAAATCACCCTAGGTAGATCAAATCTTAGAGAGAGAGTAAGTTTAGAGAGAGAGAGTCTTAGATTTTAGGGTTTGAAAATGAAAAGTAGATGAAAAAGTGATTTTGAAATCGCTGCTGCCCGCTGATATAAACAGGCTCGCTCGAGCGAAGACTTGGTCGCTTGAGTGACCAGACACAGAAAACCATCGCTCGAGCCAAGAAAGTCTTGATCGAGCTAGCAACCTAGAAGTTCGCTCGAGCAAAGAGAAGCTCGCTTGAGCCAAGAACTCAAACCTTCAGGTCTGCAACTAGACGCACGCTCGAGCGACAAACTTCTCGCTCGAGCGAAAAACTACAGCTCTCAGGTCCAACTGAGACGCAGACGCATGCTCGAGCGAAGAAGACCTGGATCGAGCCACCAGACACAAAACTCCACTCTCGCTCGATCGACCAAACCCTGGATCGAGCGAAAGGCCAACGACAGAAGCTCGCTCGAGCGAAGAACTTCTCGCTCGAGCGAAGACCCAAAATTCTGGGCAGCAACACTTGGTTCCCAAATATAACCAACCTGTAACAAACCTGCCCAACACATCCTATAACTCAACTACAAGATAGGAAATGATATAAACAAGATAGTAATCAACTACTAACATCCACGGACACACGTCCGGATCACTGTACAACAAGGGGTAAACCCGGGGTCGCTATAATGTATCTACATAGAAGGCCCTAAAATATTATCTTTTGTTTTAATTTATTTTCTCTCCCCATTAATTTAAATAAAATACAAATATTATTATATCAAAATATACTTACTAATTTGTCACTTTTTTTTTTAAAATAATAAATCTTGCCTCTAAATTAAAAACTTTCACCATAAATTTATTTTAGGTTTAAAATTAATTAAAAGACCCTCCAAATATTTAATTTGCGCATTAGGATTCACCACCAAAATATTTGAGATTGTAATATTATTATTATTTAATTATTTACTTAATTTTTATATTCGGGTTCTCACACTCTCCCCTCGTAAAAGAAAAGTTTCGTTCTCGAAACTAACCTGAGTAAATTATGAGAATAAATGTGGGTACTTCTCGCGCATCACGTCCTCGCGTTCCCAAGTTGCCTCTTCAACTAAATGATTACGCCACAATACCTTAACCAATTTAATGACCTTTGTACGCAGCACTTTCTCTTTCGAATCCAAAATCTGAACAGGTATCTCCTCATACAAAAATCCTCTCTAATCTGAAGCAGCTTATAAACTATCACATGTGACGGACTGTGCACATATTTCCTCAGTATAGACACGTGAAACACATTATGCACTCCTGCCAACCTAGGGGGTAGAGCAACACGGTACGCAACCTCACCAATCTTCTCCAATACCTCAAATGGACCAATGTATCTAGGACTCAACTTTCCTTTCTTTCCAAACCTGATGACTCCTTTCCATGGTGATACTTTCAAGAATACCATATCCCCAACATGAAACTCTAAATCTCTCCTACGATGATCGGCATAACTTTTTTGTCTACTCTAAGCAGTCAATAATCTCTCTCTAATAGTGATAATTTCCTGTGTAGCATCCTCCACCAAATCAGGTCCCAACATTTGCCTCTCACCAACCTCATACCAATACAAAGGAGACCTACACTTCCTCCCATACAAAGCCTCATAAGGAGCTACTCCCAAACTAGAATGATAACTATTATTATAGGCAAACTCCATGAGCTGCAAATAATCATCCCAATTACCTCTCTACTCCAAGGTACAAGCCCTCAACATATCCTCAAGGGTTTGAATAGGCCTCTCCGATTGCCCATCTGTTTGAGGGTGATAAGCTAAACTAAAATTTAATCGAGTACCCATAGCTGACTGTAACACACCCCAAAACTTAGACACAAAATGAGGGTCCCGATCTGACACTATTGACACAGGTGCACCATGCAATCTAATAATCTCCTTCACATACAACTGTGCAAATCGAGCTAGAGAATAGTTCATCCGTACTGCAATAAAATGTGCTGAATTGGTTAATCTATCCACAACTACCCAAACTGCATCGTGATTACTACTAGTACGAGGTAATCCGCACATAAAATCTATGGTAACATGATCTCACTTCCACTTTAGTATAGGTAAGGGTTGTAGTTTCCCCGTGGGTTTCTGATGTTCTACTTTAACCTGTTGACACACCAAACACTGGGCCACAAATTTTGCAATATCTCCCTTGATACCATTCCATCAAAAATGTTCATAGAGATCCCAATACATCTTAGTGCTTCTAGGATGAATGCTGTAACTAGAACTATGTGCCTCAGTCATAATCTCCTTCCTCAAATCACCACCAGTAGGAGCATAAATTCGACTACAAAATCTAAGCAACCCATCATCACTAACCACAAAATCCACATGCTTACCCTCTGCCATCTCTCCTTTAATATGCTCACACTGGGGATCAATCTCCTGAGCTAGACGAATCTGTTCTCTTAAGGTCAGCTGAACTGTCAATTGACTACAATAAGCCCTATCACCAAGTGTAACAACCTCAAGCCTCAAACGTCTCATGTTTTCCACCAAAGAACTCTTAATGGACAACGCAGCTACATCTCCAACTGCGACCTTCCTACTCAAGGCATCTACCACCACATTTGCCTTCCCTGGATAATATAAAATATTCATATTGTAATCTTTTAGTAACTCAAGCCATCTTTTTTGCCTCAAATTTAGCTCATTCCGTGTGAAAATATACTTCAAACTCTTATGATCAGTGTAAATCTCACATGACTCCATACAAATAATGTCACCAAATCTTAAAAGCAAAAATCACTACTGCTAACTCCAAATCGTGCGTAGGATAATTTCTCTCATGTATTTTCAACTATCGTGACGCATAAGCAATCACCTTCCCATAATGCATGAGCACACATCCTAAACCCTGTCGTGAAGTATTACTATAAATCACAAAACCACCTCCATCTGTCGATAAGGCAAGGATTGGAGCTGATATCAACCTTTGTTTAAACTCTTGGAAGCTACACTCACAATCATTATTCCACTCAAACTTTACCTCTTTCCTAGTGAGATTTATAAATGGCAAAGCAATACGGGAGAATCCTTTCACAAACTGTCTATAATATCCAGCAAGCCCTAGAAAGCTACGTACCTCTGTCACAGAAGTAGGTCGCGGCCAATCAATAATTGCTACCACCTTCGTGCTATCCACAAATACCCCATCTTTACTTACCACATGACCCAAAAAGGATACAATGCTCAACCAAAATTCACACTTCTTAAATTTTGCATACGTTCTCTTCTCCCTAAGGATCTAAAATACTACCCTCAAATACTGCTCATGCTCCTCTGTACTCGAATAAATTAGGATGTCATCAATAAACACTAGCACAAATTTATCTAGTTAGGGTTTGAATACTCTGTTTATCAAATCCATGAATGCAGCTTGTGCATTTGTGAGACCAAAAGGCAACACCAAGAACTCAAAATGCCCATAACAGGTTCTAAAAGCAGTCTTAGGAACATCCTCATCCCTTACTTTCAACTGGTGATCGCCTAACCTCAGGTCAATCTTAGAGAATACTTGAACTCCCTACAATTGGTCAAATAGGTCATCAATGCGTGGCAAAGGATACCTATTCTTCACTGTGACTTTGTTCAATTCTCTACAATCAATACACAATCTCCTAGACCCATTATTCTTCTTCATAAACAACATAGGTGCTCCCTAAGGTGAGACACTAGGCCTAATAAAACCTTTGTCTAGCAACTTTGTAACTGAGTTTGCAACTCCCTCAACTCTAACGGTGCCATTCTATAGGGCGCTTTAGAGATAGGTGTTGTATTAGAGACCAAGTCAATAGAAAATTCTACTTCATGATCTGGAGGAAGTCCTGGTAGATCCTCTAGAAAAAAAACATCAACACATTCACTCACTACAGGCAACTCCTCTAACTTCTGCTCTAGTTGTTCAGTACTCACCACACAAGCTAAATAGCCATGACACCATTTTCCCAACATTTGATAGCCTGAAGGGAAGAAATAAAACAGATAGAAGACCATTTCCTATCTCCTTGAAAGAAAAACTCATATTGTCTTGGCATAACAAAAACTACCATTTTTCTAAAACAACCAATAGAGGCATGATGCTTTATCAATAAATCCATCCCCAAAATCACATCAAAATCCTTTATCTCTAAGGAAATCAAATCCACTGGAAAAAATCCTACCATCCAAGTCTACTTCACAAGATCTATAGACATCTCCCAACACTACTGTTTCTTCTTATAGAGTAGACACGGTAATACAAACATCCAAACGATCACAAGGAAAAGACAATCCAAGTAGATATCTAGGTACTAACTCTTAACCTTCAAAATTAAATCAAGAAAGATTCAACACATGTTTAAACAAAACTAACTTAACCACACACTACTAAGGACTCTAGGGACTCGGACCTTGTCTAAATGATGAAATGCGAGATATGTAACTCGATAAATCTACAGCTCTGATACCACAATTGTCACACCCCAAATCTGGGTATGACCGGCCGTGGCCCACAGGGACTCAGCCCAAGGCACACGTAAGCCTAACCACTAATCCATAATCGCATTGAGCAACTATAAAAAAGTCTAGTAAAAATAACCAAACTCAATCCAGTGACATGCCACAAGTATAAATGGCAAAACCAACCGTAATCAATACCATCCAAACTTATGGGATATAAACAGCCCACATATCAAAATAATCCTAAATGAAACTCAATAAAAATAAAAAGAAGTATGTACAAACTTGACATAACAATCTAAAACAAAATAAATGTATGTCCTAGAGGTCCTTGCAATTGAGTCTGAGCTATGCCATGAGTCCACCCTATGCCCTTCTAACACCTGGAAGTGATAAAAACTAAGTCAGCTGATAGCTCAGTGAGTAGCAACATGGATAGTAAATACAGTTTTGAAAACATGGCTCAATTCCAAAATAAGATATATATCACAGAAACTAGATTGGCATACAGTTTGGTAAATACAATCTGTTTCAAAAAGAAGGTTCCACAGTTCAACACTTAAAATACTCATGTCTCACAAGAACATGATAAATGACATCTTCCACTTAAAACAGATTATAACATGAACACTAATAATTTTCTGGGTACCAATAAAAACAAATAATATGCCACACAGTTCTCAAGGCTATGAGCCCTGTTGGATCCAATACCGAACTAAGAGTCATCCTCATGGTGGCACCTGGGCCTTTTCTCAAAGACGATCCGATTGAAGGTCACCTAGCTTTTTTTAAAGGTTTTTTCCTTGCAGTTGTTGAGCACTAGAGAAATCATTGCCCAACCCGGATCTATTCCCCAGTGGCCAGGCTCACCACACACAGTGGAATAATTTCCCTGGACTAAATACACACATGGTCCCAATAATCAATACACATCAGTTTCGCAAAACATGGTAGTTCATCATTATAAACATGAGACCAAAACAAATAGTTTACAGTATGCCAAGTTCACACATGTTTCAGAAATAATTTGATTCCATTGATAATATAATAATTTATCAAAACAGTTTAGTCTTGAAACAACAATTTAATTTTTCCAACAATTCAGGGTAGGGGAACATTTATAAAAATATGTAGCATGAAACTACTCACCTGAAAACGAAATAATATAATCCTCGAATAGAGTATGAAAGTCCAACTAGTGCCTTGAACCAATATGAAAACTACGCGTCACTACTAATTTAAAATACTAAAGAATAAGAACTAAGTAACCCCAAACTAAGGTGCACTAATACGGCTCAACCCAACTCATCGTTACTCTTAAATATTACCTAAGTTCATGTTCTTCAAGGTCTAAAATCAACCAAGACATAGGTTCCGATCGAAACTTAACTAAAAATGACTTTAAGATAAAACAGAGTTTTTCTAATCTATTCGCTAACTTTGAAAATTGAAAACCCACTCCACGTTGTTCGAAAAATTCCAAAAACCTCCAGATATCAACTAATATATCCTAAGTTTCAAACCCAATTGGTTTCACTTGATTTTCTTATCAAAATAATTATCTACAATTTATTATATCCAAACAGGTTGTTTTCTGCAGCACTTTAAAGAAATTGACGGTTCTCTTAGTATACATGAGCAATCAATGCAAGGTAAAAGATGCAAGAAACTAGACTCGTAACTGGTTCTAATGACGCTGATTTGATAATTTTTGGATTTATACCCAAAGAGAACAACACTCCCGAATTTACTGTTTAAAACCAGTTTTCTGGACAGATTTGAACGCATCAGATTATATGGCTTTCGAATCCCAAAAATTATGAAAAAATTTCAGATATGCAATTCAATATGTAATCGATCTACTGTAAAAATTTCAATTTAAAATTCACTCGTTTGATATGGTTTCTTGATTTTTAAAGTTTGCGATTCTGTGCAGAATTTTTGAACTAAAAATAATACCCATTCTTTATACATGAATTTAACTCCTCAAATTTCTTAACAGTATATATATATACAAAATAGATAAACCTACAACCTCTCCATCAATGAACTAAATAATAATAGAGTAAGGATAAAGAATAAAAACAAAAGGAAGAAGAGAGATAAAGACCTACCACACACCAAAAAATCCTTCTTTGTTTGCAACCCTTTCTTTTTCTTCTTCTTAATTTCTCTCAACCCTTCTCTCCCGTGGCTGCTGTGTTTGCTGCTGTTATAGAATGTATTAGGCAACCTAGGGTTACATTATGTATCTACACAAAAGGCCCTAAAATATTATCTTTTGCTTTAATTTATTTTCTCTCTCCCCATTAATTTAAATAAAATACAAATATTATTATATCAAAATATACTTACTAATTTGTCACTTTTTTTTAAAATAATAAATCTTGCCTCTAAATTAAAGACTTTCACCATAAATTTATTTTAGTTTTAAAATTAATTAAAAGACCCTCCAAATATTTAATTTGCGCATTATGATTCACCACCAAAATATTTGAGATTGTAATATTATTATTTTTTAATTATTTACTTACTTTTTATATTCGGCTTCTCACAATCAAGCTTCTTAAGATTGTTAAGGCTATTTTAAGAATTTCTAGGGTCAGCGAAAAGGCAAGAATCGATTCATTTTCAATCTAAGGCTTTTGTTTGTGGGTGGGCTGATGCAAATTTGGACTAATTCTTAAGGTATACTTGGAACTACTATTTTGAAAGGAAGAACAAAATAGACTTTTCAATAGATCAAGCAATTAGATAAAAGTTTGTTCAAAACACAATTCATGAGATCTTATTATATTAAATACTCATTATGTTTAATATTAGGACATTAGAAGTTTTATGGCAGGATTTTGTATTCACAGTTATTTCTTTTTCCTCTTTTGTGCATATGTGGTTATCAAATCCTAGGATTTACAAGTTGCATGTAATTGAAGATTAATTAATGTGAGGCAAAGGAAAAAATAGTTTTTCTTTTTTTGACAGGTGCAGTTGAATCTTTCAAAGGAACGGGAATTACTTTGGTTCTGAGAAGACTTAGAAATGCATAAGAGGATGAAAGCTCTAGGTGACCTTATTCACTTGCATTCCCCTGATTTGATATGCTTCCAGGTTTTTCTCATTTTCATTTTTCGTATCATGTAACATAAGTTCTAAGCTATGAAGCATGGGTATGGGTATGGGTACGAGTACTGGTACTGGTACGATACGTACGGCTACGGTTTGGTATGTTTGTATAAAGATATATATATATATATATATTTAAATTTAGAGTAATGTCAAAATTGATTAAATGATTTAATTTGTTAAGATTCAACATAACATTAACATTTAATGCCAAAAGTAAAGGTATGTTAGCTTTTGATAAAACTCTCTCTAGAATGAACTATTATTTTGTATTGAATTTAACTTGTATTGATCTTGAATTTTCTTTTTGTTGATCTCTTTGCCCATAGGCTTTCATCTTTTTATATAGAGAATGTTATACATAAGTTCAATGAACAACCTTATAACTAACGAGGTACGTGAATATAATCTAGACAATGAACCTAATAAATATAAAACATATGAATATAAAAATACATGAATACAAAGAATGCATGAACCCAATGTATCTAATGTATCTAATGTATGCAATGAAAATATGGAATTAATTTTAACACTCCCCCTTAATGCCATATTGTGTGACACCCAATATTTCTC
This sequence comes from Camellia lanceoleosa, assembly GCA_025200525.1. NCBI lineage: Eukaryota > Viridiplantae > Streptophyta > Magnoliopsida > Ericales > Theaceae > Camellia > Camellia lanceoleosa. Next base: position 111,732,284 of record CM045765.1, on the reverse strand, counting down.
TAAAAAATTCAAACTTGTCCCTTGGTAGAGCTTTGGTGAGGATGTCCACAACTTGATCTTCCATCTTGCAATACTTGATTTGAATCGCATCATCTTCCACAGCTGCTCTAATGAAATGATGTTTGATAGCAATGTGTTTGGTACAAGAATGATAGACGAGATTCTTTGTCATGGCAATAGCAGACTTGTTATCATACATAATTGGAGTAGCTTCACCTTGTTTCTCACCAAAATCATCCATAATTCTTCTTAGCCAAATTGCTTGTGTAGTTGCTAATGATGCTAAAATATATTCGACCTCAGCAAATGATTGTGCCACAGTTTGTTGTTTCTTGGATAACCATGAAATTATGCCCGATCCAAGAGAAAATGCATAGCCATAATTGCTTCTCATATCATCAACACATCCGGCCCAATCACTACCACAAAATCCAAGTAATTTTGCATTAACAAATTTCTCATAAAAAATTCCATAATCATGTGTACCTTGAATGTATCTCAACATTCTTTTTGCAACCCCAAAATGAATTTGGCTTGGAATGTGCCTAAATAGAGACAATAAACTTGTAGCATACATGATATCCGGTCTTGTAGCAGTCAAGTACATCAAGCTTCCAACCAAACTTCTATAACAAGATGTTTCAGCTTCTTTGCTTTCATCTTTCGTTGACAACTTTTCATTCACAATCAAGGGAGTAGCAACTGATTTGCAATTCTTCATTTTGAATTTCTCAAGAAGTGTTTGAGTATACTTCTTTTGGCAAATAAAAATACCAACCATTGTTTTGGTAGATTTCAATGCCTAAAAAATGATGCAATAGCCTCGAGGAACTCATTTCATATTTTTTCATCATTTCCCTTTTAAAATCTTTAATCAATTTTTCATCACTACCGGTAAAAACCAAATCATCAACATAAAGTGAAACAATAAGAATACTGGTTGTACCTTGCCTCTTGATGTACAAAGTTGGCTCACTTTTGCTTCTTTGAAAACCCTTTCCATTAAAGTAAGCATCAATTTCACTATACCATGCCTGGGGTGCTTGCTTTAGGCCATATAAAGTCTTCTTCAACTTGTACACTTTATCTTCTTTGCCTTTGACAACAAAGCCTTAAGGTTGATCAACATACACTTCTTCTTCTAATTTTTCATTCAAAAACGCTAATTTTACATCAAGTTGGTGCAAGAACCAACCGTTTTGAGCCGCCAAACCAATGATAGCTCTAATTGTATCAAGTCGAGCCACAGGAGCAGAAGTTTCTTGGAAATCAATTCCGGGTTATTGTGAATACCCTTTTTCCACAAGTCTTGCTTTGTTCTTTTGAATAGATCCATCCGGATTGAATTTTGAAAGTCCACTTCATACCAATTATTTCTTTTCCTTTTGGTTTCTCCACTAGCTCCCAAGTCTTGTTCTTCTCAATCACATGAATTTCATCTTCCGTTGCTTTCTTCCATGCTTCATCTTTAATTGCCTCTTCAAAATTTTCAGGTTTAACAATGCATAAATTGCATCTTGCATACACATCACTAAAACTCCTTATATTTCTTGGAGTTGAACTTGGAGAAGATTGTGAACTAGTAATTGGTGACAATCTTTGTGGAGATTAAAGAGTTACAATATTTTCAACTTGTGGACTTTCCAATTCTTCATTGAAAGCAATGCTTTGATCTTGGAATTTATTTTCCTTCCAATCAAAAGGCGCCTTCTCATCAAAGAGAACATCTCTACAAATAATCACTTTCTTTTGATCTAAATTGAAGAGTATAGCCTTTGATTTTGAGCTATAACCCACAAAGATTCATTTCTTACTATTTTCATCAAGCTTGTGCCTCACTTCTTTTGGAACATGAACGTAACAAATGCAATCAAACACCTTCAAGTGATTCACCGATGGTTTCCTTCCATCGTGCCTCACTTCTTTTGGAACATGAGCATAACAAATGCAACCAAACACCTTCAAGTGATTCATTGATGGTTTCCTTCCATTCCAAACTTCAAATGGAGTTTTGTCCTTAAAAGAATTTTTAGGACATCTATTTATCAAGTAAATTTCTATATACACGGCCTCACCCCAAAAGGTTTTGGATAGCCCCTTCTTATGTAACATAGACTTGGACATCTCCTCATGGTTTTACTCTTCCTTTCCGCTACACCATTTTGTTGTGGAGTGTACCCAATGGTCAATTGCCTTTCAATACCAATATCTTCATAAAATTTCATAAACTCATTTGGTTTGTATTCTCCGCTTCTATCATTTCTCAATACTTTAATCAAATAACCACTTTGTTTTTCAACAAGATTTTGAAATTTCTTGAAGATAGAGAAAACTTCACTCTTTTGTCTCATAGAATACATCCAAGTCATTCTAGTAAAATCATCAACAAAAATAATGTACTTGTTACCTCCATGAGTTGGTGTATCCATAGGTCTTGAAAAATCTAGAAATCCCCTAGATATTGATTTGTGATTACGTATCAATTTTAAGCAGTAAATAACAATCCCAATCAAACAATCAAGACAAATCGACACAACGATTTTACTTGGAAAAATCACAATTGGACACCTCCAATTGTGATAAAAAAAAAAATCACAGGTAACAGCCACAAAACAATCTACTAAGAAGATATAAAGGAATTACACAAGTATACTCTCAATTACCTAGCGAATCCACTCCCGAATTGAACCAACCCCTATGTGCCTCTTCCAACCTCGTCTTCACCTACCCTGTTTTCACCTCGGAATTGTCTTGGCGATGAGCCACTCCAGAATCCACCAAAGCTTCAGGCTCGAATTCTTCAGAATCCACCGAAGAACAACTCTATCTTTTGTATAGAATGAACAAACAAACCTTTGATGTATTCTTCTTAATCCATGAGTTGAATACTCAATTAAACATCAAAGAAAACTAGCAAAATATCCCCAGATATAAACCCTAGAACCCAAGAAGAAGATCTGGAGAAGTAATCCTAGATTTGGACTGAAACACATATTTATGGAAAACTGTCCCGCGATCTCTGCTCGAGCGTCAGATTGGCCGCTTGAGTGGACCTACACTCGAGTGCGGAAAGTTCCGCTCTAGCGGGAAAAAACAACATCCAGTATTTTTGCAGGCGAATAAACTTCTGGAACTCATCATTCTTCGCTCGAGCGGGGGAATGTCCGTTTGAGCGGACAGGCAACTTGGAATGCATTTTTGCATTTTGCTTTGAGGGCGTTGCCCCTCGACCCCGCCGTGGCGCTGCCCCCTGGACCCTCGCGAGCTGACCGGACAGCTCAATCCCTGTCATAATCAGTGAAGTGGCAATCTTGAAAGAATTAACATCACAAAACTTCTCTGCAAGGCACAATTCGGGTTGGATTCGCATCTAAACACTCATAGCCTCACTGAGATAAAAAGTGCAAAAACAAATACAACTTAAAGGAGTTTTGTCAAACGGGATTGCCAAGAATAAAAACCTAACAGGTCCGCATACATCGGTATGGACAAGCTCCAATGGTGCTTTAGCTCTCCATGCTTTCTCCTTTGGAAATAACTTTCGGTGATGCTTTCCAAGTGCACAACTTTCACAAATATGTTGCACTTCATGAATGGTTGACAACCCAAAAACCATATTCTTTTGTTGTAGATGCTTTAAGCTTTGAAAATTCGAGTGCCCAAATCTTCTATGCCAAAGCCATGAATTGTCAATCACATCAATCTTCAAAGCCGCATTTTTGCTATATCAAAAAATGAGAGGAAACTTCTATTCTTCTCCATCTTGATTTTTGCTACAACTTGGCTTCTTCCCCCTTTGTCAAAAAGTTTGCAAAAATCTTCTTCAAAGTGAACAAGGTATCCATGCTCTATAAGTTCTCTAACATTTAGCAAATTTTGCTCCAAGTCTGGAACTAGGAGAACATCGGAAATGAATCTTGTACCCATCTTGGTCTCCATTGCAATAGTACATTTTCCTTTTGTTTGGACTAAGGCACCATTCTTCATTTTTACTTGAGAACTGGAGGAAGCATCCATTTTCACAAAAATACTCTCATCTCTTGTTTTGTGATTGCTACATCCGCTATTGAGAAACCATATATCCTTGTTGTGATCCGATGCCTTGTGACAAGCATAGAACATGTGCCCTTCACTTTCTTGCTCCTCGAAAAAATTAGCTTGTTGAGTGCTCTTGACTTGGCAATCATTATTGACATGCCCAAATTTGTTGCAGTTGTAACATTTTGGCTTTTCATAAACCCAACAATCTTTATTGTTAGGTTTTTATTCTTGACAATCCCGTTTGACAAAACTCCTTTCAGTTGTACTTATTTTTGCACTTTTTATTTCAGTGAGGCTATAAGTTTTTAGATGCGAATCCAACCCGAATTGTGCATTGCAGAGAAGTTTGTGATGTTAATACTTTCAAGATTGCCACTTCGTTGATTATGACGAGGAATGAGCTGCCTGGTCAGTTCGCGAGAGTCGAGGGGGCAGCGCCTTGGCGGGGTCGAGGGGCAGCGCCCCCGAAGCAAAATGCAAAATTGCTTTCGAAGTTACCTGTCCGCCCTTGCTCGCTCCAGCGAAGGAGTTCTCGCTCGAGCAAAGGCTGCGTTTGTAAAAAACCTAAGAAGGATGATTTTATGCTCGAGCGTAGGTTGCTTGGCTCGGGCGAAGACACTTATGGAAAACACGTGTTTTTGGTTCCTCGCTCGAGTGAGAGAGTCTTCGCTCGAGTGAGCTTTGCAGTCCCAGATTTCTATAAGTACGTGTTTTTGTCAGATTTTAGGATTACTGCTCCAGATCTTTTTTTTGGATATTAAGGTTTATATCTGGGGATATTTTGCTAGTTTTTTTTTTTTTTTTTTTATATGTTTAATTGAATATTCAACTCATGGGTTAAGAAGAATACATTAAAGGTTTGTTTGTTCATTCTATACAAAAGAGAGAGTTGTTCTTCGGTGGATTCTGAAGAATTTGAGCCTGAAGTTTTGGTGGATTCTGGAGTAGCTCATCGTCAAGACAATTCCGAGGTGAAGACGGGGCTGGAAGAGACACATAGGGGTTGGTTCAATTTGGGCGTGGATTCGCTAGGTAATTGAGAGTATACCGGTTTAATTCATTTTTGTCTTTTTAGTGGATTGTTTTGTGGCTTTTGCCCGTGATTTTTTTTATCACAATTGGAGATGTCCAATTGTAGTTTTTCCACGTAAAATCGTTGTGTCGATTTGTCTTGATTGTTTGATTGGGATTGTTGTTTACTGCTTAAAATTGATACATAATCACAAATCAACATCTAGGGGGTTTCTAGGTTTCTCAATTAGTATCAGAGCGGGTCGCTATTTTGTTTTTTAAAACTTTTGAGTGAGATCTTGTTTGATTTGTGATAATGGATTCAATTCGTGAGGGAATTCTATGGTTCGACCACCCCTACTTGACGGATCCAATTATTCGTTTTGGAAAGCTCGGATGAGATCGTTTTTAAAATCTATTGATGAAAAAGTTTGGCAATCTGTCATGTATGGGTGGACTGAATCGACGATTACCGTTGATGAAGTAACTTTCCCCAAACCAATCGATAAGTGGGACACAATTGATTACCAAATAGTAGCTGGAATAGTAAAGCTATCAATTCTCTCTTTTACGCTGTCACTCCTGAAGAGTTTAATCGAATTTGCAATTGTGAAGTCGCAAAAGAGGCTTGGGATATTTTACAAACTATTCATGAGGGCACTCATTCGGTTAAACGCTCAAAACTTCAAAGACTCACGTCTAGTTTCAAAAACCTTTCAATGAAGGATAGTGAGACCTTTGATGAATTTTATGCGAAGTTAAGTGACATTATAAATTCCAGCTTCAATTTAGGTGAAAAAATACCAGAATCCAAGATTGTAGGAAAAATTTTGAAGTCCTTGCCCGATCGGTTCCAACCAAAAGTTATAGCTATTGAGGAGGCTCAAGATGTTGACAACCTCAAGTTAGATCATTTGGTTTGAAATCTCCAAACTTATGAGGCACATAGGAATTTCAAAAATAAACAAAAAGATGTTGCTTTTAGTAGTGCTTATAGAGTTGGAGAGGATTCTGATGAGGATTGTGAGATAGATTCCAAGATTACGGATGCTTTTGTAAAACAATTTAAAAAATCTTTTTCTAAAAAAGAATCCTAATCTTTTGGAATCTACTCATATTCATAAATCCAAAGGCAAGAATAAACTCAAAATTAATTCTATAGCCAAGAAAGAGAAATGAAAGATACAAGGGAACTCTGAAAGAGTCCAATGTTATGAATGCCAAGGATTTGGTCACTTTGCTCAAGAATGCCCCACTCGTTTGAGGAAGAAGAAAGCTCTCGCTAGCACTTGAGATGATGAATTAGAATCTGATAAAGATAAAAGTGACAATGAAGATCAAGGTGAAGAGGGACATAAACAATTCCTTGCTTTTATGGCAGCTTCTGAAACTGAAGGACGAACAGAGTATCCGAAGAGGCCGGTTGAGAATACCACTGATGATGAATCCTCGGGAAATGATGATGAAGAGCTTGAGCAAGCTTTTGAAAAGTTATATAAGGAATCTCTTAACTTATCCAAATTGAATGACAAACTCACTATGAAACTCAAAGCATGTGAAAGTGAGAATGTCAAACTAAAAGAGGAGATTTCCGAGGCTAGGATTGATGCCATCAAGATAGCTAATGATCGACAAGCTCTTTGTGCAAAACTCATGACTTGTGAGACAGAGAGGAATGAGCTACAACAAATCTATGCAATGTATGAAGAAAAGATTGAATCTCTCGAGATGTCTCAAGTTGCCTTGAAAGAACTAATGATCAAGAAAGAGGAAGAGCTCAAGTGTACTATGGCTACCATTGGTCTTTGGAACAAAGTATCAAAGACTTTGGAGGATATCATTGGGTCTCAACAAATGTGTTGTGACAAGAGTGGCATTGGCTTTGGTGATAACAAAGAGCAAAAACAGAGTGCATCAACATCTCACGATACAAGAACTCAAGGAAATGGAGAACAAAAAATTCAACATAAGGATGGACTTCTCAAACTTCCTAGAGTTGGTAAGGTAAAAGAAAAGAAGGTACACCCTGTACACCCTGTTTTTATTTGTCATCATTGTGGTATGCATGGTCATATTCGCCCTTATTGTTATAAGTTGCATGGGAGAGTATCTTATAGAGATGGAAGAAATTCTAACATCTCGTGGGGTAAGAGGCACTTCATTGGTAGTAATGAGGTTAAAGGTCATATTAGACCTCGTTATTTTGATAAGCTTGAGACCAAACATGGAGCGAGTTTGTATTTGCCTAGAACTAGAAATAGGAAGTTGGAAACCAAGTCGAGACGGGTTCTCATTGAATGCAAAGGGAACCACAACGTCAAGACACCATCCAAGAACCGCAATTCTCACAACTTTCTTCATACTAAAGCGGTTTGGGTGCGAAAACTTGACTTGTGTTAATTTGTATATTCTTTTTAGTTTTTAGGTTCTGTGTGTTTTTTTTTTCTTTTTGAGTCGCTTAATGTGTGCATGTTCGTTTTCTGTCTTACTTTGTTTAGAAAAAGAAAAAGAAATAATAAAAAAATAAGAAAAAACAACCAAAAAGATTTTCTTAGTATGGTTTTGCAAGCTTAAAATTTTTGAGTGGTCCTTGGTGCATATTGGAATTGATAAGAATATCCATTACATGTTAATATGTGTGTGCTTTCTGTAGTCATTACTCATTTTGGAATGTGTGTTTTTTGATTAGTATGTCTCATTCTGTATACACTCTTGGATTAGCTAATATCGGAGTCTTCCGCCTTAGTGATTATTTTTTTTATGGACTTTTGGCATTGTATCTTTTGCTTTTCTAGAGGAATTGACCTATATTAGCATATCATGGGTGATGTTGAGTCTCTTAAACACCTTCTATCTTTTTGCATCTCAGCGGCTTTCCTCTCTATTCTTTGTAGTCCAGCCATGAGGACAAGGTTACCTCAGAGTCACCAACCAGGCTATCTTTATTATATCCATGATTCTCTGGTTCGGTTTCCATACTCTTGAGCGTGTCAGCCGCCAATGAGTGTGCAAAAGAAAAAAAAAATGTGCCAAAGAAAGAAAAAAAAATGTGCAAAAGAAAGAAAAGAAAAAGATGTGAAAAAAAAAGAGATAAAAATAAAGGATTCATTGATTGAGGGGGAGCCTCCGCTTTTACTCACCAAATACCCCTTGATTCCTAGTGGTTTGATTTTCCTTTGTTGTGTTTAGATTCTCATACTGGAGGTCCAGCTATCAGATCACTACTAGGATTTGAACCTCGTGTTTATCGAACTCCAAGAGTCACAAACACACTTTTCTCATGGGATCTATGCTTTTCACATAATGCATCACTTTCTTTTATGAGGAATTTTCTAGAGGCTGTGCACATTGTGTTTTCAAGTAATTGTGCTTCTTGAATAGTCTTATGTGTTTTAAGGTACAAATATGAAATTCCCTACTTGCTCCACCATATTATTTTTGTCGTTTTCTTCTTATTTATTGTTTTCTGTATAGTGTTTGTGGTTCCTTTGAGTGAAAGGGAAATTGGCTTTAGTTGGTTTGCATGATGCTATGCATTGCTTCTTTATTATTTCCTTCTTGTATGCTATAGTTGTTTGAGCTTCCTTTGTTAATTCGTGACAAAAAGGGGGAGTTATATTGTGTCGAGTGCGGGTGCATGTATCTTAGTTTTAATCTATTCATGTTACATGTTCTTAAAATCTCCAAGTCACATCTATTCATATTTTTCATCTAATGCTTCAAGATAATCTAGTCATATGTTTATTGCTTTTTCATATACTCTTGTGGGACTAATAGTTGTTTTGGAGATTGTGGCACTAATAGCTGTTTTGCAGATCTTAACCTTGAGACAAAAGTTTGTGTTTGTTGGCTGTAATGGGTTGGGGTAATTAGGATTTTATTTGTTAGGTGTGTTTTGTCACAGTATTGCCAAAGGGGGAGATTGTTAGGTTTTTATTCTTGGCAATCCCGTTTGACAAAACTCCTTTCAGTTGTACTTATTTTTGCACTTTTTATTTCAGTGAGGCTATGAGTTTTTAGATGCGAATCCAACCCGAATTGTGTCTTGCAGAGAAGTTTGTGATGTTAATACTTTTAGGATTGCCACTTTGCTGATTATGACGGGGATCGAGCTGCCCGGCCAGCTCGCGGGGGTCGATGGGGCAGCGCCCTGGCGGGGTCAAGGGGCAACGCCCCCGAAGCAAAATGCAAAATTGCTTTCGAAGTTACCTGTCTGCCCTTGCTCGCTCGAGCGAAGGAGTTCTCGCTCGAGCGAAGGCTGCGTCTGTAAAAAACCTAAAAATGATGATTTTACGCTCGAGCGCAGGTTGTTTGGCTCGAGCGAAGCCACTTATGGAAAACACGCATTTTTTGTTCCTTGCTCAAGCGAGAAAGTCTTCGCTCGAGCGAGCTTCGCAGTCCCAGATTTCTATAAGTACGTGTTTCTGTCAGATTTTAGGATTACTGCTCCAGATCTTCTTTTTGGATATTAAGGTTTATATCTGGGGATATTTTGCTAGTTTTCTTTGATGTTTAATTGAGTATTCAAATCATGGGTGAAGAAGAATACATCAAAGATTTGTTTGTTCATTCTATACAAAAGAAAGAGTTGTTCTTCAGTGGATTCTGAAGAATTTGAGCCTGAAGCTTTGGTGGATTCTAGAGTGGCTCATCGTCAAGACAATTCCGAGGTGAAGACAGGGCTGGAAGAGACACATAGGTGTTGGTTCAATTTAGGCGTGGATTCGCTAGGTAATTGAGAGTATACCTGTGTAATTCCTTTATGTCTTTTTAGTGGATTGTTTTGTGGCTTTTGCCTGTGGTTTTTTTTTTATCACAATTGGAGGTGTCTAATTGTGGTTTTTCCACGTAAAATTGTTGTATCGATTTGTTTTGATTGTTTGCTTGGGATTGTTGTTTACTGCTTAAAATTGATACATAATCACAAATCAACATCTAGGGGGTTTCTAGATTTCTCAATCAACATGACTGCTTCGGTTGTTAATTCCACTCTTTTGTTGAGTGGACTCTTCATTTTCCTTTCTTTGAAAATCATTTCTTGCTCTTCCATTTGCATTTCTTGCTCTTCCGTTTGCATTTCTTCTTCTTCTTCTTCTTCTTCTTCTTCTTCTTCTTCTTTTCTTCTTCCTTGGGAATTAGAAGTACTAACATTGAGCTTGGATTGAAAGACACTTTCAATTGACTTTTCAAATTGCCTACTCAACCTTTGCTCAAATGTTTTAATTGAACCCATCAATTCTTCAATACTCAAATCAGCAAGATCTTTAGTTTCTTCAATGACAACAACAATATTATTGTATTTCTCCGGCAAACTTATCAAATTTTCTCAACAACTCTTTGATTAGAAATATTATCCCCATAAATTTTCATTTGGTTCACAAGTTCTATAATTTTAGAAAAATAATCCTTCAACAATTCCATATCCTTCATTTTATATTTTCAAAATCTCTTTTCAATGATTGAAGTTTGATGGTTCTTACCTTCAAGTTCCCTCTATACTCTTTTTGAAGAATATCTCATGCCTCCTTTGCTTTTGTAGCATTGATAATCCTCGGAGAGATTGCTTTTGTAACTCCTTATTGAATCAAAGAGAGAGAGTTTGAATCATTCTTCCTTTGCTCTTTCAATTGTTTCTTTTGTGGATTTATCAAAACTCCTTCATCTTTAGGTTCCTTGAATCCATTCTCAACAAGATCCTAAAGATCCGTATACAATAAAATAGTTCTCATTTTCACATACAAAAAATCAAAATTTTAACTATTAAAGATAGGAGTAGATACATTTTGGTTGTTGGAATTCACCATTGGCTTGTTATTCTTTGGGGCTTGTTTTCCCGTATACGATCTCTACGCTCAACTTGTTCTTGACCCAACCAATGCCCTGATACCACTTCTGTTAGCTTTTGACAAAACTCTCTCTAAAGTGAACTATTATTTTGTATTGAATTTAACTTATATTAATGTTGGGTTTTCCTCTTATGGATCTCTTTGTCCATAGGCTTACATCTTTTTATAAAGAGAATGTCATACATAAGATCAATGAACAACCTTACAACTAACTAGGTATATGAATATAATAGAGACAATGAACCTAATAAATATAAAACACATAAATATAAAAATACATGAATACAAAGGATGCATGAATCTAATGTATCTAATATGCAATATAAATATGGCATTAATTTTAATAAGGTATAAATTAAAATTAAATTTTCTTATATTAAATAAGTTACAAATCTTAACTTAATTTTAAAATCATATTAAGTATAAAATTTTAAAAAAAAAATCTAGTAAATTTTTTTTTATTTCTGAAAATATTATTTTAATAGAAGTACGATATTATTTTGATTGAAGTACCATAGGCATATACTTGACTTTTAAGCAAAAGCATCCTAGTGGATTAGTGCACATCCACCTTTAACTAAAGTTCTACTTGACTTTCAATCCTTTGGTACTTCATATTCTGATTCAACACTAGCTACTTGAATCTCATCGGTATTTGCTCATCTGTGTTTATATTTTATCCCATCTTTCTTGTATTGCATTTTTTGTCTTGAGAATTTGTTCTTGATCATGGATGAAGACCCAATTGTCATGCTCAAGAGAGATGGTTCTAATTATTCCCACTGGTCACATATGATGAGTAATTATATGTTCATTTCTAGGAGAGATCTTTGGGACTATGTTTGTGGGATCGTAACAGAGCCCAACCCAGGACATGAAAACTACGCAAAGCTGTTTAAAGATTGGAAAACTTCGAATGCAGAAATCTTGGAAATGATCAGTGAAGCTGTAATCAATCCTTCTGTTTTGATTCAATTACGGAGCTTCAAATCAGGCAAGGAGGCATGGGACTACTTGGCTGATTTATATGGTCAGTCCACTTTTGCTAAGAAGTATCAGTTGGAGACTGAGATCAGAGCAACAAAACAGGGAGATAGAACTATAAAAGAGTTTCATGATGTTATGGTTGGTTTGTGGGATCAACTGGCCAAGCTGGAGAATAGAGACTTGAGTATCCGAAGCAGTTACAAGGAACATCGTGATGAACAACGCCTTGTGCAGTTTCTTATTGCTCTCCGAGACGAATTTGAGCCGATTAGAAAGTCTATACTGTGTAGATCGTTTCTTCCGAGTGTCGAAACAGCTGTTAGGGAGTTAGATGAAGAGGAGAAGAGGCTCAAGTCTTCAATTGTGTCCAAATTTTCCAATCTCTCAATCAAATCAGAAGACAGTTTTCAGAAAGGAAAAGTCAAGTATGATTATAGTGGTGGATTTGATCAGTCACACAAATTCAACAAGCCATATTCGTCTCGGGATATATCTGCTATGTCTTCTTCTTCAGTGACAGACACTGATGATGAGCCTTCTTTCATGGGAGGTTTGGCCAAAGTTGCCATGGCTTCATTTGCTGCAGTACAGGTTTCTCGGGCACTGTATAATTACTATACTGATGAACCTGATGAACCTGGTTCGCTCCTTTTCATCATAAGTTTTCTCATTTCATCTGGGTTCCTTCTGATAGTATATTTTATCACATGATCTGATTTGAATTAAAATTTTTTTTAATCATGATTTGAAGTGATTGTTCTTGTATTATTACTCTAGTATGTCTGGATATACCCTCACTATATGTGATCTGTGTCTTTACATGTAGGATTGTTCACCAGTTGTCGGTTGCAAGAAACGAGCTTGTTTGGTTCTAGTTTTTAGGAAATTCTACTTTTTTTTTATTATTTATTTTTAGCATTTTAATGTTTTTAATGATTTTTTTTTAATATTTTAAGTAATTTTTTATAAAATTTTTAGACATACCTAATATAAATAAACTTAAAAAGTATAATATTTGTGAAAAAAATCTTTAAAAAATACACTAAATATCAAAAAATATAAAAAAAAATACATATATATATATATGAAAATTCAGTACATTTTTTATATTTTTGTCTATTTATTAATTTTTTAAAATATTTTTTCACAAATATTTTTCTATTTAGATACATCTAAGGAAGGTACATCTTAAAAAGTAAAAAAATAACTTCAAATTTTAAAAAAAAATTCACTAAAAACAAAAAAATATGAAAAATAAAAAACTCAATTTTCATAAAACTAAAACCAAACACTTAATTTTGTGGATTTTTCTTCCTTTTGAGGGTTTCTATAACATAGCAGTTGATCTCAAACCAGCCTTGGTTTGTTGTACAACTTTTATCTAATGGTTCAAACACACATAATAAGATGTGCATGTGACTAACAATTATTATTAGAAGTCACATGTATCTGAAATGGAGAAGATACATATGGATTCCAAATAGAATTTCAGTCGCCAAGAATTGCTGTTTGGGTTTATATTGGGTTGTACACGAGCTGAGTTGAATCAAATAGCAGGCTGTTCGAGTTTGAATGGAAAACTTAACAAAATGTGTTCAAACTTGGGTAAGACTCTCCCGAAATAGAGCCAATCAGCTCATAATGAATCTCAATCCCCCAAATTTGCTCAATGGAAGAATATCCCATGTGCTAAAATTACAATCATTATATATGCTAATTTAGTGCACTAATCGAAGGGCCACAACATTTCACTGCATTTGAATAACCCTTGTGACTAAGGGTTGAAGTCTAGAAAGCACTTCAGCAGATAATCATATCCCAAGTAGCATCTTCAGGTTGACTATGAGCCCTTCGTACTAAAACTTCAGTCACAGCCTGCATTCCATGCTTTAGTAGACGATTAGATGATATTCCAGTATTAAACTTGAGTGATCCATTCATTAGTCATTTCAGGTAAAGGGTGTGCTATAGTCACCCCGGAACCAAACTCTTTCATCAGCCACGAGACATGAAAAATAGGGTGGATGTTTTTAATCTGGAGGCATATTAAATTTATAAGCAACTAATTCCATGTACTCTAAAATTTGATGACTCCCATAAAACCACGGAGATAATTTAGGAGAGCTTCTCATGGTCAATGAAGTTAGGCATTACGGCTAAAATCGGAGATTTTTAGACCACCAGATCTCGTGAAGGAAAGAGATGGGAGAGTGTCAGGATGGCCGCTGGATTCCAGTGATCCATCAGAGGAAGAGTGGTGGAGCACATAACAATGGGAGGATTAGTAATGGGTTATTCAATGTATTCGTGGATAATCTACTGTCTTCAATGGATGCAAAAGCTTTGTTTAAACTGTTTATGAAGTTTGGAGTTGTCAAGGACGTGTTCATTCCCTTCAAAAGGAGGAAGGTAACAAAGTCACAGTTTGGATTTGTTAGATTCGATTGTCAAGTTGCAGCGAATATTGCAATAAGCCAATGGTTTGTGGGTTGATGATAGGAGTTTACAAGTGAAGTTTGCTGATTATGATAGAAGCAAAAAGGTGGCGTTGTTGAGGAGACCACAGTTTGGTGATCAGAGGATTAATGGCCGAGGGTCAGAACTTGGGAAGCGATCGTTTGTGGAGGCATTGCAAGGCATGGCTGCGAAGAAGACCAGTATGACCATCCCTGTGAATGAAGATGGACATGGGTGGTTGCTTGAAAGTGTGATTATGAGATTGAAGATTAAGGTTTCAATCCATAGCATTCAGAAGGTGTTGAATGAAAAAGGTCTAGGCCAGATAATGGTAAGGCGTGGTGGAGGAAGGGATGTTGTGTTAACCTTCAAGTCTCAAGAGATCATGAAGGTAAGTTTTGGACTTATTAAGGAATGTTTTGATGAATGGTGTGAGTGGATTGTGGTCTGGGAACCAGGCCTGCATATTCAGCAAGAGAGGTGTGTCTGGCTTAGGTGCTTTGGTGTTCCTTTGAATGTGTGGAACAGATACACCTTTAATTGAATCGGGACCATATGGGGGAATGTTATCGGGTTGGAGGAGGATATTTGTCAACCCTCTTCATTTTGTTATGGGAGGGTCTGTGTGGCTACAAAGAGTATGGAGTATATTAACACCACCATTATTCTTGAATGTAAAGGTAGTAGTTATCCAGTTTTGGTGTGTGACGAACAAACAGTTGATAAAGCCACTATCAGCACCTTCAGTCCTTCAAGGTGTTTGGATGGTTGTTGTTCAAATGTGGGTGGTAGCCTGGAGTCCATTGCCGATTGCATAGGCCATGAGAAGGGTGAACCAATGAAGGTGTGGAGCAAAGTGGTGGTTAATGATGGAGGCCGGGGCATGGTGGAAGGTGAACCAGCACAGACAGAACATCAGCAGAATGATAGATGGTGATGATCTGGAAGCAAGGCAGACCAGGTGTGTTGTTGAGTCAGCAGATTCTGAGGAGGTGGCTAACATTCAATTGGCGAAAGTCACTGGTACATGGAATGAGGTAGGCACAGTGGTGGAGGAGACCAACAATGTTATGGGAAATAGTAATGAAGAGGCAGCTGGAGTGCAGGTCTCGAGTATGAAGGGGGCTGCTGAGTTTGTATTCCCATATCTAATTATTAATGGCCAGAAGCAGGCTATTGAAAATGATGTTATCAATCCAAGTGTTTTGAAAAGTCTTAGTGGCACAGAGGCGGATAGGCCAGGAATTCATTTAGTGGTAAATGTTGAAGAGGCCCATGTGGGTGGGCCATGAGACATGCCCATTATTTCCAATTTTGGAGAAGGGAGTGTGTTGGGTCATAAAAGTGTTGAAGCTCAAAATCATGGTGGACTTCGGTTAGGTCCAACATCTAGTATTGTGGGTACTGTGGGGGCTGGGAGGGAGGGACTCGGGCAGGAAAAGAAGAGAAGGGTAAGGGGAAGGAAGAGATTGTCAATGGCTGATTCAAGATGGATTCGTAGATTGGCAAGAGGTGCTGGTTTGGCAAGAAAAAAGGGACCAATTCCTCTGGGCAGCTAGAATAGAGGAGCGGTGTGTAGAGTAGCAATGGTAGCACTGTTTTCATCCTTATCAGGTAGCCAATCTCAGAATCACGGATGTGTATTGCGTAGGGAGGCGCAAGTGACTATTCAGGTTGGTAAAGCACTGGGTATGCAGTGCGAGGGCTGTGAAGAGGACTTATTACTTAAATGTGTGGAGTTGGAGAAGAAGGATGTAGATCGGACTCTTCAGGGGGTTGGGGTGGATCGGCCCTAAACACCTGAAGTTGGAGATTTTGGGAGTTAGATTGTTTCCAATGATTTTGCTCACATGGAATATTAGAGGGCTTGGGAAGGCTGGGAAGTGCCGGAAGATAAACGAGGTGCTTAAAGAAAGGAGAGTGGATGTGGTGTTTTTTCAGGAAACAAAGAGAGCAGAAATTTTAGAGGTAGTAGTGCAGCCATTATGGCCAGGGGAGAAGATGGATTTTGTGGTGGTGGATTCGGATAGATTATCTGGTGGTCTGCTGTGTATATGGAAGCCATCAGTTTTTGCATTGTCTAGGTGGTGTTGAAACCGTAATTTTATTTTGTTGTCAGGTACTATTGCTTTATCTTTTTTGTGTGTGATGATAAATGTATATGCACCAAATGAGGTTTCTAGGAGAGAGTTAGTATGGGAGTCTATTACAAGGTTAAAGGCCAATTTTAATGTTCCTTGGTGTTTAGGGGGGGGGGATTTTAACGAGATTAGGAATATTGGAGAGAGGAAAGGATGTTCTAGAAGGGAGAGGGGTATGAAGCATTTCAATGATTTCATTGATCGGATGGAGGTTGTTGAATTAGATATGCTTGGAAGGAAGTATACCTGGTGTAATGCTGCATACGGGGAAAAGTGGAGTAAAATTGATAGGTTTCTTTTGTCTCCTGAGTGGCTGTTAATGTTCAAATTCAAAGTTTGGGGGTTGCCTAGAAGAGTCTCTGATCATTGCCCAGTGGTTCTAATGGAGGATACAAGAGATTGAGGGCCACGACCGTTTAGGTTCATTAACGCTTGGGTTTTACATCCTCAGTTTATTTCTGTTGTAAAGATAGCTTGGGAGGGCACAGTAGTATCAGGTTGGGCTGGGTATAAAGTTTTTGCCAAGTTAAAAGCAGTCAAGGCATCCTTGAAACAATGGAATATGGAAGTGTTTGGTGATGTTAATTATAAGCTTAAAGCCTCTGAGGATGAATTACATGAGCTGGACCTGGTTGCTGAAATTAGAGATCTTGATGATGGTGAGGTAGAAAGAAGACGGGAACTTAGAGGGGAAGTGCTAAAGTGGAGTAAGAAAAAAGAATGGATGTGCCATCAAAAGTCGCAATTGTCATGGACATTGAACGGGGATAAGAACACTAAGTTCTTTCATTCCATTGCATCTTGTCGGCAAAGTAAGAATTCGTTAAATTCATTGCTGGTTAATGGAATTTTGATCGAAGATCCGATGATTATTTAGGAAGAAGTTTATAGACATTTTCGAGGATTATTCTTGGAATCTTGGAAGGTCAGGCCTAAGCTTGGAGGAGTTTTCAAATCAATTGGAAGTAATGAAAAGGTTGAGTTAGAAGCTGCCTTCTCAGAATCTGAAATTTGGGCAGCTGTTAAAGAGATTGATGGAAATAAGGCCCCTGGGCCAGATGGGTTTAATTTGTTATGTTTTCAAAAGTGTTGGAAGGTGTTTAAGGTGGAGATGGTTCAATTTTTCAATGACTTCCTGTAGACACCCCATTTTTGACCGACCTTAAGACTCAGACGTCACCGATTGAGCGCTTGGTGATGTTGCATATCGTGCTCGTTCAGGAGTCTCAAAGTCTCGGCCGCGAGCCTTGCCTCCGGACTTCTGGGCTCTTTTTATACTTTGTCTCGGTTTGCGAACCAGGCTCGATTTTCTCTGTTTCTTTTCCTGAGGGGAGGGAGAGGCCTCGTAGACCATCTCTCAGTGTCCGTGGGCTACATTTCGTGGCTGTAGGCCATTTTGCCCATTTCGGAGCCCGGTTCCCGGTTTTCGGAGCCGTCAGGCCATGTGCCTCGGTTCGGGACCGCCTGACCACCTCCGTTTGCTCCGATTTTTGGCGTGCATTTCATTTACTCCCTTTTGAGGGACACTGGGGTCTTAGATACCCACTTCGTGGTTGAACACCACTCCGTTGCTGATCGATACGGGTCCCGAATCGCACGTTGCCCCGAACCTTCATTTCGCATCAGTTTGGGTTCATTTTTGGTGGAGGCCTTATTTTCATGGTTAGGAAGCTTGTAGGAGGGTGGGAGGCCAGCAATTGTTTTGACAACCAACTTTTTGTTTGGTCAAAAGTGGTTCAGCATGAATCCGGGAAGGAGAAAAGTCTGCGCGGCTTCACCGAAACGGGCGTAACTCTTTGTACAGGAGGAATTAAAGTATGAGGCCACCATCGTTGGAAAGCTTACTTCCGGGGATTTATTTTACACTCAAGAATCTCCTAAGTCCGAATCCGGGGGGAGGAGATATGGTTGGTTGAAGTCCGGTTGGATTGAATCTGCGCGGCTTTACGGAAACTGGCATAACTTTTTCTACATGAGGAATTTTAATGTAAGGTTTGCGGCATTGGAAAGCTAACTTCAAGGGCTACATGGCCGACCAGTTTTATGGCTTGTACCTTTTGACCCTGGCCGGCCGGCCATGGGGGGTGGCCGGCCGGCCACCTGCAACTAAAGTACCTAGTCGGCCTGCTTCCTCAGTGGGGGTGTATTACAGCTGTATATCTGTTTTCTCCCAAAAATATCTGTACCCGGGGAAAGCTTTTGGAGGGAAACTTGGTGTCATTTTCCTCCTACCTTGCTCCTTCTCTTTGGCCTATATAACCAGCTGCCCAACTCTTGTTTTGGGGTTACAAAAAATCCCTAAGAGGCCTCACATTCATATCTCTCTCCATCTCTCTCAAATTCTCAAGTTTTGGTTCCATTTCTTCATCATCATCAAGCACCACCACCACTACTCTATTTCCAGCAGCTAGGGGAGCTTTCCAGCAGCTAGGAGGCATCCATTCTTCAAGCAAAAGGCAGCCAAGACTTGTCTACAAGGGTAAGTCTCAATCTCCCTCTTTTGTAGCACTTTCTTGCCTCATTTATTAAGCCTATTTTCTCACTGTTTTAGGCTCCGACCCTAACTTAAAGGTCATTATTTTGAGCTATTCTTCATGTTTGTTCAAGGGCTCAACCCTGTTTGAGCCCTTCATTTGGTAGTTGCTTCAATACCATCTTGTATGCCTTTATTTTGCATGAAATTTCTAGCCTATGTGTGATCTGTTTTCGAGCATAATGTAAACTGTAAGAGGGTCTATTTTGAGTCCCTCTTCAACATTGAAGAAGGGCTCAACCCTGTTTGGCCCACCTATCTTGTACTTGCTTCATAATCTCTCATATTTACCGTAAACTTGCATGATTTGTTTGGTCTATGTGTAAATTGTTTTGGAGCATGTCATGAACTGTGAGTAGGCTTATTTTGAGTCCCTCTACAACATTGTAGAAGGGATCAATCTTTTTTGGGGTCCCCATGTTATACTTGCCATTATAGCCCTCTTTGGCCCCCATTTTTGCATGCTTTTTTAGGCTTATCTAGCTTCTGTTTTCGGCCATTATCAGAACTGAAAATGGTCATATTTTGACCTTCTTGGCATGTCTCATTAAGGGTCCTTGCTTGTTTGATGAATTTTTGGGGTACCTCATGTTATAGCCTCTTGTTGGCCTATTTCTTGCATTGCATTTTGAGCACATTTATATACTGATTTTGGGGCTGTCATAAACTGTAAATGTTCATATTTTTGGTCCCTTTTCAGTGTTGTATAAGGGTATTTTGTTGTTTGGGCTTTGCATTTACCATCTACTTCAATACCCCTCTCTTGGCCCCTATTTTTGCATGCCATTGTTGCCCTATCTATGCTTGCTGTTTGGCCATGTCTTAGACTGAAAAATGCTTTTTTTGGGGCTGCCTTACTACTTTATTTTCATTCCGTGTCCATATTGTGCATGCATTACATAGCTATGGGCCATTTCGGGTGTCTAAATTCGCATTTCGGGACCATTCCTTGCATTTGGTGTCATTTCGCCATCTTTTGGGACTGTTTTTCCCCATATTTCAGTGCTGAAATTCCATTGGCATGTTTGCATATCATATTTCCATGCCATTACATCGCGTATGCCATCTTCTCGGTTTGCGTGCCCGTGTGCACGCATTTCGAGGCACTTCATTTTCATCCATCGGCCTCTTATGTGAGTGTGGCTGAGGCTCACTCATGTTAGTGTAAGTCCATTTTGCATTCTGTATGCCATTTTAGTCTCACTGCATCGTGTATGCCATTGCCTCGGTTTGCGTGCCTGTGTGCACGCATTTCGAGGCATCTCATTTTCATCCATCGGCCTCTTATGTGAGTGTGGCTGAGGTCCACTCATGTTAGTGTAAGTCCAATTGCATTGCGTATGCCATTTTATGCCTTAGGATCATTTTCTTGGTTTGCGTGCCCGTATGCACGCATTCCGAGACATCTCATCTTCATAGCATTGCGTATGTTGGGATTGTATCTTAGTTGCATTTCATACATATCATGCATATTGCATTGTGTTCGGGATAGGAGTTAGCCCGGGCACCGACACTCCGGATTATCCATGATGGAGTTAGGTCTAGTTGTATTTCCATGTGCATTCATCCAATATTGAGTTGTGCAATTCGGCTCCTCGGCCATCATGCATCGATATACGTGATTGGTGGCACGATGATCGAGACATGCATATATTTGTGAAATACATTGCTATGCCCCTTTCCTGCTCTCTGTTGCAGCAAAATGAAGAATCGATAACTTTTCGGGATTTGGCACGCATTTCGAGAAACATTGCAAACAGAGGCTAATTGGGGCATCCCAGTGGATCTCCGCGCAAAGCAGCCCAAACATGCATCATCTCATTATCCGGAGCGGAGTCAAGGCAGCCCCCTGGCTTGCATGCCAGTTTACAGTTTTTCTTAGTTAATTTGTTAATTAATTAGGAATTTGTACATTATTTGGACTGTATTATTTGGACTGTACTATTCTTTCATTTTGGGCTGTATATTTATTCGGACCCTCTGCGCGAGGGCGAAATTGTAATAAGTGTGCGTGAGTGTGATGTATGTCTTCCAACCCCACGTCTTTCTTTCCTTTTATTTATCCGCTTATGATGGTTAGATTAGGGCATGTTTCAATTAGCATACAGTATGATAGCATGTTTGCATTCATTCATCTGTTTTGCATGCACCAGGCTCGGCGCATCATGCTAACTGCATTTGTATTTCAATTCCAAGTTGAATACATGTTAGCTGTAGCATTCATATGTCATGTTTAGGATAGCCGAGCCTGCTATAGTTTGCATTTTTTGCATGTGTTGCATTAGGCATTTCTGTATACTTAGGATCATGCATGATTTCTAATGAGCTTTTGTTTTGGCTTGGAGTACTCGGTGAGTTTTTATGCTTTAGCATCCTTGCATGCGTGTGAGTGACTGCCATGATAGCATGCTTACCATGAGGCTATGTGCTTATGTGATATAACTACCTTGGATGCCTGTGGGTGAAGGTTGGGTTATTTGAATTGGAACAATGCGTTGCCTGTTTGTTTTAAGCCCACTAGATAGTGGCAAAATCATGTTTTTCTAAGCCCACCTGAGGGTGGCAAATTCACGTCTTAGCCTACCTGCGGGTAGCACCATCAAACCATTTTCAAACAAACAAACATGAAATGTTTTGTTCCAATTCAGCGACTTCGATTATACTTGTATGTCAGCATCACATAGTAACCTAGGCTAATAACCTAATAAGAACATACAATGTTTTCAAAATCGATATCATGGTTAGTAGAGGCGGTCTTTGATCGGGCGGGGTGCTCACGAAGTGACCTTCCCCAATCGTACCCAAGTTCCCGAGCCGAGGCAACTTTGGTGATGACGGACACGTGGCCTTTGGCACCGAGTCAGGGTTTCCTAAATTTTCCATTTTAAAATATTTAGGTGGCGACTCTGTATCTGGCAAAGCAGTCCATGTTTGGCACTTCTTTCAAAAAAATCTATTTTCAAAACGATTTGCCGAATTTGGACTCTTCGGTTCAAGATTAAGAACCGTGACATTTGAGTCTTTCGAACTGTAGTGACCCAATATCGAACCAGAACCCGGAGGGGGGGGGGACTCGCACTCCCTTTCCCCGGGATGCATTCGGGGACATCTACAGTTTCTGGCGACTCTGCTGGGGATTTAGAGAACTTGACTCAAACTCATGATATCTGGTTTTGACTATACTTGTGTGTTTCTTTGCATTGCATTTGCATTGGTGCGCCTAGGACACCGTGTTTGCCATCTGCTATTCCTGAGCGGTTTGCCAGAGGCTTGTCTTGTCAAGCCATGTCCATAAGGCTGACCGGTTACGGGCTCTGCCAGTATGGGAACACAAACCCCGATTTTACCGGGGCACCCTTTTTGACCATTCGACCTAGTGCATATTTGGATCCATAGTGACCATTCCAAACTAGGACAGGTTGCTTACCCGATAGGTTGTTTGAAACCGCTGCGTGTGTAGTAAAACCCTAGCTCTTGACAAAATAGGACAGGGAAACCCTACCCCAACATAGGGTTGTTTTGGCTCTCACTTATCTGTTATGTGCTTTTAGAGAACGTCTCTATAAGAATGCATGTATCAGTCTACAAGTTTGGGCATCAGGCCTGCGGGCACCAATTCAGTATTTTGGGTATCAGGCCTGCGGGCATCAGTATTTGGTGGAATCAGTTTTACCTGAGGGTATCAGCTTACAGGCGGAATTTTGGGGCAGAATTCAGTAGAGAGCACACTCATTCGATTTTGTTCGTATCTGTTCTGGTGAAATTGGGCTGAGATGCTGTCCGTTTTCTCTTTTGCTAGGGTAGTCCTGGAACCATAGCTTCAGAAGGCTCCACTATCCCCCAGGTACATTGGACTAGTGTTGATAGACTTTGTGAGGTCAGAAATTCGATTCAAGGGAAACCGGTGTTCTTTCGCTGAGGCAAGGCAAAGAAGGGCCATACAGGGCTCATTGGCTCATCTGATCCGACAGTCACCAGTCACGTCATCAGTGGACCCGTGATGGCACAAGGTTCGGAAGAATTTGTGGCTATGATAGCAGTGTTAAATCAGGGAACTGCAATGCAGGATGAGACCAGTGCTGAAACGCAACGCCCATCTCGGGCATCTGCCTCACACTCAGCTTCGGGACCCCAACTGAACTTTGACCCACTTTTGCCAGCTGAAGATTCGCAGGACCTTTCCAAACCTGCTAAAGTTAACACAGTCGCCATAGCCGACCCTTTTGCCAAGGCCAGCCTACAAATAGCCAGCCCAGCCCGAGCTCAGGGTAGATTTTTCACCCCCCTCCATATGAGCCTAACCAGTGCATTCAAAGTCCTGATGGAAAGAGGGCATCTCAAACCCTTTAATCCTCAACCTTTGCCAAACCCACTCCCTGCCAGACATAACCCCAAAGAAATCATGTATATCATCGCTGCCATGCCATGGCACCAATGATTGCTACCGCCTTCGTCATGAGATCCAGAATCTCATTGACAACCGGACAATAGCTCCATTTCAAAACCCCAAGGACCAAGTATCTCATCCACATCCCAACCTCATCCATACACTGCCACCCACCTACAACCCCAGTATATACCCCTCGACCCATATACTCAAGCCCGAGATGTTTATCCCGGAAAGCATGGGCTTAAGCACGATGGATGCACTTGAACCCCAATCATCTCAAACCCGTGAGCCCACTACTTCTGAGCTAAAAAGAATGATCGTAGATCTCCAAAGGACTATGACAGATCTAGCCTCTGGGACATTGGCTCCATCATCGACCACAGCACATGCTAAGAGTTTCACGACAAAAGGCTCCCCAGTCTAGGAGCGGGCTGCATTTGAGAAATGCCAATCCCTTAGCAAAGTGGAAGCGGGTGGAAAGAACAAGGCAGGGGCGGGCATGGATCCCCATGAACATCTTATGTTTGCTATTGAGGCTTTGAAAGCCGAGGGACTGAACAAAGAACAAGTCCTCGCAGTTGTTGCAAAAATTGTGGATGACACTTTCGCTACTCAAGTTAGGGGCAGTTTGAATCAAGAGGCAAGCCGGGAAAAGGGCCGTTGTACCAGAAATGATCCTGTTAGCTCTAATCCTGCACTCAGAAGAGATCATCTCAAACCCCTTGAGCCTCGGCCTCTCCCGAACCCTCTTCTGGCTACACATGATGCTACCCAGTACTGCGCGTACCATCAGCAAACCGGCCATACTACCGACGACTGCTTCCGTCTTCGCCATGAAGTACAAGATCTGTTTGACAACGGAGTTGTCCTCCCGCCAAGCTCTGCAAAGTCTATTGGCACTGGATCGGTGAACTTGGGGGATAATGCAATGTGATTAGGGGGATGAACCAGCTGTGAGTGGCGCTCGATTAACTCCAGACGTGGGAATGGCACGCACTGTTTTGAGCAATGTACAAGTGCTGTTAATTTTGCATTTTGACTTGGGTATTGGGCCAGTCTTTTGTTTTGTTTTGTTTTGAGTCTGTCTTTTTGTTTTGAGTCTGTCTCTTTTGTTTTGGGTCTGTCTTTTTGTATCGAGTCAGTCTTGTTGTATAGGAGTCGGGTGATTCCGGCGGTGTTACCTCGGGCGTCACCATTTTGTTTTGCGTTTGTCTTTTTGTTTTGTTTTGAGTCTGTTTCTGCCAGGGAGCCAGTTATGCCAATAGATTTTGAATGAAACAGCAGTGATTTCCACGCTCTCGCATTTGCTTCTGCCGTGTGCTAGTTGTGCCGGGATTTGAATGAAATGGCAGTGCATTCCACCTACTCTCTTGTGCCTTGAAGTCATTGCATTGACCTAAGTTTTTCAAAACCTTTTTGAACACTACGGTGAAAACAAAGAGGAAGGAATTCCTCGGAATTTGCAAAAATTTGATCAATTGAGAGAAAGAGAGGCGTGCTAAGCCCTTAATGATTGAAATCATGCTTGTTAGTGTGAGTACTGAGAAGGACCCTAGCTTGATCCAGATTGGTCCCAAGATTGTCTTCGCCATGAAGCGATTTGTCGCTTTCTTAAAAACTTTCAAAAAAATGTTTTGCGCGGTCCTGCGAAGACATGTATGGAATCGCTCTTGACATTGTACAGCTTAGGATCGCTCTCAGCCTCGAGACTCGACCCCCCTTTGCTTTCAAACCTTGAACTTGCATTCAGAATGTTCAACGATCAACTGCGATATGAGGCCTGTGTGGCCAGATTTGAAGCAGCCCTCAAACAAGAGGCCAGGAAAGTCAGATCAAGAAGATCACACCTCATCAGAAGAAGCTTGCAAAGCTAGAACAGAAGCACCCCTCGAACTAGGGGCAAAAATGTCCGATGTGCTCGAAGAGCCAAAGGTGGATCTTTCTGCTAATCAATACAACAGCCACTCTCTTGGGTACAGAGGGCTCCAATCTCAAAACCATTTGGCATGGACTTGTTACACTTTTACCCTTCGAGAGGCTCGCTGGGCCGAAAACCCGGAAGGGCGACCCAGGCAAAAGTTAGAGCGAAGAAAAGAATGAAAAAAAGAAAAAAGAGAAAAAATGCAAAGAATGAAAAACAAACAAAAAAAAAAAGAGAAAAGAATTGAAAAGAAAAGAAAAACAAAGCTCGCAAGGTCGAAAACCTACAACAGGCGCCTTGGCAAAAGTTAGAGCATAAAAAGGAGAGGTTAAATACCCGAGTGTACCTTAACCCCGAACTACGTAAGGCTTGATTCCCATCTTTGGGATACGTAGGCAACTTCATTCTGAAGTCCAGCCATAAACACTTCCAAATCAAGTGTGTCCATGTAATGGTTTTGACCATCCTTGCCTCCTCTGTATCCGAGAGTTCGATTGCAATCATCGCTCTGAGGACTGACTACAATGCGCTGCGGTGCCTTTCAAACAAGGGGCAACTTTCCGTTGCCATTCAATGCGCTGCGGTGCCTTTCAAACAAGGGGCAACTTTCCGTTGCCATTCAATGCGCTGCAGTGTCGTTTAAACAAGGGGCAACTTTCCGTTGCCATGCAGCTCTCTTCAAGCACGGGGCAGTTTTCCCTTAGATCCGAGGTTGTGCATCTCAGGAGTAAGTTTCATGCTCGTTGAGCAAGTGGCCGTGTGCAAAAATAGTTTTTGAGAATTTCTACTGAGGTTGACTATTTTCTCGAAAATTGTTCCATCTTTTCCAAAAACTGGACAATTTCTTGGACCCAAAAATGGAAAATTTTCAGTGCTCATAGCCTGACTTGCGTGATTTCAAATCAAAAATTGAACAAGCATGTTAATCTAACCCTCATGTTGGTCAAAATTGTTTTAGTAGAAAGCAAAAACAAAAAATGGTCAAAACGATGAACTAGGGGCACAGTGGAGTCAGGTGTTCTGTCTTTTCCCCGTTAACAATGCATTTGCCAAGAAGGGTACTCTACATGCCAAGAAAAAGGGCACAATTGAAGCTAACAACAAAGTGTTGAAGGCTCTCTCACCCTCCAAGAAGCGAGGTATCAAGCCAAGTGCGAAGCACGAACGGGAATGGATCAAGATATTCCACTCCCTCATCTTGACAGATCTGATCACGTCCAAGCTCCCCGGCAGAGCATCATCAACCGGTGTCAGCTGCAGATTCGCTACACACTCATTTGTAGCACAACCCCTCTGTGGGAGGAATTCACTAGCTGCATGCAGAAGAAGAAGAATCTGGTAGAATACCAGGGGCAAAAGCCCACAACTTTCTGCTTATCCATCAACCACCCAGGGGAGGGATTGAAAAATGAGAGATTGAAGAATAGAGAGATGTGCGATGAGAAAAAAAGTGAGAAAAGGGCTTTTTCAGAAAACTAGAGATTGAGTGCCAAGTGATGTGAGAATCACAAGTGAGAAAGAGTGGGAAACACTACCCGGTGAAACAGGCTCCCTGTGCACGTCTGAGTGTCGTGTCTTTTTGTTTTATCTCGTTTCTTGCTTTGAGTCGTTCAAGTGTTGCTCGATGTGTTTAGGTTGTTTACCATTTGTTTTCCGTTGTTGAGTCGTAGTGCACTGTGTTCAGTCGTAGGCTCAATACCCAGTTGAGAACTTATGCTCACTCTCAATTTCAAAAATCATTTTGTGCTCCATTGCCGTCTGCTTCTCCGCATTTGTGCAAAACAGAATTTGTTCTTTCATAAAACCGCAGGGTTCGACCCAGGTCATGTGAGAACAGTAAAACCAGGATCTATCTGAAGCTATGAGTTTCGGGCTGCAAAGCAAAAGCAAAAGAGGAAAATATCGGGCATCTGAGTTCGTTCCAACTTCAGTAAGTTCCGAGGCTATATTCCGTGTGTACCTCTTCAGGTCTTGCCAATGTTCCGAAGTGTGAGTGTGCCTCTACCTCGAGCTCAAAATCAAGTCTACTTCAAGCCAGAATGGCGATCAGAACTGCTCTCCCTGAGTACCATTCCCTGCCAGAGGCATCTTGGCCGTGTTTGCGATGAGTTCCTAGGAGACCAACTGCGACGGTGGAAATTAGAGTTCGAATGGCCGTGGCCTAGAACGCAAAGGTTCGTGATTTCCGAGACTAAAGTCTGGTTTAAATACCTAGAGGCGTGCCCTCGGCTTAAAATCTGTATGGAAGCCCCATAGGTTGAGATAGCGTGTATGCACCTCAATTCTGGATACTGAACCAACCTAGTCTGTCACCCTGTTGGAGAATAGGGAAAGTTGTGAGTATGATCAGGAAGACAAGTGGCATCCGTAGCTCCTACATGCAGATGTTATTACTTGTTAGCATTCCAGAACCTTTGTACTGTGAGTTGAAGGTAAGTGTTTGAAGAGCACGAGGGGAGATCCCCATCAGAGTAGAGCGGTTCACCGCCACTCACCTCATGAGGCGCTTTCTAAAGCGCCGCTTTGTCCACTTATCGCTTTCCTTAAGCATCATGCATTGTAATGCATTGTACCCGTCAAGTTTCTTTCTCAGTCATGCATGATATTGTATGTACGGTTCATTCAAAGAAGTTCTATTTGAGATCATTCACTTAGTGTATCCATCACACTTATTCACTTAGTGTATCTAATACACTTCATTCACTTTTGTGTATCCATCACACTTATTCACTTAGTGCAACTATCACATTTCGTGTTCACCTATTGTGTATCCATCACACTTATTCACTTAGTGCATCTATCACACTTTGTGCTTGTCTTTTGTGTATCCATCACACTTTGCTCACTTCACCCTTTGTATAATCAATTACACTTTGCTCAAATAGTGTATCTATCACATGCTCGCTTTGCCTATTGTGTATCAATCACACACACTCACACCATTGTTCCCCCAGTTAAAACCTTCCCTCTCTCCGTATGAAATACGTTGAGATACGCCTGTTGGTTACACTATTGTTCCCCCGGTTAAAACCTTCCCTCTCTCCGTATGAAATACGTTGAGATACGCCTGTTGGTTACACCATTGTTCCCCCGGTTAAAACCTTCCCTCTCTTCGTATGAAATACGTTGAGATACGCTTATTGGTTACACCATTGTTCCCCCGGTTAAAACCTTCCCTCTCTCTGTATGAGATACGTTGAGATACGCCTGTTGGTTACACCATTGTTCCCCCGGTTAAAACCTTCCCTCTCTCCGTATGAGATACGTTGAGATACGCCTGTTGGTTACACCATTGTTCCCCCAGTTAAAACCTTCCCTCTCTCCGTATGAAATACGTTGAGATACGCCTGTTGGTTACACCATTGTTCCCCCGGTTAAAACCTTCCCTCTCACCGTATGAAATACGTTGAGATACGCCTGTTGGTTACACCATTGTTCCCCCGGTTAAAACCTTCCCTTTCTCTGTATGAAATACGTTGAGATACGCCTGTTGGTTACACCATTGTTCCCCCGGTTAAAACCTTCCCTCTCTCCGTATGAAATACGTTGAGATACGCCTGTTGGTTACACCATTGTTTCCCCGGTTAAAACCTTCCCTCTCTCCGTATGAAATACGTTGAGATACGCCTGTTGGTTACACCATTGTTCCCCCGGTTAAAACCTTCCCTCTCTCCGTATGAAATATGTTGAGATACGCCTGTTGGTTACACCATTGTTTCCCCGGTTAAAACCTTCCCTCTCTCCGTATGAAATACGTTGAGATACGCCTGTTGGTTACACCATTGTTCCCCCGGTTAAAACCTTCCCTCTCTCCGTATGAAATACGTTGAGATATGCCTGTTGGTTACACTATTGTTTCCCCGGTTAAAACCTTCCCTCTCTCCGTATGAAATACGTTGAGATATGCCTGTTGGTTACACCATTGTTTCCCCGGTTAAAACCTTCCGTCTCTCCGTATGAAATACGTTGAGATACGCCTATTGGTTACACCATTGTTTCCCCAGTTAAAACCTTCCCTCTCTCCGTATGGAATGCGTTGAGATACGCCTGTTGGTTACACCATTGTTTACCCGATTTCTACCTTTTCCTCTCTTGCGTGTGATACGTTGAGGGGTTTACCTTCTTCCTCTCTTGTGTGTGATACGCAGAGAGATGTCTTGTGTGAGACTACGGGTATTCTCGGTAGTCGCTTTTAGCCTTCTCCGCGTGAGACGCAGTTAGCATTGCATATTCTTTTCTTACATCCTTTCTGCACGAGATGTAATTTGTCTCGAGTTTACTTCTTGCCTAGCTTTCGCTTAAAATGTTGCATTTATTTTGCATATTTGCTTCATTACAGCTCTCTTTGCATGATCATGAGTGATAACCGGCTTCGCTTAGCGTATAAGTCTAATCTTCAAATCGGCTTCGCTTAGCGTGTAAGTCCAATCTTCAAACCGGCTTCGCTTAGCGTGTAAGTCCAATCTTCAAACCGGCTTCGCTTAGCGTGTAAGTCCAATCTTCAAACCGGCTTCGCGTAGCGTGTAAGTCCAATCTTCAAACTGGCTTCGCGTAGCGTGTAAGTCCAATTTTCAAACCGGCTTCGCGTACCGTATAAGTCCAATCTTCAAACCGGCTTCGCGTAGCGTGTAAGTTCAATCTTCAAACCGGCTTCGCGTAGCGTGTAAGTCCAATCTTCAAACCGGCTTCGCGTAGCGTGTAAGTCCAATCTTCAAACCGGCTTCGCGTACCGTATAAGTCCAATCTTCAAACCGGCTTCGCGTAGCATATAAATCCAATTTTCAAACCGGCTTCGCGTAGCGTCTAAGTCCAATTATCAAAATCTCCCTGCATATCATTTTGCATTTTGCCCCTGCCTGCGGGCATGCCTACGGGCACAGCTTTGTCTATCTTGTCTGATTGTCGAAGTCTTCGGCCTTGTCAAAAATGGGTCGTTTCTGGGCTTCGACATTCACTCCCGTCATTCTTATGACTTTCGAGTTCTGTCAAAGATGGGCAACTGTAGACATCCCATTTTTGACCGACCTTAAGACTCAGATGTCACCGATTGAGCGCTTGGTGATGTTGCATATCGTGCTCATTCAGGAGTCTCAGAGTCTCGGCCGCGAGCCTTGCCTCCAGACTTCCGGGCTCTTTTTGTACTTTGTCTCGATTTGCGAACCAGGCTCAATTTTCTCTGTTTCTTTTCCTGAGGGGAGGGAGAGGTCTCGTAGACCATCTCTCAGTGTCCGTGGGCTACATTTCGTGGCCGTAGGCCATTTTGCCCATTTCGGAGCTCGGTTCCCGGTTTTCGGAGCCGTCAGGCCATGTGCCTTGGTTCGGGACCGCCTGACCACCTCCGTTTGCTCCGATTTTTGGCGTGCATTTCATTTACTCCCTTTTGAGGGACACTGGGGTCTTAGATACCCACTTCGTGGTTGAACACCACTCCCGGTACCCAACAATCAGTTTTCGGGGTCCCGAACTGCGCGTTTCGGCCCCCGAACCTTCATTTCGCATCGGTTTGGATTCATTTTTGGTGGAGGCCTTATTTTCATGGTTAGGAAGCTTGTAGGATGGTGGGAGGCCGGCAATTGTTTTGACAACCAACTTTTTGTTTGGTCAAAAGTGGTTCAGCATGAATCCGGGAAGGAGAAAAGTCTGCGCGGCTTCACCGAAACGGGCGTAACTCTTTGTACAAGAGGAATTAAAGTATGAGGCCACCATCGTTGGAAAGCTTACTTTCGGGGCTTTATTTTACACTCAAGAATCTCCTAAGTCCGAATCCGGGGCTGCCCAACTCTTGTTTTGGGGTTACAAAAAATCCCTAAGAGGCCTCACATTCATATCTCTCTCTATCTCTCTCAAATTCTCAAGTTTTGGTTCCATTTCTTCATCATCATCAAGCACCACCACCACTACTCTATTTCCAGCAGCTAGGGGAGCTTTCCAGCAGCTAGGAGGCATCCATTCTTCAAGCAAAAGGCAGCCAAAACTTGTCTACAAGGGTAAGTCTCAATCTCCCTCTTTTGTAGCACTTTCTTGCCTCATTTCTTAAGCCTATTTGCTCACTGTTTTAGGCTCCGACCCTAACTTAAAGGGTCATTATTTTGAGCTATTCTTCATGTTTGTTCAAGGGCTCAACCCTTTTGGAGCCCCTCATTTGGTACTTGCTTCAATACCATCTTGTATGCCTTTATTTTGCATGACATTTCTAGCCTATGTGTGATCTATTTTCGAGCATAATGTAAACTGTAAGAGGGCCTATTTTGAGCCCCTCTTAAACATTGAAGAAGGGATCAACCCTGTTTGGCCCCCCTATCTTGTACTTGCTTCATAATCTCTCATATTTACCGTAAACTTGCATGATTTGTTTGGTCTATGTGTAAATTGTTTTGGAGCATGTCATGAACTGTGAGTAGGCTCATTTTGAGCCCCTCTACAACATTGTAGAAGGGATCAATCTTGTTTGGGTTCCCCATGTTATACTTGCCATTATACCCCTCTTTGGCCCCCATTTTTGCATGCTTTTTTAGGCTTATCTAGCTTCTGTTTTCGGCATTATTAGAACTGAAAATGGTCATATTTTGACCTTCTTGGCATGTCTCATTAAGGGTCCTTGCTTGTTTGATGAATGTTTGGGGTACCTCATGTTATAGCCTCTTGTTGGCCTATTTCTTGCATTGCATTTTGAGCAAATTTATATACTGATTTTGGGGCTGTCATAAACTGTAAATATTCATATTTTTGGTCCCTCTTCAGTGTTGTAGAAGGGTATTTTGTTTTTTGGGCTTTTCATTTACCATCTACTTCAATACCCCTCTCTTGGCCCCTATTTTTGCATGCCATTGTTGCCCTATCTATGCTTGCTGTTTGGCCATGTATTAGACTGGAAAATGCTTTTTTTGGGGCTGCCTTACTACTTTATTTTTATTCCGTGTCCATATTGTGCATGCATTACATAGCTATGGGCCATTTTGGGTGCCTAAATTTGCATTTCGGGACCATTCCTTGCATTTGGTGTCATTTCACCATCTTTCGGGACTGTTTTTCCCCATATTTCAGTGCTGAAATTCCATTGGCATGTTTGCATATCATATTTCCATGCCATTACATCGCGTATGCCATCTCCTCGGTTTGCGTGCCCGTGTGCACGCATTTCGAGGCATTTCATTTTCATCCATCGGCCTCTTATGTGAGTGTGGCTGAGGCTCACTTATGTTAGTGTAAGTCCATTTTGCATTCTGTATGCCATTTTAGTCTCATTGCATCGTGTATGCCATTGCCTCGGTTTGCGTGCCTGTGTGCACGCATTTCGAGGCATCTCATTTTCATCCATCGGCCTCTTATGTGAGTGTGGCTGAGGTCCACTCATGTTAGTGTAAGTCCAATTGCATTGCGTATGCCATTTTATGCCTTAGGATCATTTTCTCGGTTTGCGTGCCCGTATGCACGCATTCCGAGACATCTCATCTTCATAGCATTGTGTATGTTGGGATTGTTTCTTAGTTGCATTTCATACATATCATGCATATTGCATTGTGTTCGGGATAGGAGTTAGCCTGGGCACGAGAAACGAGGCACGTTTCGTACTCCGAGTGACGGAACGGGTCTCAATTCCCCAGTCACCGACACTCCGGATTATCCATGATGGAGTTAGGTCTAGTTGTATTTCCATGTGCATTCATCCTATATTGAGTTGTGCAATTTGGCTCCTCGGCCATCATGCATCGATATACGTGATTGGTGGCACGAGGATCGAGACATGCATATATTTGTGAAATACATTGCTATGCCCCTTTCCTGCTCTCTGTTGCAGCAAAATGAAGAATCGATAACTTTTCGGGATTTGGCACGCATTTTGAGGAACATTGCAAACAGAGGCTAATTGGGGCATCCCAGTGGATCTCAGCGCCATGACCCAAACATGCATCATCTCATTATCCGGGCGAGTCAAGCGGCCCACAGCTTGCATGCGATTCTGATTTTCTTAGTTAATTTGTTAATTAATTAGGAATTTGTACATTATTTGGACTGTATTATTTGGGTGTACTATTCTTTCATTTTGAAATTTGTATATTTATTGGACCCTCTGCGCGTGGGCGAAATTGTAATAAGTGTGCGTGAGTGTGATGTATGTCTTCCAACCCCACGTCTTTCTTTCCTTTTATTTATCCGCTTATGATGGTTAGATTAGGGCATGTTTCAATTAGCATACAGTATGATAGCATGTTTGCATTCATTCATCTGTTTTGCATGCACCAGGCTCGGCGCATCATGCTAACTGCATTTGTATTTCAATTCCAAGTTGAATACATGTTAGCTGTAGCATTCATATGTCATGTTTAGGATAGCCGAGCCTGCTATAGTTTGCATTTTTTGCATGTGTTGCATTAGGCATTTCTGTATACTTAGGATCATGCATGATTTCTAATGAGCTTTTGTTTTGGCTTGGAGTACTCGGTGAGTTTTTATGCTTTAGCATCCTTGCATGCGTGTGAGTGACTGCCATGATAGCATGCTTACCATGAGGCTATGTGCTTGTGTGATATAACTGCCTTGGATGCCTGTGGGTGAAGGTTGGGTTATTTGAATTGGAACAATGCGTTGCCTGTTTGTTTTAAGCCCACTAGATAGTGGCAAAATCATGTTTTTCTAAGCCCACCTGAGGGTGGCAAATTCACGTCTTAGCCTACCTGCGGGTAGCACCATCAAACCATTTTCAAACAAACAAACATGAAATGTTTTGTTCCAATTCAGGCGACTCAGTCTATACTTGTATGCTGTGCGCATCACATAGTAACCTAGGCTAATAACCGGAATAAGAACATACAATGTTTTCAAAATCAGATATCATGGTTAGTAGAGGCCGGTCTTTGTAAGGACGGGTGGGGGTGCTCACGAAGTGACCTTCCCCAATCGTACCCAAGTTCCCGAGCCGAGGCAACTTTGGTGATGACGGACACGTGGCCTTTGGCACCGAGTCAGGGTTTCCTAAATTTCCCATTTTAAAATATTTAGGTGGCGACTCTGTATCTGGCGAAGCAGTCCATGTTTGGCACTTCTTTCAAAAAAATCTGTTTTCAAAACGATTTGCCGGATTTGGACTCTTCGGTTCAAGATTAAGAACCGTGACATTTGAGTCTTTCGAACTGTAGTGACCCAATATCGAACCAGAACCAGTGGGGGGGGGGGGACTCGCACTCCCTTCCCCCGGGATGCGTTCGGGGACGTCTACACTTCCATTGTAATGGCAGATTGGCTAAGTGTCTTACTAGTTCTTTTGTTACTCTGGTTCCAAAAAAAGATTGTCCATCGGGTCTTGCTGATTTTTGTCCAATAAGTCTTATTGGGGCAGTTTACAAGATCTTATCTAAAGTTCTTGTTCATAGATTCAAGTAGGTTATACCGAGGGTGGTTAGTGAGGCACAATCAGCTTTTTTGAAGGGGAGGAATATTTTTGATGGAGTGTTGATTGCAAATGAAGTTGTGGACTGGTGGAAGAGATTGCATAAGAAAGGGGTGATTCTTAAGTTGGATATTGAAAAAGTGTATGATTCGGTCAATTGGAATTTCTTATTCTCAATGCTTGGAAACTTTGGCTTTGGAAGGAAATGGGTTGGTTCAATGCAGGAGTGTGTTACTACAACCCATGTTTCAGTCCTAGTTAATGGGTCTCCAACTACAGAATTTTGTCCGGAAAAGGGACTTAGACAAGGTGATCCCCTTTCACCTTTTCTTTTTAATATTGTTGTAGAAGGGCTTAATGTTATGCTCACTAGAGCTAAGAACTTGGGACTGATTCGAGGGGTACAGGTAGGGGCTAGTGAAGAGGTTATATCTCATTTGCAATTTGCTAACGATACCATCATCTTTTGTGAGGCAGATTGGGTGGAAGTGCTCACTATTAAGAGAGTTCTCAGATGCTTTGAATTAATGTTTGGTCTAAAGATAAATTTCCATAAAAGCTGTGTTTACGGGGTAGGTGTGGAAGAGGGGGTTCTTGAGGATTTTGTTGCTAGACTGCACTGCAAGTCTGGCAAGTTACCTTTTACTTACTTAGGCTTGCCATTAGGGGCTAGTCCAAGGAGATTGCAAAGTTGGAAACCTGTAGTTGATAAGTTTAAGTCTAAGTTAGTAGGGTGGAAAAGGAGGTTGCTATCATTCGATGGAAGATTAACTTTAATAAAATTTGTGTTATCAAGTTTGCCATTGTTTTATCTATCTTTGTTTAAAATGCCAGAGGGAGTGGCAAAGGTGATTGATAAGGTTTAGGCTACTTTTTTGTGGGGAGGTTCAGATTTAGGTCGAAAGATCCATTTGGTGAAGTGGGAGAAGGTTACTAAGAGTAAGGATCATGGAGGGTTGAGAGTAAAGAGGCTTAGAGATGTTAATGATTGTTTGCTTTCCAAGTGGTGGTGGAGGTTTGCGAATGAAGATAAGGCCTTGTGGAAAAGAGTAATATGTTCCAAGTATCCAATATCTGGTGGCAGATGGTTCCCATTTGTGGAGAATTCGGGCAGATTGTCAAGGGTTTGGTGTGATATTCTTGGAGTAGCTGATTGCAACCCCAATCTCAGGAACTTCTATTTTTCAAATGTGTAATTTGTTATTGGAAATGGGAATAGGATTGGGTTTTGGGAGGACAAGTGGCTGGATAATCAATGCTTAAAAGAGTCTTTTACTAGATTGTTTTGTTTGGTTTCAAATTGCAATGTTTCATTGCGAGAAATGTTGGTACAAAGGTGTGCTTCTATAGAGTGGTGTTTCCAGTTTAGAAGACCTCTGAGGGAGTGGGAAATGGCTGAGGTGGGAGCACTCATCTCAAAACTTAATTCTACTTCGGTTGTTCTCACCAATGTTGATGATTGCCTGAAATGGAAAGCTTCTCCTTCTGGACAGTTTAGTGTGGCTTCGGTATATAAAAGACAGGAGGCTGGAGTTGTCTCAGCTGCTCTGTCTATTTTTTGGAAAACTGTCTCTCCTCCAAAAGATCAATTTCTTGGATGGCAAGCCTGGAAGGGGAGAATTAAATCAGCTGATTTTTAACAAAGGATTGGGGTGATTAGTGCAGATGCTAGTACTTTATGTGTGCTTTGTAATTCTGAAGGGGATTCGTTGAATCATGTGATGTTGTGGTGCCCAGTGGTGGGGAGGTTATGGTCACATATTGTAGAGTGGTGGGGTCTTCAGTGGGTAGTGCCTGGTTCAGTTGAGGGGTTGCTGTGTTGGTGGGCTGGCTTCAAGTTCAAGAAATTTATTGGGATGTTGTGGAAATCTATCCCTTGTGCTCTCTTGTGGTCCTTATGGAAGGTAAGAAATGAGTGTGTATTTAATGGGGTTTAGACCCATCGGGATGAGTTGTGTGATTAAAGTTCGGATTATCTTGTGGGCGAAATCT
The DNA here is from genome assembly GCA_025200525.1 of Camellia lanceoleosa. Classification (NCBI taxonomy): domain Eukaryota; kingdom Viridiplantae; phylum Streptophyta; class Magnoliopsida; order Ericales; family Theaceae; genus Camellia; species Camellia lanceoleosa. The sequence continues at coordinate 111,695,577 of CM045765.1, read as the reverse complement.
TACTTTCCCAAGTGTGAGTACACAATTCATGATCTTCTAAACAATTTGCAGCAGATAAGGAGCTCTGGTTTTAGTTGACATACTGTTTTGTGCTGACATATTGTTAGTTTTGTTTGCTGTCTCTGGTTTTGTTTGATATACTGGTGCTGTTGTGAGGTGGGTGTAGAGCTGCTGATGCTGCTACATATTTGCTGGTTGTAGTGGTTGTTTTTTTTTACTGGTTTGCTATCTGTTGGTGCTGGAGTATTTTGCTGCGACTGCGGTTGTTTGTTGTGTGATTTGGATGCTGGTGCTGCTCTTTGATGGAATGGGAGCTAAGATATACAGATGGGTGCAGTGATCACTGGAAGCTGTGTAAATGGTTGAGGGTGGACTGAGCATGGTTGTTGTTATGAGGGTGTGCTCTGTGATGGTCTAGTAGTCTGATATGTTGGTCTATTTTGTTATGATTGATATGGTGTTTGCTATGCCCTGCTAGTGCTCTGCTGTTGATGTGTTTGTTTTGGTTACTAAGCTAGCAGATGCATTGGTATGCTAAGTTATGCAAATTTAGTTGGTTGATCTTTGATCCGATGCTTAGATCGATTATGTTATCAAGTGTATTCTGGGTTTGTGCATCGAAGTTTTTGCATCTGTGAGCACCGCCGCTATGTCTTGCCTCTGTTGGGGTTCTTTCTTCTCGATGTAGCTAAGTCTCAGTCTTGATTCTGCTGGGTCCTGGCTGTTGTGGGTTTAGTTTTTTGTTGTTTTTTTCTTGCTTGGGTTGGTCTCTCTCCAACCTTTTGTGGTTGAGCTTGCAGATGATTGGGCTATCTTCTCAATGCCAACCTAGTTGGGATTGGGTAGTATGCTATGATGCGTGTCTGCTTTTCCACCCTTTTTTGATGTAAACTTTAATTCTTGTTTGGTTTATTTTCAATAAAGGTTTTTATTTTGCTGATCAAAAAAAACAAAAACAAAAAAAAGGCTAAAATCGGAGATAGACCAAATCGCGGTTGTGATTGTGAAACTCTCTTTCAAGTCTTATTTTTATCAGCTTGTAACTTCATTGTTTCTTGTGCTCAGTGCACATTCTTTCTAATTATTGGAATTGTATGATACCAATCGTGAAGTTATTGATCAATGTTGTTCAGATTTGTTCTTCCTATTACATAAGTGTGCAAGGTAGACAGTGTCTGACTGTACACAATCTTAGATGATGTACAATTAATTACTTCATGAATCATGATAAGGCCTTTGTAATTCTTGTTGACAAGTTGAATAGGCTTCATTTTAGCTCATCTTGATCCTTGAATTTGCTGTTTTGGCTTGTGGGCTTGATGGGTTTCTTTCCTTAGCTATTTTATTGGAATGAGTTCACATTTTTCTCTAGAGATCGTATTCTTCTTGGTTGTTTTACGCCCAAGTTTAGTGTTCTATTTGATTTCAGTTTGTATTCTTTGCATAATGGCATTTGATGGGCATGTTTACTTATATTCTTGAATGGTACCAAGTCACCTCAAAGCTGCATTGCCTTTTGCTGTTTGTTTATGATCCAGTTGTGCAATTCTTTGCAAGAAGATGTTTAGTTTTGGATACACTACTACAAAAATAGTTAAAGATTACACTTTGACAAAAAAAAATATCTCACTTTTATTGGAAGTGTGATAAAAAAAATTAGATTGATATTTTAATCACACTAAATTTAATTGAGTGTGATAATATTCATTTTTTATGTCACTTTTCAATTAAGTGTGATTATATATATATTTTTTAATCAGACATTCTAATTAAAGTGTGATTATATATATACTACTACTTTTTAATCACACTTTTTAAATAAGCGTGATTAGATATATATTTTTTAATCACACATTCTAATTAAAGTGTGATTATTTATATATTTTTTAATCACACCTTCTAATTAAAGTGTGATTATATATAAACTACTACTTTTTAATCACACTTTTTAAATAAGTGTGATTATATATATATTTTAATCACACATTCTAATCAAAGTGTGATTATTTATATATTTTTTAATCACACCTTCAAATTAAAGTGTGATTATATATACATTACTACTTTTTAATCACACCTTCAAATTAAAGTGTGATTATATTTAAAAAGTGTGATTATATATTTATTTATTTAACCACACTCTATTACAAGAAAAAGCATCTTTGGCGATTAAAAAAGCACATTTGGTCGCTGAAAGTAAAGATTTTTGGCGACTAAAAAAATTTAGTAGCCAAAATATAGGTTTTGGCGACTAAAAATCTGTTTCGTTGTCCATATATGGCTTTTACCGACTAAAAAAATTTTAGTAGCCAAAAGTAAGGTTTTTTGGGACTAAAAAAAACTAGTAGCCAAAAGTGAGGTATTGGGTGACTAAAAAGATGTTTGGTCTCTAAAAGTGAGGCTTTTACTGACTAAAAAAATTTTAGTAGCCAAAAGTGAGATTTTTTGGCGACAAAAAAAAATTTAGTAGTCAAAACTGAGGCATTGGGTGACTAAAAAGATGTTTAGTAGCCAAAAGTAAGGCTTTTTGGCGACTAAAGGCGGAAGCAGCAATTATCATTGTTAGGTTTTTATTTTTGGCAATCCCGTTTGACAAAACTCCTTTGAGTTGTAATTTTATTCGCATTTTATTTCAGTGAGGCTATGAGTTTTTTAGATGCGAATCCAACCCGAATCGAGCCTTGCAAATCAGTTTGTGATGTTAATGTTTTCAAGATTGCCACTTCGCTGATTATGACGGGGGTCGAGCTGCCCGGTCACCATGACAAGCAAAATGCAAAAATGCATTCAAAGTTGCCTGTCCGTTCATGTTATACTTTTCAAGATTTTCCAGTTTTGGCCTTCCCGCCTGAAGCTTTGGTGGAATACGGAGTGGTTCATCAGAAAGACAATTCCGTGGTGAAGATAGGGTTGGAAGATGCACATAGAGGTTGGTTCAATTAGGCATTGTGGATTTGCTAGATAATTGAGAGTATACCTGTGTAATTCCTTTAATTCTTCTTAGTAGATTGTCTTGTGGCAGTTGCCCGTGGTTTTTTTATCACAGTTGGAGGTGTCCAATTGTGGTTTTTTCACGTAAAAAACGTTGTGTCTCTTTCTCTTGATTGTTTGATTGGGATTGTTTTTTACTGCTTTATATTGATACATAATCACAAATAAACATCTAGGAGGTTTCTAGTTTTTTCAATTGGTATCAGAGCAGGTCGTTCTATTTTTTTTTAAAAAAAAAATTCTTTTAGAACGCTCTATTTAAAAAAAAAAAAATCGTTTAGAACGAGATCTTGTTTGATTTGTGATAATAGATACAATTCGTGAGAAAAATTCTATGGTTCGACCACCCCTACTTGACGGATCCAATTATTCTTTTTGGAAAGCTCGGATGAGATCTTTTTTAAAATCTATTGATGAAAAAGTTTGGCAATCTGTCATGAATGGGTGGACCGAACCAACAATTACCATTGATGGAGTAACTTTCCCCAAACCAATTGATAAGTGGGACACAACTGATTATCAAAATAGTAGCTGGAATAGTAAAGCTATCAATTCTCTCTTTTGCGCTGTCACACCTGAAGAGTTTAGTCGGATTTGCAATTGTGAAGTCACAAAAGAGGCTTGGGATATTTTACAAACTATTCATGAGGACTGTGAGATAGATTCCAAGATTATGGCTGCTTTTGTTAAACAATTTAAAAAATCTTTTTTGAATAAAAATTCTAATCTTTTGGAATCTACTCATTCTCATAAATCCAAAGGTAAAGATAAAGTCAAAATTAATTATATAGCCAAGAAGGAGAAAGGAAAGATACAAGGAAACTCTGAAAGTGTCCAATGCTATGAATGCCAAGGATTTGGCCACTTTGCTTCAGAATGCCCCACTCGTTTGAAGAAGAAGAAAGCCCTAGCTATCACCTGGGATGATGAATCAGAATCTGATGAAGGTGATAGTGACAATGAAGATCAAAGTGAAGAGGGACATAAGCAATTCCTTGCTTTCATGGTGGCTTCCGAAACTGAAGGACGTACAGAGTCTTCAAAGAGGTCGGTTGAGAACACCACTGATGATGAATCCTCAGAGAGTGATCATGAAGAGCTTGAGCAAGCCTATGAAAAGCTGTATAAGGAGCCTCTTAATTTATTCAAATTGAATGACAAACTCACAAAGAAACTCAAAGCATGTGAAAGTGAGAATGTCAAACTTAAGGAGGAGATTTCCGAGGCCAGGATCAATGCCATCAAGATAGTTGATGATCAACAAGTTCTTTGTGCAAAACTGTTGACTTGTGAGACAGAGAGGAATGAGTTACAAGAAACTCATGCCATGTTTGAAGAAAAGATTGAATCTCTCGAGATGTCACAAGTTGCTTTGGAAGAACTAATGATCAAGAAAGAGGAAGAGCTAATCAAGAAAGAGGAAGAACTCAAGTGTGCCATGGTTACCATTGGTCTTTGGAACAAAGGATCAAAGACTTTGGAGGATATCATTGGGTCTCAACAAATCTGTTCAGACAAGAGTGGCATTGGCTTTGGAAATAAGAGAGAGCAAAAACAGAGTGCTTCCACATCTCATGATACAAGAACTCAAGGAAAGGGAGGACAAAAGATTCAACAAGAGGAAAGATTTCTGAAACTTCCTAGAGTTGGTAAGGTAAAAGAAAAGAAGGTACACCCTGTTTTTATTTGTCATCATTGTGGTATGCATGGCCATATTCGTCCTTTTTGTTATAAGTTGCATGGGAGAGTGTTTCAAAAGGGTAGAAATTCGAATACTTTTTGGGTTAGGAGACAACTTTACATGTCTAGGCAAAATACCAAGATTCATGAGGGTGTTCACAACGCCATGACATTTACCAAGACCGCTAGACCTGATTGTGTTAAGACCAAAAAGATTTGGGTGAGAAAACTTGACTTGTGTTAATCTGTTTACTCTTTTTAGTTTTTTTGGGTCTCTGTGTGTTTTTTTTAATGAAAAAAAAAATGTGTGCATGTTTGTTTTTTTTTTTTGTCTTACTTTATTGTTAAAAAAAAAAAAAAAAAAAAAAAAAAAAAACCCGAAAAGATTTTTTTAGTATGGTTTTGCAAGCTTGAAATTCTTGAGCAGTCCTTGGTGCATATTGGAATTGATGAGAATAACCATTACATGTTAATATGGGTGTGCTTTCTATGGTCATTACTCATTTTGGAGTGTGTGTTCTGTGATTAGTATGTCTCATTCTGTACACACTCTTGGATTAGCAAATATCGGAGTCTTCCGCCTTAGTGATTATTTTTTATGGACTTCTGACATTGTATCTTTTGCTTTTCTAGAAGAATTGACCTATACTAGCATATCATGAGTGATGTTGAGTCTCTTAACCATCTTCCATCTTTTTGCATCTCCATGGCTTTCTCCTCTATTCTTTGTAGTCCAGGCATGAGGAAAAGGCTACCTCAGAGTCACCAACCAGGCCATCCTTATTATATCCATGCTTCTCTGGTTCGGTTTCCATACTCTTGAGTGTGTCAGCCGCCAATGAGTGTGCAAAAGAAAAAGAAAAAGAAAAAGAAAAAGAAAAAGAAAAAGAAAAAAAAAAAGAAGAAGAAAAAATGTGCAAAAGAAAGAAAAGAAAAAAATGTGAAAATAAAAAAATGGGATTCATTGATTGAGGGGGAGCCTCCGCTTTTACTCAACAAATACCCCTTGATTCCTAGTGGTTTGACTTTCCTTAGTTGTGCTTAGATTCTCTTGTCGGAGGTCCAGCTTTCATATCACTACTAGGATTTGAATCTTGTGTTTGTCGAACTTCAAGAGTCACACACACACTTTTATCATGGGATCTATGCTTTTCACATAATGCATCACTTTCTTTTATGAGGAATTTTCTAGAGGCTGTGCACATTGTGTTTTCAAGTAATTATACTTCTTGGATAGTCTTATATGTTTTAAGGTACTAATATGAAATTCCTTACTTGTTTCACCATATTATGTTTTGTCGTTTTCTTCTTGTTTATTGTTTTTAGTATATGGAAGTTTGGTGCATATGTCTTAGGGGGAGTAATGTTGTCGGGTGCATGTGTTTTAGTTTTCAACTTTACATGTTACATGTTCTTAAAATCTCCAAGATAATCTTGTCATATGTTTATTGCTTTTTCATATACTCTTGTGCGACTAACAGATGTTTTGGAGATTGTGGCACTAATAGTTGTTTTGCAGATCATGACATTGAGAAATGAGTTTGTTTTTATTTTTGTTGGCTGTAATGGGTTGGGGTGATTAGGATTTCATTTATTAGGTGTGTTTTGTCACGGCATTGCCAAAGGGGGAGATTGTTAGGTTTTTATTTTTGGCAATCCCATTTGACAAAACTCCTTTGAGTTGTAATTTTATTCACATTTTATTTCAGTGAGGCTATGAGTTTTTTAGATGCGAATTCAACCTGAATCGAGCCTTGCAAATCAGTTTGTGATGTTAATATTTTCAAGATTGCCACTTCGCTGATTATGACGGGGGTCGAGCTGCTCGGTCAGCTCACGGCCCGAAGCAAAATGCAAAAATGCATTCAAAGTTGCCTGTCCGTTCATGTTATACTTTTCAAGATTTTCCAGTTTTGGCCTTCCCGCTCGAGCGGGGAAATGGGCGCTCGAGCGGGGTTTGCAAGCTCACAGTATCTCTGTTTTGCCTGAAAAAATACTGGAAGGTGTGATTCTCCGCTCGATCGGGGAAACGGACGCTCAAGCGGGGAGCCTATATGAAATCACAAGATATGAAGTCTCCGCTCGAGCGGGAAGACCCACGCTCGAGCGGACCGCGCGATCCCAGATTTCCAGATTCATTATGGAGTTGGTTTTCTTCTGAAACAAGGTTTATTTTGGGTTTATATAAGAAGTGGGATTACTTTGGAGTTCTGCAAGAAGTTGGTTTTCTACAAACAAGAAGTTGGTTTTCTTTCCCAACTAGGATTGCTTTGGATTTTCTATAAATAGTTGGTTTTCTCCCAAAACTAGACTACTCATTGATTGATTGAATTCCTTCAGATCTTCTTTTTGGTTCTTAAAGGTTTATATCTGGGGATATTTTGTAATTTTCTTTGATGTTTTATTGAGTATTCAACTCATGATTTAAAGAGAGTACATCAAAGATTTGTTTGTTGTACACAAAAGAGAGAGTTGTTCTTCAGTTGTGAATTCTGAAGAATTCGAGCCTGAAGCTTTGGTGGAATACTGAGTGGCTCATCAGAAAGACAATTCCGTGGTGAAGATGGGGTTAGAAGAGGCACATAGAGGTTGGTTCAATTAGGCATTGTGGATTTGCTAGATAATTGAAAGTATACCTGTGTAATTCCTTTAATTCTTCTTAGTGGATTGTTTTGTGGCAATTGCTCGTGGTTTTTTTATCACAGTTGGAGGTGTCCAATTGTGATTTTTCCACGTAAAAATCGTTGTGTCTCTTTCTCTTGATTGTTTGATTGGGATTGTTTTTTACTGCTTTATATTGATACATAGTCACAAATCAACATCTAGGAGGTTTCTAGTTTTTTCAATCATGAAGAACATGGATTATGAAATCAAATATGAAACAAATTGAAACATAGAGAATGGAATAATCTGCACACAAAAGACTTAAAATAACATTAATTGAAAATACTTAAAATAACATTAATTGAAATTCAGAAACTAACTTACAATTGAAATTTGTAGCCAACTGTAAGGATCTTAATTGGGTTACAAACAGGGTAATCACTCAGAGCTCTCTCTTTTTTCTAGAAACTGAGAGATGATCAATGAATATAATTTGATTACAATATATAGAAAATAAAGTGGCATGTTCGATGGAGTGATTGCACGGATGAGCAGCTTTAGACACAGTTGATTGAGTGAATAGTGACAGTGAACAGTAACTTTTACTATTCATCACTTTCGGTGGAACATGTGAATATAGGAATCAGTATAGATACAGACTAGCAGCTTTTCTCAAAAGAGTATTGACTGAAGCTAATTTGTATTTATAGGAAATCCTATGTTGATTAGGCATATGGGTCCTGAGCATCTTGGAACTCAAATCTCCCATATGAGATAGGCTGAGTAGTTGATCCTTCAGAAGATTGTGACTGGTCCGAACTGTCTTCCGAATTTTTTTAACTGGTTGACTGGGCATCACCTTGATCCATAATTTTGCAGACTAACTGAAAATACTTAAAATAACATTAATTGCTTTAATTGATACTGGTGTGCCGAGAATGATAATATGAATGGTGTGCCTAGAATGATTCGATCAGTCATATTTTTAACCAAAACAAATGAGGTTTTAAAACAAACATTATTTTGACAAACATGTACTTTGGGTAACTTGTATTTAATATGCATTTTACTACCATTAGCAGAGGTTAATTTTTCATGACATTTTTCATAATATTTAGTAGGAAGTAACCCTTCTTGAATACAATTTAAATCAGCACCAGTATCAATTAAAGCAATTAATTCTAATTCAAAATCTTCAACTATGATTTTAATTTCAATTGTAAGTTAGTTTCTGAATTTCAATTAATGTTATTTTAAGTATTTTCAGTTAGACTGCAAAATTATGGATCAAGGTGAAGCCTAGTCAACCAGTTCAGAAAATTCAGAAGACAGTTCGGACTAGTCACAATCTTCTGAAGGATCAACTACTTAGCCTATCTTATATGGGAGATCTGAGTTCCAAGATGCTTAGGACCCATATGCCTAATCAACATAGAATTCCCTATAAATACAAATTAGCTTCAGTCAATACTCTTTTGAGAAAAGCTGCTAATCTGTATCTATATTGATTCATATATTTACATGTTCCACCGAAAGTGATGAATAGTAAAAGTTACTGTTCACTTTTACTGTTCACTCAATCAACTGTGTCTAAAGCTGCTCATCCGTGCAATCACTCCACCGAAAGCAACCGACAGCATCTGCTTTACTTCATACGTTGCCAGTTGCCTTCATCAGTCATATGCCACTTTATTTTCTATATATTGTAATCAAATTGTATTCATTGATCATCTCTCAGTTTCTGGAAAAAAGAGAGAGCTCTGAGTGATTACCCTGTTTGCAACCCAATTAAGATCCTTATAGTTGGCTACAAATTTCAATTGGAAATTAAATTTTTTAATGACTAAAAATTAATTAGTAACCAAAAGTATAGAATTGGTTTTAGTCGCTAAAAGTGGTCTCTTTTTTTTCTAGTAAATAATTTATTTTTACATAAATTATGTTCAATAAAAAATAATTATCTTTATATATATACTTTTATATTAATACGGGTCTATATACTATATAAATAATATATGTTGCATATATATTCATATGGTGTTATAAAGGTGTAGTGGAAAGAGTGTGTTGTATAAGGTTTATGGTGTGAGAGGGTTGATGGTTCGAATCTCCACAAGAGCAAATAAGAAGCTATTGAGTGTAATTTTTTGTTTTTCACGAATGAGCTTTTGGCGACTAAAAGGTTTGATCTAAATGTTATTAATCACACTTAAAAGGTGCGATTAAAAATAACCCCTTTTAATTACACTGATTAAATAACATACATCACACAAAAAAAGTGTGATCTTTATCTATTTCCGTAACAGTGATAATAAACTTATGTTCAACAATGTGAGAGACTAAAGTTGAAACCAAAGATTTTTAATGATATATAGTTTGTGAGAAATGTTAGGGATCATGAAAAGTCTTTCATGAAAATGATCATGAAAGATTTGTGACCCTTAGATTACCTTGATTAGTGTGTGGTGCTTTATTCTAAGTGTAATCCAAATGTCACAAATCTTTCATGATCATTTTCATGAAAGACTTTTCATGATACCTAGCATTGTTGATAGTTTGTAGCAAGAAATTTTATGAACATCAATTGAACTATTTAAGAGTGAATGCATATGTATTTTAGTGCTTTAAGAATGCTAATAGGATTTGATTTGAGGCTGGAGAACTTTAATATGCAAAACTAAAATGGAAGTAATCTGGGGTTGATAAAATGTGTGCTTTCAAGCTTGCTTTTGGACGCAGGAGCATATGTTGATGGAAAAGTCGTCCTTGATAAAACTTCTTAGGATTGTGAAGTCTGTTTGAGATTTTCTAGGGTCAACGAAAGGGCAAGGATCGATACACTTTTAATTTAAGGCTTTTGTTTGTGGGGAAGGCTGACGCAAATTTTGGACTGATTCTTAAGGTATAGTTGGAGCTTTTATTTTTAAAGAGTAGAACAAAATATACTTTTTAACAGACCAGATTATTAGATAAAAGTTGGTTCAGAATGCAATTCGTGAGTTCTTAGTATATTAGATACTCATTATGTTTAATATTAGGACGTTTGAAGTCTTACGGCAGGAATTTGTATTCGCAGTTATTTCTTTTTCCTCTTTTGTGCATCTGTGATTATCGAATCCTAGGATTTACAAGTAGCATTTAATTGAAGATTAATTAATATAAGGCAAAGGAAACAATTGGTTTTTTTTTTTTTTTTTTGACAGGTGTAGTTGAATCTTTCTCAGGAACGGGAACTGCTTCGAGAACATTGAAGATATTGAGTTATAATGTTTGGTTCCGAGAAGACTTGGAGATGGATGAGAGGATGGAAGCTCTGGGTGACCTTATTCAGTTGCATTCCCCTGATGTGATATGCTTCCAGGTTTTTCTCATTTCCATTTTTCATACCTTGCAACATATAAATTCTAAGGTTTTTATGACTTTTCATTGTTTTTAAGGTCGTTTTTCTCTGCAGGAGGTGACTTCCAATATCTATGACATTTTTCAACAATCCAGCTGGTGGAAATTGTACCGTTGCTCAGTTTCAACTGGGATGGCATATAGAAGACAATACTTCTGCATGCAGGTGAGATTCTTATGATTTTCCCATAGTAGGGTTCATTTTTTATTTATGGTTTTTGCTAAAGAGGGATGTCTAGGGTCAGCTGCATTGATGTTGTAGCCTTGTAGGCTTTTGTCCAACGCAAACCATTTCATACAAACTGGGCACGCATGATGTAACGCCCCAACATCCGAGCCGTTAAATACGCACAATAATACAACACAAGTAAGATAGATAACCAGAACATTTGAATATACATATATAATTAGAGTTAATATCACAGATAATTCGTTTATGTTCCATTATAGGATTACCAAACCAAAAGTCAAAAGGAAAAGAAACAACTAGTCTAAGTCTTCAAATGAATCACAGCTACAACACTTCATCTTGTTTGCCTTTGAAATAACCTTCACCATTGTAATTTGCTTCATCACCTGGCATGACACACCATGAGCTTAGAATGCCCAGTAAAAACACACACATCCCCATATCTTCTATCAACCAATCAACCATACACAGAACAAAATAGGTAACATAACATATAATACTACAATAAGGTTCTATGAATTAGTAGTTAGATTAGACCTCTAGAATCCCTCAAAGAGATCCTTCTACCCAACCACAAGGATTGAACACCAGACTATTTAGAACTCTCCCTTTTGCTGCTTTGCAGACCTTACCACCTATGCCCACCTCCCGGTTATTTACTGGTCAGTGACATTGATGGACCTCAAAAGGGACGGCCAAACAAGTGGGCTCGCTTACACCAAAATCGTGTCTAGGGCTCACTTACACCCTACACATACCATACCAAATCGTGCCTAGGACTTGCTTACACCCTGCACATATCATACCAAAGGGCTCGCTTACACCTCGAAACCACCGCATAGAGTCTGAATACATTCGTGTCAACCTAGGGGCTCGCTTAGACCGCTTGCGCAAGATTTAACTCATTTGGTTTTAATTCCATTCACATGTTTATTACATAAATCATTCTGAAGCACAAGGGTGAACGTCACCCACTACCAACCCCTTTTCATTTCCTATTTATTAGATCGTTTGCCAAGCAAGCTAGTCACATTCGGTAATTCGGTAATATAAAAGAGCATGAGACAAACATAAGAAATGAAATATAGCCCATGATAATCATACATAGGTATGGTAAGGCAAGAAAATAACATTAGGCATGCTTTGAAATACTTAGAGACAAACGACACAACAAAACACTATTTCCAGCACTCTTCGGTTCTGTAGGGCTAACAAGAACGCTTTGGTAAAAATACTTCTAGGTCAAACTAGGGGCTGAAATTGCACAGAACTAGTATTTAATCTGTCTAGTTTTAGTTCCAATTTTCAGAAGTTGCACAGTCCCTCCAAAAATTCATCTACAAACTATATTCGAAAACCTGTCCAGATTTGTCACCGTTTGGGAAAACTAGATTTTCTCTCAATCTACCTGACGGTTTTCACTCAAATAAAATATGTTGAAAAGAGGACTCAGAGTGCTAAATTTTGACAGAAGAACCCACATGAGATGATTTTTCTAGAATTTTATAAAATTTCTAAAAGTGGACTGTTTTTCAGAGACTCAGGACCAGATTCTTCAATAAGTTATCCAAGCCATAAAAACACACAATTAGGAGCTAATAAAATTGTCACAAGCTCTAAACACATAAAATATCTTACAATAAATTCAGATTTGAGAATTATATAGATTTGATATTTCTTTTAAATTAGAGAAGTTCCAGCAATGCCTAATTTCACAAGTTTGCAAGACAATGACATTATTTCATACCTACGCTTTCACACACACCAAAAACACCCTATTTACCATCAATTTATAACACAAGAGGCATACTAGACCATAGAATGAGATGATGAAAGGATTGGAGAAAATAAGGAAGAAGTATGTTCTTACCTTCAAGAATTCCTTCTCTTTCCCTTCTTTTTTTTTTTTTCTTCTTCTTATTACTTCTCTACTTCCCTTCCCTTGAGCCAACTCTCCCTCTCTCACCCTCTCCTTGGGCTTTAGAAAAACGTGGGAGTGGTTTTGGACAAGCCCTCAATTTATATAATATAAGGTAGCTTAATGGCTAAGAAACTAAATAGCTAGATATTTATTTTTACTTTATTTTATTTTATTTTTGTTGTTATCCAATCACTTTTCCACCAACATATTATATATATATTTAAACTATGTATATATCCAAATAAACAATAGTATTCTATTCAAATAAATAACAAAGGAAAGAACAACAAAACAAAAAAAATAGAAATAAAAATAAAATGTGTGAGTTAATTAAGAAATTATGAGATAAAATAAATAAAACCAAGTTTTAGGATAGTTCCAATGTTCTATGATTTAATTATGGTAACACCCGGAGAAATTATTCTTTACTTGGGCTCTTATGCAGACTTTTACGGAACTAGAGCTAAAATGCTATTAACCTAAGGCTTAGGGTTTCAAGTGTAATGACAAAAAAAATTAGGGTCTCTACACATGATGAGTTATGATTTGACAGTATGATGTGTTCTTACGATATCAAACGCATCTTACATATTGAACTTGCTGTTTCTGAATGCTTGGGTTGTGTGGTACACAATCACTGGTTTAGGTTTATTTATTGACCCATTCATGTACTTGTATGCATCTAGCTAATCAATTATAAAATGTTGGAATAGATAAGCCTGCATCTGAAATTTTCTGAATCTTGCTCTTATTTGAATATTATTTACTTCATATTCTGACCAGTAACTTGTGGTTCAACAAAATTGCAAGGTGGGTCATCTTTGTGTGTGTGTGTGTGTTAAGCAAAGTTTCTTATATGTGGTATATTTTTAATCTTGACATAGCTTCTTCCATACATTGGTTGCCTTTTTTTCTCTTCTTAAATTTGCCTGATGAGTTTTTGTAGTAAATGATGTTTAAGACCTGATGTCCTTACCAAATAACTTGCAGTTAAGTAAACTGCCAGTAAAATCCTACAGCTGTAAACCATTCAGTAATTCCATAATGGGAAGAGAACTTTGTGTCGCTGAGGTTGAAGTTGAGGCAGATGTGCCATTGGTTGTTGCAACTAGCCATCTTGAAAGTCCTTGTCCAGCCCCTCCCAAATGGGATCAGATGTTCAGCAAGGAACGTGTAGCTCAGGCACAGGAAGCCTTGAACTTTCTTAAGAAAAATGCAAACGTGATTTTCTGTGGTGACATGAATTGGGATGATGAGTTGGATGGTCAATTTCCTTTGCTCAATGGATGGGTTGATGCCTGGGTGCAGTTAAGGCCCGGAGAAAATGGATGGACATATGATACCAAATCGAACCAGATGATTTCTGGTAATCGGCCTTTGCAAAAGCGACTGGATCGATTTGTATGCAAATTGCGTGATTTCAAGATAAGAAGAATAGACATGATTGGCATGGAGGCAATACCAGGTCTATCATATTGGAAGGAGAAGAAAGTGAAAAACAGGGTGCAGCAATTGAAGCTCCCTGTGTTGCCTAGTGATCATTATGGGTTGTTATTAACAATCTGTACCCAGTAATGCCAGTTAAGTGATCATATCTAAGCAGGCAAACCGAGTGTGTTGATTGTGTTTTTGTGCTCTTCATGCTTGATATGTCGTGTTTTTATAAATAATAGATAGAGTCATGTTCAAGGACTTGCAGCTTTTATGGAGCATTGCTGTCCATAATTTGTAAGAAAATACTTCTGTGGAATGCTGGATTGTTTTTTGAGGTTTTTGTCCGTCGTCCCTAGCATCAAACTGAATGTATTATCTAGATTTTTCTCATATACTGTCAAAGAATTTCTTATTTTGGTTTGCCTAAAAAAGTCAGCTACTTGACTGGATGGAGGGGCACTGAATTTTATAACACTTGACACTTACATGAAAGGGTGCAGATTGGTTTTTAGAAACCATTTTTTTTAGAAAATGTTGATATATAGAATACATTTAGATCACAAAAAATATTAAACTGTTCATCAACTGAATTTTGATCATCTCATCAAGCTAGCCCTTTGAATTTAGAGGCGAAAACTGTTGGGTGGACTTGGGCCTCTCTCAACCCCAAAAGCTAGCTCAAGGCTTTCCCTCACACTTATAAACTGACCACCAGCCCCATCCACAACCGATGTGGGACAACCCCAACAATAATTTGTTGGGTTGGGTTTCCTTCCTATGTGGAGGAAGGCCCAAAACATTTAGTAAGCTCATGTGAATTCCAAAGCCCACATGGAGAAGTTATGTTTTTGAAAAGAACTGGCCCATAAGTTTAGGATTACAAAACCCTTTCTTTGTAACACAATAGGAGACTAGAAGCTGCCACCAAAAACAGAGGAGAAGAAAAATTCTGTCCAGCAGTGATCAAGCTATCCGATCAATAAGCATCTGTGGTCCGATTGAGCTAAAATTTGGTAGGCGAGTTCACAACTCAAGACTCTAAATTCTGGACGGTGGAGATCAGATTTGGAGTATTCTAATGCTGGTTTTTGGCCCATGAACAGTAGCATTTTTGGTGAGATTTTTCCTAAACTTTGTAGTTTGATCTTTGGTTGCCAAGGAAGCTTATTTGTAAGTTGTTCTTGATTGTTTGGCTCTAGTTCTATCTAGAGAGAACTCTTGTATGCCCATTATTTGTTTATAGTGGAGATATTTGGTGGACTACGGTCCCGTGGTTTTTCCTTTCCACATCGGGAAGGTTTTCCACGTTAAAAATTGCTATCGCCTTATTGTGTGATTGTTGAATCATCGTTTTCAGATTGTTTTTCAGAATATATTGTGCTCTATTAAATTGTTTCCTAATAGGTTCACATAAAGAGGGAGAATAAATTACTTCCGCTATTTTTGTGCTGGATTCGGATATTTCGAATTGGTTTTTGTTTTGTTTTCTCCCAACATAGTGGTATCAGAGCCAAGTTCATATTGTTGTGGGTCTTGTGTTGAATAATGGAAGCAAATTTAAGTGGAATGGTTACTTTGAATGGTTCTAATTATCACACATGGAAAGGAAAAATGGAAGACCTCCTTTATGTGAAACAATTTCATCTACCGGTGTTTACTCTTGAAAAACCGTAAAATAAATCTGATGAAGAATGGACATTATTACATCGACAAGTGTGTGGGTACATTAGGCAATGGGTGGATGATAATGTTTTGAATTATATTAGTGGAGAGACACATGCCCGTACACTCTGGAACAAACTTGAACAATTATATGCTCGGAAGACTGGAAACAATAAAATGTTTCTAATAAAGCAATTGATGACTTTGAGATACCAAGATGGAACCCCATTGACAGATCACTTGAACACTTTTCAAGGAGTAATTAATCAGTTGGCTGGAATGGGTATCAAGTTTGACGATGAGGTACAGGGGTTGTGCTTGCTTGGTACATTGCCGGACTCTTCGGAGACATTTAGAATGTCATTATCTAACTCGGCCCCGGATGGTGTAATCAATATGGATCTGGCTAAGAGCAGTATTTTAAATGAAGAGATGAGGAGGAAATCACAGGGATCTTCTTCACAGTCAGAGGTTTTGGTTACAGAAAGGAGGGGGAGAAGCAAAAGCAGAGGTCCGAAGAACAGAAATAGAGGTAGAAGCAAGTCCAACAAGTTTGCTAATGCTGAGTGTTATCATTGTGGCATGAAAGGGCACATCAAGAAACAGTGCAGAAAATTGAAGAGAGAGAACAAGGAGAAAGGGATTGAGCATGATGGAAAGGATAATGATCAAGTTGCCACCGCTACTTCCGAAGACTTTCTCATTGTTTATGATGAAGATGTTATTAACATAGCATGCCATGAGACCAACTGGGTGATTGATAGTGGTGCCTCTATTCATGCTACATCTTGAAAAGATTTCTTCACATCCTACATACCTGGTGACTTTGGTTCGGTAAAGATGGGTAATGATGGCTTGGCCAAAATTATTGGTGTTAGAGACGTGCACTTGGAGACGAATAATGGCACGAGGTTGGTTCTTAGAGATGTAAAGCATATTCCTGATATCCGCATGAATTTGATTTCTGCAGGTAAAGTTGATGATGAAGGGTATTGCAACACTTTCAGTAATGGTCAGTGGAAGCTCACTAGGGGTGCTATGATTGTGGCTCGAGGCAAGAAGCATTCTACTTTGTACGTAATGCAGGCAAGGCTCCCCAAAGAAGTTATTAATGCAATGGATGATGAGTCTACAGTGGAATTGTGGCATAAAAGACTTGTTCACATGAGTGAGAAAGGCCTGGCAACATTGGCTAAAAAGAATCTTCTGTCTGGAATGAAGAATGCACTTTTGAAAAGGTGTACTCACTGTTTGGCAGAAAAGCAGAATAGAGTTTCCTTCAAGAGTTCCCCTCCTTCGAGAAAGCCAAATGTACTTGATTTGGTACATTCAGATGTTTGTGGTCCTATGAAGACAAGAACACTTGGTGGCTCCCGTTACTTTGTGACCTTCATAGATGATTATTCAAGGAAGTTGTGGGTCTACACTTTAAAAAGCAAAGATCAAGTGTTAGAGACTTTTAAACAGTTCCAAGCCTTAGTTGAGAGACAGACTGGGAAGAAGCTCAGGTGCATCAGAACAGATAATGGGGGAGAGTATTGCGGTCCTTTTGATGATTATTGCGCATAATGGTATTCGACATCAAAAGACACCCCCGAAGACTCCTCAGTTGAATGGTTTAGCTGAAAGGATGAACAGGACACTGGTTGAAAGAGTTAGATGCTTACTTTCACAGGCACGGTTGCCAAGATCCTTTTGGGGTGAGGCTTTGAGCACAATTGTACATGTTCTTAATCTCACACCATGTGTTCCTCTTCAGCTCAATGTACCAGACAGAGTTTGGACTGGCAAGGATGTTTCTTATGATCACTTGCGTGTCTTTGGATGTAAAGCATTTGTTCATATTCCCAAAGATGAGAGGTCTAAGCTCGATATGAAGACTCTACAGTGCATTTTTCTAGGCTATGGCCTAGATGAGTTTGGCTACAGGTTATATGATCCAGTTGACAAGAAACTAGTAAGAAGCCGAGATGTTGTGTTTATTGAAGATCAAACTATACAAGATATTGAAAAAGCAGAGAACACAATGACCTGGCATAGTGATGGTCTAGTTGACTTGGATCCGGTTCCTCTGACAGATTTGCCTGCACAGGTTGAACATGATGTTCAGGATGACCAACAAGGTTTAGGTGATGCAGATGATCCCTTACAAGCTGAGACAGGTGATGAGACTCTTGAGCAGTTGGCAACACCAGAGTTACCACCAGATGTCCCAACTAGGAGGTCAGCTAGAGACCGACATCCTTCCACTTGGTATTCTGCAAATGACTGTGTTAATGACTGATGGGGGAGAGCCCGAGGGTTATGCAGAAGCCATGGAAGATGATCATAAGCTGGAATGGGCTGATGCGATGCAAGATGAGATGCAATCATTGCATGACAATCACACTTTTGAGTTGGTGAAGCTGCCTAAGGGCAAGAGAGCTTTAAAGGACAAGTGGGTGTACAGGGTGAAACATGATGAACTCACTTCACAACCACGATACAAAGCTAGACTAGTTGTTAAAGGGTTCAGTCAGAGAAAAGGCATTGATTTTGATGAGATTTTCTCACCAGTTGTAAAAATGTCTTCTATTCGTGTGGTTCTTGGCTTAGCTGCTAGTCTAGACTTAGAGATTGAGCAAATGGATGTGAAAACTGCCTTCCTTCATGGTGACTTGGAGGAAGAGATTTATATGGAACAACCAGAGGGTTTCAGGGTGAAAGGAAAAGAGGATTATGTGTGTCAGCTAAAGAAAAGTCTTTATGGTCTAAAGCAGGCACCCAAGCAGTAGTATAAGAAGTTTGAGTCAGTTATGGAGGAGCAAGGCTACATGAAAACTACTTTTGACCATTGTGTATTTGTGCAGAAATTCTCTGATGATGATTTTATTATTTTATTGCTCTATGTTGATGACATGTTGATTGTTGGCAGGAATCCTTCAAGAATTGACAAATTGAAGAAGCAACTAAGCAAGTTCTTTGCCATGAAAGACTTGGGGCCAACAAAGCAAATTCTTGGTATTCGAATCTATCAAGACAGAAAAGAGAAGAAGTTGTACATGTCACAAGAGCAGTATATTAAAAAGGTGCTTGAAAGATTCAATATGAATAATGCTAAAGTGGTTAGCTCACCTCTTGCTACTCATTTTAAGTTAAGCACTAATCAAAGCCCTTCTACAAATAAGGAGAAGGAAGATATGGAAAGAGTTCCGTATGCCTCAGCTGTGGGAAGCTTAATGTATGCAATGGTCTGCACAAGGCCAGATATAGCTCATTCAGTTGGTGTAGTTAGCCGATTTCTTTCAAATCCAGGAAGAGAGCATTGGAATGCAGTAAAGTGGATAATGAGATATCTTAGAGGCACTTCCAGGTTGACACTCAGTTTTGGAAATGGACAACCAATTTTAGTTGGCTACACTGATGCAGATATGGCAGGAGATGTGGATACCCGTAAGTCTACTTCGGGTTATTTGATCACTTTCTCAGGTGGAGCTATTTCTTGGCAGGCGAGGTTACAAAAATGTGTTGCACTCTCTACAACAGAGGCAGAGTTTATTGCGGCAACGGAAGCTTGTAAAGAGTTGCTATGGATGAAGAAGTTCTTGACGGAGCTTGGTTTCAAACAACAACAATATGTGTTGTTTTGTGATAACCAAAGTGCTATTCACTTGGCTAAGAACTCTACATTCCATTCGAGGTCGAAGCACATCGACGTGAGGTACCATTGGATAAGAGAAATTCTTAATCATAAGTTGTTGGAACTTGAAAAAATTCATACTGATGATAATGGTGCTGATATGTTGACAAAAGCTTTGGTAAGGGAGAAGCTTGAGACGTGTTGCTCGATTGCCGGGATGGAGAATCCCTCCACCTAGTCGGAAAGGGGGAGATTTGTTGGGTTGGGTTTCCTTCCTATGTGGAGGAAGGCCCAAAACATTTAGTAAGCCCATGTGAATTCCAAAGCCCACATGGAGAAGTTATGTTTTTGAAAAGATCTGGCCCATAAGTTTAGGATTACAAAACCCTTTCTTTGTAACACAATAGGAGACTAGAAGCTGCCACCAAAAACAGAGGAGAAGAAAAATTATGTCCAGCAGTGATCAAGCTATCCGATCAACAAGCATCTATGGTCCGATTGAGCTGAAATTTGGTAGGCGAGTTCACAACTCAAGACTCTAAATTCTGGACGGTGGAGATCAGATTTGGAGTATTCTAATGCTGGTTTTTGGCCCATGAACAGTAGCGTTTTTGGTGAGATTTTTCCTAAACTTTGTAGTTTGATCTTTGGTTGCCAAGGAAGCTTATTTGTAAGTTGTTCTTGATTGTTTGGCTCTAGTTCTATCTAGAGAGAACTCTTGTATGCCCATTATTTGTTTATAGTGGAGATATTTGGTGGACTACGGTCCCGTGGTTTTTCCTTTCCACATCGGGAAGGTTTTCCACGTTAAAAATTGCTATCGCCTTATTGTGTGATTGTTGAATCATCGTTTTCAGATTGTTTTTCAGAATATATTGTGCTCTATTAAATTGTTTCCTAATAGGTTCACACAAAGAGGGAGAATAAATTACTTCCGCTATTTTTGTGCTGGATTCGGATATTTCGAATTGGTTTTTGTTTTGTTTTCTCCCAACAAAAACTAATAATGTCTTGGTGCTAACTTGCAATCATTTGTAATTTATTGTTTATACATGTTGAATGCTTGAGAAAAATTGCAATTAAAATCTTACAATGTGAGAGATACTGCAAGGCAAGTTGGACCGGTGTGGATGGCGGGATTTTGCTTGGTCCACCATTGGGAAACTCATGGCTGGAAAAGATGATCTAGAATCCAACAACTGTACCCAAAGTTATCCTTCCATGGACTCTACTGTGTTTGTTGTCCATTGTGTATTGATACTTCTTGTCAACCTGCACTCATCAAACACATATGAGACAGGTAAAGTTCCTTGTTAGTTTGTATAACTTGTTGGAAATTAAGCTCTTAATAGATCCATGTTGATGCACACAAGAATGTAATATTACACACTTTGGATAAAACTCGGCTCGCCTCTGGCATTTGCATTATCATTTTCTTTTCATCTGTAATATACATTTAAAATACTAATGAAAATCACTTGAGAAGTTGAGGCTTCATATTTTTACGCAGACAAAGAAGTTTTTAAGTTGTAATGTTTCATCTTAAATATGACCTCTTAGGAATTCTGAATTTGCTATGACTATTTGCAAATGTTTTTCCTAATTGGTTCTTACGAAACCATCAATTCAATAGTTTAAAAAATCTGAACATAAATGGATTTCTTCCTATGTTCTTTCAGTATAGAGAAAATGATTTGACTTATGCTATTTGCATATATCTTTGTTTTGATGTACTCAATTTTTCTTAGTTCTGAATGTTACAGTGCCAAGACAACTATATTGTTACATTGACAAATACCCTCTGAATCTTGAGGCCTGTGTGATTGCTGTCAACCTGTCGGAAAATCAAACTTCACTTCAAGTCATACACCACTGCTGCAACAATGCAAACATGTTATAGGATTTCAGTTCTAATTATATCCTTATGCGAGGAACGTGTAGCTTAGGCAAAGCAGGCTCTTAACGACCTCAATAATTCTTCAAACATGATTTTCTGTGGCAACATGAATTGGAACGATGAGTTGGATGGAGCATTTCCACTGTTTTCCAGATGGGTTGATGCCTGGTCGGAGCTAAGACCAAGGGAAAGCTGACGGACATTCGATAATGAGTCAAACTCAATGTTGTCTGGTAATTGGCTCCTGCAAAAGTAGCTAGACACATTTGTATGCAACCTCAATGACTTATTTTTGTCAATTATTTTTTTATTTTAGGATCATGTATTCATTTAGTTCTTAAAAATCGTACAAATACACTCCTTTTAAAAAGGGTCTACAAGAGCCAAAAATGATACATTTTCATAGTTAATAGAGTCAAAAAAAATAAGAATTCACAAATAAGAGAAATAAAATGATATTCAGTAATAGTTAAGAGAATCTTAACATAAATAATCCAAATTATTATACATATACTAGTATTAGTAAAGATGAGTATGAGAAACGCTATGGTACACATCCCTTCAGAGGGTGTGCACCATATGTTACTTTTATGTATTTTTGTAGTAAATGTTATGTATTTTTATAATAAATATTACATATTTTCTGGTAGGAATTATGATCATTTGTGTTTCAGAAATAAAGTTATACATATGGTGGTGTTACGCATTTTTGTGGTGATACTACACATTTTGTTTATTCAAACATTTTCCAATTACAAAATGTGTAACAATACCACAAAATACGTAACATTATTACAAAAATACATAACGTGAATTATAAATTGTCGTAACTCTTATTAAAAAAATATGTAAGATTTACCATAAAAATACATAACACACCACAATAACAAATATAGGGTGTGTACCAAGTAACTTCCCCGCTAAGTATACACACCAAACAAATAATATACATTTCCAATTCTTAGGACTGAAGCAGAGGTTCTCTGTCTCTTCAATTATTCATTTTAAAGTCGGAAGGAGACCTTTTTCCTTTGTCTTTATAAAGTGACTTTAAACATCAAACAACCTAGTAGTGTGATTTCCATCAAAATCTCAATCAATATCAATGTGCTCCAAATTCATGAACGTGAATGGATGACTTCTGAGAAAGGTCTCCATTAGGACACTTAGGCCAGGTTTATTTTTAGAATTGTCAATGGAGAAAGTATTAGTATAATGTAATTGAGTGAGAAAATTAAGAAAAATTATATAAAAATATCAAATTATTTAAGCTTTGCTCGATAAAAGTTCGTTTGAAATTGACTCGAGAGTTTAATGAACTAAACTTAAACAAATTTTAAAATTAATTAAAATTATCAAATCAAATTTAAATAATTAACTGTTGAAAAATTTGATTATAATTTTCAGTAATGGTAGAGGGTCCTAATTTTTGTGGCTCAAATGGCTCGAATTTGTCAAAACGACGTCGTTTTGAGTACAAAACAACATCAAAATTGTCAAAACGACGTCGTTTTGACAATTTTGAGCTATTTAAACCACAAAAATTAGGTCCCCAAACATTTTTCTATAATTTTATTCTGAAACTATAACAAATTAAAGTACACAGCCCACGTCCACTATCTAAAGCTGTCCAATAACAACGCACCATCTTTTCTACTACCTGACCCCACCATTTTCTCTGTATAACTTTGCATGTCAAGTCTTCGGTTACAATTAACACAGTCCTCAACCTATTTATTCCTTTGATATTTCAGTCATTCAACACTACTACTATACTACTACTACTACTACTACTACTTCCACTCCATCTCATTTCATCTTTATTTGTGAGAAGAAACTGATTCTCATTAAAAAATACTTGTAAACTATACATCATCTTATACTTGTGGAACTCTATTACAGAACTCTGTTACAGAAAACAAACTAACAAACTATTCAACAAACTAACAAACTATCCAACTAACTAACTAACTAGGCACTGCTATTGTTCAACTGAAGCTTGAGTCTGTTGAGTTTGAATCTTATCATTCCCCCTCAAGCTGAGAGGACGGGGAAGCACTTGAAGCTTGTCTATGAGATAATGAAAGCGAGAAGAAGATAAAGCCTTAGTGAAGAGATCTGCCAACTGATCTGTGGAAGGTATGTAACGAAGATCAATTTGTTTGGAAGCAACTCTTTCGCGAATAAAGTGACAGTCAATTTCTATATGCTTAGATCTGGAATGAAAAACTGGGTTGGAAGCAAGAGACATGGCAGAGATGTTGTCACACCATAAAATAGGAACAGAGGAAAGTGGCATAGACAAATCAACAACAAGAAGCCAAGATAGTTCAAAGAATAGCAGTTAGCTATGGACCGATATTCGCTTCGATGGATGACCGAAACCAGAGGTCGCTTTTAGCATCAGAAGTGAGATTGGTACCCAGGAAGATACAAAACCCAGATGTAGATCGCCGATCAATACTGTCGCCAGCCCAATTCGAATCGGTATAGGCATGAAGGGCAAATGGACTAGGACTAAAGGTGAGACCATGAGTTAAAGTGCCTTTGACGTAACGGAGAATTCTTTTGACAGCGGCAAAATGAGCCATGGTAGGAGAATGCATATATTGACAAGCTTGGTTAACAGCAAAGGACAGATCTGGTCGAGTAATTGTGAGATACTGAAGGGCACCAACCACACTTCTATATACTTCAGGTTGAGGAAAGGGAAGAGAATCACCAGGAGAAGAAGAGGGCTTAACAGCAACAAGAGTAGCACAGGATTTGCAGTCAACCATGCCAGCCTTAACAAGTAAATCACTAGCATATTTGTGCTGAGATAAGAAGAAACCTGAGGCATGGTGCTGGACAGAAATACCAAGAAAGTAACTAACAGGACCAAGCTCTTTCATAGAGAACACCTCATGCATTTTATGAACCAAGACAGCTATAAAATGAGAATCACTTCCGGTAAGAAGAATATCATCAACATAAATCAATAGAACAGTAATATGAGACTGACTCTTATGGATGAAGAGGGAGGAATCAGAATGACTGTTATGAAAGCCTTGAGATAGAAGAAAAGATGAGAAGGTAGAATACCAAGCTCGAGGAGCTTGTTTAAGGCCATACAATGCTTTCTTAAGCTTGCATACATGATGAGGGAATTGAGAATTAATAAAACCTGGAGGTTGGGTCATGTAGACCTCTTCTTCAAGGACCCCATGTAAAAAGGCATTAGAGATGTCAAGCTGTCTAATGGGCCAATTGAATTGAAGAGCAAGACATAAGAGAAGACGAATAGTGGGCTGTTTAGCAACAAGGCTGAAAGTTTCATGATAGTCGATACCCTCTTGCTGAAGATAACCTTTGGCCACCAATCGGGCTTTGTATCTAGCAATACTTCCATCAGAATTTTTCTTTATCCAAAAAACCCACTTGCAGCCGATGACAGATTTAGAAGGAGGCAGAGAAACCAAATCCCAGGTAGATTGTCGCTGAAGAGCGTGAAATTCTTCAGTCATGGCTGCTACCCAAACAGGAGATTGTAAGGCCTCTAAGGTTGTTGTAGGTTTAGTGGAGAGGAGAGTAGTAACAGCAGTGAAACAAGAAGGTTGATGAGACTGACGGGACTTACTACGGGTAACCATAGGGTGAGAGGAGGCAATAGGAGGAACAGATGCAACAGGAGGAACAGAGGTAACAATAGGAGCAGAAGGAGCAGAGGCAACAGTAGGAACATGAGGAAGATCGATATAAATGGAACCAATAGGAATAGAAGAAGGTGGAGAAGAAAAAGAAGAAGGTGGAGCAGAAGAAGTAAGTGGAACAGAGAAACTAGGAGAAACAGGTGGAGGAGAAGAGGATGAAGACCAGAAAAATGAAGAAATACGAGAAGAGAAGGAGGCTGAAGAGGAAATAGAGAAGGGAAAACAGTGTTCATTAAAGAGAACATGCCTTGACACATGAATCTTACCAGACGTAGGGTCCAAGCACCGATAACCTTTGACGAAGGGATGATAACCCAAAAACACACAAGGTTGAGATCGGGGCTGGAGCTTATTAGAAGTGTAAGGCCGGAGCCAAGGAAAACATCGACACCAAAAACTCAAAAAGGAATAATCAGTGATGAGTTAAAATGTAACTTCAAAGGGAGACTTGTGAGCTAGAGTTGAGCTAGGCATCTTATTAATCAAAAACACTACCAGAAAGCAAAGGCATCAAACCAAGATTTTAAAGGAAGAGAAGATGATGAAGAAGAGTGATAAATTGTCTCTTAAGGTGCCTATGCTTTCTTTCAAAGAACCCCACTTTGAGTCAGTGTAGGGACAACTAAGTTGATGAATGATGCCATGAGAAGTGAGGTAATTGTCCATTTGCTTATTAACAAATTCAAGATATCATTGTCGATTCTTAAAATTTGAAGCTTGGTGGTAAACCTGTTTCAACATAAGCTTTGAAAGACAAAAATACATGAAACACCTCACTTTTGTAGACTAAAGGAAACAACCAAGTAAATCGGCTATAGTCATCAATGAACAAAACATAAAATCAAACCGAACAGATGGCTCAAAAGGCCCCCATACATCACTATGTACTAAGGAGAACACTTTATTAACAGAAGAATTAGAAAGTTTAAAAGGCAATCTATGCATCTTAGAAACATTACAATGTGTACATTGATCTAAAGGAAGCTTAGGAGAAAGTGAGTCTGGCAGATAAGGTAGAGTATGTTGAAACTTCAAAGGAGAATGATGGCCAAGTCGACTATGCCAGAGAGAGACTGAAGCAGAAGATGAAGGGGAAGAAGACTGGGACACACCAGCAGCATGGAAAGCATGACAAGGTGGAGAAGAAGAACTTGGTGGAGCAACATGATAAAGACCATGATGATTAGGTCCTTTAAAAAGAACCTGATTCGTAGTCTTGTCCTGAATCAAGAAGGAGTTATGATCAAAAGTAATGACACAATTATTGTCTTTAACTAATTGATTAACTGATAACAAATTTGAAGAGATAGCAGGCACATGTAGGAGATCAGTTAAGAGAAAAGAATATTGTGGTGTGGGAAGTAAACCCTTACCAATGTGTTTAATAGGTAAAGGTAACCATTGCCAACAAGAATCTCGGAACCTGTATGGTATGGGTAGACACTGAGATTTGCTAGATCATTGGTGATATGATTTGTGGCGTCAGAATCAAGATACCAGGGTGAAGTAGACGAGAGAGGTGAGGATGAGGTTATAGTAGCAGTAGGCACGAGAAGATCCTCTAGATGAAGAAACTGAGGAAGGTGGAGAAGAAGAAATTGGAGACTGAAAAGTAGGATCCATACGATACCAACAATCAAAAGCCATATGACCTAATTTGCCACAAATCTGACAACTAACAGTGTTAGTAGAACTCTGACGACCTCCACGAGGGCGATTAGAAGAATAATCGCGAGATCGATAATCATGAGATCGACCACGAGAACCTCCACGAAATTGATGAAATTGATTTCTGCCTCGATGATTAGAGTAATGGCCTCTGGAATAAGAAGACTCATGAGAACCTTTTGATGCAGTGTAGGCTACAGTTAAATCAAAACCTGGTGACTGAACTTTTTGATCGATATGAATCTCCTCAGAACATAGAAGAGAACAGAGATCCTCCATGCTGATTGCTTCAGCACGGGCTCGAATCGTAGTTTTAAAAGCATCATATTCGGCAGGAAGACCATTCAAAGTGAGAAGAACCAAATCTTCATCATCAACACTTGCTGAAGCTAGGGCAAGTTTATCAGAAATTTCTTTGATAAGACTGAGATATTCTACCATTTTGCGAGATTGCTTCGAAATAGAGTGTAATTGATTCTTCAATTGATGAATGTGGGATCTGAAGAGAGAAGTAAATCGCTTTTCGAGATGATTCCAGACCTATGCACAACCTTGGAGGTGAAGAATCGATGAATAGATCGTAGGAGATAGTGTTGCAGAGATGCAACTAAGAAGGTGAGCATCAATTTTTTTCCATTTCACAAACTCTGGATTAGGTATACTTTTGCCTTGAGAATCAAGAATATCTGGATCTGGACATGGAATTGAACCATCAACAAAGCTGAGAAGGTCTGTAGCACACAGAAGATTCTGCATTTGATTACGCCATATAAGAAAATTTGTTGAATCTAACTTCACTGTGATGAGTGAAGTGAAATTTGAAATCAGAATTCCAAGATTTGAAGACAAAGAGAGTGAAGATGAAGACTCCATTAAGACCTTGCTCGTTAGAGCTCTCTAGGCTCTGATACCATGAGAAGAAACTGATTCTCATTAAAAAATACTTGTAAACTATACATCATCTTATACTTGTGGAACTCTATTACAGAACTCTGTTACAGAAAACAAACTAACAAACTATCCAACTAACTAACTAACTAGGCACTGCTATTGTTCAACTGAAGCTTGAGTCTGTTGAGTCTGAATCTTATCAATTTGCTCATCTTCATTCAAGTCATCACTTTGATCCCAAATCTTTCTTCTATTTTGTTTTTGGTCTTGAGAATTTGTTCTTGATCATGGATGCGGATGAGGTAGTCATGCTCAAGCAAGATGGTTCAAATTATCCCATCTGGTCACACTTTATGAGCCAGCACATGATCCAAACTCGCAGACAACTTTGGGACTATGTTTGCGGCATTGTAACAGAGCCCAATCCAGCCCATGAAAACTTCACAAATCTCTCTCGACAATGGAAAACTAAGAATGCAGAGATCTTGAACATGATATGTACATGTGTACTCAGTCCTTCAGTTTCGAGTCAATTACAGAGCTTCAAATCAGGCAAAGAGGCTTGGGACTACTTGACTGAGCTGTATGGTCACTCCAATTTTGCCCAAAAGTATCAATTGGAGACTCAGATCAGATTAGAGCAACCAAACAAGGAGATAGAACAATCAAAGAGTTTCATGGTGTAATGGTTGGTTTGTGGAATCAACAAGCCAAGCTTGAGGATAGAGATTTGAGTTTGCTAAGCAGTTACAAAAAGAATCAAGACGAACAACGTCTCGTGCAGTTTCTTATTGCTTTGAGAGATGAATTTGAGCCGATTAGAAAGTCTATACTGTGTCGATTCTTTCTACCGAGTGTTGCGAAAGCTGTTAGGGAGTTGGAAGAAGAGGAGATGAGGCTTAATAAGCCTTCAATTGTCTCTGAATTTGATCAGTCACACAAATTCAATAAGCCATCTTCGTCTCGGGATAGGTCTGCTATGCCTTCTTCTTCTTCTTCAATGACAGAAACTTATGATTGGCCTTCTTTGCTGGGAGGTTTGGCCAAAGTTGCCATGGTTTCATATGCTGCGGTACAGGCTTCTCGGACACTGTATAATTACTATACTGAACCTGGTTCGCTCCCTTTCATCATCAATTTTCTCATTTTATCTGGATTCCTTCTGATTTTTAGTATATTTTGTGACAAGATTTGATTTGAATTTACTTATTTATTTATTTTTGTCAAATTATAGTCAACTCCCTCAAGTTTGGATTCCGGGTAACTCCAAAGTTTTGACATGATTTTATTGATCGCTTTTTTCATCAACAATTTATTAGTCATATAAATAAATAAAAATATCATCCTTTTTTTTTTATTAAAATATGTATTTATCTTTATTTGTTTTAATGTTTATTTATCATCTATATTAATTAAAAGAGTGATTTGTATAGTTATGATAAAAGTGTAAGACTAACATAATATTTTATTTTCAGATTTTATAAGAAGTCAATTTGATTTTTCTAATCCTTTAAATCATGATTTGATGGGATTGTTCTTGAATTTATTTATTATTACTCTTGTGTGCCTGCATAAACCCTCACTATCACATGATAGGATTGTTCACCACTTGTCGGTTGCAAAATGTTTGGTTTATATTTGTTAAATAATTTTTTGAAAAAAGTTTATAAAATTTAAAAATTTATTTAGTTGTATGTTTTGAAAATAGTTTTGGAGTTTAGAGTTTGGAATGATTTTGGGAGTGTTTGGTTTGTATTTGTAAAGTAATTTTTGAGATAAAAAATACGAAAACTTGTTTAGTTTGCCTTTTTTTAGAAATGGTTTTGGAAAATTATTTTAGGGAAAGAGTTTTAAAAAAAGTGATTGATTTGATGTGTATGAGAGAGAGAATGATTTTGGAAAGTAGGTGTGGGGATGTATTTTCTAAGTACCAACACGTGGCCGAGGTGGCACCGAAGTGTCAGCCGAGGTTCCACGTGTCAAGGTAGTTACGCCGAGGTTATCTCGGAGTTGCCGAGGTTATCTGCGAGAATATAGGAGTCCGAGGTTACCTCCGAAGATATCGGAATCTGAGATGATCAGATAAGGGGCAAGAAGTCCTAGAATGAAGAAAGACTTCAAGATGGATAAGGATAGTATTCTTAGGGAGTCTATCCTTATCTCTTGAAAGAGTCCAGAGTAAGTACTGAATGAGAGTCCATAGAAGTGAGACTTCTAGTGGGACTAGGATAGAGAGAGACTATAAAAGAAGGGCACCCCCGGCGGGTCTAAGGTACGCAATTTTTAGTCTTGAGCAGTAATTTAAGCACTTATTATCTTTGAGAGATATTGACTTGATCGTCGGAGTGCCCCCAGGTGGAAGAACCACCGTCGGAGCCTTTTCTTTCTGTGCAGATTATAGGGTGCCGTCTACTCTACCTGTGTTCTACAGCTAGATTACTAAGGAGGGCAGTGTGATCGGAAAATCACTCACACAATTTGGCGCCGTCTGTGGGAACGAAAGAAGAGTAGATGGCTAGTAACACGCAGAAGGAAAAGATTGGGGACGACACTCCAGCTGGGAGTGGAAGACCCGTCGACCCTAACGCTGAAGGAGGAGACCACAGCGAAGAAGCTCGTGATCAGAATCACGCAGAGAAAGGTGTCGGCCAAGATGGCGACACATCAAAGAAAGCGGACCAGGGCAAGTACTATAATGAGGACAACCTCCAGATCTGGAAAGACAGATGTCTGAGGAGGGATGAAGAAGTAAAGGAGATGGCAAACAAGTTGGCAAACCTTCAATCGGTCGTCAACTTCATGATGCAAAATAATGTCATGCAGCCGCCGTACCCGCTACAGGACACACCAATGCCAGCAACAAACGCCCAGAAGAAGGCGGAAGAAATCCCGAACCCTCAAAGACACGAGTGGAAGGCACTCTCACGAAACTCCGAAGTCGGCCGAGAAGAGCCGAGAAGAGAAGAGTCCCGGCGACATATCGCGAGAAGAAGCAGACCCCAAAGAACATCGGCATGTTCCGGGGCGGATATTGTGTTTCGATGTGTCCTGCGGAGAAGGATCGAAAAGGGGCCACCATGAGGCCGAGAGTAGTCGAAAAGGTGAAGTCCAAAGATGTGAGTAGAAAGGAGAAGTAAAGAGGACTTGAAGGATTACCTCAAGAGGAAGCAGGAGAATGCCGGGGCCGAAGTAACCTCCCCGGTTAAGCCGAGGACGCCATTCTCGATGGAATTGGACAAATTCGTCACGCCGAAAAGATTCAGTATGCCGAGGTTCCAGATATATGATGGTAAGTCAGACCCTAACTTCCATGTTGGATTATTTTTGAATTCAATGGCATTATACAGTGGGAACGAGCCGTTGCTCTGCAAAGTGTTCCCTTCATCCTTCGGGGAGATTGCATCAGATTGGTTCCACAAATTACCGAAGGGCAGCGTGAAGAGCTGGGAAGGCCTGGCCGAGATGTTTGT
This sequence comes from Camellia lanceoleosa, assembly GCA_025200525.1. Classification (NCBI taxonomy): domain Eukaryota; kingdom Viridiplantae; phylum Streptophyta; class Magnoliopsida; order Ericales; family Theaceae; genus Camellia; species Camellia lanceoleosa. Next base: position 111,664,459 of record CM045765.1, on the reverse strand, counting down.
GGCCAGGTTCATAACAAACAAACTGCAGCCATTGAGGGTGGATGCATTGATGGCCCTAAAAATTGGCAAAGATGAAAGCCTTAGGGCCTATGCAAAGAGGTACTATGAGGTGTTCAATCGAATACCTGAATGCAACCAGGAGGTGGCGGTCGTGTCTTTCAAGAACGGCCTGAAGGATGACTGTCCACTGCGGAAGTCTTTGGCAAAAACCCTGCCAAAGAGCATGGAAGAGCTCATGGCGAGAATCGAGAAGTATGCCAGAGCCGAGGAAGATACGTCGGGGAATAAGGAGACGAAGCCAGAAAAAGGCAACGGCTCGCCGAAGCGAGGCCGAGGTAATAATGGACCCAACAAACAGGAGACAGAGTTGAGGGCTAAGCAGGCAGTGACGACGGTGTTCCGAATTCCGGTCCACAAAGTCCTTGATCAAATTCGAAATCAGCCCTACTTGTATGGCAAGAGCACCAGGAGAATTTATAGGGAGAAACCTTGGTAGGCGTTGTGCTTACCATAATGAGGAGGGGCACCCAACTCAGGGTTGCAGAGCCCTTAAAGCACACTTAGAAGATTTGGTGAGGCAAGGCCATCTAAGAGACCTTGTGGATGAGGCCAAAACAAGGGAAGAACAGGCACGATTGCCTCAAGCGCCAGCAGCCCCGCCTCCCCCAGTGCAGCAACCACAGGCAGGTGGACCCCTGGTGGTTAATGTGATCCACTCAAAGGTGAATGAAAACGACATACGGGGGGAGACACAGAGGGTAAAACACCTGCAGCACGTCAACCAGGTCGGACTGAAAAGACCTTGGCCTGAAGATTGCCAAGGACCGATGATAACCTTTACAGAAGCTGACCTTGATATGGTTCAGCACCCGCACAATGATGCCTTGGTAGTATCCCTCCAGGTTGGGGAGTGCCAGGTGAAACGCATCCTGATTGATCAAGGCAGCTCCTGCGACATCATGTATGTCAGATGTTACAAGGAGTTAGGCCTTCACCCTGATGACATAGAGCAGTCAAACGGCCCGATGGTCGGCTTCAATGGAACGCCGACATGGCCTTTAGGCACAACAAGCTTAGAGGTACAAGCTGGCACGAAGAAGATCAAGACAAAATTCATTGTGATTGATACGCCCTCGCCTTACAACATCATCCTGGGGAGGCCGTGGTTGCATGCAATGGGGGCAGTTCCCTCAACATTGCATCAACTGCTGCGGTTCCCAACAGAACATGGGATTGAGGAAATCAGAGGAGATCAGTTGCAGGCGAAAAATTGCTCCATGGCAGCAATGAAATTAACCTGCAGCATTCGGGAACCAAAGGAAGCAGAAGTTGAAAAAGAGGACATGAAGGTCCTAGATGATGTCGGCAAGGAGCCGACCGAGAAAAGTGAAGAAGCACTGAAGAAAATCCTCGTCCAGGAGGACGATGAAGAACGCTTCTTTATTCTCGGCACAGGGTTAGCCGAAGAAGAGGAAAGGGAGCTGGAAGCCTTTCTGAGGATAAATATTGAGGTGTTCGCCTGGACACCATATGAAATGCCTGGCATTGACCCCGAGGTCACATGTCACAGACTTAACGTTGACAGGTCGGCCAAACCTGTGATACAACGAGCCAGAAGACCGACGTTGATGCACGTCGAAGTAGTGGAGGAGGAAGTAGACAGACTTCTAGAGGCCAGGGCCATCAGAGAAGCCAATTATCCGACATGGTTATCAAACACCGTGGTAGTAAAGAAGAAGAATAGCAAGTGGAGGGTCTGCGTAGATTTTACAAACTTGAACAAAGCTTGTCCCAAAGACAGCTTCCCTCTGCCAAAGATTGACCAGTTGGTGGACGCCACATCTGGACATGGAAGGATGAGCTTCTTGGACGCATATAGGGGGTATCACCAGATAGCCATGTACCCCCCAGATGAAGAGAAGACATCATTCATCACTCCGAAAGGTTTGTATTGTTACAGAGTCATGCCTTTTGGGTTGAAGAATGCAGGAGCAACTTACCAAAGGCTGGTAACCAAGATGTTCAAACACTTGATTGGCCGAACTGTAGAAGTCTACATTGATGACATGGTCGTGAAGACCAAGGAACCAAAGGATCATCTTGCTGACCTAGAAGAGGTCTTTGACATACTCAAAACATATCGGCTCTGACTAAACGCGTCGAAATGCGCGTTTGGAGTCAGATCCGGTAAGTTCTTGGGATACCTGGTGACTAGAAGGGGCATTGAAGCCAGCCCAGATCAGATCAAGGCCATTCTGGAATTACAGAGTCCGACATCGGCTAAACAGGTTCAAATGCTTACTGGAAGGGCCGCAGCCCTAAACAGGTTCATAAGCCGAAGTTCGGACAAATGTAAACCTTTTTTCAATCTGGTGAAAAAGGCCACAGATTTTCTATGGACAGAGGAATGTGAGGCCGCTTTGGCCGACCTGAAGAAATATCTTACCTCGGCTCCAGTCCTCTTAACACCTCAACCTGGAGAGGAACTGTTTTTATACTTAGCAGTTTCAGAGCACGCAGTAAGCACTGTGATAATCCGAGAAGAGAAGGGAGAGCAGAAGGCTGTTTACTATGTAAGTAAAACCTTGGCCGATGCAGAAACAATGTATCTACCATTGGAGAAATTAATGCTGGCCTTGGTAATGGCCTCAAAGAAGCTAAACCATTATTTTCAAGCTCACAAGATAGTGGTTCTAACAGAGCACCCACTAAAATCCTTGTTGCAACAACGAGACTTGACTGGAAGAATAGCAAGATGGGTCGTAGTTTTGGGCCAATATGACCTGGAGTTCAGGCCGAGAACAGCAATTAAGGGCCAAGTCTTGGCCGACTTTGTGGCCGAGTTCTCGCCAGAATACATCGAACATCGGGCTCCGTTGAGCCAAGATGAACGATATCCAAACAAGGAAGGAGAAGCCCAGCCAAAGGCTAAAGAACCAAGGAAGAAAAAACTCAGACCCTGCAGCATTTACATCGGCGACTCCTTTCAACTTTTTGTTGATGGGAGCTCAAACCGGCAGGGGGCAGGGGCAGGGGCAGGAGTAGTGTTAATTTCCCCCGATAGAGAGATATTGGAGCAGTCTATTCGACTGGGGTTCAAAGCCTCGAACAATGAGACGGAATATGAAGCATTGATTCTTTGGGTGAAAGTGGCAAGATGGCAGAGGCAGATGAGGTAATAGTTTTTTGTGACTCACAACTTATAGTGAATCAAACTACAGGAGAGTTTGCTGCCCGAGATGAAAGGATGTCGGCATACACAAAAGAAGTCATCAAGCTGGCAGACATGTTTCAAAACTGCCGACTTCTTCAGGTTAGCCGAGACGATAACAACCACGCTGACGCGTTGGCCAATTTAGCAAGCTCAATGCAAACCGGAAAGACAAGGACAATAATGATCGATTACCTATCAGGCCCGAGCATAGAGTCACCACACACAATGCAAGAAGCATTATGTGTGGACATGGGACCAAGCTGGATGGATGCAATTGTTGCATTCCTGAAAGAGGGCAAGCTGCCAGAAGATCGAAAGGAAGCACACAAGGTCAGATTGAAGTCGGCAAGATTCAGTCTGACAGTAGAAGGACATCTCTACAGAAGATCCTTCACTGGACCTCTTTTAAGGTGTGTACACCCTCTTCAGGTCGAAGACTTTTTATATGAAATTCATGAAGGAGTTTGTGGAAGCCACGCAGGCGGATCGTTAGCTCACAGGCCATTACGGGGTATTGGTGGCCCTATATGCAAAAAGAAGCCTATGTGAAGAAGTGTGAACAATACCAGAGGTTTGCACCGTTGATACATCAGCCAGCTGCTGACCTGAACCCGGTTTCCAGCCCTTGGCCATTTGCCCAATGGGGCATGGATCTCGTTGGACAGTTGCCCCAAGCAATTGGGCAGCAAGTATCTTGGTAGCAATGACTACTTCACAAAATGGATAGAAGCAGAGCCACTTGCCAAAATCCGAGATGTGGACGTGAAGAACTTCATCTAGAAAAACATCATCACCAGATTTGGGAGCCCAAGAGCAATCGTTGCCGCCAACGGAACACAGTTTGACAAGAATTCATCAAGAATTTTTTTGCAAAGTTCAAGATAAAAATTACTTTTCAACACCAAGCTTTCCCCAAAGTAATGGGCAAGCGAAGCATCAAACAAAGTCATTCGGATGGAATAAAGAAGAGGCCGACAGAGAAAGGAAAGTGGGTAGACGAGTTGCCCAACGTGCTCTGGGCATATCGCACTACGCCGAGAAGGTCAACAGGGGAATCCCCCTTTGCCATGGCTTATGGCACAGAAGCAGTCATTCCATTGGAGATCGGCATCCCAGGGATCAGAACACAGGGAGTTGAGAACGGGTCTAATGATGTGCTCTTAGCCCGAGATCTGGATCTACTGGAAGAAAGAAGAGAGAAAGCTGCAATCTAGCTTGCAGCATACCAGCAACAGCTTGCCAAAGCTTACAACAAGAAGGTCAATCCAAGGGATTTTCAAGTCAACGACTTAGTCTTGAGAAAAGTCGTCGGCAATAAGAAGGATCCCAGAGAGGGCAAGCTTGGCCCAAACTAGGAAGGACCCTATAGAATTACTTCGGTGTTAGGAAATGGGGCATATCGGCTCGAAGATAATGAGGGCAAAGCATTGCCTAGACCATGGAACACTTGTAATTTAAAGTTTTTCTATCATTAGATGTTCTTTGATTTTTTGCCGATATGATCAATAAAATCTTAGCAGAATTTTTCCGAACTTATACAACTTTGCATGATGTTGTTTTTTGAATAATGAGAATCCAATAGGAACTTAGGTTCACATTGGGGGCAGAGAGAAGACATTAGTAATGCTTAGCCGAAGTTAAGCCGAGATTATGTTTAAACATAGTTAATCTGAGATAAATTCCTTATCTTTACTTGTTGAAATTTGTAGCAATTTACAAGTTAAAGTTAAGCCGAGATAAATTCCTTATCTTTACTTGTTGAAATTTGTAGTAATTTACAAGTTAAAGTTAAGCCGAGATAAATTCCTTATCTTTACTTGTTGAAATTTGTAGCAATTTACAAATTAAAGTTAAGCTGAGATAAATTCCTTATCTTTACTTGTTGAAATTTGTAGCAATTTACAAGTTAAAGTTAAGCCGACATATTATCATCTGTTGAAATTTGCAACAATTTACAGGTTGAAATAAAGGTTAAGTATATTGTTTAAACCCTTGTTGAAATTTGCAGCAATTTACAAGCAGATCATTGTTTAATATTTGTTTTAACTTGAGTAAAGTTTACTGTTTATACTAATCCTTGTAGAAATTTGTAGCAATTTACAAGTCAGTATCTTGCCGACGTAAAACTTGAAGTTATCATACCCGAGTTGTTATACCCGAGGTATGTAGCCCTGAGAAGATTGTGCAAGGGAAGAATTATATGAATCATGCGAAATATTCTAAGTATACAGAAGCAGTGAAGAATTAAAGACTGAAGCATAAAGATAAAAACAGTTGTCTATGAAGAAGGCACAATGGCCTAACTGAAGTGAATTGTTCTTAAGCAACAAAAAGGCACATCGGCCAAAAAGATGAAGCTTACATTGTCCAAAGAACAAAGAAAAGAAACAAAATACAAAGAAGAAAATATAAAAGACATTCAAACTTCTTCAACTTGAACAGATGGTTGGGCTGAAACCTCCGAAGGCTCTGGCAGAACCACCTCGGCATCTTTTTGCTTCACAACCTCTGCGTCTTCTTCTACCACAGCCTCAGCATCCTTGTCTACTACGACCTCGGCCTCCTTATCTGCCACAATCTCGGCGTCGATCTCGGCCAAAGTATTCTCAACAGTTTTCTCAGCCAGAAGCAGGTTAGAAGATAGCACGCCCGTGTTAGCTTCCTTGGGCACCTTCTCAACCTCCTCATCCTCCTCTAGGGTTAAGTCCATGACTTGGTCACCCTCAGGAGGAGACTTGGTCTCACTGGCATCCTTGGGCTTCCTTACCAAGGCCTCGTTATCTTTATTCTCTTCATCTTCATCCTCAGCCTCGGATTCAGATTCAACTTCTTCCTCAGCCTAAGTTGAAGGTGGAGGATGAGGAAATGGGAGAGGGATAGCTTCGGCCTTGCGCCATGGCGAATCAGTAGGAAGATCAAGTTTTTTGGCTAAGGACATCCAACCAAGGTTAAAACCCCGGTTGCATGCCTGCTTAACTTGTAACTTGTAATCTTCTGCCACATCGGCCATGCCTTGGGCGTATGCCTTGTCATCAGTCGCTTTGATTTCGGCATCCTTTGAAGCCAGCGCTTCTTGGAGCTCTTTCTCGGCATGGGCCGCTTTTTCTTCGGCCTCTTTCTGCTAAGCTATAGCAACGGTTTTAACAGCTTCAGCAGCCTCGGCCTTTTCATCGGCTATCTGTTTAGCCTTAGTTGCCTTCTCGGCCTGATCCTCCAGCTTTTTCATTTTATTTTGGAGACTCCTATTTTGTTTCTGGAGGGCAACAAACTCCTTCTTCATCTCGGATAATTTCTCCCCCGTCTCAAAAGCCTGCATGGAGAAGGAGTGGGCGTGTTGAATGGCCTGAAAGAACACAGGGCAAAAGTTATTACAGAAATATTTCAAAATTTTTCAAGTATGAAAGACAAGTTATCAAATTCAAAGACTTACTTGAACAGAACGCTGCAACATAAGGGCATAATTCTCATACCCACTCATCTTGGCGTTGCGCTCAAGATCGTCCTCAAGGAGAACGGCAGTGCTGAGTGCCACGCCGATGTTGACATCGGCGGCACTTTCGTTGGCATAGACTGGCCTATTTTCAAGTGTAATTTTGGGCTCCCAGGGAACTTTGGGAACCCTGGACCCCGAAGTAGTCGCAGACGCATTTACCTCGGCCTTTTGGTCGAGTTGACCACTTTGGGCTTCGGCAGATCTTTTGGCGGGTGCAGAAGTGGTCTTCAGGGTTGAAGTTAGTTGGGAGATGGGCAGAGCGTCTTCAACCTCGACCTCAGTAGCCTTGGATTTTGGTGGGGGCTTCTTGGTCTTTTTCGGCTTCGGTGGGGGCTCTGTTTGGGATGGTACAGCATCCACATCGGTTGGAAGATCGGCTAGAAGGTCCAGCACCACTGGCTTCGGGCGCACCATCTCGGCTGTTTTGACAAGTCGTCGCCGACGTTTTCTTTCTGTTACTGGGATCAGGAATTGGGCAGAAGTCGATGGTAGATCGGCTGGATCGGAGGTTGACCCTTGATCAGCCCGAGATGTTGATGCAGTCTGGGTTGTGGTGGTAGATGGAGAGAGGCTCTTCTTCTTCTTCCTTGGAACGTCGGGCAAAGTTGACTTATAGGTGGGGATGAAATTTAACAGCAGTGGAGCTTTGCGTTTGTGGATGGGAAGATCTAGAAGCTTCTTCAGGTCTGTGCCTGGAAAGTAGGTTTGACGGAAGCTTTTGGGTGGCTGATGGAGGTCTGCAAGACAAACAAACAGACATTAGAAACGGGCTAAGTATGGAAAACTTGAAGAGAAAGCAACTAAGCAGTAACACAGGACTCTTACCCTTGCCCTCTTTAACTGTTCAAAGCAGAGAAAAAATATGGACATCTTCATCTGGACCAAATTCCTAGTTTCCAGAAGCAATGAGATAATCATCTCCAGCCCCCTTGTTGGAGTTTGGGAGATCGGCTATAATTTTGAATTGAGTGGACCTCGGCTTAAGGTAGTATACGAAGCCCTTCTCCTTCAGGTTAAGGGGGCACATTGTATAACAGTATTGAAGGTCGGCTAGGGTGATCCTAACCTTCTCTCGCCGGGCTAAGGCTATGACACCATTAATCACCCTATAGGAGTTGATGGTAAGCTGCATGGGGTTCAGTCTGTAGAAGTGGAGAACTTCGCGAAAAAGGGGATTGAATGGGAGCCGAAGTCCACACTCAACAAAAGCTATAACAGGGAAAGGCATGGTATTTTCTGTAGGCATGATGGAGTCGTCATCACCGGCTAGCCTAAGGTGAACATCGTCAGGAACAGAGAATTCTTGCCTAAAATATTCTAGTATGGTTGGGGTGTTAACCCTATTTCTCCACATACCCATGGTTTTGGTATACAAATACTTGACTACAGAAATAGGGTACTCCTAAAGGGTTATTGGGACCTCGGCTTAAACCTAGGTGTATATTGGTGAAGTTGGTTTTAGTTTTTCCTAAGGATTGATGGTTCTATAAGCAAATCCCAAACCAAAATCTACGAAGAACAAGTATGAAGGGCAGAAAATCTGGAAAATAGAAAAGCAAGAGCGAAGCTTCAGATTCAAGAATACAAAGGGTGGAAGACCAAGAATAGAGGAGAAACAGTGTAAATGCTCATATGTAAAATCAAGAAATAAAGACGTATTCAGGTGAATGATTCGCAAATTAAATACTAGAACAGAACAACAATGGCAAGAAATTTCAGGGATAAATCAAGAACTGGAGGAGAAAAGCCAGTTGCTTACCAGAAAAGGTGAAGGCCGGAATGAGCTACGCCGAGGTCAGATGGTAGACGCTACAGTAGCGAAAGCTTCGCAGAAATGGCAGATGCAAGACAGTAGCAGAGTCGAGAGCTTCGAGCAATGGCGGATTCGAAGAAGAGAAAGCTTTAGGGAGAGAAAATGTAAAATATTCAAACGCAAAAGTGAAGAGAAAGAGAGAGGCAAACGTTTTTGTCCAAAACATGAAACGGCAGCAAAACAAAAGCAATTATTGCGCCTGGATTAACGTATCGCCGACGGGCAGCAGAGAAAAAGACGGCCAATCGCGCGCCGCCAAGACGACCAATAAGGGAAAAAGCAGCGTCGATGAACGGTTGAAAAATGGTGCATGACAGCTCATGCGCGAAGGAAAATTGATCTGAATTCTTGTTCTTGGATGAAGACATGTCGGCCTGAAATAAATGATCTCGGCTAGAAATTTCTTAAGCCGATGTACGAGAAAAAAAAAAGTTCAATGTAGGTTCCATCATCTCAAAGTGCCGAGGTAATAGAACCTAGGGGGCAGTTGTGGGGATGTATTTTCTAAGTACCAACACGTGGCCGAGGTGGCACCGAAGTGTCAGCCGAGGTTCTACGTGTCAAGGTAGTTACGCCGAGGTTATCTGCGAGAATACAGGAGTCCGAGGTTACCTCCGAAGATATCGGAATCCGAAATGATCAGATAAGGGGCAAGAAGTCCTAGAATGAAGAAAGACTTCAAGATGGATAAGGATAGTATTCTTAGGGAGTCTATCCTTATCTCTTGAAAGAGTCCAGAGTAAGTACTGAATGAGAGTCCATAGAAGTGAGACTTCTAGTGGGACTAGGATAGAGAGAGACTATAAAAGAAGGGCACCCCCGGCGGGTCTAAGGTACGCAATTTTTAGTCTTGAGCAGTAATTTAAGTACTTGTTATCTTTGAGAGATATTGACTTGATCGTCGGAGTGCCCCCGGGTGGAAGAACCATCACTTGAGCCTTTTCTTCTGGCAGACATGAGGTGCCGTCTACTCTGCCTATGTTCTACAGCTGGATTACTAAGGAGGGCAGTGTGATCGGAAAATCACTCACACAGTAGGTAATCAAACAAAAGTTTGAGATTTTTTTTGAAAAAATTTGTTTTGAAAAAATATGACCTCAAAATATGATCTTTTTCAGTTTGGCTCGAAGTCCAAAAATACTTGCAAGTAAAGCTAAACAATCATGCAAAAAAGTGCAAGTTTAAGGGAAATAGGGATTCACCCTTGAAGAACAACTTTCCAGTAGCTTTTAGTCCGAAAATCTGAGCTTTCAACCTCTTCAAATGTCCTCCAAGGTACTGAAATGAGTAATGGAGGTGATAGACTAGGGGTTGTAGTGCAAATGGTGCAAGAAAATGGATGTTTGAACTTGAAAATGGAGAGTTATGGAGGAGGATGAGGGTTATGAGCCTAAGCCAAAATTGTCTAACCCTTAAAAATGGAGCTCAAGGGTGTATTATATAGGGGAACTCATTTTGAAACCCAAAAAAAGGGAGAAAAAAAAGAGGGGGAAAAAAAAGAAGGGGAAAAACCAATTTAAATGGAGCAAAACAAAGGGGGAAAATTTCGAAAGTGGCGTTTTGACCATGAAGTTGGTCTCTTGGGCCACAGTGTTCCTCAAAAGGGAGGAAATAAGGTGTGTGCCAAAAATCGGAGCAAACGAAGGTAGTTAAGCGGTCCCGAACCGAAACACACGGTCGACGGCTCCGAAAATCGAAAACTAGGCTCCAAACGGGAAAAAAATGGCCTACGACCACGAAGTTGGTGTCCCAGGCCACAGTGTTCCTCAAAAGGGAGGAAACAAGGTATGCGCCAAAAATCAAAGCAAACGGAGGTAGTTAAGCGGTCCCGAACCGAGACACACGGCCGATGGCTCCGAAAATCGAAAACTGAGCTCCAAACGGGAAAAATGGCCTACGACCACAAAATCTAGCCTCTGACCCATCGAGAGATGGTCTCTGAGACCTCTCTCCTTCTTCGGAAGAGAAAACAGAGAAAATAGGGTCTGGTTCGAAACCGAGGCAAAGCACGAAGAGTCCTAAGTCCGGAGGCAAGGCTCATGACTAAGACTCTGAAACTTCGAGCAGCACAATATGCAACATCACCAAGCGCTTAATCGGTGACGTCGAGTCTTAAGGTCGATAAAAATGGGGTGTCTCTGATTGCCCCTCTTTGTGACAGAACTCGAAAGTCATAAGAATGACGGAGTGAATGTCAAAGTCCGAAGCGACCCATTTTTGACAAGGTCAAGACTCGGACAAACAAACAAAATATAGATAAATAAATGGTTGTGCCCAAGTTGAAGCCTCGTATCCCTTTGCAAGGAATCAAACCAAATAGTTCGAGGCAGGATGCAAAATGATATGCAGGAAGATTTTGATAATTGGACTTATACGCTACGTGAAGCCGGTTTGAAAATTGGACTTACACGCTACGCGAAGCCGGTTTGAAGATTGGACTTATATGCTACGCGAAGCCGGTTTGAAGATTGGACTTATACGCTACGTGAAGCCGGTTTGAAAATTGGACTTATACGCTACGCGAAGCCGGTTTGAAAATTGGACTTATACGCTGCGCGAAGCCGGTTTGAAAATTGAGGATTCATGCAATGCACTGTAATGTAGTGGCTAAAATGCAATGTAATAGCTAAGAGGTAAAGGTACCTTACAGGGGTGATTGGCAATGACTTACCTCATGCTGCTGGGGATCTCTCGCTTCTTCTTGATTGAACCACAGGTACTACTTTTTTCCCTGACTATGGTCATGACTTTCCTATTCTCCAACAGGTGACAGACTAGGTTGGATCAAGATCCGCATTGAGGTGCATACAGATGCTATCTCAATCTATGGGGCTGCCATACAGATTTCAAGCCGAGGATATACCCCTGGGTATTTAAACCAGACTTTAGTCTCGGAAATCCCGAACCTTTGCGTTCTAGGCATGAGCCATTCGAACTCTAGTTTCCATCGTCTCAGTTGGTCTTCTAGGAACTCACCGCAAACACAGGCAGGTGGCTATACCAGACCACCGAAAGTCGTTCGGGCACGACAAACACCAAAGGAATTGCACCTTTAGAGGATTTAAGGTCTCCTAGACCAGGTGAGTGCACAAGACAGTGCAAATGAAATGCAAGTAAACTGCAAGTACGATGCGCAAAACAGCGCGAATGATGATGCAGGATTTAAGGTCTCCTTAGACCGAAGGGTTTAAGGTCTCCTAGACCAGAGAGTGCACAAGACAGTGCGAGCTGGAGGTGCACAACACAGTGCGAGTAGGGTGAATGCATAAAGTAGTGTGATACAAGTAAGGTGCGCAAGATAGCGCGATGCAACGCACTAACAAGTGCAGGTGAGATGCCCAAGATAGTACGATAAAATGCATGCATAATGCAAGTAATGTGCACAAAATAGTGCGATGTGCAAAATAGCGCGAGTGAAATATAATGCACTAACAAGTGCAGGTGGGACGCGCAAGATAGCGCGAATGATACAATGCACAAAATAGTGCAATACGCTAAACAGCGCGATTGATTTGAAATACACAAGATAGTGCAATGTGATATGCAAAGCAGAGGACAGTGCGATTGAGGTGCGCAAAATAGCACGATGATATGCAATGCACAAGACAGTGCGATTGAGGTGCGCAAAGTAGCGCGAATGATAAACTGCACAGAACAGTGCGATGCGCAAAATAGCGCGAATGTAAACTGCATAAAACAGTGCGATTGAGGTGCGCAAAATAGCGCGAGTGATAAACTGCACAGAACAGTGTGATGGAGGTGCACGAAATAGCGCGATTGATTTGAAATGCACAAGATAGTGCGATACGCTAAACAACGCGATTGATTTGAAATGCACTAAACAGCGCAATACGCTAAATAACGCGAGTGATTTGAAATGCACAAGATAGTGCGAGTGAGATACAACCACAAGATGCACAAGACAGTGCAAGTGAGATACAAAGTGTAAGTGCACAAGACAGTGCGAGCGAGATAAAATGCACAAGAAAGTGCGATAAAATGTATCTTCTATGCAAGTATGGGGGCATTTTCCATGCAAGAGGTATGAGCATTTTCTATGCAAGTATGGAAGCACATTTTATGCAATATTGAAAGCAAGCATATTCTATGCATGAAAGAAGCAAAGCATATTCTATGCGGAATCGAAAGCAAGCATATCATAACGATGTGCAGCACGCATGCAACAACAGTGTATATGAAAGTTCACATTCTATGCAATAGAGGAGCATCAGATATGTACTCTGGTGCCTCTGATTTGCCTCTTAGAGGACTTTACAACACACTCAGCTAAAAAAAAAAAGGGCACACCCTGTTCATATTGGCGAGAGATAACATCTGCATGTGAAACCCTCGAGTGCTGCTTGGACTGCCATTCTGACTTGAAGCAGGCTTACACTTGGGGTTGAGATACACTATACTCCAGAGAAACGGCGAGGCCTGAGAAGGTGCACCTGGAATGCAGTCTCGGATTTTGCTAAGGTTGAAACATGCTAAGATGCTCCAAATTTTCCCTCTTTTCTTTTGCTTTACAGTCTGGAACCTAAATAGCTTCAGATAGATCCTTGTTTTACTGTTCTGACATGACCTGGGTTGAAACCTGCGGCTTTATGAAAGAACCAATCCTATTTTGCACAATTGTGGAGAACAACACGGCACTCTGAGCACACAACGATTTTTGAAATTTAAATGAGAAAAGGGTTCTCAACCGGGTATTGAGTCTACAACTGACCACAGCCAAAACGACTCAACAATGGAAAACAAAGGTAGAACAACCAAAACACAACTCAACAAAGGAAAAACAAGGTAGAATGACCTAAACACATCTGTTGACACTCAAACGACTTAAAACAAGAATCAAGACAAACAAAAACGCACAAACACAACACTCAGCTGTGTTACAAAAGCGAGAGACCTCTCGGTGCACGAGGAGCTAGTTTCTCCGGGTATTGTTTCCCACCATTTCTCATTTGTGGTTCTCACATCACTCGGCCCTCAGGCTCTGTTTTTCTAAAAAAGCCCTTTTCACACTTTTTCTCTCAACGCACATCTCTCTATTCTTCAATCTCTCATTTTTCATCCCTTCCCTGGGTGGTTGATGGATAAACAAGAAATTGCGGGCTCATGCCCCTAGCATTCTGCTGGATCCTTCTTCTTCTCTGGCTTGCCTAGTGAGTTTCTCCACAGAGGGCTGTATACAGGCGGGTGTGTAGCAAATCTGCAGCTGACCTCGGTTAACGATGCTCTGCCGGGGAGTTTGGACGTGATAAGATCTGTCCAGATGATGGAGCGAAAAATCTTGCCCCATTCTAGTTCATGCTTCGCACTTGGCTCGACACCTTGTTGCTCGGAAGGTGTGAGAGCTTTTCGACCCTTTTGTGGTTAGCTTCAGTGGAGCCCTTTTCCGACAGGTAGAGTGCCCTTCTTGGCAAGTATGATGCCCTTTCTGGCAAGTATTTTGACAAAGGAGAAAAGACAGAATACCGGACTCAACTGTGCCCTTAGTTCATCATTTTGACCATTTTTTGTCTTTGCTTTCTACTAAAACAGTTTTGACCAAAATGAGAGTTAGATTAACATGCTTGTTCGATTTTTGATTTAAAATCATGCAAGTTAGGCTATGAGCACTGAAATTTTTCCTTTTTTGGGTCCATGAAAAGGGTCCAGTTTTGGAAAAGATAGAATGATTTTCGAGAAAATAGTTAACCTCAGTAAAAATTCTCAAAAACTATTTTGCAAACGGCCATTGCTCAACGAGCATGAAACCTACTCCTGATATGCGCAACCTCGGATCCAAGGGAAAACTGCCCCGTGCTTAAAGAGAGCTGCATGGCAACGGAAAGTTGCCCCTTGTTTGAACGGCACCGCAGCGCATTGAATAGCAATGGAAAGGTGCCCCTTGTTTGAATGGCACCGCGGCGCATTAAATGGCAACGGAAAGTTGCCCCTTGTTTGAATGGTACTGCAGCGCATTGTAGTCAGCCCTCAGAGTAGCGAACACAACCAAATCCTCAGATACAGAGAAGACAAAGATGACTAGAACCATCGCATGGACACAATCAAATTTGAATTGTTTATGGCTGGACATCAGAATGAAGTTGCCTACGTATCCCAAAGATGGGAATCAAGCCTTACGTAGTTCGGGGTTAAGGTACACTCGGGTATTTAACCTCTCATTTTTAGGCTCTAACTTTTGCCAAGGCGCCCGTTGTAGGTTTTCAACCTTGCGAGCTTTGTTTTTCTTTTCTTTTCGTTCTTTTCTTTTCATTTTCATTTCTTTTCTTCTTTTTCCTTTTTTTCTTTTTCTTCATTTCTTTTTTTTTCATTCTTCTCTTTTCTTCTTTTTTATTTTTTTGCTTTTTGTATATATTTTTCTTGCTCTAACTTTTGCTTGGGTTGCCCTTCCGGGTTTTCGGCCCAGCGAGCCTCTCAAAGGGTAAAAGTGTAGCTAGTCTATGCCAAATGGTTATAGGGTTTTGAAGCCATCCGTGTCCAGGAGAGTGGCTGTTGTATTGATTTGCAGAAGGATCCATCTTCGGCTCTTCGAGCACATCTGACATCTTTACCCCTAGTTTGAAGGCTACTTCTGTTCTAGCTTTACAAGCTTCTTCTGATCTTCTTGATCCGATTTTCCTGGCCTCTTGTTCGAGGGCTGCTTCAAATCTGGCCACACAGGCCTCACATTGTAGTTGACCGTTGAATATTCTGAATTCAAGTTCAAGGTTTGGAAGCAAAGGGGTTGAGTCTCGAGGCTGAGAGCAATCCTAGGCTGCACAATCTCAAGAGCGATTCCACACAGTTCTTCGCAGGACCGCGCAAAACATTTTGTTTTTGAAAATTTTTAAGAAAGCGATGAGTCGCTCGCGCTGAAGATAGTGTGAAACCAGTCCGGATCAAGCCAGGGTCCTTCTTAGTACTCACGCTAACAAGCATGATTTCATTCATTAAGGGCTTAGCACGTCTCTCTTTCTCTCAATTGATCAAATTTTTGCAAAACCCGAGGAATTCCTTCCTCTTCGTTTTCACCGCAGTGTTCAAAAGGTTTTGAAAAAAACTTAGGTCAATGCAATGAGTTCGAGGCACATAAAAGTAGGCAAAAATTAATGTCGTTTCGTTCAAACTCTCTGGCACAACTGGCACAAGGCAGAAGCAAGCACAAAAGCGTGAAAAATCACTGCTGTTTCATTCAGAATCTGTTGTCTGGCGGCTCCTGGCGAAACAGACTCAAAACAAAACAAAAAGACAAACGCAAAACAAAATGGTGACGCCCGAGGTAACACCCCCGGAATCACCCGACTCCTATACAACAGGACTGACTCGATACAACAAGACAGACCCAAAACAAAAGGACTGACTCAAAACAAAAAGACAGACTCAAAACAAATCAACAAAACTGACCCAACACCCAAGTCAGAAAGCACAAAAACTAGTATTTGCACATTGCTCAGAACAGTGCGTGCCATTCCCACGTCTGGAGTTAATCAAGCGCCGCCCGCAGGTGGTTCATCCCCCGTTCACATAACATTATCCCCTAAGTTCACTGACCCAGTGCCGATAGACTTTGCTGAGCTTGGCGGGAGGATGACCCCGTTGTCAAATAAATCCTGTACTTCATGACGAAGACGGAAGTAGTCGTCGGTAGTATGGCCAGTTTGCTAATGGTATGCGCAGTACTGGGTAGCATCATGCGTAGCTGGAAGAGGGTTCGGGAGAGGCCGAGGCTCAAGGGGTTTGAGATGGCCTTGTCCAACAAGGATTTGGAGAGCTTTGGACAAAGGCATATAGAGGGCATGGAAGACCCTCCGACCTCGGGGTTGGTACTTCTGAGTTTGTGGATTTTCTTTGGGCCTTTTGAGAAAGGGATTGGCGGTCTTGGCTTGGCTTCGATCTCTTCCGAGTGGAGGGTTAGAGCTAACAGGATTGCCTCTGGTATAACGGCCCTTCTCCCGGTTTTCCCTTTGATTTAGACTGCCCCCAACTTGAGTAACGAAAGTGTCATCCACAACTTTTGCAACAACTGTGAGGACTTGCTCTTTGTCCAGTCCCTTGGCTTTCAAAGCCTCAACAGCGAACAAAAGATGTTCATGGGGATCCATGCCCGCCCCTACCTTGTTCTTTCCACTCGCTTCCACTTTGCCAAGGGATTGGCCTTCCTCAAATGTAGCCTGCCCCAAGACTGGGGAGCCTTTTGACATGAAATTCCCAGTATGTGGTGTGGTTGATGATGGAGCCAATGTCCCGGAGGCCAGATTGGTCATAGTTCTTTGAAGATCTTTTATCATTCCCATCAACTCAGAAGTAGTGGGTTCTCGGGTTTGAGATGATTGGGGTTCAGGTGCACCCATCATGCATAAGTCCATACTTTCTGGAATAAACACCTCAGGTTTGGGTAGATGGGCCGGGGTGATGTATATGCTGGGGTCATAGGTGGATGGCAGTATATGGATGAGATTGAGGTAGGCAGGAGATATTTGGTCATTGGGTTCTGAAGGTGGAGCTATCGTCCGGTTGTCGATGAGATTTTGGACCTCATGACGAAATGTAGCAACGGTCTCATGACTGCTACGATGGTACATCTGATGGCGGGGTTATGTCTGGCTAGGAGTGGGTCGGGAAGAGGTTGAGGATCGAGGGGTTTGAGATGCCCTTTTTTCATCAGGAGTTTTAGTGCGCTAGTTAGGCTCATATAGAGGGAGGTGAAAGTTCTGCCCTGAGCTTGGGCCGGTGAGTCGTAAACTTGGTTTGGCAAAAGGGTTGGCTATGACGACTGTATTGATTTTAGTAGGTTCGGGAATAGTGCTACTTCCGGCATTGGCACTCCCTGCAATCGCCCTCCTTGTCGGTTCACTTGTTCTGGGAATGATCCCGCTGTTGAACGCATTCTCGACCTGAGCCACCAGTTCATGCAAACTTTTGAAAGTGAATAGCGGAGCCACTATCAACTTTTGCAACATATCATGCTCGAGGTTTCGCACCATCATCTGCACTTGATCTCTTTCAGAAGGGCGATTTGTCATCTGTGCTGCCTTTGCCCTCCACCTTGCAACAAATTCCACAAAAGGCTCTGTTGGGTTCTGGCGGGTTGTTTCAAGCTCTTGCATGGTCATTTCAACCTGGGTATTGTAAGAATACTGATCAACAAAGGCCTCAACCAGTTCTTCCCAGTTTTGTTTCACTTTATCTTCCAACTTAGCATACCAAGTGGCTGCTATACCCAATAGGGTTCTTCCATACAAAGAGAGTTTTTGTGGCTTAGTCAGACCCATCGGCTTCAGGACATCCAAGAAAAGTCGGATATGTACCATTGGATCTCCAGACCCGTCGAAACGGTCAATATATGGCATTTTGAATCTGTCTGGGAGCCGTACAGCAGACTCGGTGTGCCCATCCTCAATGTCGGGAATGGAGTTAAGGCCCTGTGCCTTTTTGAATTGCTTCTCAAGGTTCGCAATTTTCACTGCGGTCAGATCGAGGTCATTAGCATCAAGGGGATAACGCCTCCCATTAGAACATGCGAAGTGCAGCTTGGGCTTGAGCCAGCCCTTCTCGAGGATCTGGACCCTGCAAATCTTCAGTTGGCGGAATTGGGTTAAAGTTCGGCTGGGGTCCTAAAGCTGGATGTGAGGCAAATGCCCTAGATGGGCGCTGCGTTTCAATACTGGTCTCAGCCTGCATGGCAGTTCCCTGATTTGGCGCTACTATCATGGCCACAAATTCTTCCGAACCCTGTGCCATCACGAGTCTACTGATGATGTGACTGGTGACTGTCGGATCAGATGAACCAATGAGCCCTGTCTAGCCCTTCTTTGCCTTGCCTCAGCGAAAGAACACTGGTTGCCCTTGAATTGAATCTCTGACTTAACAAAGTCTATCAGCACTAGTCCAATGTACCCGGGAGATTTCGAAGCCTTCTGAAGCTATGGTTCCAGGACTACCTAGCAAAAGGGAAACACATGCAGCATCTCAGCCTAACTTCACCAAAACAGATACGAGCATAGTAGGATGACTGTGCCCTCTACTGAATTCTGCCCCCAAAATTACACTGTAAGCTACCCTCAGTGGCTGAATCCCAAAATCTTGGCGGTGCCTCATGAACTGATGCCCAAACTTGCAAACTGATACATGCATTTCCTGTAGAGATGCACTCTAAAAGCACATAACAAGCAAGTGAGAGCCAAAATACCCCTATGGAGGGGTAGGGTTTCCCTGTCCTATTTTGTCAGGAGCTAGGGTTTCACTACGCACGCAGCGGTTTCAAATAACCTGACGGGTAAGCAACCTGTCCTAGTTTGGAATGGTTACTATGGATCCGAATATGCACTAGGTCGAATGGTCAAAAAGGGTGCCCCGGTAAAATCGGGGTTTGTGTTCCCATACTGGCAGAGCCCACAACCGATCAGCCTTATGGTCATGCCTTGACAAGACAAGCCTCCGGCAAACCGTTCAGGAATAACAGATGGCAAACACGGTGTCCTAGGCGTACCAATGCAAATGCAATGCAAAGAAACACTTAAGTGTAGTCAAAACAAGGTATCATGAGTTCGAGTCAAGTTCTCTAAATCCCTAGCAGAGTCACCAGAAACTATAGACAAGCCCGCGGGGGACCTCGCTACAGTTCGGACTCGATTTGTTGTCACGGTTCGTAATCTGAACCAAAGAGTCCAAATCCGGTAAATCGTTTTGAGAAAACAGATTTTTTGAAAGAAGTGCCAAACATGGACTGCTTTGCCAGATACAGAGTCGCCACCTAAATATTTTATTTTGGGAAATTTAGGAAACCCTGACCCGTTGCCTAAGGCCACGTGTCCGTCATCACCAAAGTTGCCTCGGGTCGGGAACTTGGGTACGATTGGGGAAGGTCACTTCGTGAGCACCCCCGCTCACCCGATCAAAGATCGGCCTCTACTAACCATGATATCTAGTTTTGAAAACATTGTGTGCTCTTATTCCGGTTATTAGCCTAGATTTACTCTGTGATGCGCACAGCATACAAGTATAGACTGAGTCGCCTGAATTGGAACAAAACATTTCATGTTTGTTTTTGAAAGATGGTTTGCTACCCGCAGGTAGGCTTAAAATGCAGATTTTGCCACCCTCAGGTGGGCTTAGAAAAGATGGTTTTGCCACTATCTAGTGGGCTTTAAAACTCACAGTCAATGATTTGTTCCAATCTAAACAACCCAACCTTCACCCACAGGCATTTAGGCAGTTATATCACATAAGCAAATAGCCTCATGGTAAGCATGCTATTCATGGCAGTCACTCACACGCATGCAAGGATGCTAAAGCATAAAACTCACCGAGTACTCCAAGCCAAAACAGAAACCGATTAGAAATCCATGCATGATCCTAAATATACAGGAATGCCTAATGCAACACATGCAAAAATGCAACTATAGCAGGCTCGGCTATTCTAAACATGGCATATGAGATGCAACAGCTATCAAGTATTCAACTCGGAATTGAAATACAAATGCAGTTTGTATGATGCGCCGAGCCCGGTGCATGTAAAACAGATGAATGAATGCAAACATGCTATCATATTGTATGCTAATTGAAACATGCCCTAATCTAACCATCGTAAGCTGGTAAATAAAAGGGAAGAAAGTCGTGGGGTTGGAAGACATACATCACACGTACGTACACTTATTACAACATTGCCCTCGCGCAGAGGGTCCGAATAAATAATATACAGTCCTGAATAGTACATTCCGAATAAATAATACAGTCCAAGATATGTACAAAAATCCTAATTAATTACCAAATTAACAAAGGAAACAATAAACTGGCATGCAAGCTAGGGACTGCCTTGACTCTTCTTCAGATGATAAATGATGCATATCCGGGTTGCCTTTGCGCGGAAATCCACTGTGATGCCCCAATTAGCCTCTGTTTTGCAATAATTTTTGGAAAACGCGCCAAGCCTCGGACGACTGCTGATTCTTGATTTGCTGCAACAGAGAGCAGGAAAGGGGCATAACAATGTATTTTCACATATGTATGCATGCCTCGATCCTCGTGTCACCAATCACGCATCTCGATGCACGATGGCCGAGGAGTCGAATTGCACAACTCAATATGAAATGAATGCACATGAAAATACAACTAAGACCTAACTCCATCATGGACAATCCGGAGTGTCGGTGACTGGGGAATTGAGACACGTTCCATCACTCGGAGTACGAAACGTACCTCGTTTCCTGTGCTCGGGCTAACTCCTATCCCAAACACAATGCAATATGCATGACATGCGTGAATGCAACTAAGATACAACCTAACATGCACAATGCTATGAAATGGCATACACGATGCACGAGGTAACATGGCATACACAATGCACTAACATACAACCTAGCATACACAATGCTATGAAACGAAATGGCATACACAATGCATAATGGACTTACACCAACACAAGTGGACCTCGGCCACACTCACATAGGAGGCCATTAGATGAAAATGAGAGACTCGAAATGCGTGCACACATGTACGCAAACCGAGGACCGACCCTAAGGCATCAAATACCACTCTAACAAGACATGGCAAGACACGAAATATGACATACTAGCACACAAATTTCAGTAGCGAAAAGTGATGCAAAACAGCTCCGAATCATGGAAACATGGCACCCGATGCATGGAATGAGACCCGAAACATGAAACTAGGCGCATGGAATGACTTATAGCTATACAAAGCATGCATTATTTGAACATGAAGTGTGAAGAAAGAATCAAGACAGTCCCAAAACAAGCATATTTCCAGTTTTAAGCAAGGCCAAACAGTGAACACAAATAGGGCTAAACCAACATGCAAAACTGGCCCCGAAAGAGAGATAATGAAGCAAGTAGAATCTTATGGCCCTAAATGGCCAAGATCCCTTCAACAAAGTTTAAGAGGAGCCAAAAATGAAGCACTTTACAGTTTACAACAAGCCACGAAAACAAA
This sequence comes from Camellia lanceoleosa, assembly GCA_025200525.1. Taxonomy (NCBI): domain Eukaryota; kingdom Viridiplantae; phylum Streptophyta; class Magnoliopsida; order Ericales; family Theaceae; genus Camellia; species Camellia lanceoleosa. The sequence goes on along the minus strand of CM045765.1, from coordinate 111,642,997 downwards.
CACAAGTATGGCTAAATTATTATGCAAGAAATGGGCCAAAAGGGAGACAAAGAAGCAAGTAATGGTTTCTGGCCTCAAATGGAGGAGGGCCCTTCAACAAAGTTGAAGAGGGGCCTAAAAAATTGCATTTTATAGTTGATGACAAAACCCAAAACAGTGCACAAATAAGCTTAAAATATTATGCAAAAATAAGCCTAAAAGGAGGTTTAAACACAAAGAGAAAAAAGAAAGCCTCAAATAGCAAAAGACCCTTGATCAAACATGAATAGGGGGTCAAAATAATGCTATTTACAGTTTGGACCAGAGCCTAGAAATACAAGCACAAGGAGCTAACAAAACATGCAAAAATAAGGCCAAAAGAGGGATAAAGAGGCAAGTGACAGATGGAAGCCTCAAACAGTGAATATCCCTTCAACAAAGTTGAAGAAGGCCTAAAAAAAAGCCACTTTACAGGTTGGCTCGGAGCCCAGAAATTCTTAAAAATAGGGCTAACATATCATGCAAGAATAGGCCCTAAAAGAGAGGTAAAGAACAAAGGGGGAGAAGAAGACTTCAAACAGAAAAAAGTTCTTAATCAAACATGAAGATAACCTCAAAATATGATATTTTTCAGTTTGGCTTGAAGTTCAAAAATACTTGCAAGTAAAGCTAAACAATCATGCAAAAAAGTGCAAGTTTAAGGGAAATAGGGATTCACCCTTGAAGAACAACTTTTCAGCAGCTTTTAGTCTGAAAATCTGAGCTTTCAACCTCTTCAAATGTCCTCCAAGGTACTGAAATGAGTAATGGAGGTGATAGGCTAGGGGTTGTAGTGCAAATGGTGCAAGAAAATGGATGTTTGAACTTGAAAATGGAGAGTTATGGAGGAGGAGGAGGGTTATGAGCCTAAGCCAAAAGTGTCTAACCCTTAAAAATGGAGCTCAAGGGTGTATTATATAGAGGAACTCATTTTGAAACCCAAAAAAGGGGAGAAAAAAAAGAGGGGGAAAAACCAATTTAAATGGAGCAAAACAAAGGGGGAAAATTTCGGAAGTGGCGTTTTGACCACGAAGTTGGTCTCTTGGGCCACAGTGTTCCTCAAAAGGGAGGAAATAAGGTGTGCGCCAAAAATCGAAGCAAACGGAGGTAGTTAAGCGGTCCCGAACCGAGACACACGGCCGACGGCTCCGAAAATCGAAAACTGCGCTCCAAACGGGAAAAATGGCCTACGATCATGTTGCTACTTTAATCACATGCAAGCGTGCAGATTAGTTTTGAGAAACCATGTTGCTACTTTAATCCTGACACACTTTTTTTTTTTTTTTGATCGGTAAAAAAATCTTTATTGATGAAAACATACAAGATATGATGAGATAGATCAATAAAGAGGAGCTTGGAGCTAACACGAAGCTCCAAGCGCCAGTTGGTGAGGAACTAACAAAAAAGAGAGCAAAAGATGCTGCCACAACAACAGACAGAGATGAAGAAAACAAAAAAAAACAGATAGTAGCAGCTGAGGCAACTCCAACAGCATAACAACACACAGACCAGCATACAGCCCAATCAACCACCTAAAACATTGACATTCATCCCATTCAGCCAGCAAATGAGCATACCAGCATACAGCCCATTTAAGCATTCATCATCAACTCCTAACAGCTGACAAACCAGATCCGGCCTGGCAGCAGATAATGCATCAGTTGCAGTTTAGCAAAAAAGCTACCTAGCAGCAGACCACCAAAAAACCAGTTGCAGTCCACCAAAAAAACACCCCACAAAAAACCATTGCAAATGCTGCCATGATCTCCATTCAAATAAACCAAACATTCAAAATAATAATCAATGCAATTGTATATCTGCAATTTCTAATCAGTATATCAACTGATCTCCATTCACTTCACAACAGAGAACCAGAATCTGATCTGCTTATGTGCAGATAATCCTTCACACCAAATTCTGAGACAGCTCCAACCCAATATCACCCAAAATCTAGGAACATCAGAAAAGCACTCAGCAAAACAATCAATTAGCAAACAACTCTAAGAACCCACCTACATTGAAAAATCTAGAAATCCGCTAGATATTGATTTGTGATTATGTATCAATTTTAAGCAATAAAACAATCTCAATCAAACAATCAAGACAAATCGATACAACGATTTTAATGTGGAAAAACCACAATTGGAGCACCTCCAATTGTGATAAAAAAACTACGGGCAACAGTCACAAAATAATCCACTAAGAAGATATAAAGGAATTACACAGGTATACTCTCAATTACCTAGCGAATCCACGCCCGAATTGAACCAACCCATATGTGCCTCTTCCAACCCCGTCTTCACCTCGAAATTGTCTTGACGATGAGCCACTCCAGAATCCACCAAAGCTTCAGGCTCGAATTCTTCAGAATCTATCAAAAAACAACTCTCTTTTTTGTATAGAATGAACAAACAATCCTTTGATGTATCCTCTTTAAACCATGAGTTGAATACTCAATAAAACATCAAAGAAAATTAACAAAATAGCTCCAGATATAAACCCTAGAACCCAAGAAGAAGATCTAGAGACGTAACCCTAGATTTGGAGCAACTTGCGAATTTATAGAATCTGAAATCGCGAGGTCCACTCGAGCGTGGGAATGGACGCTCGAGCGAGGACACTATATGACATGTTCCAAACCAGGATGTACGCTCGAGCGGGGACACTATATGACATGTTCCAAACCAGGATGTACACTCGAGCAGGGATTTCGACGCTCGAGCGTGAAAACACGGATCACAGTATTTTTGCAGACTCACCAAACTTCTGGAACTCAGCATTCTCCGCTCGAGCGGGGGAATGTCGGCTCGAGCGGACAGGCAACTTTGAATGCATATTTGCATTTTGCTTCGTGGGCGCTTCCCCTTGACCCCGCCTGGGCGCTACCCCGGACCCGCCAAGGGGCGCTGCCCCTTAGACCCCCGCGAGCTAACCGGGCAACTCGATCCCGGTCATAGTCAGCAAAGTGGCAATCTTGAAAGAATTAAACACCACAAACTTCTCTACAAAGCACGATTCGGGTTGGATTCGCATCTAATAAACTCATAGCCTCACAAAAATAAAACTTCGAAAACAAGTACAACTGAAAGGAGTTTTGTCAAACGGGATTGCCAAGAATAAAAACCTAACATGCATAATAGTCTAAACCATTGAAGCATCCATTGAAGCAGCTAATAACACTCATTGAAGCAGCTGAATCAGACACCCTGAAGCAGAAGACCTGACGTAGAATTACAAAGGGCCCGAATAGACAACCTAATCTGATTGAAATTGAAAACAATATCATCAACTGAATAATCAACCTCCAAACTCCATTTTACCCACAGAGCAATCTGTACCCACAAAGCAATCCTGCCACACTAAATCAAATCCATACACCATGTTGCTACTTTAATCCTGCCACACTTAAAAGAAGAAAGATACGCAGTCTCATCTTCGATTTTAAGCATTCTCCCTATAGGCTAGCTATTTGTTTGAACATGTTACAACTCCACAAATTCAAAGGAACACCATAACAGTTGAGCCAAATAGCTCTTTCATGCTCTATGTGTGTTCCTTTTGACCATTCTGTCACAACATCGCACGAGACCTCAAGCCATTCTTGTAGGTTTATCATTTTCTCCTTCATGATAGCTTTAGATTAAAACATGATACCATTCCTCCACTCTTCGTAACCATTACATTTAACCCATCTCTTTCCTGAATTGCGTGCTTAAACTCAGAGAAAGAATAATAGCTTTTTGAGCTTCATTATCACACTTTCATAAAGCCACCCATTCCCTTCTTCATACGCCGTGATGGATAGCCCTTCACTACTCCTCCTATCACCCTTCTGAACCACCTCAGCGTACGATCTCCTCCCTTCCATCCCGGCCATTGGTTTGTCATTCACAGGAACCTCAATAACTTTGTGTTCATTAGTCTTTATGTGATCCTTTTCTTTGCTATAATCCGCCATTTTCACCCTTAAAGCTTTGTTATCGCACTAGAGCCCGTTAGCTTTTTGAATGGACACATTAGCAGCAACAGAACAGTTGTATCTAACAAAACCAAATCTTGACCTTGCACCTTTTCTAGTTTTGTTTGGAATGAAAACATCTCTAACCACTCCAAACTTCATGAACAGATAGTAGAGATCTTTTGGATTCATATTCATCGGTAAGTTGTCCACGAATAATGAGAACATCTCTGAAACACTAACTCTCTTCTGTGCGACTCTGTTTTTCCCATGCAAAATTGGTTTCCATCCACCGTCAGCACCTCCATTGCTTCATTTGCTCCTTTCAGCACCACTGAAGCCTTTTCCTCTGCTCGTATGCTCCATTCTTCTTAATTTCCACCGAAAGATATGGGAAAAAGGTGGCGAAAATCTAATAAATTTATTTTCAAATGGGAATAAATAACAATGAGATAGATATAAAAAAAGATAAAATACATACAAAGAAAATAAATTAAATTAGATTACCATCTAAAAATTTCACCACTAAACTATTATAGTAAATCACCAATACCACTCATTAAAATATTAATAGATTAAAAATACGAGATTTTACACCCAATCCTAATTGTAGGGACATTTCATATATTTACATCATTCCTAAAAAAAAAAAAACCTCTCTTTCTCTTTCTAAAAAACCTCCCTCCCCGGGCCTCTCTTTGGGCCGGCCGGCCGCCGCCTTTGGCTATGGCGGTCGGCTGGGCTAGCTTCTCCCGTATTTGATCGTTGTTTTTCCGTTAATAAACTTGAGTCTCCCATGATTTCCCACCTAGGTGTGTTTGGTGTGCAGCGTTGTGCGTGTTGTTGTTGGTGTTTCCGAGCCGTGCTAGCTGTTTTTTTTCACTCGAGCGCTCTTTTACGAGTAGGAGCTTGAGGGGTGATCTCTGGTTCAGTTTTTTTGTGAAGTTTCGATGCTTGGTTTGGGCGGAAACTTGGGTGTCGGAGTCGATTCAGATCTGTCTGGTTTTCATTCGCGCGTTCCTCTTGGTATGAGAGTTTGAGGGGTGTAAGAAGTAGATCTGGCATTGGAAGTAGAACTGCTGGTTGGTGTTTGGATCGGCAGCGGGTGGTGTTCCAGTGGTGGCTGTGGAGGTGTGTTTGGTGTGCAGCGGTGTGCGTGTTGTTGTTGGTGTTTCCGAGCCGTACTAGCTGTTCTTTTCTCTCAGCGCTCTTTTACGAGTAGGAGCTTGAGGGGTGATCTCTGGTTCAGTTTTTTGGTGAAGTTTCGATGCTTGGTTTGGGCGGAAACTTTTGAGGGGTGTAAGAAGTAGATCTGGCATTAGAAGTAGAACTACTGTTTGGTGTTTTGGATCGGCAGCGGGTGGTGTTCCAGTGGTGGCTGTGGAGGTGATGATCAGCAGTGGCAGTGGGTTCGGGAGGTGAGGATCTGTAGTAGCAGCAGCTGGACCTTGGGCGATGATCTGCAGTGGGTGTTTTCCGGTGGTGGCTGTGGTGGTGAGGATCTGCAGCGGGGGTGTGGTTGGCCGGAATAGCAGCAGCAATGGCGGTGTGGTGCTGTGGATCTTTGGGGTCTTCTTGGCCGGTGTGGGTAGTGGGTTTGGTCGGTGGATGTGCTCGGAGTTTGAATCAGATTAGAAGTTCCCGCCCATGGAGTGTGGCCTTGGGTGTTGTCAGTGGGTGTTCGGTGGCATGGAGTGTGGCCTTGGGTGTTGGGTGTTGTCAGTGGATGGTCGGTGGCGTGGGTCTTGGCTAGGCTTTGGGAGTGTAGCAGCATGTGGGTGTGGATTGAGAGTGATTAAAATGATTAAAATATGTGGAGATTATGTGGGTGTGGCTAGGCTTTGGGAGTGTAGCAGTCTGTAGGTGAAGGAAAAGTGATTTAAATATCTGGGTTTATTAGATGGGTATCTAGTTCGGGTTGCTTTGAGAGTTGGTTTTGTTAATCTAGGTTGGTTTGGGTGTTTTGGTGGGATGATTATGTGGAGATTCATGTATTTTATTTTTCTAGTTAAGTTCTTCTTAACTTTTTTTTTTTTTTTTTTTTTTTTTTTTTTAAATCGAGAGGCTTAGGGGTTGGTTGTATGGATGCGAGTAGCAGTAGTAGGGGTATTTTTATACTTCCGAATCTCTCTCAATGCATGTCATCTTCTTGTACCTTTAATTTCATGCTGTTAAATGAAATTTTTCTTTGCTGATCAAAAAAAAAAAAGTAGGGACATTTCATATTTTAAACAAATTTCAGGGGCGTATTTATAATTTACCCAAAACCAAAATATTTATATGTCATAACTGACCAAAAATCTTTGCATTATTACGAAAAACCCTTCAATCAAATTAGTACCACCAATAATATTGGTAAATATTACCAAAGAAAATGGTAAAATGGGAAAGTCAAATTATAGGTTACAAATTAATAAATTATACAAAATAAAAGGGCACAATATGGAAGAAAACCTCAGGTGTGGATTGAGAGGCTCTATTTACACACCACATTTCCTCTCAAGGCACACCATTAATTAATTTATTTTTTTATTATAATTTTAACCTTAAGTGAAATGATTATAAAGGACAAGTTATGATATACACCATCTGTATAATTACCATAAAGGACATCATTAGAAATACTTACAAAACTGCAGATTGATAAGCTCCGGACCTCCAAACTCCCTTTTTTTTTTTTTTTTTTAGACTGCAAGTATGAAAGGAAGATGAGAGAAACGCGAACATGTAATATTACTACGTGGTTCCATTTTCAAAGAAAGAAGCAATAATTCATTTGTTAATTTTTAATAACAACTCATGTTTCAAACAGTTTTTGCGATATTTTAATAATTAAAAAAAAAAAGAGAAAGAGATTAGACAAACAGTACCTGTTGATGATCTCGTTTGAGGAGGAGTTGAGAATCTAACTCAAACACGATCGCAAGGGTACCAATTGAACTTGCTTATTAGTAGTAGTAGTAGTAGTAGTAGTACTCATTATTCAAGAACATCAACAAAGGGCGAAGATTTTTATTCATAGTGACAGTAATAGTAGTAGAATCCCCTAAGATTGTAACTTTTGTAGGGCTTGACTGTATAGTTGAGAATCGTACAATCACCAAAAGAATTCGTCAGATTGCGGTAGGATATTATGGCTTGTATTGAGTGAGTGAGGGTAAAGATGAAAGTTTGTGGGTGTATTGTGGTGGGTGAGTTGTGTGAGTCAGGGTAAATATGTAAATTTGTGGTGTGTATTGAGCAAAATATTTATTTACCAAATTATTAAAGGTGTCCCTTTACAAGTGGTTTGCTTTGAGATAAATTATGATCTATAAATAGAGGCACTCGTATGTATTTGTAATTTATCCAAAATCAAAATATTTATGTTTCATATCTGACCAAGAATCTGTGAATAATTGCGAAAAAACTTTCATCCAAATTAGTACCACTAGTATTGGTAAATAATACAAAATAAAAGGCAAAATAGGAAAACTAAAATGCAAGCCTCTAATGGTAAATAATTCCAAATCAAAGGGCAAAATCGAAAAAAAAAATAAAAATACAAGCCTCAAGCAGGTAAGCGCTTCTTATATATATATATATATACTAGACTTCTTCTGTGAGCTCAAGTCTTGATATGCTTTTATTGTGCAGTAAGGCTTGGAATCCATAATTGGGAAATTTAGTCAAAACCCTTTGATTGGATCCTTGTTTGGTGAAAATGACAGTTCAATTTATTTCATTTCATCCCCTAAGGAAGAGGTGCATAATTGAGCAAGGACAGAGTAAATATCTTTTTTCTTTTTCTTGGACAATATTGTCAGAGCATATGTTACTGTAAACCAAAATAACATGTTACTGTTAAACAGAATAACATGTTATAGTTTACATAAATTTTGACAGTAATAATAATAATTTTTTTTTAAGAATTTCATAATCAATATGGATCTCACTTTACAGATCTTGATGAGAGGATTCTAAAAATACTAATTTTAATTAAAAACTGATGTCTAGATCACAAGTTTTATTATTTTAAAGTTTAATATTTTGATAATAGTGGTATGCGTTAGACTTTTCAAAGAAATTTTTTTGTACTTGTCCTTACTGCATTAAAGTTTTATTATGAGGGGGCTTTGACCAAATCCCCTCCATAATTTTGTACCAAGAATTGAAGTGTGTGTTGGAGATTGAAGTAGAAATATCATTTTGCTTATTAAATTATCACTCAAAAATTAATTAAACCCTTATTCTTTGGGTTTTTATTTTTTATTTTTTATTATTGATAAATCCTATTTAGAGGTGTTCTAACCCAATAAATCCATAAAGGAAAATTATAATCTAATTAGTCTCATGTATTTATACTTTTATTCCATGAGACCCTTTTTTCCTTATTTATATTGTTTGTGGGACTATTATACCCTTATATATATTCACTACAACAAAATGCACATTTGGCGACTAAATTTTTAGTCGCCAAAAGTACAATTTTAGTCACCAAATGCTTTGCCCGACTAAATATTCTGGTCGCTAGACTGGTCGCGAAAAACTTATCGGGGAAGGTATTGGCAACTAAATATTTTTTAGTCGCCAAAAGTCCTATAAATGGCGACTAATTTTTTTAGTCACCTAAAATAAAATTTTAGTCACCAAAAATCTTATTTTCTGCTACTAAAACTTTGGTCGCCAAAACTTGAAGTATCTACGGCGACCAAAGTTTTAGTCGCCAAAGGGTTTTTTTCATCTTTTTATTTTTTTATTTTTTTCATTTTATTTTTTTTAGCTACTAAATTCTTAGTTGCCTAAAGTCTGCTTTTATTTTAGCTACTAAATATTTAGTAGCCAAAAGTTTTTCTCCATTTTATTTTTATTTTTAGCTACCAAATATTTAGTAGCCAAAGTTTTTTTCCATTTTATAAATAAAATTATCTATATACTGATAAAATTAGCAACCATTCCACAATACACACACATTTCACTTTCAACCATAAAAAAAAAAAAAAAAAAAAATCATATTTAACATCAAATTAATATTTCCAAAAAAAAATCTATACAAATCAAGTATAATCCAATCTCAAAAATATAATTCCATACATAACAGAGGATTAAACAAAATTAATATCTAATTGTTAATTTGGCAAGAAACCAACTAATAAAAACACCAAAAACATAAAAAGTGAAATAAAATAAAATAAAAACTAGTGATGAAGCCAGTTGCAGTCCAACCCTCAAAGAAATTACTGAAGCAAAGCCGAAAGCTGCATGCATAAATTAATATAGATCAGTAACATAGATCACAAACAGTTGCTAACAAAAGATAGCACAAACAGATACAGAATTTTTATCCATCATCAATTCACTGATCAACTTTTCTCATTTTATTTTTGCAAACCAAGTACAAAATAATTATATAGAGCAGAAATGAGAAGGCATACCAGAGTAATGACCATTGAAAAAATATATTGCATAATCAATAAGTTTCACCATTTACATTCTCTTGCATAAATCCATATGTATATTGTGCATAATAAGTTAATCTTCTGGGAAACTATTGACAATTTCGAACATGCTTGAAGAATTAAAACATAGGTATAAAAATTTTACCCATATGTATATTTAATTTTGGTGATTAAGACAGATACTAGAGCCAAGTAGGTGATTAATCCAATACATATCATCATATTTGACCTTGCTGGTAAAATAACTAGAGCAAGGAGCCATGCCTGCATAATCAAGACAGTTAACTATGTCAAAATTAAAAGACAGTGAAATAAAAGTTAATAAGAAAAAGAAATAGCATTTAAAGAATAAAAAAACCAACTCAATTGCGGTAAAAACCACACTGCAAATGTTGGTAACACAGTAGTTCAAGACTGAAGGTTAGCTAATGCAGTGCTGATACCAGGACCCATATATATTTACAAATTTAGACTTATCATGTATTTAATTAACAAAAAAGGATTATCATCCACTAAATGCCCCATGCTTGGATCATCCAATAACAGATCCCCATAAACTACCCAATGATTTTGAGCATTTCCTGCATAATATAGGAGTTTTATGTATAGTTTTGTGGTGAACTCAAATTACTAAATATGCTAACTTGGACAAGAGTCTGAAAAGCAAGTTATTGATGAATACCAAATGGAGATTTATAAATTAAATAGCATTGTATGTGAAACAACCTTAAAAATGAATAAGTCATGTATGATTTACATACCACAGGTGATGATATTGTAAAGTGCATAGTTGACGAATAATAGTCATAGTTTGGTCCAGGTGAGATTTGAGAAACATATCTTGGAAGAGGCAGGAAATGTGGATTAAGCTCTTTGAGATGAACTGCTCCCTGACGAGAAAAGAAAAATTATCAAAATAAGAGGATCCAAAAGCACTACGTAATCATACTCTTGGCAAACCAATATTTAACCATGCATGATGACTACAAATTGAAGTTTGCGTCCTTGTTAGCATCCACTGCATTATTAAAAAAAATTTAGAATGCAACTCACAGTGGGACCCATCTCGCACATGGAGAGACAGATAAAGCATTATCAAGTTCCAAGTGTTCTGAAAAATGAACCTAAGAAGCAATGCAATTTCAAAAATTATGAACTCTCCACATATTCAAAAGATATCATATTCCTCTCCATGAGCACCACATTAGGTTAGAGGTACCGCCACCGATGCCTTCCTATATCTTTCCTTAGGGCATCCTTTGTACTACGAAGAGGGTATCTCTTTTTTTTGTGTGTATGTAATTTTCCCTAAAAAATAAATAAATAAAAAAATGAAAGAGAAAGTAGATAAGACATCAATTGAAAAAAAGAGGGGAGAAAGTGGTCCATGCTTTCAAAGTTGATCCACCCTTTGATAGGAGCATGTGACCATACAGTTATATTAAAATGAAGGACATACATTGCATTCAACATACTAAAACATGTTGGCTTATTAAAAGAAGTGAAATAAGGATGTAGCAGAATCACCATAACAAATCATAGCTTAGCCTTAAAAATATTTTAAGGGTAAATCACACTGACCTCCTTGAGGTTTGAAGAAAATTCAACAAGCCTCATAGTTTTAATATAATTATACATATCTCCCCTTCAGTAAAGTTAAAAAACACCAAAACTAATGCAAATGGTATGAAACACAATGATACACAATGTAAAAGAGATGACAATGTCAATTTTTCATTCATACGACTAATGAATTTCTAATGAAAAAGGAGCAAAGTGTTTATATGAATTAAAACCTTAAAAGAAGCCCATTGTAATTATGCCAATCTTGTAAGGTTTACTGTATTTTCTCTAAACCTCGAGTTCAGTGTAATTTACCCTTATTTTAAATAGTAGAAGCAGTTGTATTAAATAACTATTTAGATAAACCCATCTCTTTAAAATACTATAAAATCTGGAAACATAAGGAAAAAGCTGGATCCGAGGAGGTCCCAACTGTGCACCTTCCAACCATTTAATTGAACAAATACTAATACAAAACAAATCCCCAGAGATTGCAGAGCAACTTTAACGGTATGTACTAAGTAAGGCAATCAATAACTGAACAAAAATCAGTTAAGCTCCCACAAAAACCAAATCAGAATACCCCAATTGCTGGCAAAGAAAACATCAAACAATAAATGTATCCAAACATTAAAATTCAAAAATTTCTTGATTATAAACACAAACATAATATAGATTCAGTGATATATATATATATAGACGAGTATATCAAGTGATGAAAAGAGCATATCTGTTGGATGAACAACGTGGAAATCTCCTTAAAATTTTGAGATTTGTGCGATCTACCACATAGTTCTAAAGTTGATATACACTAATTCTACAGAGCTATAGAACCTGAAACAAAATTCAAAATCAAAACAAACCCAAAAAAACTGATCAGTACTTGCAAAACAAACTCAAAATCAATTGTCGAAAAAATAAACAAATAAAAATTGAAATCGAAAAGGAAAAGGAAAGAAAAAAAAAGAAATTAACCCATTTTGTAAGGGGGAAAATCGAAACATTGATAAAACATACAAACTGTGACAATCTTTTCGAAAATGAAAAACAAAAAAAAAATTAAGTGGATAAAGATAATCAAATGCATCGAATTGAAAGGGAATAAATCGAAAGCTACCACGATGATAAAGATTGATGTGTGTATATAGTATGTATGTATTGATTTTTAAGATCAAAAGTGAAAATCAAAAGGACCAAGCAGATCTTTAAGATCCCTATAAGAAACCTCTGAATATTTTGAGAGAGAGAGAGAGAGAGCATCAATGGAGCAAAGTTCATCTCAACGATGAAGCCTTTGGATCTTGCGGCAGTGGATCTGTGAAGATCGGCGGAGGAGGAGGAGGCGGCGGCGGTGTGAGGAGGAGGTGCTTCGGTTTCCGTCGAAGGAAAAGAAGAGCGGCAGTGAGAGAGAGAGAGAGGGGAGAGGAGTAGCAGAGACGGGGAGGGAGAGGGAGAGGGACGCCGAATAGAGAGAGAGAGAGAGAGAGAGAGGCGCAGATTATTTTAGGGTTTTGTTTGGTACAAAATATATATATATATATCATTTTATACAATTGATGACTAAAATACCTAATGGTCGCCAATTACTTATATGTTACACCATTAGCGACTAAAAACTTTAGTCGCCAATTACTTTTATAAATCCCTCAAATTTAAATTAGAAATGTCTCCCTCCAATTTTTTATTTTTTGGCGACTAAAGTAATTTTGGTCGCTGAAAATATGTTTTGGCGACTAAACTTTTGGTCGCCAAAGATAGTTTTTTTTTTTTTTTTTTTTATAATTTTACATTTGGCGACTAAATATTTTAGTAGCCAATACCTAATATATGGTGACTAAACTAATTTTTGGTTGTTGAAAATATGTTTTGGCGACTAAACTTTTGGTCACCAAAAGATAAAAAATAAAATTTTAATTTTACATTCGGCGACTAAATATTTTAGTAGCCAAAACTCAATAAACGGCAACCAAAATTTTTTTTTGTCGCCAATTCTAGTATTTTTAGCGACTAAATTATTTTTTAGTTGCCAATAATCAATATATCCCAACTAAAAAATTTTAGTAGCTAAATTTTATACTTTTGGCAACCAAAAAAAAATTTTAGTCGCCAATTCCAAAACTTTTGGCGACTAAATTTGTTTTAATCGCCAAAGGTATATTTTGTTGTAGTGATTGTTGATATATATTACATTGAAAAATGATATATACATTTCCTTTTTGTTACTACCTCTATTTTGGTAGTCATCATTATTCACCGTTTTCTTTTTGATCAGTTTCATTTACATATGTGGTATTGTTTCATTGTGCTAGGATTTCAAAACTCTCTATTTGGTAGGGTTTAGAAACTCTAGTATACACATGGTGGTAAAATAATATTATATTCCTCCATTGTTACGGTGAAGCTTTGTGTTCCTCCATTGTCACTTTGTGTTCGAAGTTTTGTATTCGTCTATTGTTGCGCTGTGTTTGAAACTTTATGTTTCTCCATTGTTGTAAGTCGAAACTCTCTTTATGTCCAGTCAATTTTGTTACAAACATATTTTTCAAAAGTGGGTTTGGTTTGATTTGGATTGGTGAAATGGTGAAATTGCATAGATTGTTAATGATAGTGATAATAATAAAGATGAGGATGTGGGTGATATTAAATTAGAAAGGATGATTTGGTCATATTGTCATACCGCAAACCCGGGTATGATCGGCCGTGGCCCACAGGACCTTAGCCCAAGGCATACGTAAGTCTAAATACGAAACCATAATCAAATTGAACAACTAAACAAAAGTCCAATAATAAATAACCAAACTCAATCCAGTGACACGCCACAATTATAAACGGCAAAACCAACCGTAAACAATACCAGTGTCACCCCCCAAACCTGGGCATGATCGGCCGTGGCCCACAGGGCTTTTGCCTAAGGCACACGTAAGCCTAAACACAAATCCAAAATCATAAAGAATAAATGTGATGATAGCCGAGAAATAAATAAATCAAAACCCAATCTAGTGACAAGTCATAAGTATAAATGGTAAAACCAGCCATAACCAACTTCCAAAAATATATCCTAAATGGAACACAAATCGCCCACAAAATAAAATAATTCTAAATAAAATCCAACCACAATGTATGCACAGAACCAACATAACAAGCTAAAACAAAATCAATGAATGTCCTAGAGGTCCATGCAATTGGGTCCATGCAATTGAGTCGCTATGCCATAAGTCCACTCTAAGTCCTTATAACACCTAGAAATGATAAACAACTAAGCCAGCTGATAGCTCAGTGAGTAGCAACATGGATAATAAATACAGTTTTGAAAACAGGGTTCAATTCCAAAATAAGATATATATCACAGAAACTAGATTGACATATAGTTTGCTAAAGACAATCTGTTTCAAAAAGAAGGTTCCACAGTTCAACAGTTAAAATACCCATGTCTCTCAAGAACATGATAAATGACATTTTCCACTTAAAATAGATTACAACATGAACACCAATAATTTTCTGGGTACCAAGAAATAACAAGTAACATGCCACACAGTTTTCAAGGCTATAAGCCCGTTGGATCCAATACCGAACTAAGAGTGATCCTCAGGGTGGCAACCCAGGCCTTTTCTCTAAGACGATTTGATTGAAGGTCATCTAGCCTAACCTAGGTCTTTTCCTTATAATCGTTGAGCACTGGAGTCATCACGGCTTAACCCGGATCTGTTCCCTAGTGGCTAGAGTCACCACATACAGTGGAATAATTTCCCTGGACTAAAATATACAGATGGTCCTAATAATCAATACACATCAGTTTCGCAAAACATGATAGTTCACCATTATAAACATGAGACCAAAACAAATAGTTTACAATATGCCAAGTTCACACATGTTTCAGAAATAATTTGATTCCATTGATAATATAATAATTTATCAAAACAGTTTAGTCCTGAAACAACAATTTAATTTTGCAATAGTTGAGGGAGGGGAACATTTATAAAAATATGTAGCATGAAACTACTCACCTGGAAACGGAATAATGTAATCCTCGAATAGAGTATAAAAGTCCAACTAGTGCCCTGAACCAAGTATGAAAACTACACGTCACTACTAATTTAAAAATACTAAAGAATATGAACTAAGTGACCTCAAACTAAAGCGCACTAATGCAGCTCAACCCAACTCACCGTTACTCTTAAATATTACCTAAGTTCTTGTTCTTTAAGGTCTAAAATCACCCAAGACATGGGTTCAAATCGAAACTTAATTAAAAGTAATTTTAAGATAAAACAGAATTTTAAACAAGTTTTCCAAATGTATTCGCTAAATTTGAAAATTAAAAAACCCACCCCACATTGTTCGAAAAATTCCAAAACCCTCTAGATATCAACAAATATATCCTAAGTTTCAAACCCAATTGGTTTTACTTGATTTGCTTATCAAAATAATTATTTACAATTAATTATATCCAAATAGGTTGTTTTCTGCAGCACTTTAAAGAAATTAATAGTTCTCCTAGTATACACGAGCAATCAATACAAGGCCAAAAATTTAAGAAACTAGACTCGTAATCGGTTCTAATGATGCTAATTTGATAATTTTCAGATTTATACCCAAAGAGAATGACACTTTCAAAGTTATTGTTTTACACCAGTTTTCTGGACAGATTTGAATGCACCAGTTAATATAGATTTTGACTGCCGAAAATTATGCTATGCAATTTAATATGTATTAATCTACTGTAAAAATTTCAGTTCAAAATTCATTCGTTTGATATGATTTTTGATTTTTAAAGTTTGTGATTCTGTGTAGAATTTTTGAACTAAGAATTTCACCCATTCTTTATACATGAATTCAACTCCTCAGATTTCTTAACAGTATATATATATAGACACAAAATACATACACCTACAACCTCTCCATAAATGAATTAAATAACAATAGAATAAGGATAAAGAACAAAGAACAAAGAAAGAAGGAAAGAAAACCTAAAAGGCCACAAGGCACAACACACACAAAGCTCTCCTTGGCTACAACAATAATTTTGATGATTGAATCACCCCTCACTTTCCTTCATAACCCACGGCTGCTAGGGCTGCTAGTGTTGTGAAATAATAAGAGAGTTAGGGTTTTTTTTTTTTTTTCTATATATACATAACCAATAATCCACTTATTATTATTATTATTATTATTATTTATTTTAATAGTAAATCTTGCCTCTAAATTAGGGATTTCCACCATAAATTTGTTTTAGGTTTAAAAATTAATTAAAAGACCCTCCAATAATATTTAATTTGCACTTTAGGATTCACCATCAAAATATTTGAGATTGTAAAATTATCATTATTTAATTATTTACTTTATTTTTATATTCGGGTTCTCACATTCTCCCCCCGCTAAAAGAAAACTTTCGTCCTCAAAACTAACCTGAGTAAATCATGAGAATAGATGTGGGTACTTCTCGCGCATCTCGTCCTCGCGTTCCCAAGTCACCTCTTCAACTAGATGATTACGCCACAGTACCTTAACCAATTTAATGGCCTTTGTACGCAATATTTTCTCTTTCGAATCCAAAATCTGAATAGGCATCTCCTCATATGAAAAATTCTCTCTAATCTGAAGCGGCTCATAATCTATCACATGTGATGAACTGTACATATATTTCCTCAGCATGGACACATGAAACACATTATGCACTCCTGCCAACCTAGGGGGTAGAGCAACACAGTGCGCAACCTCACCAACCTTCTCCAATACCTCAAATGGTCCAATGTATCTAAGACTCGACTTCCCTTTCTTTTCAAACCAAATGACTTCTTTCCATGGTGACACTATCAAGAATACCGTATCCCCTACATGAAACTCTAAATCTCTCATATGATGATCAACATAACTTTTTTGTCTACTCTAAGCAGTCAATAATCTCTCTCTGATGGTGATAATTTTCTGTGTAGCATCCTCCACCAAATGAGGCCCTAACATTTGCCTCTCACCAACCAAATACCAACACAAAGGAGACCTACATTTCCTCCCATACAAAGCCTCATAAGGAGCTACTCCCAAACTAGAATAATAACTATTATTATACGCAAACTCCATGAGCGACAAATAATCATCCTAATTACCTCTCCGCTCCAAAGCACAAGCCCTCAACATATCCTCAAGGGTTTGAATAGTCCTCTCCGATTTGCCCATTTGTCTGAGGGTGATAAGCTAAACTAAAATTTAACCGAGTACCCATAGCTAACTACAACGCACCCCAAAACTTAGACACAAAACAAGGGTCCCGATTTGACACTATTGACATAGGTGCACCATGCAATCTAACAATCTCCTTCACATACAACTATGCAAATCGAGCTAGAGAATAGTTCATCCGTACTGCAATAAAATGTGCTGACTTGGTTAATCTATCAACAACTACCCAAACTACATCGTGATTACTACTAGTAACATGATCCCACTTCCACTCTAGTATAGGTAAGGGTTGTAGTTTCCCCAGGGGTTTCTGATGTTCTACTTTAACATGTTGACACACTAAACATTGAGCCACAAATTCTGCAATATCTCCCTTCATACTATTCCACCAAGAATGTTCATGAAGATCCTGATACATCTTAGTGCTTCCAAGATGAATGTTGTAACTAGAACTATGTGCCTCCATCATAATCTCCTTCCCCAAATTACCACCAGCAGGAACATAAATTCGGTTACGGAATTTAAGCAACCCATCATCACTAACCACAAAATCTATATGCTTACCCTTTGCCATCTTTCCTTTAATACGCTCACACTGGGGGTCAATCTCCTGAGCTAAACGAATTCGTTCTCTCAAGATCGGTTGAACTATCAATTAACTACAATAAGCCCTATCACCAGGCGTAACAACCTCAAGTCTCAAACGTCCCATGTCTTCCACCAAACAACTCTCAATAGACAAAGTAGCTACATCTCCAACTGCGACCTTCCTACTCAAGGCATCTACAACCACATTTGCCTTCTCCAGATGATATAAAATATTCACATCGTAATCTTTTAGTAACTCTTGCCAATTTCTTTGCCTCAAATTTAGTTCCTTCTGTGTGAAAATATACTTCAAACTCTTATGATCAGTGTGAATCTCACATGACTCTCCATACAAATAATGTCGCCAGATCTTAAGAGCGAAAATCACTGCTGCTAACTACAAGTCATGCGTAGGATAATTTCTCTCATGTACTTTCAACTGCCATGACGCATAAGCAATCACCTTCCCATGCTGCATGAGCACACATCCTAAACCCTGTCATGAAGCATCACTATAAATTACAAAACCACCTCCATCTGCCAGTAAAGCAAGGATTGGAGCTGATGTCAATCTCTGTTTACCTCCAAAAATATCTCCAAAATATTAATTTGAACCCCAAACTCTATTTTATTCAAGGGTCTAATTGATATTTTGGGGATAGTTTGAGAGGCAAAATAAAATTTTAATTGAAGTTTAGGTATCACATGAGTAAATTTTGTTTGATTATAAATGACAATTGACGGTAGGGATAAAATTGATGCAAAATCAAATACTTTAGGTATAAAAATGATATTATTAAAAAGATATGGGTCGAATTGATTTTTGAGTGATTGTTTGGAGGACAAATATTTTCTTGAGATTGAATGCATGTTTTGTGGAGTTCATAGGTAGAATGAATTTAGATTATATATTGATATTTTTTTAGTAATTTCCTCGGCAAAATTTTCGAGTTTATAATATTACTATTTATAGTAGAAAGAGACTACGAGAGTAGAAATTTAGCAAAGCTATAGACCTAGAAAAAATACTCATAATTGAATTGTGTGGATCAAATTTATTGTTGATATGTGTGACGACCCCGCCATGTATAATATTTTATATTTGGTTAATTAAGGAGATTTGGGATTTTAACTAGTCATTATCCTAATTTAATTTGGGATTTATGAGAATTGTAGAATCTGATTCGTATATGATTCTATTAAAGATTTATTTTGAAATTAGAAATTTAAGGTCCAAATGGCTTAAGGAAGTGAAATTAAGAAGTTGAATCAATTAAATTTTAATTACGGACCCATTTGGGAGTTTAATTAAATATTCGATTCGGTTTAGTAAAATTGAGATTCGATTAATTAGGTCCGAGTTGGAGTTAATTAAGTTAATTAAATTAATTAAATTATAAGGATTGAGAATTGTGATTATTACGAATTAAATTTATTTATGGGGTGTCCAATTTGAATATGTAATTTAATTGACGGAAATTTGGAGTCTGATCAGAAATTGAAGGTCTAAATGATTTGGGAAATCAAAATTGATGATGACAATAAGTTTAATTTAATATTTGGAGCCTTTTGGGAGTTTGATTAAAAATCTGATTCGGATTGATAAATTTAAATATAATTAATTGGGCTCTAAAGGAAGTCAAACTAGACTAATTACGTGGGATTTGTGATTAGTCATGATTGATTTAATTATGTGTTAATCAAGATTTATTAAGACTAAGTGATTCTTAATTAAATTAATCCTAAATATAAATTAAATTATGGAAGAATCTAAAATTAAGGATGTATGTGGGTGTGGGTGTGTTGAGCAAACCAGTGGGTGTGTATGTATGAGAGTGTTGTGCTGGAATATTTTGTGTGTGTGTGTGCGCTCGTGCGCGCACGTGTAAGGCTGAACTCCAAAAAGGAGTTTGGCAAAAAGGGTGAGTATGTATTTTGTAGTGTGATGGAACTCCAAAAAGGAGTTTATGTTCTTCTAACTCAAATATTGTCCTGAGAAAAGAATTAAGGAAACTAAGAGAGAGAGAGAGAGAGAGAGAGAGAGAGAGAGAGAGCTTCATATTGTAGTCATCCTACTGGAGCAAACTGTGCAGAAGGAAGAAAGGAAGAATAAAGACGAAGAGGGTTTTGTAGGATACCAAAATTGAAGTTAAAAATTATGAAAAATTCATCTTAAGGTAAGAAATTTCATTCTCTTTCTAGTGTTGTTTAAATAATCTAAACAAAAATTGATTCAAGGTGAATTTTGAGAGGATTAAAAATGAAGATTTGAAGATTGATTATATAAATTGATAGGAATTGGGTTTTATATCAAAAATCAAGTTAGGTTGAAGAATATGAGTTATGATTCCTTAAATTTGTTAAATTTAGGTTCAATTTTGAGAATCATTCTTAAATTGAGTTCTATAAATTACATGCAACAAGAAATGTTTGAAGATTGGATCCATGCAATGGAGTATATAAATGATTTTGAAGAAAAAGTAATAAAAATCATGAGTTCATGAAATTATTGGTTTAATGATCAATTTGATGGTTGTTTTGGAGATTGAGATTTAGGTTAATCTAGGTTTGAATGTGATGTAAAAATTGGAGATTTTGGTGTTAGCAAATTTATATGTTGAAATTGATTTGATAAATGATGGATTGGGTATCTCTATGTTCTATAAACGATTTTGGAGGAATTTTATTAATGATTGAAGTGGTTTTACCTAAGTTGTTGAGTTTATGAAAATGTTGATTTTTGACTTTTGTGGTTTAATTGATGGTTGTATTGTGCATATAAATTGGTTGGATATTTAAAAAGGTTAATAACTCAAAAATGTACAAAGGATGGGTGTTATGGAGATTGGATAAGAAGTTTGTTTGGGTGACTTGAAATTGGAGGAGATCTTTAGCTTGTCATTCCATAGCATGTCTTATTTAGGATCAATTTTTGTAGATGTTGTAATTTTCATTGAAAGCTTTTCCTTAATTTTAGATCTTATTTACTAATTGTTAGGATTGGAGGAAGGCGTCTCTACCCCTCTTGGGAATTAATTCGTAGAGTTTCAAATCTACGCTTTGCTATTTTGGAGGTGAGTATACTTACCATGGAAATTTACCTTATCTCTATCTTTAATACAAAGTTTGAAAATATTTTTGAATTAAAGGAAGTAACACATTTCATCATGATATATGTATAAGAAGAAAATCTATAAATTTATTGAGTTCAAATGTTGAGTTTAAATAAATATATGATTTCATTTGTATAATGAAGCACTAATTTTTATGAGAATTTATTTAAGTTGAGTCCTTCAAAGTTTATGATGATGATGATTAAATGACAATGAAACGTCATGCGAGAGTATTTATTTTTATTGATCATATAACCGAATATAGCCTTTGGGGTCATGGGGACCGAAATGTTTTAAGGACCATAAGGCTCGTACATAAGGGGTCCTAGGGACCGAAACATTGAAATGAGAATTGAAGTGCTACGATGACATGAGTTATATTCCTATGATTATGTTTTGGGTAACGGTATCGTCACCACCTAAGTCGCGAGGTAACGCGACCCTAAGGCTATGTAGTGGTTTGTATGATGGACATGAAATCTTAATGTATTGAAAAGTCATGTTTTTGTTTACTTTCCTTATTCAAATGTATTTTTCCTGCATTATGAGATTCTTTGGAAAAATCTTGATAACGGTTTATGTAAAATTTTCTCAATTTTTATAAATTTTAGTCCAATTAAGCTCTTGTGTTTATTATCTTATTTTGAACCAAATTGGAAGGAGCAAGCTTTATAACTCCATGGGATTGGTATACTCATTGGGCTCTAGCTCATTCTTTTTTTTAATTAAATTTTTTTTAGATTCCTAGACTTTTGTGTGGCTCGCCTCAACTTGGAAGATTAGAGTTTCTGGAGGATCAAATGTGAACATCTGGTAGTTGAGGTTTTGCTTAGGGTCACTCTAGGATGTAGTTTTATCCTTTGTTTTATGAAGTAGGTTGATTGTAAATATTTGCTTTGTAAAGTTGGATGCATTGATGAATTCACGAATAGTATGTTTTATTTTGGGTGTAGTGGTGCATGGAAACTATCTTAGTAGCATGATGATATTTTTGTCTTTGAATGGATCATCTCATATATGTTGGCCAATCGAAGGGTCTTATGCACTATTAGTGATGTGATATAAGAATTATACAGGTGATTATTGTGTACAGGTGTTATAGTGTTGAAGTGTGCCCTCTTGGCGGGGGTTGCCTTGTTGAGATTGGGTCGTGACAATATGGCCCATGACATATCTAGTAGGTTCAAAATACAATCATTGTGTTTGGTTGATGATTTGGAAAGAAAAAGAAAAATGAACAAAAAAAAAAAAAAATTTGTTTATATTTCATTCGCATTTTTCTCACATTTTTCATTTTCATTTCTAAATTTTTACCCAAATCCATTATCCAAATACAACCTACGTGTCTATGCACCCATCCAATAATAATTTATAGTTTATCAATTA
This sequence comes from Camellia lanceoleosa, assembly GCA_025200525.1. Lineage (NCBI taxonomy): Eukaryota > Viridiplantae > Streptophyta > Magnoliopsida > Ericales > Theaceae > Camellia > Camellia lanceoleosa. Next base: position 111,620,756 of record CM045765.1, on the reverse strand, counting down.
TTTTCTTATTTTTAGGATTATGTATTCATTTAGTTCCTGAAAATAGTACAAATACACCCTTTTAAAGGGGGTTTGCAAAAGGTAAAAATGATATATTTTTATAATTGCAGCACTTGTATCTTTGAAAGCTTTTGGGAAGTGTATTTGAATCTTTTATTTTATTTTGGAAATCTTTGGTAGTGTTGTTGTATCTTGGTTTTGGAGGAGTACAAATCGATTTAAACTTGTTGGGATTGGTCGTTCACGTTTGTTTACGTTGAAAAGTTGTTTGGGAACTTAGAAATCTTGTTCAGGAGTCGACAGCAATCTTAGTGGTGTTGACACTTGCCTTTTGTTATTGGCCTTAAGGGTCAACACCAATCTGGAAGGGTCAACCCTTGTATGTTGTTGAATCTGGAAGTTGCTTGCTGAAATTTGGTGTCGACACCAGTCTGGGAAGCATCGACACCTTGCTTGTTGCACTCTTTGCTTTTCTATCTGAAGGGTCGACACCCCTGTTGCAAGGGTCAATACCTGCGAACGTTTTCCAAATTTTAGTCCGGTTTGGACCCTACTTTTTGGATATTTTGACTTGATCTTTTGGGTTGACTTTGGGACTTCATTTTACTTTGACCTAGCACTATAAATAGGTCCCTCACTTAACCTTTTCTTTACTTTTTCTTCTCTTCTTCCCTCTCTAAACTGTGAGTCACCCTCTCCCTCTCCAAAATCACTTTTTGCTCAAAGATCTTTAGATCTACTCACTTGGAAACATCTCTTCACCTTGCTCCTTTGAGATTAAGTGTAGAGCTTGTCAAGGGCTTTGTTTTGATCAGGGCAAGTTGTTATTTCGTCGCTGTCAATTTTTGGGCTTTTATCTCTTCTCTCTCTTCTAAGCTTGAGGTAGGGATCTTTTCTACACTTTCATATGATATTTAGCTTAGTTATTTGTATCTTGTGTAACAATCATGTGATTTGGGGGTGTTTAAGGCAAACCTAGGGTTTGGGCATAAAATGGAAAGAGGGATTTTTGGGTGAAGGTAAAATAAATGCTTGAGGGGTTTGAAAATGATGTTGTATTGTGTATGATTTGATGATTTTGGCACTTGGCTGATTTTGGGAAAAAGTGGGGGATTTGCCCTAATTGAATCAAATTATTATTTTGTATAAATAATGGAAATTGACATTGAAAATGTGAAATTAAAAGGGTATTGATATGAATGGTAGGATTGGTTATGTGTTACTCCATTCTTTGGTAGTTTCGAATAAACTATCTGTTATGAGATTTTATATCTGTTCAGAAATAACTATATTGGGCTATTGGTGGAGGATAGCTATGATTGTTGTAGAAATTGCATGTATATTAGGTGAATTGAAATTATTCACTTGTGCTTGTCATTGAATATGACTATATTTATATACATTGTATATGTATGGTTATTTGGGAGTGGAAAGAGGACGTACTACATTGTTTGATTTTGTGATTAAATACATTGCATAAGTATGAATGATTGTTTGGGAGGAGAAAAGGGATGGACTCTATTATAATTAAGTTGGCTAGAGTGTCCTGGGTAAAAGTCTCGAAATTATACATGAGTGCCTAGCCCGCTGACAAAATATTCGTAAAATGGCAATTGTAGTGCTTGTATAGCCTACGTTTACATGGGTCCCATTTGACGGCTGCCTGCAGACGAAATATCCGTGAAAGAATACATGGGTCCCATTTGACGGTTGTCCGCGGATGAAATATCCATGAAAGAAAAGTTTGAAGTGCTTACATGTTGATAATGTGTTTTTAGAACTAATGAGTTGTAATCTCATTTGGGTTGTTGAGAAACGATGAAATTGGCTTATGTAATTAAATGAAATGAAGGGAAATGGCTTAATGATTGAGTTTGGTAATTTAAGACTATACAAAATGTGGATGCCTTTATCTTTGATGTTGTATATGCATAATGTACTTATACCTTTGCTAAATTCCATATACTGTGTTAGATGGTTTCTACTAGGCTGTGGCTCATCCTACTTAGGAATAACATTTTCAGGTAATGATAGCATGCCTCCACTAAGGCAATAGCATCAGAGATACTTTTGGAAGCAAGGGCTTCTTGTTTTGATTGTATATTTTTGTGAAGCCAAGGGCTTAAGATGTAATGAGCGAAGCTCACTTTTGATTGTAACTAAGATATGTCTTGGAAAACTGTAAGCCCGTAGGGTATTTAATTTGTTGTTATTAATTTGCATTACATGCTGTAGATTCAGAATGAACGTTTATAAATGTATAATGCATGTAATCCCTTTTGTAATACGAATTCTGTTATGTAAAAGTGTACCAATTATGTTATATTCATTTCTTTTATGAGTTGGGTTATTTGTATTAGTTTGAGGGCGTTACAATAATTGAGGGAGTCAAAATATACGAATTCGTAAATGAGAGAAATAAAATGATATTCGCTAATAGTTGAGAGAATCTTGATATAAATAACCCAAATCACTATAATATAATCTTTACATATACTAGTTTTAATAAAGTTGAGTATGGGAAACACTATGGTATACACCCCTTCAAAGTGTGTGTATTATATGCGCTTGTTACGTATTTTTGTTGTGAATGTTTGGTGCAGAAGTTTAAGTCTAAAGGAAACCATGTCAAGTTATGGGAGTTAGTACCTTGCTAACTCAGTTATTTGATTGCTATCCAAAGTTGAGGGTGCCAATTAGGGCTGTAAATGAACCAAATTGTTCATGAACAGGTTGGGTTTGGTTCGTTAAGGGTTGAGCTCGGCTCGGCTCGTTTAGTCGAGCTCGAACATTAGGTTAGTTTAGTAAACGAGTCGAGTTCGAGTTCGAGTTCGAATAAGCTCGGCTCGTCAAGTTCGGCTCGTTTATCTTTATTTAAATTATATAAATAAATATTTTTATTTAAATAATATTCAAAAAATCTTATCAAGCCAAGCCAAGCCAAGCCAAGTTGAGCCGAGCCGAGCCGAACTCGAATTTCATTAATATTAACGAGCCAAGCCAAGTTTGAGCCCAGTTAGTTATCGAGCTGAGTACAAGTTCAATAAACGAGCTTGATAAGCAAACAAGTCGAGCTCAAGCTCGGACCGTTTGCAGCCCTAATGCCAATCTAGTTAGAATGCTCTAGAGATGGTTGTCATCATCATGTTGTTTTGATAGTGTTTTTGAGTATTATTAATAAAATTCCTTTTTACTTTTGTCGATCAAAAAAAAAATATTATGTATTTTTCTGGTAAATATTACATATTTTTTTGGTAAAAATTATGGCAATTTACGGTTTAGAAATGAAGTTATGTTTTTTGTAGTATTGTAACGCATTTTTTGTGGTAATGATATACACGTCCACTTTTTAGACCTATTTTCTAGACCCAATGATGTGTAAGTAATATGATTGATTGATAATTGAGAAAATATTAGAAAGAATGTTACCTTAAATATCCTAATTAATTGTCACATTATTAAACTTAAAATTAGATCTAATTTTTTGACTTATATAGCAATACCGTAATATATACTTCCAATTCCCAGTACTGAAGCAATGGTTCTCTCTCTATTCAATTAGTCATTTTAAAGTAGGAAGGAGATCTATTCCCTTAATCTTTGTTTGTAAAGTGGTACCATATAATTTCCGCTGAGTACACACACCAAACAAATAATATATATTTCCAATTCTTAGGACGGAAGCAATAGTGCTCTCTCTCTTCAATTAGTCATTTAAAGTAGGAAGGAGACCTCTTTCCTTAGTCTTCAAACACGTATGATTTCCATCAAAATCTCAATTCATGAATGTGAATGCATGACTTTTGAGAAAGGTCTCCATTAGGACACTTAGGCTCATCTCCTTTTGAGAAAGGGAGACCAATTGAAGAGTCTTAAGCCTCATCGCCTTTTCAAAAAAAGTGACAAAGTCATAAACCTATTAGTAATTCCTTAGATATTTCAGTGTCATTCAACACTACTACTACTACTACTACTACTACTACTACTACTTCCACTCCATCTCATCTCATCTTTATTTTCTCATCTTCATTTAAGTCATCACTTTGATCCCAAATCTTTCTTCTATTTTGTTTTTGGTCTTGAGAATTTTATTCTTGATCATGGATGCTGATGAGGTAGTCATGCTCAAGCAAGATGGTTCAAATTATCCCAACTGGTCACACTTTATGAGCCAGTACATGATCCAAACTTGCAGACAACTTTGGGACTATGTTTGTGGGATCGTAACAGAGCCCAATCCAGGCCATGAAAACTTCACAAATCTCTCTCAAGAATGGAAAACTAAGAATGCAGAGATCTTGAACATGATCTGTATATATGTACTCAATCCTTCAGTTTCGATTCAATTACGGAGCTTCAAATCAGGCAAAGAGGCTTGGGACTACTTGGCTGAGCTATATGGTCACTCCAATTTTGCCAAAAAGTATCAATTGGAGGCTCAGATTAGAGTAACCAAACAAGGAGATAGAACAATCAAAGAGTTTCATGGTGTAATGGTTGGTTTGTGGAATCAACAAGCCAAGCTTGAGAATAGAGATTTGAGTTTGCTAAGCAGTTACAAAAAGAATCGAGACGAACAACGTCTTGTGCAGTTTCTTATTGCTTTGAGAGATGAATTTGAGCCGATTAGAAGGTCTATACTGTGTCGATTCTTTCTACCGAGTGTTGAGAAAGCTGTTAGGGAGTTGGAAGAAGAGGAGATGAGGCTTAATAAGCCTTCAGTTGTCTTTGAATTTGATCAGTCACACAAATTCAACAAGCCATCTTCATCTCGTGATAGGTCTACTACGTCTTCTTCCTCTTTAATGACAAAAACTTATGATTGGCCTTCTTTGCTGGGAGGTTTGGCCAAAGTTGCCACGTTTTCATTTGCTGCAGTACATGTTTCTCGGACACTGTATAATTACTATACTGAACATAGTTCTAAATCGCGGTATCGGGTAACGTAATGGTATCAATCGCGGAGTATCGCTATTGGTATCAGTATCGATAGTATCGACCGGTACGTATCGAGAATCGGGTGTCGCGGCCCTGAAATTTTAAAAATAATTAGCAATCCCTCTAAAACTTAATTTTATGCATTTTAAAACTCTTTTAGCCTTAATTTATCACATTTTAAACAAAATTTTGATATGTAAAAGCACTTTTGACTCATTTTTAACTAAACGATATGTTAAACTTTTAATACAAAAAACTTTTTTATTCACCTGAAAAAACTTTTAATAAAAAAATTGATGTGAAAATATTTTTTTACTTATTTTCAACAATGAAATGAAATACTTCCAAAATGCACAACAAATCCACCATAAAAACAAGCACCTTTATGTACCTGAGAGTGCCTCTCTCTTCTTATCCATTTCATTCTACCATACCATAATATAAATATAACCACAAACATTAGGAAATAAAAAATAAATAAATAAACAGAGCATAGAAGCGTGCATAAAAGAAGCATAGAAGAAACAAAACAGAGCATCGAAGAAGCTTGCATAGAATCCAAGTAGAAGAAGAGAAACCAACAGCAACTCAGGAATATTAAAGAAATATTGATGCGTGTTGACAAGAGAGGTACAAATTACAACTCCATGGCTTCAATCTTGTTGTGCTCTGTTTGATATGGTTTCGGACAAGTGGTTTTCTGCTCCAAATTCATCTGAACTGGCGATGGCAAATCTATATCGGAATGGTATCGCTCCATGTATCGGATTCAGGCCGGAATCGAACACTACGGCTGCAAATTTCATTCTCACCGGTATACCGGTCCATATATGAATCGACAGTTCATTTTTCCGGTACGTACCGTACCGGCCGATATTTAGAACTATCGTTATGATTTGACAGTATAATATGTTCTTACGTATCAAAGGCATCTTAGAATGTGTTTGTTGAACATGCTTGCATTGTTTAAGACACTGAAATTTACTTCCAATTTAACTGTTTTTGTTATCTAGCTGATCAATTATAAAAATATTAAAATAGATGTCCAAAATTTTCAGAATCTTCCACTATTTGAATGTCATAAAAATCTTCATATTCTGACCAGTAACTTGTGATTCAACAAATTTGCAAGACTGATCATCTCTCTCTCTCTCTCTCTCTTTCTCTCTCTCTCTCTCGGTTATAAATCATTTGCCTCGTTTTATATATTTATTTATTAAATCTCTGGATGAGTTTTTGTAGTTAATAGTGATGTAAGATCTGATGTCGTTACACCACATAACTTGCAGTTAAGTAAACTACCAGTAAATCCATACAGCCATAAACCATTCAGTAATTCCAAAATGGAAAGAGAACTTTGTGTCACTGAGGTTGAAGTTCAGGCAGACATGCCATTGGTTGTTGCCACTAGCCATCTTAAAAGTCCTGGTCCTGGCCCTCTCGGTTGGGGTCAGACGTTCAGCAGGGAACGTGTTGATCAGGCAAAGGCAAAGGAAGCACTAACCTTTCTTAAAAAAAATGTAAACATGATTTTTTGTGGTGACATGAATTGGGATGACGATTTGGATGGTCAATTTCCTTTGCTCAGTGGGTGGGTTGATGCCTGGGTGCAATTAATGCCAGGAGAAAATGGATGGACATATGATAACAAATCCAACAAGATGCTTTATGGTGATTGGCCTGTGCAAAAGCGACTTGATCGATTTGTATGCAATTTGCGTGATTTCAAGCTAAGAGGAATAGGCATGATTGGTATGGAGGCAATACCAGGTCTATCATATTGGAAGAAAGGGAAAAACAAGGTGGACAAAGTGCCTGTGTTTCCTAGTGATCATTATGGGTTGCTATTAACAATCAGTGCCAAGTAATGCTAGTTAAGTGATGATATCTAAGCAGGCAAGCAGAGTGTTGATTGTAAAAGAAATATTGAGAGAGTGATTGAAAGAGATAATACACTCTGTATTTTAATTTATTGATGAGAACCACGCAGAGACTCCATTATATAGGAGTCTGATTACAAACATTATGATGATACATTGTAATATAATAAGGAAAGCAAATGATACATTGTAATATAATAAGGAAAGCAAATGATACATTGTAATATAATAAGGAAAGCAACCGAAAGCATAAGAAAAAGCAGCCGAAAGCAAAAGCAAAGGAATCCAATTTTATAGCTTGATTTCCAACACTCCCCCTCAAGCTACGTTGTAGATGTTAATCATTCCCAATTTTTCCGTCAGATCTTCGAAGTTTACTCGAGCAAGAGCTTTTGTGAGAATGTCAGCCTTTTGACAGTTTGTTAGAGTGTAGCTGACTTGAAAAACTCCTTCTTCAATCTTTTCCTTGATAAAGTGTCGATCTATCTCCACGTGTTTAGTTCGATCATGATGAACCGGATTCTTAGCTATACTGATGGCGGCTTGGTTGTCGCAGTATAAAACCATGGGATGCTCAGATGGAACCCATAATTATTCTAACATCCTGTTCAACCAGATTCCCTCACAGATACCTAGTGCCATAGCACGAAATTCTGCCTCAGCACTACTACGGGCTACCACTGACTGTTTCTTGCTTCGCCATGTAACCGCGTTCCCCCAAACAAACGAACAATAGCCAGAAGTTGATCTTCGATCACCAACGAACTCGCCTAATCTGCATCTGAAAAAATCTCAATTTTTCTATTTGTTGTTCTTTGGAAGAAGAGACCCTTTCCCGGTGTCCTTTTTAGGTACCTTAATATTCTGGTCACAGCAGTCATGTGTAATTCGGTTGGATTATTCATGAATTGGCTGACCACACTACCAGAGAAGCCGATGTCTGGCCTTGTATGAGAAAGATAAATGAGTTTTCCCACAAGACGTTGATATCTCCCTTTATCACTTGGTGCACTACCGTCACTTTCTTCCAGTTTGATAGTTGTGTCCATAGGTGTTTCTGCCGGCTTGCATCCTAACATCCCTGTTTCATTCAGTAAGTCTAGAACGTATTTACGTTGTGAAACTGCTATACCTTTCTTTGACCTAGCAATCTCCATTCCAAGAAAGTACTTAAGGTTTCCAAGATCTTTAATCTCAAATTCCTTTGTTAGGAATTTTTTAAGTAAGCCAATTTCCTCTTCATGATCACCTGTTAAAATTATGTCATCCACATAAACAATGATAATTGCCAATTTCCCTCCTAGGAAGTGCTTCACAAATAATGTATGATCGGATTGACATTGAACAAAACCGTACCCTTTCACTGCCTTAGTGAACCGTTCAAACCAGGCCCTGGGAGATTGTTTGAGATCATACAAGGATTTTCGGAGTCTGCAAACTTTGTTGAAATTTGATGTCGTCTCAAGTCCAGCAGGAATATCCATGTAAACTTCTTCCTCAAAGTCACCATTGAGGAAGGCATTTTTCACATCAAGTTGGTGAAGTGACCAATCGAGATTAGCTGCCAAGGATAAAAGTACACGAACAGTGTTGAGCTTGGCAACTGGAGCAAAGGTTTCCTGATAGTCAATGCCATAGGATTGGGAGAACCCTTTGGCGACCAACCGAGCTTTATAACGTTCTACATTACCATCTGCCTTGTGCTTTACTGTGAAAATCCACTTACACCTAACTGGTTTCTTACCTGCTGGAAGATCAGTAATTGCCCAAGTACCATTCTTTTCTAGAGCCCGAACTTCCTCATTGACTGCCGCCTTCCACTTCGGATACTTGAAAGCTTCCTGAATATTCCGAGGAATGGGTATCTCCGTGATGCTAGAAGTGAAGGCACGAAACGAAGGTGATAGCTTATCATAAGAAATAAAGTTCCCAATGGGATGCTGAGTACATGATCTAACTCCTTTTCTCCAAGCTATGGGCATATTAAGAATACTATTTTCTAACTCAGAATTATCAGTACTATCTGTGGGAGGAATATTGTCACCTGGAATGTTGCTTGGATTAGAACCCGGTTCAGCCTCATGGGATTGTTGAGAAAGTGCTCCTTCCTCCGTTTCCTCTTGGATGTGCTCATTATCCCGCAAGTCAACAATGAACTCGGAATTGTCAGCAGGTAAAGATTGATTCAATGACTCAGGAGGTGTGGGATTTTTGGTGGTGATGGATGGCTCACTAAATGACTCAAGGGTCCAAAATTGATATTCCTGGGTTGGAGTCTCCCCCTGAATATCGATTTTAGGGTAGTAAGACTGGGTTTCAAAAAATGTAACATCCATGGAATTGTAGAATTTCCTTGTGACCGGAGAGTAACACTTATACCCTTTTTGATGTGACGAATACCCAATAAAGATACACTTGAGCGACCTGGGATCAAGTTTACTTCGATACTGTTGGTGGATATGAACAAAGACAGAGCACCCAAAAATTTTTGGTGGGATGGTGGAGATGAGGCGAGTAGTTGGAAAGGATTTTAGGAGAAGTTGACAAGGAGTTTGGAATTGTAGTACCTTAGATGGCATCCTATTGATAAGGTAGGCTGCTGTAAGAACAGCTTCCCCCCAAAAGAATTGTGGAACATTTGTGGAAAACATTAGCGATCTAGCAACATCTAACAAATGCCTATTTTTCCGTTCAGCGATGCCGTTTTGTTGTGGGGTGTCAACACATGAACTTAAGTGAACTATCCCTTCTTTTGCTAAAAATTCTCCTAGAATGAAGTTGAAATAGTCCCGAGCATTATCAGAGTTTAGAATTTGGATTTTTGACTGGAATTGTGTCTGAATCATAATTTGAAAATTTTTGAAGATTTGGCTTGTTTCAGATTTGTC